>CM069133.1:7621058-8276058 GCA_035221665.1 Okamejei kenojei
CATAGAGAGATAGTATTTGCGAGTATGGTGTACAATTTGTGGTTCGCCAAATTATGGAAAGGATGTCAACAAAAATAGAGAGAGTACAGAGGAGATTTACTAGAATGTTGCCTGGGTTTCAGCACCTAGGTTACAGAGAAAGGTTGAACAAGATAGGTCTTTATTCTTTGGATTCTAAGGGGCGATTAAATTATGAGAGGGATAGACAGAGTTGACGTGGATAAGCTTTTTTATTTTTTTTTTTCCATTGAGAGTAGAGAAGATTCAAACAAGAGGACATGAGAATTGAGGGACAAAAGTTTAGGGGTAACATGAGGGGGAACTTCTTTACTCAGAGAGTGGTAGCTGTGTGGAATGAGCTTCCAGTGGAAGTGGTGGAGGCAGGTTCGATTTTAACATTTAAAAATAAATTGGATAGGTATATGGACGGGAAAAGAATGTAGGGTTATGGTCTGAGTGCAGGTAGATGGGACTAGGTGAGAGTAAGTGTTCGGCACGGACTAGAAGGGCCGAGATATGGATAATTTGTCACTTTGTTTGCCAATTATGAATAATCCTTTGTTTAAGCCCTCTGTATTGGACAAGGGGTTTAGACACTGGAATGATTTAGGAATTAAAAGTATAGAACACCTTTACAAGAAAGGAACATTTCTTTCATTTCAAGAGTTACAGGATATCTATGGATTGCAGTCAAATAACATATTTAGGTATTTACAAATTAGAAACTATATTAAGTCAAATACGCAAGACTATAAAAATAGAAAACCAGGATTAATAGATGAATTGTTTAATATACACCCAAATACAGAAAAATTAATAGTAAATTAAATACAATACTATCTTGGATAGGGAAATCTCAACTTCGGAAATATATCGACAAACATGGGAAAATGAAATAGGTTTATCTATAACGAAGGAAACTTGGGAAGAAAGCCTACAATGTATACATCGTTGCTCATTAAATGCTAGACATATATTGATACAATTTAAGGTATTACACAGATTACATTATTCAAAAATGAAATTAAATAGAATTTAATCTAACATTTCTTCTATTTGTGATAAATGTCAGAACTTGGAAGCTAACAACGCATAATTTTGTAACATGTATAAATCTCAACTATTATTGGATAGAAATCTTTAGAGTTATCTCTGAAGTTCTTAAAATTAAACTGGTCCCAGATCCAAAATTAATAACATTAGGAGTTCCGGATTCAAATCTAATATTAACAGTAAACCAAAGAAATTTCTTGGATTACTGTTTGATAATAGGGAAAAAATTAATATTGAAATTTTGGAAGGGAACATTATCCCCCACAATTAAAATGTGGACAGTGCAAATGTTGGAGACGTTGCATTTGGAAAGAATCAGATTTGTCCTAATGGACAAATACGAACTCTTTGAACAGATATGGTCTCCATATACAGAATATTTGAAGGGGTAGCTGTTCTTGGCATCACAACTCAATGGGTACCCGGCAGGATTAGATGAAAATAATTTTTTTTTTTTGGATTTGTATGCATGTCTCTATTGATATCGTTATTTGAAATTGTGTTATTCACTATTAAGATGTATACCATAATCTTTTTTTTTTCTTTTTTTTTCTCTTCTCTTTCTCTCTCCATATAATCAAAATTATTATTTAATCACTATTCTTATTGATTAAAATCTATTATTTTCTTTTTCTACTTTCTAAAAAATAGAAGTTTTTATTTGTAACATCCGTATACTTATTGAAATATGTTGGTTGTGTATTTGAAAAGTTGTTATACCGTTGTTATGATGGATTACTTCTAATAAAAATATTATTAAATAGAAGGGCCGAGATGGCCTGTTACTGTGCTGTAATTATTATATGGTTATATGCAGACCTCTACAGGCAGGCGAAGTACAAGCTGAGAAGAGGAATCAGAGCTGCCAGGGAAAGGTACTCTGAGAAGTTGAGGAGCAAGTTCTCAGCTAGTGACTCTTCATCAGTATGGAAGGGCTTGCAAGAGCACCAGCTGCAAGAGCAAAACCCCCCGCTCCTTGGTCAATCGTCAGCTGACCAACGACATGAACGAGTTGTACTGTAGGTTCGATAAACAGAAACAACCCATGTACCCCCTCACCCCCTAATACTTCACACCTACTCACAGCCTGACTCCAGTTTGCATAGACTGGACACTTCCCCACCCACTCCTCCCCAAACACCCCTTTACACTTACTTACAGCCTGACTCCAGTCTGCAAAGACTGGGCCATCGTACACTATCCACCCCCTCCTTGCTGCCCAACATCAGTCTGGCCACTTCTCCATCACTAACAATAGAAATAGAGGAGGTGGAGAGGGTTCTGAAGACAAAAAAAGCCGGAAATCTCCAGGACCCTCTACCCTCAAGCTCTGCGCCGAACAACTGGCATCAGTCTACGTAGACATTTTTAACCAGTCCCTGCAAACCTGTACTGTCCCTGCCTGCTTCAAAGTCTCCATTATTGTCCCTGTACCCAAAAATACAAGGATTACTGGTATTAATGACTACAGGCCTGTCACACTGTCCTCTGTAGTTATGAAGACCCTTGAAAGACTTGTGCTGGCCTGCTGGACACTCTGCAGTTTTAATACCAGGCCAATAGATCAGTGGATGACGCAGCCAACCTGGGCCTGCACTTCATCCTCCAGCACCTAGACTGCCTGGGGACCTATGCAAGGATTTTGTTTGTTGATTTTAGTTCTGCATTCAACACCATTGTGCCAGAACTCCTACACTCCAAACTTTGCGAGTTGATTGTGCCTGAACCCCTCTGTCGGTGGATCACCAGCTTCCTGAAAGACAGGAAGTAGCATGTGAGGCTGGGAAAGCACATCTCAGACCCGCAAACCCTCAGCATAGGAGCACCGCAAGGCTGTGAACTCTCCCCTCTCCTCTACTCTCTCTACACCAATGGCTGCACCTCCACTGACTCCTCTGTCAAGCTTCTCAATTTTGCGGATAACGCAACCCTGATTGGACTGATCCAGGATGGGGAGGAAACTGCCTTTAGACAGGAAGTGCCACAGCTGGTTTCCTCGCACCTTTGTAACAACCTGGAGCTCAATGCTCTTAAGACAGTGGAATTGATTGTAGACTTTAAGAGAGCTCCCCCTCCTCTCCCCCCACTCACCACCAAGAACACCACAGTCACATCTGTGGAGTCTTTTAAGTTCCTTGGAACCATCCAAGGACCTGAAATGGGGGGCCACCATCGGCTCCACAGTCAAAAAGGCCCAACAGCGGATGTACTTCCTGCGGCGGCTGAGGAAACACAATCTGCCACAGGCAATGATGGTCCAATTCTTATATTGCATTGTAGAGTCTGTCCTGTGCCTTCTCCATCATGGTCTGGTTTGGCTCAGCCACCAAGCACGACATCCGGAGGCTGCAGCAAATTGTCTGATCAGCTGACAAGGTTGTTGGCTGCATTGACAAACAGTACACTGCAAGGTCCAGAAAGCGAGCGGGTAAAATCATCTCTGACCCCTCTCACCCTGGCCACAAACTCTTTGAAGCACTTCCCTCCGGACTGTCAAAGCTGCCACAGCCAGACATTAAAACAGCTCTTTTTCCACGAGTAGTAGCTCTACTCAATAACCAAAAGTCAGAAGCCTCATTTTGCTCTGGTATTTTATTTAATTCACATGTTTAAACTGTAATGTTTTATCATTAATGTTTAATGTTTTATGTGGCATTCTTAATTGGTACTGTATGTAGTGTTGTTACTTGCGAGTGGAGCACCAAGGCAAATTCCTTGTATGTGTACCATATACGTATGGCCAATAAACGTATCCATTCATTCATTCATTCATTCATTCATTCATCATCTCGCCCCTCCCCTTTCCACATACAGCCTCTATCTAACCATCCCCACCCCCCCCCCCCTCCGCCGCACGCAACATCCTCCTCGTTAACCTGCAGCATACTGCCAATCGTAAAATCAGCCAGCATGTTACACGAGAGGTGTCACTTCACACAAGTGATCTGAAAACTGATCAACCTAGTTGGAAAGCACAATAACTGGACTAGCTTGACTAGATAGGGGATCTTGACTACATAAGGAGAATTAGTAAATAAGATACGACGTGATCGAGAACAGTCTCGGCAGGTCTTGGTCTCGCTGATATATAGGAGCTCACACCGAGAACAGCGGATACAGTGGACAAGGGTGGAGCAGCGCCAGAGATCCAGGTTCGACCCTGACTACAGGTGCTATCTTGTATGGAGTTTGTACGTTCTCCCCGAGACCACGTGCGTGTTCTCCAAGATCTTCGGAGAAGATGTACAGTTTTAGAGGTCAATTAGCTTGGTAAAAAATAAATTGTCCTTAGCGTGGGCAGGATGGTGTTAATGTGCGGGGATCGCTGGTTGGTGCGGACTCAGTGGGCCAAAGGGCTCTTTGGAGCACTTCCCTCTGAAAAGTGACTCTGGACTGTAAAAGCTGCCACAGCCACACATAAAAACTGCTTTTTACCACGAGTAGTACCTCTAATCAATAACCAAAGGTCTGCAGCCTCATTTTGCTCTGGTATTTTATTTCATTCACATGATTGAACTGTCATGTTCTATTATTAATCTTTAATGTTTTATGTGTCATTCTGAATTGATACTGTATGTCGTGTTGTTACTTGCGAGCGGAGCACCAAGGCAAATTCCTTGTATGTGTACATACTTGGCCAATAAACATATTCATTCATTCATCATCTCCCCCCCCCCTCCCCTTTCCCCACACAGCCTCGATCTCACCCCCCACCCCCCTCCTCTGCCGCACGCACCACCATCCTCCTCATTATACTGCAGTATAGTGCCAATCTTAAATCAGCCAGCGTGTTACACGAGAGGAGTCACTTCACACAGATGGTCTGAAGACTGATCAACCTAGTTGTGTAGACAATAACCGGACTAGCTTGACTAGATAAGGTAACGACGACATAAGGAGAATTAGTAATCACGTAACAACGGATACAGTAGACGAGGCTGGAGGAGGTGCAAGTGAACCTCTGCCTTAGGACAGCACGATGGCGCAGTGCTAGAGTTTCTGCAGGCACGTGCCGGGAGTAATTACTCAGGGTAGGCAGTCAGTCGGCTTTTAAAAAAAAATTCAACCGCGCATGCGCAGATTGTTCTCTCCGTAAAAATAAAAAATAAAAATAAAGACAGTAACAATTCAATTTACCCAATGCTTCCAAGTCTCCTTTATTCTGAATTACTGAATGGGTGGGGGGGCGAAGGGTGATGGCGTGTGGACAGATGGTGGGAAAAACGGGAGTACAGGGAAAAGTTTAACCAGTTGTCATCTAATTGAATGACAACACTTCTTCAAGGGACCAATTGGGGGGAGAGTTCCTTTCACAGCGTGTGGAGAGTCTGTGCCAGGGATAAAGTTGCGTGGAGGGCAGGAGTGTTGGGTCGGAGATAATGCCAGTAACTCACTCACCGCTGCCGCAGCTCTCTGGGCGCCACCGCACTGTAGCCGGGGATAGAAGCTGCTCGGGGAGCTATGAGCGGCCGCCGGGAGACGACAGCAGAACTGGCCGCCACTTCAGAGCCTTCTGCCGGCCCGCTCACCTCTGGCAGTGCTCTCCGTCTGAACACCTCTCACCTGCCGCTCGCTCATGTCAGCGGCTTCCTGCAAATCCTTAAATTCCCACAGCCGAGTAACCTCAACCTCAACCTGACATGAGTGAGGCCAGCGAGCGGCAGGAGAGGTTTTTAGATGGAGAGCTGCCAGAGGTGAGCGGGGGCCGGCAGAAGGAGCTAAGGTGACGGCTGGTTCCGCTCTCTGGCACAGCCACCCGAGCTCCTTCTCCCCCCACACCCCATGCAAGGAGCGTCGCAAGTGGCATGCTCCCGACCCCTCCTTCACAACATTCGTGCCCTCCCTGCAACTTTCCCCGGGCCAGGATTCGCAAACGCTGTGAAAGGAGCTCTCCCCCCACCCCCACACCCCGGGAAATACAGTACTTAAAAACATAAACACAAAATGTACTTACCACATTATTGGTACACTAACTCCATTCTTCTCTTTTTGTTTCCTAACATACACTTAAAATATTGACAATTCATATTTGAAAACCCCGCCAAGAAACCAGCGCTGCGGATGCGTAGTGCTCCAAAGGCGGAATTTCTGCTGCCTTCAAGCCCAGCTTGAAATTGCCGCTTGAAGCAGCGCTGATGACACGTGGGCTGCACAGACCTTCAAGGGTTACAAGCGCTGCGGATGAAAGGCACGGCGAATCATGCCTACCTAAGAGATCGATCTCTTAGATAGGCATAATTCTCCCACGCCTTTATTATTTATATTTAGTAATTACTATGTTATAATTTTAGTCAGGGTAGGCAGTGCCTACCTTGCCTACCCTGACGGCACGTGCTGGAGTTGCTGCCTTACAGTGCTTGCAGCGCCAGAGACCCAGGTTCGCCCCCGACTATGGGTGCTGTCTGTACCACGTTTGTACGTTCTCCCCGAGACCACGTGGGTGTTCTCCAAGATCTTTGAAGACGTACAGTTTTGGAGGTTAATTGGCTTGGTATAAGTGTAAATTATCCTTAGTGTGGGTAGGATGGTGTAAATGTGCGGGGATCGCTGGTCAGTGTGGACTTGGTGGGCCAAAGGGCCCGTTTCCGTGTTGCATCTCTAAACTAAACTAAACTGTCGGGGTGCCAGGATGGAGTCAAGGAAGGAGGTATTGGGACAGGTGAAGAAGTTGTTGAGGCCGCATTTCGAATATTGTGTTCAGTTCTGGCCACCGTGTTATAGGAAAGATGTCATCAAACTGGAAAGGGGACAGAGAAGATTTACGAGGAAGTTGCCAGGACTAGAGGGCCAGAGTATAGCGAGAGGTTGAGTAGGCTGGGTCTCTATTTCATGGCATGTAGGAGGATGGGGGGTGATCTATAATCATGATTTGAATAAAGCAGGTTGAGTCTTTTGCCCAGAGTAAGTGAATCGAGGAACAGAGGACATAGGTTTAAGGTGAAGGGGAAAAGATTTAATAGGAATCTGAGGGGTATCTTTTCACACAAAGGGTGGTAGGTGTATGGAACAAGATGCCAGGGGAGGTAGTTGAGGCAGGGACTATCGCAATGTTTAAGAAACAGTTAGGAACATGGATAGGACAGGTTTGGAGGGATATGGATCAAACGTGGGCAGGTGGGACTAGAGTGGGACTGTTTCTATCTTTCCCTCTCAAATCCATTCTCCTGCCTTCTCCCCATTACCTATGACACCCGTATCAATCAAGATCTATCAATCTCCTCCATGTCCATTGGCTTGTCCTCCACAGCTGTCTGTGGCAATGAATTCCACAGTTCACCACCCACTGACAAGAAATCCCTGCTGATCTCCTTCCAAAAGGAACATCTTTTAATTCTGAGGCTGTGGCCACTGGTCCTAGACTCTTCCACTAGTGAAAACATCCTCTCCACATCCACTCCATCCAGGCTTTTACCAGGCTGGGACAAACTGCAACAGCTTCACACAGTGTCCCAAAGCTGGGGACCAAGGCTCGTGTTCTGTCCTGCATCACCCAAAGAAGCAGAGATGTTATAGGAGAGGGAAAGCACCGTCACAAAGTAGCTCACGATGGTTTGGGTAACATTCAGGAATGTCTATACATGTCACATCATGAATATTACTGAGGAAGGGTCTTGACCCGAAATACCATCTATACCCTTTCTCCAGAGATGCTGCCTGACCCTCTGAGTTACCCCAGCACTCTGTGAAATGTAACCTACCCATGTTCTCCAGAGATGCTCTCCGACCGGCTGAGTTACTCCAGCACTCTGTGAAACGTCACCTATCCATGTTCTCCACAGATGCTGCCTGACCCGCTGAGTTACTCCAGCACTCTGTGAAACGTCACCTATCCATGTTCTCCACAGATGCTGCCTGACCCGCTGAGTTACTCCAGCGCTCTGTGAAGCGTCACCTATCCATGTTCTCCACAGATGCTGCCTGACCCGCTGAGTTTACTCCAGCACTCTGTGAAACGTCGCCTATCCATGTTCTCCACAGATGCTGCCTGACCCGCTGAGTTACTCCAGCGCTCTGTGAAACGTCACCTATCCATGTTCTCCACAGATGCTGCCTGACCCGCTGAGTTACTCCAGCGCTCTGTGAAACGTCACCTATCCATGTTCTCCACAGATGCTGCCTGACCCGCTGAGTTACTCCAGCGCTCTGTGAAACGTCACCTATCCATGTTCTCCACAGATGCTGCCTGCCTGATTGAGTTGCTCCAGCACGTTGTGTCTATTTTCCCTTCACCCATCTGCCCAAGCCCACCTTCCCCCCTCCTTTCCTGTGTTCCTTTCAGCCCATAAACCTCTCTCTGACGTTACATTTCACTCCTCTTTCAAATCTGCGCTACTCATCTAAATGCATTTTTCTTCTTAATATTTTAGAGTCATCGTGATGCAGTGTGGAAACAAGCCCAACTTGCCCACACCGACCAACATGTCCCATCTACACTAGTCCCACTCACACGCGTTTGGCCCATATCCATCTAAACCTGTCCTATCCATGTAGACAATAGACAATAGGTGCAGGAGTAGGCCATTTGGCTCTACGAGCCAGCAACAGCAGTCAATGTGATCATGGCTGATCATCCCCAATCAGTACCCTGTTCCTGCCGTCTCCCCATATCCCCTTACTCCGCTATTTTTAAGCGCCCTATCTAGCTCTCTCTTGAAAGCATCCAGAGAACCTGCCTCCACCGCCTTCTGAGGCAGAGAATTCCACACACTCACCACTCTCTGTGAGAAAAAGTGTTTCGTCATCTCCGTTCTAAATGGCTTACTCCTTATTCTTAAGGTGTGGCCCCTGGTTCTGGACTCCCCCAACATCGGGAACATGTTTCCTGCCTCTAGTGTGCCCAAGCTTGTAACAATCTTGTACGTATGCAAACGTTTCTGCCGTGAGAGTCTCTGTGCCAAGTTGCATGGATCGGGCTGCAGCTCGGTGCATCCTGGAGGACAACCAGTGGCTGCTGGAAGTAGGTACCAAGCACTGGGTAGAAACGGTGGGAGATAGTGGCCTTCAAATGGAGTGGTTGGAGAAAGCATCCTGCTTGCCTGCTCGATTTTCACTTACTGCAACTGCACGAAAAATGTTCCCGATGTTGGGGGAGTTCAGAACCAGGGGTGACAGTTTAAGTATAAAGGGTCGGCCAGTTAGGACTGCGATGAGGACAAACTTTCTTCACCCAGAGGGTTGTGAATCTGTGGAATTCTCTGCCACAGAAGGCAGTGGAGAAAATTCACTGGATGTTTTCAAGAGAAAGTTACAGTTAGCTCTTGGGGCTAGCAAAATCAAGGGATATGGGGAAAAAATAGAAAACAGATACTGATTTTACAATGGCACTGCTGGCTCGAAGGGCTGAATGGCCTATCCCTGCACCTATTTTCTATGCTTCTATGCTTGAGTATATGGCAATAAAACACAAACACTAGATTTTGAAGCATCCATGCATGGTGGAGGTATAATGTAATCATAGAGTGATACAGTGTGAAAACAGGCCCCTTGGGCCAACTTGCCCACACCCGCTAATATGTCCCAGCTACACTACCTGTTTTTGGTACATATCCCTCCAAGCCTGTCCTATCCATGTATCAGTCTAATGGCCCTGTCTCACTGTGCGAGTTGACCCACGAGGTACCCCGAGTGACAGACTCGTGGCTGTGCACGAGACTGCAAGTTTATGATCAAGTGTGTAATACGAGTTCCCACGGGTATGTCATTGCTGCGATGTTCCTTGTTCCTCTCCCGAGTTAGCAAGTTCCTCTCCCGTTACTCTTGAGCCAACCGTGAATGAAGGTATGTTTTAATAAAGCAACAATGTTAAAATACATCTCCATCCTGTGGTTTTGAGTTATTTCAGCGCGGATGGGAAAATGCGCATCCTCCAGTAACCAAGCATTTCTTGTTGTTTTATGTTTTTAAATACTTTTTTGCAATGGATCTCTATTTTAAATAATTTTTAAAAAGGAAGCAGCCCGGGTGACTGACATTGAGCGGCCGCCGGGACCCGACAGCAGACACACACACACACACACACACACACACACACACACACACACACACACACACACACACACACACAGCAGCTGGCCACCACTTCAGAGGAATGAAGCAGCTCGGGTGACTTTGAGCGGCCACCGGGACCCGACAGCAGACACACACACAGATACACACAGATAGACAGAGAGGGAGAGAGAGAGAGACACACACACACACATAGAGAGAGAGATACACACAGACAGCAGCTGGCCACCACTTCAGAGGAATGAAGCAGCTCGGGTGACTGAGCGGCCGCCGGGACCCGACAGTACACACACACACACACACACACACACACACACACACACACACACACACACACACACACACACACACACACACACAGCAGCTGGCCACCACTTCAGAGGAATGAAGCAGCTCGGGTGACTTTGAGCGGCCACCGGGACCCGACAGCAGACACACACACAGATACACACAGATAGACAGAGAGGGGAGAGAGAGAGACACACACACACACACACACACACACACACACACACACACACACACACAGAGAGAGAGAGATACACACAGACAGCAGGACTGGCCACCACTTCAGAGGAATGAAGCAGCTCGGGTGACTTTGAGCGGCCACCGGGACCCGACAGCAGACACACACACAGATACAAACAGATAGACAGAGAGGGAGAGAGACACACACACACACAACTCAGCGGACCAGGCAGCATCTCTGGAGAGAAGGAATAGAGTCGAGACCCTTCTTCAGACTTACCCGAAATGCCACCCATTCCTTCGCTCCAGAGATGCAGCCTGTCCCGCCGAGTTACTCCAGCATTGTGTGTGTCTATCTCCGGTGTGAACCAGCATCTGCAATTCCTTCCCAATCCCACACTCTCGGCCCCGGGGGGGTGGATGGAGCATCACATGTGGACACATCCCACCCACCACCCCAGACTTGCCCCTTCGGCAGGTCTTTAAGCCGTTCATTGAGACAGAGTGAAGCCACGGGGCAGGCGCCTCAGTAATAAAGGACAAGTGGCAGAAAGGCCAAAGATAGACACAAAATGCTGGAGTAACTCGGCGGGACAAGCTGCATCTCTAGAGCGAAGGAATGGGTGGCATTTCGGGTAAGTCTGAAGAAGGGTCTCGACTCTATTCCTTCTCTCCAGAGATGCTGCCTGGTCCGCTGAGTTTACTCCAGCATTTTGTGTCTATCTTTGGTTCAGTCTTTACTCGAGCAAAAGAACAGATTATTAAAGTTCCCACGGTAGACTCACGAGACACTAAGATAAACGCACGGGGCCACTACGTTATTACAACGAGTTTAAATGTTTCCATTTTTAACTTGAACAGTTAATTTGACTCGTGGAAAAAATCAAACATGTTGATTTTTTTCACGAGTTAACAAGTTTCCCGAGTACCTGCCGTTAGCGCCACGAGTCGATAAGTTGCTCGTGCGAGTTCCGACGTTCCCGCTACGTGATCACCACGAGTGAAAACTCGGGGTCACTCGTGGGCCAACTCGCACAGTGAGACAGGGGTTACTAATGCTCAGCGTTTCGTGTTTCGGAGTTGGCTAATGTTATTGATTTGTAATTAGCTTGATTTGTAATTAGTTGATAAAACCTTAATTTATTAATCTGGAATATCCAGGGGGATGGGATTGCCAGGGTTCCAGCAACTATGTTACAGAGAAAGGTTGAACAAGTTAGGTCTTTATTCTTTGGAGCGCAGAAGGTTAAGGGGGGACTTGATTGAGGTCTTTAAAATGATGAAAGGGATAGACAGAGTTGACGTGGATAAGCTTTTCCCATTGAGGGTAGGGAAGATTCAAACAAGAGGGCATGACATGAGAATTAAGGGACAGAAGTTTAGGGGTAACTTGAGGGGGAACTTCTTTACTCAGAGGGTGGTGGCTGTGTGGAATGAGCTTCCAGCAGAGGTGGTGGAGGCAGGATCGAATTTAACATTTAAAAGTAAAGTGGATAGGTATATGGACGTGAAGGGAATGGAGGGGTGTGGTCTGAGTGCAGGTAGATGGGACTAGGGGAAAACAAATGGTCGGCACGGACTGGAAGGGCCGAGAGGGCCTGTCTCCGTGCTGTAATTGTTATATGGTTGTATGGTTATATGGATGGGGTGCAAGCAAAAGCCTCCATGTGGCGCATCCCGGGCAATGCTGAGGACAGGAACTGTACCACAGTGACTGACTGAAGTAGCCAAATCTGCAACCACCGACCATCAACCGTCACTGACATAGAAACACAGAGACAATAGGTGCAGGAGTAGGCCATTCGGCCCTTCGAGCCTGCACCGCCATTCAATATGATCATGGCTGATCATCCAACTCGGTATCCTGTACCTGCCTTCTCTCCATACCCCCTGATCCCTTCAGCCACAAGGGCCGCATATAAACCTCTTAGGGGCAGAAAAGGCTAGTTGGAGTTGTGTACAGGCAACCTGACAGTAGTAGTGGAGTTGGGGATGGCATCAAACATGAAATTAGAAATGCGTGCAACAAGGGTAAAACAGTTATAATGGGTGACTTCAATCTACATATAGATTGGGTGAATCAAATTGGCAGGGGTGCTGAGGAAGAGGATTTCTTGGAATGTATGTGGGATAGTTTTCTAAACCAACATGTAGAGGAACCAACGAGAGAGCAGGCTATTCTAGACTGGGTATTGAGTAATGAGGAAGGGTTAGTTAGCAGTCTTGTTGTGCGTGGCCCCTTGGGCAAGAGTGACCATAATATGGTTGAGTTCTTCATTAGGATGGAGTGTGACATAATTAAGTCAAGGGTTCTGACTTAACAAGAGTTCTAAACTTAAACAAAGGTAACTCTGAAGGTATGAAACGTGAATTGGCCAAGATAGACTGGCAAGTGATTCTTAAAGGGTTTGACAGTAGATGTGCAATGGAAGGTATTTAAAGACTGCATGGATGAACTACACCAATTGTTCATCCCAGTTTGGCAGAAGAATAAGTCAGGGAAGGTAGTCCATCCATGGATAACAAGGGAAATCAGGGATAGTATAAAAACAAAAGATGAAGCATACAAATTAGCCAAAAAAAGCAGCCTACCAGAGGACGGAGAAATTCAGAGTCCAGCAGAGGAGGACAAAGGGCTTAATTAGGAAAGGGAAAATAGTTTATGAAAGAAAATTGGCAGGGAACATAAAAACTGACTGCAACAGTTTTTATAGATATGGGAAGAGAAAGAGATTAGTTAAAACAAATGTAGGTCCCTTGCAGTCAGAAACAGGTGAATTGATCATGGGGAACAAGGACATGGCAGACCAATTGAATGACTACATTGGTTCTGTCTTCACTAAAGAAGATATAAATAATCTGCCGGAAATAGCAGGGGACCGGGGGTCAAATAAGATGGAGGAACTGAGTGAAATCCAGGTTAGCCGGGAAGTGGTGTTGGGTAAATTGAACGGATTAAAGGCTGATAAATCCCCAGGGCCAGATAGTCTGCATCCCAGAATACTCAAGGAAGTAGCCACAGAAATAGTGGATGCATTAGTGATAATTTTTCAAAACTCCTTAGATTCTGGAGTAGTTCCTGAGGATTGGAGGGTAGCTAATGTAACCCCACTTTTTAAAAAAGGAGGGAGAGAGAAAACGGGGAATTACAGACCAGTTAGTCTAACATCGGTAGTGGGGAAACTGCTAGAGTCAGTTATTAAAGATGGGATAGCAGCACATTTGGAAAGTGGTGAAATCATTGGACAAAGTCAGCATGGATTTATGAAAGGTAAATCATGTCTGACGAATCTTATAGAATTTTTCGAGGATGTAACTAATAGAGTGGATAAGGGAGAACCAGTTGATGTATTATATCTGGACTTTCAGAAGGCTTTCGACAAGGTCCCACATAAGAGATTAGTATACAAACTTAAAGCACACGGTATTGACGGTTCAGTATTGATGTGGATAGAGAACTGGCTGGCAGACAGGAAGCAAAGGGTAGGAGTAAACGGGTCCTTTTCAGAATGGCAGGCAGTGACTAGTGGGGTACCGCAAGGCTCAGTGCTGGGACCCCAGCTATTTACAATATATATTAATGATTTGGACGAGGGAATTGAATGCAACATCTCCAAGTTTGCAGATGACACTAAGCTGGGGGGTAGTGTTAGGAGGATGCTGGGAGGCTGCAAGGTGACTTGGATAGGCTGGGTGAGTGGGCAAATGCATGGCAGAAGCAGTATAATGTGGATACATGTGAGGTTATCCACTTTGGTGGCAAAAACAGGAGGGTAGACTATTATTTGAATGGTGGCAGATTAGGAAAAGGGGAGATGCAGCGAGACCTGGGTGTCATGGTACACCAGTCATTGAAAGTAGGCATGCAGGTGCAGCAGGCAGTGAAGAAAGCAAATGGTATGTTAGCATTCATAGCGAAAGGATTTGAGTATAGGAGCAGGGAGGTTCTACTGCAGTTGTACAGGGTCTTGGTGAGACCACACCTGGAGTATTGCGTACAGTTTTGGTCTCCAAATCTGAGGAAAGACATTCTTGCCATAGAGGGAGTGCAGAGAAGGTTCACCAGACTGATTCCTGCGATGTCAGGACTTTCATATGAGGAAAGACTGGATAGACTCGGCTTGTACTCGCTAGAATTTAGAAGATTGAGGGGGGTTCTTATAGAAACTTACAAAATTCTTAAGGGGTTGGACAGGCTAGATGCAGGAAGATTGTTCCCGATGTTGGGGAGGTCCAGAACAAGGGGTCACAGTCAAAGGATAAGGGGGAATTCCTTTAGGACTGAGATGAGGAAAACATTTTTCACACAGAGAGTGGTGAGTCTCTGGAATTCTCTGCCACAGAAGGTAGTTGAGGCCAGTTTGTTGGCCATATTTAAGAGGGAGTTAGATGTGGCCCTTGTGGCTAAAGGGATCAGGGGGTATGGAGAGAAAGCAGGTACAAGATACTGAGTTGGATGATCAGCCATGACCATATTGAATGGCGGTGCAGGCTTGAAGCGCCGAATGGCCTGCTCCTGCACCTATTTTCCATGTTTTTATGTTAAATATAGTCAATGAACTGGCCTCTACTACCTTATGTGGCAGAGAATTCCAGAGATTCACCACATGTCGACCGGAAAGACGTGATATAGAAGATGGTCGGACATGAGGAAGTAGAAGGGGGATGGGATAAGTGTAATATTAAAATGACATTCAAGGTGTCAGGCAGTCCGTCACAACATACAGCCCCGATACCCATTATTTCCTTCAGTTAAATATTGTGAAGGCAGCACTATTGTCAATTGCCACTGAACTATTATGTTTGTTTACCTCACTGACTATTTCTAACCCCCCCCCCCCCCCAAATTCCTTTGACAGGTTAAATAGAAATGTCCCCAATCTCATTGTTTTATTCATTGAACACGCTGATGAACATCTTCAAGGAGTGTAATCAGATGGAAACTGATTCAGATGCGATGTTTAAGAGCTTGTTCAAAGAAGGGGCATATTTTAAAGGAGTGACAGAGATACTTGCAGGGGAATGTGTGAGGAGGTTATTATTTGCCTTTGCTTTTAGCTTGAACCAGGACATCTGAATATTCAAAGTTTAATATAGTAATTGTTCTGATACTGACTCCAACCAACCACGTAATGAATATCATCCATTCTGGAGGTTTTATTTTTCTGATGCCATTTAAACTTCACTTGGATTACAATCACTTCACTGTAAATGTAATTGGGAATGGAGGGAACTGGAACAAAAAATTGTCATCGGTACATATTAACTGTAATATATTGGCATGTTGGTAGGTGCAATCATAACAAAGATATTTTTTACCATTGTTGTGTTATGAATACTACAGAAAATATTATGTACTCTCAAGATCACATTTAATAGAATAATATTGCTTAGATAAGTACCTGTGGACTTGAACGTAATAGGTTAAGTCCAGGGGGTCAGTAATGGGGCTTGATGTGTAGGCCAGATATATTGTCATTGCAGAGGGGCTAATAGCAAGGTCAAGTGTGCATCCAGAGTCAAGGTCTGTAATAGTACTGGATATGCAGTCAAAGCTGGGACAATGAGAGTGTTCAACACTGGGAACCGAAGCAGGTAAGCAGCTATGATCAGGGTAGAATAGAGGGGCAGGTGTAAGGCTGGACTCAGGGTCAGGAATGAGAGAAGGTATGCAACTGGAGACAGGGTCAGGAGTAGTACCAGGTGTGCAGTGAGACCCTGGATGGTCAACATGGGCCAGGTGTTTGATTATAATACATGAATATACTAAAATCATTCATGTGCTGCACCTGTTGATCAGAGCCTGGCTCTACTGTAGAATGTAATTAGGAATGTAATTTAGCGTAACCTTATTCATAGCTTATCCAATTTAAAGCATAAGTATTGGATTCAAGTGTAAGTTACAGTCTGCACAAGATTGCATAATTTCAAGCTGACAAATGCAACAACTCCGTAGCAATGGGAGGGGACAACCTCCCCCGGCTACGCTCCCTCGGGCTTGGCGTGTCGCAATTTCTCACTCCCAACTCTCACCCAATGTTGGCGGCCCTGACATCAGTCGCGGCCACCACTTAGAGCAACCGCCACAACCACAGTTGCAATCTTGAAGACGTTGCAATGGCCGTGGCTGTTTCTCGTGACTTTAAAATGCTGGAGTAGTAACTCAAGGGTTTTCTAATCCCTTGACAAGTTGATTCGCACCAGCACTGAGCGCGGCTGACTCGCGGAGTGCGGAGATGACCCCAACCTGCTGACTTCCCCCAATTTGCCAATGATAAAGCACGGCCCGATGGCAAACGACATTGCGACCCTCAGTCTGGAGAAGGGTCTCGACCCGAAACGTCACCTTTCGCTCCATAGACGTTGCTTCACCCACTGAGTTTCTCCAGCAATGTTATCTACCTTCCTACCTGTGTCTTTTTTTTTTTTGTGGGCGTTTCAGTTTAAATCCGCCCCTTACATAAAGGTGGAAGAGAGCCCCAGAATAAGATCAAACCCAGAGGTAAAAGGTTTCCTTTGCTGTCACGCAGCTGGGACTGGGTGGTGGCTCCAAGACCTGCGACAGTCGCAGAGATCGTCCCAAGTCTCTCTTTCAGCTCGGGCGAGGTCTCGGCACAGTTGTGGGGGCAGCGCCTCTGCAGACTGACCCACAGCCATGGGCAAAGTGAAAACTTTAGCGCTCCTCTACGACCGCCCCGCCTACTCTACCAGGGAATGGATCACCGGGCGGATTGTGGTGGAGCTGACAGAGCAGACCGAGGTGAAAGCGTTGAAAATCCACGCAAAAGGCCAGGAGTTCGTGCGCTGGGTGGAAGGGCACGGGGGCGCCAACTCCAGTCAGAGTCGGGTGTACACACAGCGGCTGCGATACTTCAAGCACAGATCCCTGGTGATTGGCACGGGTAAGTGTGTCCTCTTAGAAACACATAGAAAATAGGTGCTGGGGGAGGCCCTTCGAACCTGCACGGCCATTCAATGTGATCATGGCTAATCATACACAACCAGTCCCGTGCCTGCCTTCTCCCCATATCCCTTGATTCCGCTAGCCTCCAGAGCTCTGTCCAACTATCTTTTAAGTCCACCGTGAATTGGCCTCTACTGCCTTCTGTAGCAGAGAATTCCACAAATCCACAACACTCTGGGTGAAAAAGTGTTTTCTCATGGTCTCCCCTTTATTCTTCGACTGTGGTCGCTGGTTCTGGACTCCCCCAGCAACATTTTTCCTGCATCTAGCTTGTCCAGTCCTTTTATAATTTTGTATGTTTCTATAAGATACCCTCTCATCCTTCTGAATTCCAGTGAATACAAGCCCAGTCTTTAAAATCTTTCCTAGTATGACAGTCCCGCCAGCCCTGGGGTTAACCTCGTGAACCTGCCCCGCACTGCTTCAATAGCAAGGATGTCCTTCAAATTAGGAGACCAAAACTACACACAATACTCCAGAGGTGGTTTCACCAGGGCCCTGTACAACTGCAGAAAGACTTATTTACACCTATAGGGAGGTTGCACGGCAGTCGAGGTCCCGACCCGTGACCCGTACTGTTGCCATGCAACGCCTTCAGGAGTACAAGTGGTGAACATCAGGTAAGCACTTACTATGGCTGCCAGGACAGCGGGCCTGTCTTCTGTCCCAGCATCCGGACTCCATGCTGACCGGTTCCACACTCGCTGACCCCGGGCCACCACCCTTTGTGTGAAAAAGTTACCCCTCAGGTTCCAATTAAATCACCCCCGCCCCTCACCTTAAATGCATGTCTCCTGGTTCTCGATTCCCTTACTCTGGGCAAGAAACTCTGCATTCACCTGATCTATTTATCTAATGATTTTTTACATTACTAATTTGTACATTTTAAAAAATATGGCATGTTGGGATTTTAAACTTCGATCGTCGTTAGTGGGTCACAGACTGTTATTAATGTGGAGTCATTCTGCTAGCCACACTTTTCCTGTAGATATAAATACATCCACGTAGATAGATCCAATCAGCAGATCCAACTCTAATGTGCTCCATAAATACAGGCGGTCTACTACACTGTATAAGGCAGCTTTGCTCCTCTCTACGAAGACAGCTAAACCTCTCAGTCACTACATGTCACACCTGGAAGCTAATGGTCTAAGTGCTGGTATATGGGATTGATGGAGTTGTATACTTGACTGTTAGCATAGTATGGTGGGCTGAAGTTCTTGTTTCTATGCTGGATGACTTCACAAACACAACTTCACCGCACAAGGGCAACTCTGCTCCACCCAACAAACACAGGCTGCACTCTAGTTTAGTTTAGTGCAGTGAAAGGATTGTTGTTCGTGTGCAATCTAATCAAAGAAAATGTAATACATGAATGCAATCAAGCCATCCACAGTGCACAGACAAAGGATAAAATGTACAGAGTTTAGTGCGAGATATAACAATATTATAGATAGTTCAAAGGTTTCCATTGAGGTAGGTGAGAGGTCAGGACCGCACTCCAGCTGATGAGAGACCATTCAATAACAGCTGGGAAGAAACTGTTCCTGAATCTGGAGGTATACATTTTCAAACATCTGTACCTCTTGCCTGATGGGAGTGGGGAGAAAAGGGACTGACCGGAGTGAGACTGGTCCTTGATTATGTTGGCGGCTTTGCCAAGGCAACATGAAGTGTAGATGGTCAGTGGTAGGGAGGTTGGTTTGTGAGATGGTCTGGGATACGTCCGGAACTCTCTGCAATTTATTACGGAGATTCACTCCACTCTATGTCTGATGTTCCACTCCACAAACACAGCTCAGTTAGAGATTGGCATTGGTATATTATTGTCACATGTATTGAGGTTCTGTAACAATCGATTTGATTGTGATGTGGAGTGGAGTTGTGTTGTGAGTTGGACCACAAGGTTAGGAAACAAAACACCCTCCATGAAAATTGTGAACACCCAAGGCTGTGTTGTGAACACCCAAGGCTGTGTCCCCAGCCCTTACTATACCATTCTCCTCCCATCGACTCTATCTGCATTTCATGCAGTTTTGGGAAAGAAGCGAACATCAGCAAGAACCACTCACACCTCTGTCATTCTCTCTTCTCCTTCCTCCCTTTGGACAGAGGATACAAAGGCTTGAACGTGCACTCTACCAGTTTCAACAACAACTTCTTCCCTGCTGTTATCAAACTCTTGAATGAACCTTTCATATGCTAAGGATGTATTTCCAATCTTCCAATCTCTCTTGTGCGGATAGAGATCCAATGCACATCTGTTCCAATGTCTACAATGGGCAGTGGTAAACCAGATAGTATCCATGTAATGCAAAAATGATTCCAGTCCTCAAACTAAAATCCTCTACTACAAACTAAACTGCATGTCTTACCTTTTGGTAAGCACAACTCAATTTAGGTTTAGGTTTATTATTTTAATGTGTACCGAGATACAGCGAAAAACTTTCTTTTGCATGCTATCCAAACAGAACGGGTAATTCTGAACATAAATACAATCGGGTCAAACTCACGTACGATAGGTAGAGCAAGGGGGAAGATACAGAATACAGAATGTAGTTCTCAGTATCATAGCACATCAGTTCCATGTCCACAATGGGCAGTAGTTAACCAGATTGTGGATTTAAACTAGTTTATGGAATGACTATTCAGATACAAGGGAAGAACCTGCTTTTGGAATCTATAACCATATAACCATATAACAATTACAGCACGGAGTCTGATGGTGCATGATTCCAAACACCTGTACCTCTTGCCTGATGGGGGTGGGGAGAAAACATAGAAACATATAAAATAGGTGCAGGAGGAGGCCATTCAACAGGAGGAGGCCTTCGAGCCAGCACCACCATTCATTGTGATCATGGCTGATCGTCGCCTATTAATAACCCGTGCCTGCCCTCTCCCCATATCCCTTGACTCCACTAGCCCATAGAGCTCTATCTAACTCTCTCTTAAATCCATCCAGTGATTTGGCTTCTACTGCCCTCTGTGGCAGGGAATTTCATAAATTCACAACTCTCTGGGTGAAAACGTTTTTTCTCACCTCAGTCTCAGTTTTTTCTCACCTCATGCCCTTTATTCTAAGTCTGTGGCCCCTGGTTCTGGACTCGTCCAACATTGGGAACATTTTTCCTCAATCTAGCTTGTCCAGTCCTTTTATAACCATATAACCATATAACAATTACAGCACGGAGACAGGCCCTCTCGGCCCTTCCAGTCCGTGCCGACCATTTGGTTTCCCCTAGTCCCATCTACCTGCACTCAGACCATACCCCTCCATTCCCTTCACGTCCATATACCTATCCACTTTACTTTTAAATGTTAAAATCGATCCTGCCTCCACCACCTCTGCTGGAAGCTCATTCCACACAGCCACCATCCTCTGAGTAAAGAAGTTCCCCCTCACGTTACCCCTAAACTTCTGTCCCTTAATTCTCATGTCATGCCCTCTTGTTTGAATCTTCCCTACCCTCAATGGGAAAAGCTTATCCACGTCAACTCTGTCTATCCCTTTCATCATTTTAAAGACCTCAATCAAGTCCCCCCTTAACCTTCTGCGCTCCAAATAATAAAGACCTAACTTGTTCAA
This sequence comes from Okamejei kenojei, assembly GCA_035221665.1. Classification (NCBI taxonomy): domain Eukaryota; kingdom Metazoa; phylum Chordata; class Chondrichthyes; order Rajiformes; family Rajidae; genus Okamejei; species Okamejei kenojei. Next base: position 7,642,139 of record CM069133.1, read on the forward strand.
CCTTTCTCTGTAACATAGTTGCTGGAACCCTGGCAACATTCTAGTAAATCTCCTCTGTACTCTCCCTATTTTGTTGACATCCTTCCTATAATTAGGCGACCAAAATTGTACACCATACTCCAGAATTGGTCTTACCAATGCCTTGTACAATTTTAACATTACTTCCCTACTCCTATATTCAATGCTCTGATTTATAAAGGCCAGCACACCAAAGGCTTTCTTTACCACCCTATCTACATGCGATTCCACCTTCAGGGAACTATGCACAGTTATTCCTAGATCCCTCTGTTCCACAGCATTCCTCAATTCCCTACCATTTACCATGTACGTCCTATTTTGATTTGTCCTGCCAAGATGTAGCACTTCACACTTATCAGCATTAAACTCCAACTGCCATCTTTCAGCCCACTTTTCCAAATGGCCCAAATCTCTCTGTATACTTTGAGAATCTACTTAATTATCCACAATACCACCTATCTTAGTATCATCTGCATACTTACTTATCCAATTTTCCACCCCATCATCCAGATCATTGATGTACATGACAAACAACAGTGGACCCAACACAGATCCCTGAGGCACCCCACTGGTCACCGGCTTCCAACCTGACAAACAGCCATCCACCATTACTCTCTGACATCTCCCATTCAGCCACTGTTGAATCCATCTTGCTACTCCGCCATTAACACCCAAAGATTGAACGTTCTGAACCAACCTTCCATGGGGAACCTTGTCAAAGGCCTTACTGAAATCCATATAGACAACATCCACTGCTTTACCCTCATCAATTTCCCTAGTTACCGCTTCAAAAAATTCAAGAAGGTTTGTCAAACATGACCTTCCAGGCACAAATCCATGTTGACTGTTCCTGATCAGACCCTGTTTATCCAGATGCTTATATATATTATCTCTAAGTATCCTTTCCATTAATTTGCCCACCACTGACGTCAAACTAATAGGTCTATAATTGCTAGGTTTATTCTTTGAACCCTTTTTTAAACAATGGAACAACATGCGCAGTACGCCAATCCTCCGGCACTATTCCCGTTTCTAAATGTCTTTCCGACATTTGAAATATTTCTGTCATAGCTCCTGCTATTTCTACACTAACTTCCCTCAATGTCCTAGGGAATATCCTGTCAGGACCTGGAGACTTATCCACCTTTATATTTTTCAAAAGTGTCAGTACTTCCTCCTCTTTGAATCTCATAGTTTCCATAGCTACTCTACTTTTTTCCCTTACCTCACAGAGTTCAATATCCTTCTCCTTGGTGAATACCGAAGAAAATAAATTGTTCAATATCTCCCCCATCTCTTTTGGCTCTGCAGATAGCTGTCCATTCTGGTTCTCTAATGGTCCAATTTTATCCCTCGTTATCCTTTTGCTATTAATATAGCTGTAGAAACCCTTTGGATTTACTTTCACCTTTCTTGCCAAAGCAACCTCATATCTTCTTTTAGCCTTCCTAATTTCTTTCTTAAGATTCTTTTTACATTCTTTATACTCCTCTAGCACCTCATTTACTCCATGCCTCCTATAATTATTGTAGATATCTCTCTTTTTTCGAAACAAGTGTCTAATTTCCCTTGAAAACCATGGCTCTTTCCAATTTTTACTATTTCCTTTCAACCTAACAGGGACATAAATATTCTGTACTCTTACAATTTCCCCTTTAAATGTCCTCCATTTCTCTTTACATCCTTCCCATGAAACAAAGTGTCCCAATTCACTCCTTTAAAATCCTCACGCATTCCCTCAAAGTTAGCCTTTCTAATGAAATTTATAATTTCATATGTTTCTATAAGATCCCCCCTCATCCAGTCTAAACAGTCTAAACAGTCTAAACAAGCCTAGTCTTTTCAATCTTTCCTCACATGACAGTCCCGCCATCCCAGTGATCAATCTCGTGAACCTACGCTGCACTGCCTCAATCACAAGGATGTCCTTCCTCAAATTAGGAGACCAAAACTGTACACAATACTCCAGATGTAGTCTCACCAGAAGAACCTCTTTACTCCTATACTGAAATCCTCTTGTTATGAAGGCCAACATTCCATTAGCTTTCTTCACTGCCTGCTGTACCTGCACGCCAACTTTCAGTGACCGGTGTACAAGGACGCCCAGGTCGCGCTGCACCCCCCCCTTACCTAACCTAACCCCATTGAGATAATAATCTGCCCCCTTGTTTTTTGCCGCCAAAGTGGATAACCTGACATTTATCAATATTATACTGCATCTGCCTCGCATCTTCGCATTCACTCAACCTGTCCAGGTCCCCTTGCAACGTCCTAACATCCTCTTCACAGTTCACACTGCCACCCAGCTTTGTGTCATCCGCAAACTTGCTAGTGTTGCTCCTAAATCCCTCTTCCAAATCATTAATATATATGGTAAACAGTTGCGGCCCCAACACCGAGCCTAGCGGCACACCACTCGCCACTGCCTGCCATTCTGAAAAGAACTCAGGCTAACTGGTCTGTAATTCCACGTTTTCTCTCTCGCTCCTTTCTTGAAAAGTGGGATAACATTAACAATCCTCCAATCCACAGGAACTGATCCTGAATCTATTGAACGTTGGAAAATGATCACCAATGCGTCCACTATTTCTAGAGCCACCTCCCTGAGGACCCTGGGATGCAGACCATCAGGCCCAGGGGATTTATCATCCTTCAGTCCCATTAGCCTACCATTACTATTTCTCGCTAAATGAAAATTTCTTTCAACTGAAACCCTCTTAGATCCTCTGTCCTCCAGTACATTGTTTGGGAGATTGTTTGTGTCTTCCTTAGTGAAGACAGATCCAAAGTACCTATTCAACTCTTCTGCCATTTCCTTGTTGCCCATAATAATTTCACCCGTGTCTGCCTTCAAGGGACCCACATTTGACTTTGCTACTCTTTGTCTCTTAACATATCTAAAGAAGCTTTTACTGTCCTTTATATTCCTGGCCAGCTTCCCTTCATACTTCATCTTTTCAGCCCGTATTGCCCGTTTTGTTTCCTTCTGTTGTCCAATGAAAGTTTCCCAATCCTCTGGCTTCCGGCTACTCTTTGCTGTGTTATACATCTTTTCTTTTAGTTTTATTCTATCCCTAACTTCTCTTGTCAGCCACGGTTGCCATTAGAAACTCCCCTTAGAAACGTTCTTCCTTTTTGGAATGAAATGATCCTGCATCTTCCGGATTATGCCCAGAAATTCCTGCCATTGCTGTTCCAGCGTCATTCCTGCTAGGATTTCTTTCCAGTCTACTTTGGCCAGCTCCCCTCTCATGCCTTCATAGTCCCCTTTGTTCAACTGCATCACTGCAACTTCCTATTTAACGTTCTCCTTCACAAATTTAGATTAAAACTAATCATATTATGATCACTACCTCCAAGCGGTTCCTTTACCTCGAGTTCTCTTATCATATCTGGTTCATTGGACAACACTAAATCCAGAATTGCCTTTTCTCTGGTCGGCTGCATTACAAGCTGCTCTAAGAATCCATCTCAGAGACACTCTACAAACTCTCTTTCTTGGGGTCCAGAACCAACCTGATTTTCCCAGTCTACCTGCATATTGAAATCCCCCATCACCACAGTGGCATTACCTTTGTTACATGCCAGTTTTAACTCCTGCTGCAACTTACACCCTACATCCGGGCTACCATTTGGGGGTCTGTAAATAACACCAATTAGTGTCTTCTTGCCTTTACAATTCCTCAACTCAATCCACAGTGACTCTACCTCGTCAGTCCCTATGTCTTCCCTTACAAGAGAATGAATTCCATCCCTCACCAGCAGAGCTACCCCCCCTCCTCTGCCCACCTGCCTGTCCTTTCTATAAGATGTATAACCCTGAATATTAAGTTCCCAGGCCCGATCCTCCTGCAGCCACGTCTCAGTAATCCCCACAATGTCATATCTACCAACCTCTAACTGAGCCTCAAGCTCATCTACTTTACTTCTTATACTTTGCGCATTCATATACAATACTTTGAATTCCTTACGCATCTCACCTTTCACATCGATCCCTATTACACTTGGCCATACTCTCCTATCCCTTTGTGAGCTTCCTTTCCCGTTAATTCTGGGGTCATTAACCATCCCTTTACTCCCTTTCCCTTTAACTCCATCCTCGACTATCCCATTTGACACCCCACCCCCCCTTATTCAGTTTAAAACCACCCGTGTAGCAGTGGCAAACCTGCCTGCCAGAATGCTGGTCCCCCACCTGTTAAGATGCAATCCGTCCCTTTTGTACAGTTCCCCCTTACTCCAAAACAGATCACAGTGATTCTAAGAATCTAAATCCCTGCCCCCTGCACCAGTTACTCAGCCACACATTCAGGTCCCGTATCTCCCTGTTCTTGCTCTCGCCAGCACGAGGTACTGGAAGCAAACCGGAGATAACAACTCTGGGGGTTCTGCTTTTTAGTATTTTTCCGAGCTCTCTAAAGTCACGCTGCAGAATATTCATCCCCTTCTTTCCGACATCGTTTGTGCCGACATACACTACCACTTCCGGCTGTTCACCTTCGCTCTTGAGGATTTTCTGCACTCTGTCCGTGACATCCTGGATCCTGGCACCAGGAAGGCAGCACACCATCCTCAAAGGGAGTGACCGTGTTGAGACTGGTCCTTGATTATGTTGGCGGCCTTGCCGAGGCAGCATGATGTGTATATGGAGTCAACGGAAGGGAGGTTGTTTTGTGTGATGGTCTGGGCAATTTCCTGTGGAGAACTCTCTGCAATTTCTTGTGGAGAATCACTCCACTCTATTCACTCCAATCTACACATGATATTCCACTCCACAAACATAGCTCCTAACTCTGTTACGCAAATACAGCTGCAGGCCAAAGCACAGCTCTACTCAACTCCAGTAATAGAGGTCTACCCCACTCTACTCCACAAACACTTCACAGCTACAATCCGATAAACTTATTTTCTATCTTGCTGATATATTTCAGTACCTTCTGTTACCTGACCCCAGTTTTCATATCCCCTAACCATTACTATTAATCTACTATATATGGCACTTTTTTGCAGGTCTGCAATACAGTGTTGATGAGCCCTGTTGAACTGCCACGGGCTGACGCATTGAAGGGGCTCTCATAATATTGCTAGTAATACTAGTTTCTTAACTTGTAGTTTGTAGGTGATATAAAAGAAATTATTTACAAACAAAAGCAAAATGTCTGCCCATATATTACCTCCACCTCCTAGTTCCAGTTTGTCTTTAAACCTGCAAGATTATTTCTGCAGCAGGCCATGGCTTGTCAACACGGAAGAGGCCACTAACTTTCTCAATTACTTTCTCAAAAGTGATCACCAAAATACATTAGTGTGAGAGAAAAAGTCATTTCAATTTTACTTCGGAGTCACGTGAGTGACTACGTGAAGAAGCCCCGCCAGGCGCATGCGCGTCATTACGTCGACGCATGTCGCACCGACAGGCTGGAGAGCTCAGCTCCACCAGTGGTAAGTAGTAACCCGCAGGTAAGTCAATATTAAGCCTTTCATGCAAGTGTTTTTTAAACTCTGTAAGTCTGGCTTGCAGAGCCAGCTAGAGTTGCTAATATATATTGTTAAACTGCGGTAATAGAGTGGAACGGTTACTTATATAATACAATTCTAAATATAGAAACACCAACGACAGAGGCAATTAGAAGGGACTGGGAACAAGAGTTATTCGAAAAAATTCCGAATGATAGATTGGAAAAACTCTACCACGCCAACATTCAAAATGTGGATCTCAACCATTTTTGAAATGCTACACCTTGAAGAAATGAGATTCCTCCTACTAGGCAAAGTAGACCTATTCTTAAAGACTTGGTCTCCTTTTATCAACTTTTTACAAGCAGATGGTGCAACATAAGAAATTAAATGGTTTAAACGGTGACGGATGGGCAAAAATACGAAATAGGCAGATCTCTCCTAATCTCTCTTTCCTTTACTTTCTCCTTTTCTTCCAATCTTTTTAGCTTCTTATCTCGGTCCTGTATTTCTTTGGCTATCTGAAAAAAAAACATTAAAAAAAAATAAATAAATAAATAAAAAGAGTTACCGCTTATAGATCGGGTCGGGTGATTACGGCTGCTCTAAATCCAGCTCCTGCGATTACCGCTATTTAGATCGGGTTTGGAGATAACGGCTGTGCTAATACCCGCTACTGTTCTACTGGCAGCTGAAATGAAATGAAATAAAATAAAATGAAATGAAATAAAATGAAATGCTAACTTTATTTCTCAACTGCCTCCATCAATTTCCAGTGCTTCAAGGCACTCAGAAATACCAAACTAAAGTACTCTCAGGCTCATTTGTCTTATGAATCTGATGATATGGAAGACTCCCTCCTTTTAATTTAAAGGTATGGGGATGGCTCAACCAAATGGGGACAATGCTCCAAATTTAAAAAGTCGTGGAAAATTTTTAATTGGGGTTGAATGGCCTAGGATTCCCACACAGCCTCTCGTAGGTCCATACAGCAAAGAAGAAAACATCGCTTATGGATAACAGTGGGAATCATCCTCTCCAGCACCTTGTTTAGGTCTGGATGAGACCTCCCTAGAGCATGACTCGGGAGAAGCAGGGCAGGAGGAATCTGTCCCTGAAGCTGGTGTCACTGCTTATGTGCACACACCAGCACACACGAGCCATGCTCCAGGTGTCCCGGACGTAGCGTTAAACTTCGCTAAAACCCGGAAGGGACTGGTGAGCCTATCGAGAAAACTCTAGCCGCCAATGTAAATTACATGGCTTCTCACCAGCTCCAGGATACGTTCATGGAGACTGCCACACGTTATAAAACACCTGTAAACCGTGCTTCACTCAAAATGCCCACTGTGAACTCGGCAAGGGCACAAATGAGTGCAACGATGCGGAGACAAGAAGTGAGATTTCAACGCATCCTCAAGTTGTTGGCAGCAGGCATTCGGAGAAAGTCTAGGGGGCACTGATGTCTGGTATTCAACAAGATATGCTGGCCCTGTTCTGCAACGCCTACGTTGAACCCGAAGTTTGCAGTTCTATGTAGGTTCACCAATATCCAGGCCCAGATTACTTATTTGGGGTGGACCTCCTCAAACAAGTCAAGGACCTGGAGGAACATGCAAAAATAATCCGTCTCATGAAGACATACGTCCCTTCTGCCAGGATGCCACCTTGCAGGTCATTTCAGCACGAAAGGTGATGGATTCAGGGGCAGGGCCAAGCAGAGTGGGGCCAGTGCGACAACGGTATTACTCACCTGTGTATCCCAGCTACAACCCCAATATGGGCAGAAGGAGTAGAGGCCGACTGTAGAGGTACAGGTGATTCATTCTGTCCAGGATAAGATTCTGGGACCTCTGGTTGGGGGTAGGCTGCAATTGGTTATGATGAATGGTGCTGCTTAACATCTCATTGGTTTATACTACACACTGTCTCAAGCTCGAATACAGTTCATGTCAGGAATTGATCTGCCTGTACAGAGTATGCCTAAGGCTTTGTGTCTAAATGCAAGGAGCATTCGTGATAAGGTGGATGAGTTGAATGTGCAGATAGTTATTAATGAATATGATATAGTTGGGATCACGGAGACATGGCTGCAGGGTGACCAAGTCTGGGAGCTGAACATCCAGGGATATTCAATATTCAGGAGGGATAGACAGAAAGGAAAAGGAGGTGGAGTAGCGTTGCTGGTTAGCGAGGAGATTAACGCAATAGAAAGGAAGTTCATTAGCTTGGAGGATGTGGAATCGATATGGGCAGAGCTGCGAAACACTAAGGGGCAGAAAACGCTAGTGGGAGTTGTGTACAGGCCACCTAACAGTAGTAGTGGAGTTGGGGATGGCATCAAACATGAAATTAGAAATGCGTGCAACAAGGGTAAAACAGTTATAATGGGTGACTTCAATCTACATATAGATTGGGTGAATCAAATTGGCAGGGGTGCTGCGGAAGAGGATTTCATGGAATGTATGTGGGATAGTTTTCTAAACCAACATGTAGAGGAACCAACAAGAGAGCAGGCTATTCTAGACTGGGTACTGAGTAATGAGGAAGGGTTAGTTAGCAGTCTTGTTGTGCGTGGCCCCTTGGGCAAGAGTGACCATAATATGGTTGAGTTCTTCATTAGGATGGAGCGTGACATTGTTTTAATCAGAAACAAGGGTTCTGAACTTAAAGAAAGGTAACTTTGAGGGTATGAGACATGAATTGGCCAAGATAGACTGGCAAGTGATTCTTAAAGGGTTGATGGTGGATATGCAATGGAAGGCATTTAAAGACTGCATGGATGAACTACAACAACTGTTCATCCCAGTTTGGCAAAATAATAAATCAGGGAAGGTAGTGCATCCGTGGATAACAAGGGAAATCAGGGATAGTATCAAAACTAAAGATGAAGCTTACAAATTAGCCAGAAAAAGCAGCCTACCAGAGGACTGGGAGAAATTCAGAGTCCAGCAGAGGAGGACAAAGTGCTTAATTAGGAAAGGGAAAATAGATTATGAAAGAAAACTGGCACGGAACATAAAAGCTGACTGCAAAAGTTTTTATAGATATGTGAAGAGAAAAAGGTTAGTTAAAACAAATGTAGGTCCCTTGCAGTCAGAAACAGGTGAATTGATCATGGGGAACAAGGATATGGCAGACCAATGAATAACTACTTTGGTTCTGTCTTCACAAAGGAAGACGTAAATAATCTGCCAGAAATAGCAGGGGACCGGGAGTCAAATGAGATGGAGGAACTGAGTGAAATCCAGGTTAGCCGGAAGTGGTGTTAGGCAAATTGAATGGATTAAAGGCCGCTAAATCCACAGGGCCAGATAGTCTGCATCCCAGAGTACTTAAGGAAGTAGCCCCAGAAATAGTGGATGCATTAGTGATAATTTTCTTTAGATTCTGGAGATCCTGAGGATTGGAGGGTAGCTAATGTAACCCCACTTTTTAAAAAGGGTGGGAGAAAGAAAACGGGGAATTACAGACCAGTTAGTCTAACATCGGTAGTGGGGAAAATGCTAGTTATTAAAGATGGGATAGCAGCACATTTGTAAAGTGGTGAAATCATTGGACAAAATCAGCACGGATTTATGAAAGGTAAATCATGTCTGACAAATCTTCTAGAATTTTTCCAGGATGTAACTAGTAAAGTGGATAAGGGAGAACCTGTGGATGGGTTATATCTGGACTTTCAGAAGGCTTTCGACAAGGTCGCACATAAGAGATTAGCATACAAACTTAAAGCACACGGTATTGGGGGTTCACACGGTATTGATGTGGATAGAGAACTGGGTGGCAGACAGGAAGCAAAGAGTAGGAGTAAACAGGTCATTTTCAGAATGGCAGACAGTGACTAGAGGGGTACCGCAATGCTCAGTGCTGGGACCCCAGCTATTTACAATATATATTAATGATCTAGATGAGGGAATTGAATGCAACCTCTCCAAGTTTGCGGATGACACAAAGCTGGGGGGGGCAGTGTTTAGCTGTGAGGAGGATGCTAGGAGGCTGCAAGGTGACTTGGATAGGTTGGGTGAGTGGGCAAATGCATGGCAGATGCAGTATAATGTGGATAAATGTGAGGTTATCCACTTTGGTGGCAAAACCAGGAGGGTAGATTATTATCTGAATGGTGGCCGATTAGGAAAAGGGGAGATGCAATGAGACCTGGGTGTCATGGTACACCACTCATTGAAAGTAGGCATGCAGGTGCAGCAGGCAGTGAAGAAAGCGAATGGTATGTTGGCATTCATAGCAAAAGGATTTGAGTACAAGAGCAGGGAGGTTTTACTGCAGTTGTACAGGGTCTTGGTGAGGCCACACCTGGAGTATTGCGTACAGTTTTGGTCTCCTAATCTGAGGAAATACATTCTTGCCATAGAGGGAGTACAGAGAAGGTTCACCAGACTGATTCCTGGGATGGCAAGGACTACCTAATGAAGACTGGATAGACTTGGCTTGTACTCGCTCAAATTTAGGAGATTGAGGGGGGATCTTATAGAGACTTACAAAATTCTTAAGGGGTTGGATAGGCTAGATGCAGGAAGAATGTTTCCAATGTTGGGGAACTCCAGAACAAGGGGTCACAGTTTAAGGATAAGGGGGGAAGTCTTCTAGGACCGAGATGAGAAGATCTTTTTTCACACAGAGAGTGGTGAGTGTGGAATTCTCTGCCACAGAAGGTAGTTGAGCCCTGTTCATTGACTATATTTAAGATGGAGTTAGATGTGGCCCTTGTGGCTAACGGGATCAGGGGGAATGGAGAGAAGGCAGATACAGGATACTGAGTTGGATGATCAGCCATGATCATATTGAATGGCGGTGCAGGATTGAAGGGCTGAATGGCCTACTCCTGCACCTATTTTCTATGATTCTATGATTCTATGATAATAGAGTATTGGGGGTTTCTGTAGAAACTCAGCAGGTAAAAGAAGAAATTATGGTTTTGTCCCAAAAAAGGGGTAATTGAGAGGACGATAAACCATCCTCAACAATTTGTGTCCAATATATTCCCCAGACAGAGAAAAGATGGGGGATGTAGAGGCATTCTGGACCTAAAGCAGTTAAATTCCTATGTTCAGTATAGGCATTTTTAAAATGGACACCTTCAATACTGTGAAACGGCTGTTATCACAAGGCTGTTATATGGCAACTATAGATCTGAAAGATACATATTATTCAGTACCAATTCATCATCAGTATCGGAGATACTTGAAATTTAGTTGGATGGGACAGCTGTGGCAATTTAAAGCATTACCCAATGAGAACCTCAGTTCCTAGGTTATTCAGGAAATTGTGGAAACCAGTGCTGGTGCTACTTTGGGCCTAGAATCACATGGGAATGGCTTATATAGATGATATTTTAATCATAAGCAACACTCAGCAGACAGCTGAGGAATCGGTTTCAGCCACCAAATACCTGTTTGAAAGGTTAGGGTTCCTCGTCCATCCAACCAAATCCAAGTTAGAGCCATCCTAAAAAATGGTTTATTTGAGATTTATCATTGATTCAGTTGATATGTCAGTGACTTTGCCTACAGACAAGGCTGTGGAGATCAGAGAGGTCTGTACCAGTCTCACTGAAAAACAATATCCCTCCATCCGGGAAGTAGCTACTGTTATTCGTAAATTGGTGCCAACTTTCCCTGTAGTGCAGTTTGGAGTGGGAGCTAGTGGTTATGGTCGAACAGCCTCCAGCTGCTCCAGTGTCGCAGGGCACTGAGGCAACGGCAACAAGCAAAAAAGCAAAACTAAAGTCTGTCAGACCCGTTTTATCTGACGGGTCTGAGGAAGAAGAGGACTCCCCTCCGGATCGCATGAAAATGTGGGGGAGACTCGAACAAATGGAGCAAATATTCCACACCCTAATCAGCCAGGGGTCCAAGGCCCCAGTGATTCCCCAGGCAACCTCTCAATGAGTTCCATATTCAGAATATGGTGGCTGTCCACAATGGGAATCTTTCTCTCCAGCACCTTGTTTAGGTCTGGATGAGGTCTCCCTTGAGCAGGACTCGGGAGTGCCAGGGCAGGAGGAGTCTGACCCTGAAGCTGGTGTCCCTGCTTATGTGCACACACCAGAGCACAAGAGCCACGCTACTAGTGTCCCGGATGTAGCGCAGAACTTCGCTATTCCGGAAGGGACTGGTGAGGCTATGGATGACAATCTAGCTGCTAATGTGAACTACTTGGCTTCTCACCAGCTTCAAGAAACCATCATGATGGAAACAACAGCACGATATAAAACACCTGTCTATTGTGCTTCACTCAGGGTGCCCACCGTAAACTCGGCAATATGGGCACCCATGAGCGCAACGATGCGAGGTCAGGAAGTGCGCTTTCAGCGTGTCCTCAAGTTGGTGGCAGCAGGCATAACTGCGTTCGGGAAGATGGTCAAGGGGTCACCGATGTCAAAAACCCAACAAGATATGCTAGCACTATTTTGCAATGCCTACTTCGAGGTGAACTGCATGAGGAAGAACAACCTTAAATTTTGCAGGCCTGTGTAGGGCTAGCAACATTCAAGCACCGGATTACTTGTTCAGCAACTACCTCATCAAGCAAATTAGGGACATCGACAATGAGGCAAAGACAATTGGGCTTATGAAACCGTTCATCCCTGCTCCCAGGACATCATCTAAACAGTCAGGTTTGATGCGCAGTGGTTCGGATCCCGGGGCAGGGCCCAGCAGAGGCAGGCCGATGGGGCGAAGATATTACCCACCAGTGCAGCCCAACAACAACACCAATATCGGGAGAAGGAGACCTTCCACGCCGATTGTCGAGGGCGGCATCAACATCCGCAGTGAAGGCGCAGGACGTGCCGCTAGACCAAATCCTCAGGGCCGCAGGATGGTCTAAGGAATCAACATTTTCTAAGTTTTATGATAAACCTGGTCTCACAGTGCCAGGGTTTGGGCATCCTGTGTTGGGTTCCGTACAGGGTTTAAAGCATACCCTGTTGACCAAAGGCTACGTGTAGTTAAGCACCTGAGTCAATATATCAAGGTAACTTAGAGTCTCAGAGGCTCTGAGACAGCAATGCTCATCAGTCACAAAAAACCTCATAAAAGGTGTCGGTATAAACTATTTCTAGATGGTAAAACAGGTTTTGGATTCCGCTGGAGTAGACACTCATGTGTTTAAATCTCACTCCACCAGGGTGGCATCAACATCCGCAGCAAGGCCGCAGGATGATCTAAGGTATCAACTTTCTAAAATGATGATAAACCTGTCCTGACAGTGCCAGGGTTTTGGCATGCTGTTTTGGGTTCCGTTTGATTTGATTTGCTTTGTCTTTATAAGTTTCATTTGTAATTTCCCCTGGGATAGAGGGGCTATTACTGTACTGTTATTTTAAAAAAATGATTATTGGATAATTCGAAGCAATGTTCAATACATTATTTATTCACTACTGTGTCAACTGAAGCAGTGTGTCATATGGAGCACATCTACGGCATGAAATCACAGAGCTTTGAAATCTTCACGTAGTCACTCACGTGACTCCAAAGTAAAATAGTAAGATTAAACGAGAACTTACCAGTTCGAAGTTTGATCCTTATTTTATGAGGAGTTACGATGAGGGATTACCTGCCCTTCGCTCCCGGCCCTCATAATCGAAAGGATCATCTGGTAGTTCTAGCCTTCTAAAGCCTTACTATGTTACTTTGGCTATCGGTTTCTGTGTTTTCACGGCACTGCTTTGAAGTATGACGCGCATGCGCCAGGCGGGGCTTCTTCACGTAATCCCTCATCGTAACTCCTCATAAAATAAGGATCAAACTTCGAACTGGTAAGTTCTCATTTAATCTTACTATTATCATTAGAGTTATTGAGTCATAGAGTTATATAGCACATAAACATGGCCTTTAGCCCAACTCATCCACATCAGCCAAGGTGCCTACCAAGGATAATCCCATTTGCTTGCATTTAACTCGTGTCCCTGTAAAACTTTCCTGTCCACATATCCTGTTTTTTAATATTTCCAGGCATAGACCTTCTTTGATGCCAGCTATCTGGTGTGTCTTTGCACTTATTGTGATTGTAATCCCTTGTTTTAAGGTAATATAATGAAAATATATTATCATCCCTAACAGAAGTATTAGGGCGACACGATGGCCTAGCGGTAGAGCTACTGCCTGACAGTGCCAGAGACCCGGGTTCGATCCTGACTACTGGTGCTGTCTGTGCAGAGTTTGTACGTTCTCCCCTTGTCCTGTATTGGTTTTCGGTTTCCTCCCACTCCAAAGATGTACAGATTTGTAAGTTAATTGGCTTGCTGTAAGTGTAAATTGTCCCTAGTGTTAATGTGCAGGGATCGCAGCTCAGTGCAGACTCGGTGGGCTGAAGAGCCTGTTTCCGTGCTGTATCTCTCAACTAAACTAAACTAAATTATACTACAATATATGGGAGACAATCCAGATACATGAATGGATTTCTATTCTAAGGCCTAGGTCCCAGGGTGTGAATAGTCTTGGACACTGGATATTTTTGTCTTAAGGGACTCGTTAACTTGTAATTGAGAATACAGTAGTGTATTTGTCGCTCATTTAAAAGTCCCTTTGGATTAATTAAATGTTCCACAATAACATTGTGCTGAATGTACTTCCTGGGTGAAACTCTGCCACATTTTCTACCTGATATTCAATGTTTCATCTTTGTCGTTGGTCCGGAAGTATAATTTTAGAAGGGACTGTGGTGCATTCACGCCCACGTTGGTTTTGCATACAGCCACAGGGGCTCAATACAGCTGGGGACTCGCCAGCAGCCTCACGAGAAGGTCCAGCCACAGGAGCTCAATAACACCTGGTGACCCCGTTGCTACATGCAACCTTCCACTTATGAAATGTATAATGATAAAAGTGACAAGGTGTCTGGCTCAGCCAAGTGTCGTTTGTTCTTTACTTTCTGTCATGAGATTTAGCAGATTCTAGAACTGGTGACTGTACAATTGTGGAATCTGATGGTGCGTGGTAACGATAGACAAGTTACTGTGAGGAGGGGAGAGAGGAGTTTGTGAGTGAGGCAGGAGAGCCCGCCGCCGGTGGGGCAGGAAGGGGCGTCACTATCCCGGCTGTGGCATTGACTGACAAGAGAAGAGACCAATCTGCGTGGCGCTGTTTGAAGGAATCTGCAGAAGCGTGTTTTTTTGTGATTTTTAAACCTCGATAATATACTGCCGATCAGAACTAAACTTATTGCACTCGCAGCACAGGAGAACGGTGAGTAAAATGGGAAAATATTGTAGCACTATCGTGTACCGTTTTTATGCAAATAGAAAAACCGCGCAAATCGGAAAAGCACAAGATCAGAGTTTTAGTTATGTACTAGACTAAGTGCGACAAGTTGGGTCCCATGTTCACACGGGAGTGCTGGTCCCACCTCTCCACCAATTCCAATATTGGTGGCCAGTGGGGGGGCTTTCTGAGCACTGGTATGAGTTCTTGGGGTGGCAGCTCAGTCCCTCAAGCCTGATGTGCTGGCAGCTCACGCACGGCTGGTGGGCTGGCAGTTGACTCATGGCTATACCTTGAAATTCCATTTCAAGCAGGGTGCAAGGCCAACAAATTCAAATCCATTTTCCTACCATTTCAAGCAGGGTGCAAGGCCACCAAATTCAAGTGCAGTTTCTTACCACTTCGAGCAGGGTGCAAGGCCACCAAATTCAAGCGCAGTTTCATACCATTTCAAGCAGGGTGCAAGACCACCGAATTCAAGTGCAGTTTCATACCATTTCAAGCAGGGTGAAACCACCATAAAACCACACAAAACACCAAACTCACAGTTCAGTAGACATTCAGTGTGTTCAGTTGAGACAGCTCAGACAGTCGTGGCCGCTCCCTCCCCCATCATGCAGAGACTGAGTCCACCCACACTTCCGGGTTTTATAACCCCTCCCCCTCCCACCAGATAAGGTGTGGCCTTCATGACAGGAAGTGACAGGAAGACATGTGGCGTGATTGACAGGAGAGAGATTCTCAACCTTTTTTAAACACTAATAACACCTTTATTTTTCATTGATGGGAAGAATCCTCAGCACCAACTGAGTGGAGGGGGACTGAGTAAGATGGCCAAAAATCACAGCTGTAAGTAGTAGCATTTTATCTGAAACCAATATACAGTGCAAACAGGAAGTCAGCCAAAGCACCCAAGCCACCATTTGCAGTAGTGCCTTTTAACTTCAGCCCAAAGCACCAGAACCACCATTTGCAGTAGTGCCTTTTAACTTCAGCCCAAAGCACCCAAGCCACCATTTGTAGTAGTGCCTTTTAACTTCAACCCAAACCCCCCAAACAATCATTTGCAGGCAGTGCCTTTTTACTTCAAACCAACCATATTTTCATTTTCAAACCAACCATATTTTCTTTTTCAAACCACATTAAGGGCACTCACAGTTGAGTAGACATGTGTTCAGTGCTATTCAGAGCTCAGAGAGATGTGACCCTCTGGCTTGCTCCATCTTGCAGAGACTGAGTGAGGCACACCACTTCCTGGTTTTATAGTCCCTCCCCCTCCCTCCAGCAGGGGCAGCAGAGAGAATGGGGAATTAAAAAAAAACATTAATGTCTTTCTGATTTTTCATCGACGGGAAAAATTCCTCTGGTCCAGGATGGCGGAGGGGGGCTCTGAGCGAGCTGGCCAAAAATGACGGCCATAGGTGGCGGCGTTTTCTCGGAAATCACAGCGCAGCGAGCCAAAAACGGTCAAGATCTGACTTTTAGTAATAATATACATATACATATAGATAGAGAATAGACAAGCAGACAGGCAGACAGACAGACAGATTGCACATCGCTGCTCTATCCCTGCTGTCCAATTGCGGAATACATTGTGTCCTGACCCCTCACCCCCTCCTTCCAACCTCCAGAATGCTCTTTCCCTTCTATTTGATTTCTGACCTCACCAATGATGGTATATTAATTGTGTAAATATGCTTCTCTCAGTGGTTAACTACATTAGACGTTAAGAGGCAATAACTTGGGAGGGTGCACTTAGATCAGTTGTTATAGGTTAAGTCCACACCTGGCATGTTCCAGTTGTTTAAAGGCTTATCGATTGAAGATCAGAATCAGAATGTTCCAGTAAGGAGGTTGGCAATGTGAGGGAACCTTGGATGACCAAGGACATTGTAAATTTGGTCAAAAGTATTAAAAAAGAAGCATATGCAAGGTGTAAGATATTGGAATCAGACAGGGACTTTGAGGAATGTAAAGAAAGGAGGGAATAACTTGTGAACAATTCTAAAGCCAAAAGAGGCCATGAAGTGCCTTGAGGAGTCAGTTTCAAGAAATTCCCAAAGCTTTTTATACCTACATTAAAAACAAAAGGGTAGCCAGGGAGAAGGTAGAACCTTTCAAGGATAAAGGAGGGAATGTGTGCTTGGTGTCTGGGAATGTAGCAAGATACTAAACAAGTACTTTGTATTTGTTTTCACCAAGCAGATGGACATGGAGGACAGTGAGATCAATGTGGAGACTAGCGTGGAGAATAGAGAATAGGTGGAGACTAGTGGGTCTGAGATATAGGCAGAGGTTGAGTAGGCTGTGTCTCTATTCCTTGGTGTGCAGGGGGAATGTGGTGATCTTATAGAGGTATATAAGATCATGAGAGAAATAGATTGGGTTGATGCTCAGAGTCTCTTGCCCAGAACATGTGAATTGAGGACCAGAGGACATAGGCTCAAAGTGAAGAGAAAATGATATAATAGGAACCTGATGGGTACCTTTTTCACACAACGGGTGATGGATGTATGGAACACGCTGCCAGAGGGGGTAGTTGAGGCAGGGACTATCACACTTTTAAGAAGCAGTTAGACAGGTACATGGAAAGGACAGGATTGGAGGGATATGGACCAAATGCTGGCAGGTGAGCCTAGAGTAGCTGCGACATGTTGGCCGGTGTAGGCAAGTTGGGCCGAAGGGTCTGTTTCCACACTGTATCATTCTATGGCTCTCTAATACTAATATGCAAGAGCAGTATGAGATTAAGAAGGAGGTCTTGGTTGGTAGGTTTGCAGATGACACCAAGATTGCTGGGCTCGTGGACTGTGAGGAAGGCTGTCCAAGTATATAGCAGGATACAGATTAACTACAGAAATGTGCAGAGACATGACAGATGGAGTTTAGTCCAAGGTCGAATGTAAGAGGAAAATATATAATTAATGGCATGACCCTTAACTCATTGTTGTACAGAGGGATCTTGGGGGTCTAAGTCCATAACTTCCTGAAAGTATCACAAGTAGATAGAATGCTAACGAAGGCATTTGATATGCTTGCTTTCATAGATCAGGACATTGAGTATAAGAGTCGGGAAGTCAAGATATTCCCTAGGACATTGAGGGAAGTTAGTGTAGAAATAGCAGGAGCTATGACAGAAATATTTCAAATGTCATTAGAAACGGGAATAGTGCCGGAGGATTGGCGTACTGCGCATGTTGTTCCATTGTTTAAAAAGGGTTCAAAGAATAAACCTAGCAATTATAGACCTGTTAGTTTGACGTCAGTGGTGGGCAAATTAATGGAAAGGATACTTAGAGATAATATATATAAGCATCTGGATAAACAGGGACTGATCAGGAACAGTCAACATGGATTTGTGCCTGGAAGGTCATGTTGGACAAACCTTCTTGAATTTTTTGAAGCGGTTACTAGGGAAATTGATGAGGGTAAAGCAGTGGACGTTGTCTATATGGATTTCAGTAAGGCCTTTGACAAGGTTCCCCATGGAAGGTTGGTTAAGAAGGTTCAATCTTTGGGTGTTAATGGCGGAGTAGCAAGATGGATTCAACAGTGGCTGAATGGGAGATGTCAGAGAGTAATGGTGGATGGCTGTTTGTCAGGTTGGAAGCCAGTGACCAGTGGGGTGCCTCAGGGATCTGTGTTGGGTCCACTGTTGTTTGTCATGTACATCAATGATCTGGATGATGGGGTGAAAAATTGGATAAGTAAGTATGCAGATGATACTAAGATAGGTGGGGTTGTGGATAATGAAGTAGATTTTCAAAGTCTACAGAGAGATTTGGGCCATTTGGAAAAGTGGGCTGAAAGATGGCAGATGGAGTTCAATGCTGATAAGTGTGAAGTGCTACATCTTGGCAGGACAAATCAAAATAGGACGTACATGGTAAATGGTAGGGAATTGAGGAATGCTGTGGAACAGAGAGATCTAGGAATAACTGTGCATAGTTCCCTGAAGGTGGAATCGCATGTAGATAGGGTGGTATCTACATAAATCAGAGCATTGAATATAGGAGTAGGGAAGTAATGTTAAAATTGTACAAGGCATTGGTAAGACCAATTCTGGAGTATGGTGTACAATTTTGGTCGCCTAGTTATAGGAAGGATGTCAACAAAATAGAGAGAGTACAGAGGAGATTTACTAGAATGTTGCCTGGGTTCCAGCAACTATGTTACAAAGAAAGGTTGAACAAGTTAGGTCTTTATTCTTTGGAGTGCAGAAGGTTAAGGGGGGACTTGATTGAGGTCTTTAAAATGATGAAAGGGATAGACAGAGTTGACGTGGATAAGCTTTTCCCATTGAGGGTAGGGAAGATTCAAACAAGAGGGCATGACATGAGAATTAAGGGACAGAAGTTTAGGGGTAACGTGAGGGGGAACTTCTTTACTCAGAGGGTGGTGGCTGTGTGGAATGAGCTTCCAGCAGAAGTGGTGGAGGCAGGTTCGATTTTAACATTTAAAAGTAAAGTGGATAGGTATATGGACGGGAAGGGAATGGAGGGGTATGGTCTGAGTGCAGGTAGATGGGACTAGGGGAAAACAAATGATCGGCACGGACTGGAAGGGCTGAGAGGGCCTGTTTCCGTGCTGTAATTGTTATATGGTTATAAGATATACCTCAATGGGCTAACGGAATCAAGGGATATTGGGAGAAAGCAGGAACGGTGTACTGATTTTGGATGATCAGCCATGATCATATTGAATGGCAATGCTGGCTCAAAGGGCCGAATGGCTTACTCCTGCACCTATTTTATATGTTTCTATGATGCAGCTTTATCGGACTTTGGATAGACTGCATTTGGAGCGTTGCTGATAGTTCTGGTTGCCCCATTACAGGAAGGAATGAGGAGGCTTTGGAAATGGCTCAGAGGAGGTTTACCAGACTGATGCCTGGATTTAGGAGTATTAGCTACAGGGATAGGTTGGGCAGATTTGATTGTTTTTTTAATGGAATGGCAGGGACTTGGTAGATCCAAGGGCCTGTTTCCATGCTTTTGACTGTTTCTTTTAGAAACATAGAAAATTGGTGCAGGAGGAAGCCATTTGGCCCTTTGAGCCAGCACTGCCATTCATTGTGATCATGGCTATTCGTCCTCAATCAATAACCCGTGCCTGCCTTCTCCCCACTAGCCCCTAGAGCTCTGTCTAACTCTCTCTTAAATCCATCCAGTGATTTGGCTTCCACTGCCCTCTGTGGCAGGGAATTCCACAAATTCACAACTCTCTGGGTTAAAAAGTTTTTTCTCACCTCAGTCTTAAATGGCCTCCCCTTTATTCTAAGACTTGTGGCCCCTGGTTCTGGACATTAGGAACATTTTTCCTGCATCTAGCTTGTCCAGTCCTTTTATAATGTTATATGTTTCTATAAGATTCCCTCTCATCCTTCTAAACTCCAGTGAATACAACCTAGTCTTTTCAATCTTTCCTCATTTGACAGTCCCGCCATCTCAGGGATCAATCTCATGAACCTACGCTGCACTGCCTCAATCACAAGGATGTCCTTCCTCAAATTAGGAGACCAAAACTGTACACAATACTCCAGATGTGGTCTCACCAGAGCCCTATACAACTGCAGAAGAACTTCTTTACTCCTATACTGAAATCCTCTTGTTATGAAGGCCAACATTCCATTAGATTTCTTCACTGCCTGCTGTACCTGCACGCCAACTTTCAGTGACTGGTGTACAAGGACACCCAGGTCTCTCTGTACCTCCCCCTTACCTAACCTAACCTAACCCCATTGAGATAATAATCTGCCCCCTTGTTTTTGCCGCCAAAGTGGATAACCTCACATTTATCTATATTATACTGCATCTGCCACACATCTGCTTACACACTCAACCTGTTGGGATATGGGATCACCATGCAACCTCCTAACATCCTCTTCACAGTTCAAACTGCCACCCAGCTTTGTGTCATCCGCAAACTTGCTAGTGTTGCTCCTAATTCCCTCTTCCAAATCATTAATATATATATGGTAAACAGTTGTGGCCCCAACACCGAGCCTTGCGGCACTCCACTCGCCATTGCCTGCTATTCTGAAAAGGATCCGTTCACTCCTACTCTTTGCTTCATGTCTGTCAACCAATTTTCTATCCACGTCAACACCCTACCCCCAATACCATGTGCTCTAATTTTAGTCACCAGTCTCCCGTGCGTGACCTTATCAAAGACTTTCTGAAAGTCTAGATACACTACATCCACTGGTTCCCCTTCATCCATTTGGTAAGATATGACAACCAGATTTGTGCTGTGACTGGTCACCAGTAGCAAAGCTGTTACAGGTATCTTCACATGGTTAGCAGAATATATTTTAAACGACAAACCGTCCCAATTTGACAATGATAGAAAAAGGATAGTTTACATTCCAGGAACCGTGCCCATCAGATCCTTTCCTACATAACCAGCACCTCACCCACAAAGCACACATCCTCAAGGGAGCTGCGATAAGGATGAGATGTTTGATCACCTCTTTGTGAACTGTGGATTTGCAAAGAATTAAGTAAGTAATTTTTATTTATATAGCACTTTTAAATCAAATCACGTTGAAGCCAAAGTGCTTTACAGAGAAAAATAATGAGATTACCATACATCCAGAAAAGTAAAAAATAAGAAAAAAGACACAATACACCATCGGATTAAACATGAACATCCCCCCACAGCAGAATCATCACTTTCCACTGTGAGGGAAGGCACCAAAAAGTCCAGTCCTCCTCCTCCCCGAGGTCGGGGCCTATTTGAGGCCTCCACAGCCAGTCGCTGCAACGGCGGCCCGATGTTACAGGCCCAGCTGCCGGGAGGATAGAACACCGCCGTCAGGTGAAAAGTCCTCAGCGACATGGAGATGTCTGGAGCTGCCGCTCCCTCCCCGGACAACACGGCACCCGAAATCCTCATGGCCGCACTGGTTTGGAGCTCCGACTGGCGATCTGGGAGTGTTTTTAATCCAGCCCTGCCCGCAGCCACAGCTCCTCGATGTTGGAGTCGGTGGTCACTGCACTCCGGAGCTTACCGCACGGCGACCTGGTAAGGCATCGCCCGCTCCGTGTTGGTATCCCAGCCACCGCCGGAGCTCCAACCTAAGGTCCTGCTGCCAAATGGTGTTGAAGGACTGGGTCCACTATTGAAGCCTGTTGTACACTTACGATACGATACGATGGAACTTAATTTATTCCAGGAGGGAAATTCATCTGCCAACAGTCATAAAACACAATATACATGAACAATTGAATTATTGCACGGCAGAAGGGTGAGGAGTAGTAAAGTTTGATAGCCACAGGGAAGGAGGATCTCCTGTGATTTTCTGCCCTGTAACTTGGTGGAACCAGTCTGCTGCTGAAGGTACTCCTCGGGTTGGCCAGTGTGTCATGGAGGGGGTGAGCTGTATTGTCCAGGATGCTCCGCAGTTTGAGGGGCATCCTCCCCTCCAAGATCCATGAATCCAAATCTGCCCCCAGGACGGAGCCAACCTTCCTGATGTGTGTTTGTTGATCCTATAGGTGTCCGCAGCTTTCGCCCTGTTGCCCCAGCACACGGCAGGGAAGACAATGGCACTTGCTACCACCGATTGCAGTAAGCATCTGACTGCAGACATTGAAGCATCTTACTGCAGACAACCCCCCCCCCCCCCCCCCCCCCCCCGCGCTCCGCCGCTCCGAACTGACTTACAGATTTCAAATAGGCAAACGTATTTAAGCGGTTTGTTCAATTTAACCTCCCCCCCCCCAAAAAAAAGAGCGAGGACGAGGAAAGACATTTTCTTGTTAAAGAAGGAACTGCAGATGCTGGAGAATCGAGGGTACACAAAAAGCTGGAGAAACTCAGCGGGTTTCTGCACTCAGCGGGTTTCTACAACTCTGCTGCACCCGCTGAGTTTCTCCAGCTTTTTGTGTACCCAAAGACATTTTCTTCACTGTCATATTTTGTACTGAAAGTTTGAATTTTGGAATAATAGTTCTTCGGTACGGGATTAGAATGTAAATATAGACGAGCCTTTCCTGGCCATTTGTCACGCAATGTTCAGCGTCTCGCACCCGCCCTAAGACCTGTGGTGGTGCCCAACCCCAGTCTTGTCTTCAGTTCGCTACTGGGCGGAGGGGAGAGGTCCCGGGACAGTCCCTGTCCCTGTCCCTGTCCCTGAACCTGGAGGTTAGTTTCACACTCCTATACCTTCTTCCCGATGGCAGGTGTGAAATGACAGCGTGGTCAGGGCGGCGAGGGTTCTTGATGATGTTGGCTGCCTTTGTGAGGCAGCGCCTCCTACAGATCCGCTTGATGGTATACCGTTTATACGAACACATTTTTATAGACTCGAAATAGGCGAAAGTCTTTCAGTGGGTTGTTCAATTTAAACTACACCCCACCCCCCCCCCCACCCCACCCCCAAATGAGAGGATGAGGAAATACGTTTTCTTCACTGTCATATTTTGTACTATCAGTTTGAACTTTGTAATAATAGTTTTTCGGAACGAAATTAGAATCTAAATATAGACGAGTCTTTGCTGGCAGTTTGTCACGCAACGTTCAGTGGGGTGGTGCCCAACCCAAGTTCGCTACTGGGCGGAGGGAGAGGTCCCGGGACAGTCTCCCTGTACACTGACCACAGCCATGGGCAGAGTGAAAACTGTAGCGATCCTCTACGACCGCCCCACCTACGCTTGCGGTCAATGGGTGTCCGGACGCATTGTGGTGGAGCTCACGGATCGCACCGAGGTGAGAGCGCTGAAAATCCACGCTAAAGGCGAGGAGTTCGTGCGCTGGTCCGAAAGGCACGGCACTGGGAAGTCTCGCCGCACTCGGGTGTACACTCAGCAGCTGAGATACTTCAAACACAAGTACCTGATCATTGGCACGGGTAAGTGAGTCAGTCCCCCTCGCATTTCACACACAGAGAGTGTACAAACAAGCTGGTTGTAAAGCAGCAACATAGCGTGTGCTCGGCTCGGCTCGGCGCTGCAAAGCGGAGACAAAGGCTTCGCCCTGCCGCCTCGAAACACTTGGTGTTTGTTAGAGGCTTGATCACGAGTCACTGCCGTTGGGATTTCTCTGTTCGGCCGGTCCTGGCTTGTCAGAGCTGGGGCCGCACAGACCGACAAAGATCCCGGAAGAAACATAGTTAGTTGATGGGCCTAACATCTCCGTGTTATGCTGGTTTAAACTGAAGATAGACACAAAACGCTGGAGTAACTCAGCGGGACAGACAGCATCTCTGGAGAGAGAATGGGTGACGTTTCAGATCGAGACCCTTCTTCAGACTGATTATTGTCGTATGTCCGGAAACGGAACAGTGAATTCTTTACTTGCAGCAGCACAACAGATCATAGAAACATAGAAAATAGATGCAGGAGCAGGCCATTCGGCCCTTCGAGGCTGCACCGCCAATCAATATGATCATGGCTGATCATCCAACTCAGTATCCTGTACCTGCCTTCTCTCCATACCCCCTGATCCCTTTAGCCACAAGGGCCACGTCTAACTCCCTCTTAAATATAGCCAATGAATTGGCCTCAACTACCTTCTGTGGCAGTGGCACTATTATGTACAGTGGCTTGCAAAAGTTTTCATACCCCTTGAACTTTTCCACATTTTGTCACGTTACAACCACAAACGTAAATGTATTGTATTGGGATTTTATGTGATAGACGAACACAAAGTGGTGCATAATTGTGAAGTGGAAGGAAAATGATACATGGTTTTCAAATATTTTTACAAATAAAAACTTGAAAAGTGTGGCGTGCAAAAGTATTCAGCCCCCTTTACTCTGATACCGCTAAGTAAAATCCAGTGCAAACAATTGCCTTCAGAAGTCGCCTAATTAGTAAATAGAGTCCACTTGTGTGTAATCTAATCTCAGTATCAATACAGCTGTTCTGTGAAGGCCTCAGAGGTATGTTAAAGAACATTAGTGAACAAACAGCATCATGAAGCCCAAGGAACACACCAGACAGGTCAGGGATAAAGTTGTCGAGAGGTTTAAAGCAGGGTTAGGTTATAAAAAAAATATCCCAAGCTTTGAACATCTCATGGAGCACTGTTCAATCCATCATCCGAAAATGGAAAGAGTATGGCACAACTGCAAACCTACCAAGACATGGCCATCCACCTAAACTGACAGGCTGGACAAGGCCCATGGTAACTCTGGAGGAGCTGCAGAGATCCACAGCTCAGGTGGGAGAATCTGTCCACAGGACAACTATTAGTCGTGCACTCCACAAATCGGGCCTTTATGGAAGAGTGGCAAGAAGAAAGCCATTGTTGAAACAAAGCCATAAGAGGTCCCATTTGCAGTTTGCCACAAGCCATGTGGGGGACACAGCAAACATGTGGAGGAAGGTGCTCTGGTCTGATGAGACCAAAATTGAAGTTTTTGGCCTAAATGCAAAACGCTATGTGTGGCGGAAAACTAACACTGCACATCACCCTGAACACAGCATCCCCACTGTGAAACATAGTGGTGGCAGCATCGTGCTGTGGGGATGCTTTCTTCAGCAGGGACAGGGAAGCTGGTCAGAGTTGATGGGAAGATGGATGGAGCCAAATACAGGGCAATCTTGGAAAAAAACCTGTTAGTCTGCAAAAGACTTGAGACTGGGGCGGAGGTTCACCTTCCAGCAGGACAACGACCCTAAACATACAGCCAGAGCTACAATGGAATGGTGTCGATCATAGCATGTTCATGTGTTAGAATGGCCCAGTCAAAGTCCAGACCTAAATCCAATTGAGAATCTCTGGCAATCTCTTGAAAATTGCTCTCCATCCAATATGACTGAGCTTGAGCTATTTTGCAAAGAAGAATGTTTAAAGTTGGTTCTACAAAGTATTGACTCAGGGGGGCAGAATACTTTTGCACGCCACACTTTTCAGTTTTTTATTTGTAATAAAATTTGGAAAACATGTATCATTTTCCTTCCACTTCACAATTATGCACCACTTTGTGTTGGTCTATCACATAAAATCCCAATAAAATACATTTACGTTTGTGGTTGTAAAGTGACAAAATGTGGAAAAGTTCAAGGGGTATGAAAACTTTTGCAAGCCACTGTAAACGTGATATTTTGTAAAACCCATAAACATAGGTCCATGAACCTAGGATTTACTGTTTATTAATTTGGAATACTTTTGTACTTTATTTTTTTTAAATATATTTTTATTGGAACCAAACATATTATGGTAAAAACATTTCATATGTATCAATCATACATTATTAATATGATCAATTGTGGATTCATTCTGCTTCTAATTTTTTTATTATAGATAGAAAGTAAGAAAGAAAGGGAAAAAACCCCACAAATGTCAAGATAAATAAAAAGAATGGAATGATTTACCAATAATACATCATTGGAAATAGGTTTGAAGATTATAAAGTATAACTTTCCATCTAATCTTGAGTTCAATTTCAGTTAGGTTCCCGGGCCGAACCAATCTACCCCTTCAAATAATCGATGAATGAAGACAATATTCTAACAAAAAGTTCTTGTTTGTCCATTAAGACAAATCTGATTCTTTCCAGGTGTAGGGTCTCCAAAATTTCCATAATCCACATTTTAATTGTGGGGGTTATAGGGCCTTTCCAAAATGTTAATATTAATTTATTCCCAGTTATTATACTGTAGTTTAGAAAGTTTATTTGGTTTGTTGTGAGTGTTAGGTCCAATTTAGTATTAACATCTTCAGAAATTATTCTAAAAATATCAATCCAGAAATTTTAGATTTTATACAATTTGCAAAAGTATGTATTAAGTTAGCCTCTAGTTGCTGACATATATCGCAGATAGGTGGGAAAATTCTATTTAGTTTTACTTTAGTGTAATCTGTGTAATACTTTAAATTGTATTAAAGCATGTCTGGCATTTAACGAACATTGATGTGTATATTGTATGCTTTTGTCCCAAATATCTTTCATTATAGGTTGGCCTAATTCATTTTCCCATGTATGTCTAAATGATTCCATCGATGGGACGTCACTATTTAAGAGGGTATTATAAATATAAATTGTTAATGTTTCTGTATTAGGATGTTCATCTAGAATTTCTGGTTCCCTACTCCTATAATCTTGTGTATTAGATTTAACATAATCTCTAATTTGTAGATATCTAAAAAAGTTATTTGAGTGTAATCCATAAATCTGTTGTAACTCCTGAAATGAAAGAAAAATTCCTTTCTTATAAAGATGTCCCATCTTTTTAATTCCGTGATTTTTCCATTGTGTGAAACCTTTATCCAATATGGAAGTTTAAATAAGGGATTGTTTACATGGGAAAACAGAGTGATATATTATCCAATTTTAAAGCATTTTTTAATTGTTTCCAGATTCGTATACCACTATGTATTATAGGGTTTTCCCTATAGGTTTTTTGTGCAATTTTGTGGGAGCAAACATCTTCGAACCAATTTCAAAAGGCAAACAAACTTCCTTTTCCATCCTTAACCAGTCTGGTTGCTGATCCATTTCTTCCAGCCACAAATTCATGTTTTTAATATGGACTGCCCAAAAATAAAACAAAAAATTTGGTAAAGCTAAACCTCCAATAGTCTTTGATTTAAATAACTGTTTTTGCTTATTCTATGATTCTTATAATCCCAAATGAAGCTTGTAACAATGGAGTCGACTTAAAAAAAAAATTGGGGGGATATGTATTGGAATTGACTGAAGTAGGTACAGTAATTGCGCAAAAATATCATTTTTATAGCATTAATTCTACCAAACATTAAAATGGGGAGTGTAAACTTATTTAGTTTATTCAGTAACGGTGGGAAATTTGATTTGAATAAAGAAGTATATGTCTTAGTTATATAAATTCCTAAATATTTAAATGTTTCCTTAACTATTTTAAAAGGGTATTTTTGCAGTGTATTGAGTTCCATTGTTGGCATGATTTCGCTTTTATTCCAATTAATTCTATATCCTGAAAACTGACCAAATTGAGTTATTAGATTTATTAAGTTTAGAATACTAGTTTATGGCTTTGTAATATATACTAATACATCATCTGCATATAATGATATTTCATTCATTGTGTCTTTAGTATTATACCCATGTATTTTTGGATGAGTTCTAACATTTTCTGCTACTGGTTCAATTGCAAGAGCGAATAATAATGGGGATACAATTTACAATCTCTAGAAAGATTACATTTAGTTGATAACATTTGGTTTGTTAATATTCTAGCTGTTGGGTTAGAATATAAAAGTTTAACCCATGTACGGTACTTCTCTCCCAATTGAAATTTTTCCATCACCGAAAATAAATATGATAATTCTACCTGATCAAATGCTTTTTCAGCATCTAGCGAGATAATTACATTGGCAATTCTATTTGAGTATATAAAATTAAATAGTTGTCTCAAATTGTAAAATGAGTAACGTTTTGGAATAAAACCTGTTTGGTTGGGGTGTATTAATTTGTTAATCACTAAACTTAATCTATGAGATAGGATTTTGGTTAATATTTTCTGATCAGTATTTAAGAGAGCTATTGCTCTATATGAACCTGGGTCTTCAAGATCCTTATCAGTTTTTGGTATAAGTATTATTGTAGATTTGTTTAAAGTTTCTGGGAGTTTCTGTTGAGTATAAACGTGTTTATACAATGTCTGTAAACGTGGAGAAATCAGATCATAACTTTTTTAATAAAATTCAGAGCTTAGGCCATCAGGGCCTGCGGCCTTTCCGTTTTTTAAATATCTAATTGACTCTTTGATATCTTTTATAATTATTTCAGCACCTAGTAATTCTCGCTCTTTCAGATCTAAACTCGTAAGATGACATTTTTGTAAAAATGCTTCCATTCCTGTTGATTGTTCTGTCACTTTAGTTGAGTAAAGTTTTTGATAGTATTGTGAAAATCTGTCATTAATATCTTTGGGTAGTGTAGATGATATGTGTATACACCTTTAATTGATAGTAACGATGTCCGTGCTAACCACTCCCCAACCAATTAGTATAATTGTAACCTACATGCCCCTAGCTCTCTCTCTGGTGATCGTGACAGACCACGTACAGCTAGGGTAAATGCAAAGAGTAAGGCACGGAAATACAGAATCACACGTAATCGATGTAACGGACTGGCGGCCTGGCCAGGCGACCAGACCGGGTCCGAACCTCGCCATCACAATCTGGCCTGACATGCCTCGCTACTTCTGGGATAAAGTCTCCGCGTGTCCTACCTGCAACAGCCTTGCTCCGCAGCTACAGCGGCAGCCACTCCTGCAGCAGCCAGCTGCTAACCTGCCCTGGTCTGCGCTGGCAGCCGACATCTTCAAGTGGCACGGGAAGCACTTCCTGGTGCTTGTCAACTCTTACTCCAGCTGGTTTGAAGTTGGCCAGCTACAGTCCCTCTCTTCCTCTGCGGTCATCGAGAAGTTGCGCCGCCACTTTGCCACCTTCCGGTCCCCGGTCAGCCTGCAGTCGGACAACGGCAGCCAGTTCACCAGTGCCGAGTTCCGCGCTTTTGCCGAACGATGGAACTTTCGTCATTACACCAGCAGCCCGGAATACCCGCAGAGCAACGGACTGGCTGAGCACACGGTCCTCAGTGCCAAAGGATTGTTGGAACGTTGCCGCCTATCCCGCTCTGACATCTACCTGGCCCTGCTGAATCTCCGCAACATCTCCCGCGACCATGCCCTGGGCTCCCCGGCTCAGCGCCTCATGTCCCGGGTCACGCGGCCCACGGTCCCGGTGTCTCAACAGTCCCTGTCTCCCTCTGTCCTTAAACCTGCCTTGGTCCGGAAACGCATTGCCCAGAAACACGATATACAGAAGCGTTCAAATGACAGGTCCTGCCGGGTCCTTCGCCCTCTTCTTCCCGGCCAGGTCGTCTGTATGAGGTCCATTTCTGGCCGCTCCAAGCTGGCCGTGGTCGTCGGTTCTGCTGGCTCCCCTCGTTTGTACCTTGTCAACCACGACGGCAAGGTGTACCGCCGGTCCCGCCAACATCTCTGGCTCGTGAACGAGCCTCTCCCTCCCCCGGCAGCTCCGTATGACCCCCCGCTGCCAGTTTTGCGGCCTAGTGCCTTGCCCGTTCCTCTGGGGTCTCCCCCTCATCCTTCTCCTGTCTGTCTCCCGGCTGCGGTCTTGCTTTCTCCGGCTTCCTCGCCGTTCTCTTCGCCGTCCCCCCCCGATGCCCTCATCGCCCAGGGGTTCTCCTGTCCATAGCCCCCACCATGCCCCGGCGTCGTCCCCGCTTGTTCCCATCGGGGAAGGAGGTGATGGCGAGGTTCAGACCCGGTCTGGTCGCCTGGTCAGGCCGCCGGTCCGTTACGGCGATTACGTGTGATCCTGTATTCCCGTGCCTTACTGTTTGCATTTACCCTAGCGCATGAGACTGTTTGTTTTTGTAGAGGAAGGATGTAGATGATATGTGTATACACCTTTAATCGATAGTAATGATGTCCATGCTAACCACTCCCCCACCAGTTAGTATAATTGTAACCCACACGCCCCTAGCTCTCTCTCTGGTGATCGTGACAGACCACGTACAGCTAGGGCAATAATGTGTGGTTAATAAAGTAGTGAAGATCTAATGGTATCCGTGAAACTACTTTACAGGTAGTGTTAATATTACTCCCTTGTCTGATCTAATTTTATAAATTGTTTTTTCTCCGTCCAGTTTACGAAGCTGACGTGCTAATAGTTTTTGTGGTTTATCACCAAATTCAAAATTGAATTGTTTTTGTATGTTTCAGTGCTGCAATTTTATTGTGTTTTGCCATAGAAGGTGCTACTGCATTTTCTATGTCTAATTGCCTTATTTCCATTTCCAATGTCTGTTGTTTAGTCCTATTCTCTTTATTAATAAATGCCTGGGAGGAGATTAATGCTCCTCATACAAATGCTTTAAATGTTTCCCAAAGAAGGGAAACAGAAGTTCCAGGATGGTAATTAGCCTCGAAAAACATATTAATCTGTTTTACAAGGTATTCATGACATACCTTTTAATTTAAGATTTGGGGGTTAAGTCTCCATTGTGTCTGTTTCTCGGCCATTCTGTTTAGTTTAATCATAAATGTTAGTGGAGCATGGTCCGAGATTATAATATTATGATATTGCGAGTTGTAGGTGAATGGGATAAGTTAAGAATCTACTAAGAAATAGTCTATCCTTGAATAAGTTTTATGCACCGGTGAATAAAATGAATATTCTCGTCCGGATGGATTTTCAATTCTCCAGACATCCTCGATGTTGGTAGTATTAACATATGAGTTTAAAAATTCACTTGACTGAGATTTTAATTTTCTTTGAGTTGATGATCTGTCTAAATAAGAATCTAGTGTACAATTTAAGTCTTCACCAATTATTAAGTTATATTGTGTGCAATCCGGGATAGTATTGAATATTCTCTTAAAAAACAATGGGCTATCAAAATTTGGTCCATATACATTAAGAAGAGTCACTTTTTTTGAGTATAACTCTACTACTAATACAATATATCTGCCGTCAATATCTTCTATAGTTGATATATGTTCAAAAGGTATACCTTTACGGATTAATATTGCAACCCCTCTAGATTTATGTGAGAATGAAGAGTGATACGTTTTAGCAATCCATTTTGCTTTCCTTTGCGCTTCCTTTTTAAGATGTGTTTCCTGAAGGAATATTATACCTGTTTTAAGTGATTTTAAATGAGCTAATACTTTACCTCTCTTGATTGGTTCATTAATTCCCTTAATATTCCAACTACAGAATATAATTCCTTCACCTCCAATTTTCATATTTACGTCTTGCATCTTATGATTAAGGTGGTCTATGATAGAGCAAATGGTTCAGCACATTAAACCATACCTTACACCCGAACATCAGATAGATTAATATTAGATCTCATAGATTTTCCTCTTGGACATATCTCCTTAAATATAACTTATAATTCCATTCAAAATAAAAATTATAATATAATATAAAATAGAAAAAGTAAAAAAGTATTATATTAGTAAAGTGTCAAAGAAAGAAAGAAACTACATTTATAGTTGGTGCAGTTAGTGATAGCCACCCTAATGTGGCTAGACATCTAAGGACATTGGTAGCTTTTGGTAAAAAAAAGTATTACTAGCTCCGTACTTTCGTTATAAGAAAAGTTTCAATTTCAATAAAAAACAATATATGGGGAGGAGAAACAATAGTTATATTCCATTAATGGAATAATTATTAGTCTCAAAGTGAAATATTAGCCTCGTATAACAAAAATATTAGTCAAAGATTAATCAAAAGTATCAAAGAAAAAAACCTCCTAAATTGTTATTAATAAATTGCCTGAATCACACATTACTTATAATTCATCCTTTTAGCTAATTCTAGTTGATCCAGTTAACAATAATTAATAATAATTAGTAATCATGATTAGTAGTAATTAGTAATAATTAGTACTAAAATATAAATATTATATATCAATAGCAAGATAACTACTCAATTCTCATTCTAAATTCTAGACAGTCCTTAAGTATAACAATTTAAAGTTCCATTTCTTCTCTGTGGGGTAACAATATTCGGTATCGTCAGGTGTATGTTGAGTGTTGAGTGTTATTCAATCCTCAGTCTCACCCTCGCTCTCGATGTTCTCAATGTTCTTGATGTTCTGGGCAAATTCAAAGGCATCTGTGTGTTTGGTGAAGAAATATTTCTTCTTGTCGTAGCTGATTCTCAGTGTTGCGGGGTACATCAGTCCATATCTCAGGTTTTTTATATTCTTAAGTATTCTTCTTGTTTCTGTAAACAGTGCTCTTTTCTTAGTGACCTCCACAGGATAATCTCGAAATATACTGATCTTATCTCCTTCAAATACGAGATTTCTGCTGCGAACGATTTTCTTCATCATATCATCCAAAACATGATCATATTGCACCTTCACTATCAGTTGTTTTGGGGAGGCATACGCCCTTGGACAGCGTCTCAATGCTCTGTGTGCCCGAGCAAGTAAAGGTGCTTGATCCAGATTTAAAACTTTTTTCAATAGATCTGCGGCAAATTCACGGGGGTCACGGTTCCCCTCTCTGCATTCCCAAATGCCCACAATTCTTAGATTCTGGCATCTCTGACGTCCCTCCAAGTCAATACATTTTTCAGTTATTTTATGCAATAAGTCTGATAAACGCTTGTTCTCGGAGCGAAGCTTTCTTGTAGTTTTAGAACATGTTTCAGCAATTTCCTCTAATTCGATTACAGTTTTATGTTGTTGTTCTAGTTCCTGGGAAATGGGGTCCAACTTCGCATTAAATACTTTCGTACTTTCTGTGTGTAAGTCGCAGCAGTCCATCTGATGTGTGGCATTACGATACGATACAATATAACTTTATCCTTGAGGGAATTTGATCTGCCAACAGTCATGAAAACACAAAATACATAAAACATGGAATTAAACTGATGAGCGGAAAGGCGTGGGGGATGTGCTAAGATTGGGGGGGGGGGGGGGAGGAGGTCAGTCTCTGCCTTCCCCACGATCGAAGGGAGATTGTACAGTTTGATAGCCACAGGGAAAAGGTGGAAAAAGGGAAAAATAATCTGTGGCATTCTGTGCTGAATCTTGGTGGAACCAGTCTGTTGCTGAAGGTACCTCTCAGGTTGACCAGTGTGTCAATACCTTGAGTGGAGCTCAGCATTTTGTTTTAAGAAGCTAGCTATTCATACCTACTTAGCAAACAGTTCCCAGTCTAATAAGTCTGGTAACTGGATATATTCCCCCACTCCGTCCACTATCCATCAGTATTGTTCTCAAGTTCACGTACACCAATGTCATGGACAAAGAGTCCTGACGCTAGGGGGCGCTGGACTGCCAGTAGCCTCTGCCTGCAGCCCGTTTGTCTTTCCATCTTTTTTTTAATTTTTAGTCAGTTTAACGTTTGTGTTTGGGGGAATCTTAACTTTTCTAAATGCATGTGGGGGAGGGGGGCAGGGTAAGGGGGAAACTGTTTCTCAGTCGCTTCCTGGCGGGGACGCGACTATTTCTCCGAGTCGCGTCCTCGCCCCCCACCTCGCGGCCGACCTCCTGGATCGGAGCGGCCCTTCTTGCCGGGGACCGGGAACCGGACTAGAGCTGCAACAGCGGCGGCGGCGGCGCTGGAGTCACCGCGGAGCGGGCGATGCCTACCTGGGTCGCCGTTGGAGCTCCGGAGCGCTGGGCCGCTGCTCCAACATCGTGGAGCTCTGGTTCAGAGAGCTCCCAACGCGGGCGGCGCTGACCGTCATCGTGGAGTCCTGGGGCCCTTTGCCGAGGGCCTCCAGCGTTGCATCTCCACCCGGCGCGGCCAGTGGACTTTGAGAGCTGCGGACTCCGGTGGGAGGGGGCCGACTCGGGGTCCAGGCCGCTGAGGACGTCCTCCAGCCCCGACGTCGGACTTACATCACCCCGGGGAGCGGGCCTGAACATCAGGCTGCCCGTAGCGGCGACTGCAGGGGGCTCGGGGAGGCCCCGACCACGGGGGAACATTGGGGAACATCAGGGGAAGAGACTGACTTTGGTCCTTCCCTCACAGTGGGAAATTTTGCTGCTGTGGGGGGATGTTTTATGTTGAATCCTATCTACTCCATGTTGTGTTCTTTATTTTTAATGTATGGCTGTATGGTGATTTAATTTCGCTGTGCCAATTGGCACATGTGACAAATAAATGCATCTTATCTTATAGAGGCAAAGGCAGGAGAATGGGTTTGAGTGGGAAACTGAATGATTGAATGGCAGAGTAGACTTTTGGACCGAATGGCCTCATTCTGCTCCAATTTTTGAATGAATCTGTCTCCAACATGATTGAACTCCATTGAGAAGAGGTCTCGACTTTGACAGTAATTCAGAGAATCTTACAGCTCATTATAATATCTTTTTTAAATTGCAGTTAGTGCCAGGAAGAAACGAGCGCAACTAGTTTTGTACAAGTGATATATAGTGTGCAGGTCATGTTGCAATTATTATAAGATTTTGGTGAGGCCACATTTAGAGTATTGTGTTCAGTTTAGGTCACCATGTTATAGGGAAGATGCTGTCAAATTGGAAAGTGTGTAGAGAAGATTTATGAAAATGTTGCAAGGGCTCGAGGGCCCGAGCTATAGGGAGAGGTTGAGCAGGCAGTATTCCTTGGAGCACAGGAGAATGAGGGGTGATCTTATGGAGGTGTATAAAATCATGAGAGCAATAGATCAGGTAAATGCACAAAGTGTTTGGCCCTGAGTAGGGGAATCGAGAACCAGATGACATAGTTTAAGGCGAGGGGGAAATTATTTAATCGGAACCAGAGGGGTAACGGTGGGTGTATGGAGCTGGCAGAGGAGGTAGTTGAGACAGGTACTAATGCAACATTTAAGATGCATTTAGACAGGTATAGTACATATGATAGGTTTACAGTAATATGGGTCAAATGCTGGCGGGTGGGGTTACTGTAAGTTGGGCATGTTGGCCGGCATGGGCAAGTTCAGCATAAGGGCCATCCTATCCCCCTTTGTTCAAGACACCTCAGACACTCTCCGTCGGCTCCGCGCATTCCATTCTCCAGGCCCCCATCCTCTCATCTTTACCATGGACGTCCAGTCACTCTACACCTCCATCCCCCACCAGGACGGTCTCAAAGCCCTCCGGTTCTTCCTCGACCAGAGGAGCAACCCATACCCGTCCACTGACACCCTCCTCCGCCTAGCGGAGTTGGTCCTCACCCTCAATAACTTCTCTTTTGACTCCTCCCATTTCCTCCAAACACAAAGCGTAGCTATGGGCACACGCATGGGCCCCAGCTACGCTTGCCTCTTTGTTGGGTACGTTGAACAATCCTTGTTCTCGCCGTACCAGGGCCCCATCCCCGACCTCTACCTCCGTTACATCGACGACTGCTTTGGTGTCACCTCCTGCACCCACTCACAACTGACTGACTTCATCCATTTCACCACCAACTTCCATCCGGCACTCAAATACACTTGGACCATTTCCGACATTTCCCTACCATTCCTTGACCTCACCATCTCTATTGCAGGTGATACACTCCTGACCGACATCCACTACAAACCAACTGACTCCCACAGCTACCTGGACTACTCTTCCTCCCACCCTGCTTCCTGTAAGGACTCCATCCCCTATTCCCAATTCCTCCGTCTACGCCGCATCTGCTCCCAGGATGAGGTGTTCCACACCAGGTCATCACAAGTGGCCTCATTCTTCAGAGAACGGGGATTCCCCTCCCCCACTATAGATGAGGCTCGCACCAGGGTCTCCTCCATACCCGCAACACTGCCCTCTCTCCCCATTCCCCCACTCGCAAACAGGGCAGAGTCCCCCTGGTCCTCACCTTTCACCACACCAGCCGGCAAATACAACACATAGTCCTCCGCCAGTTTCGCCACCTCCAACGTGACCCCTCCACTCGCCACATCTTCCCATCTCCCCCCCCTGTCTGCCTTCTGCAAAGACCACTCCCTCCGCAACTCCCTTGTCAATTCTTCCCTTCCCTCCCGCTCTACCCCTTCCCCGGGCACTTTCCCTTGCAACCGCAAGAAATGCTACACTTGGCCCTTCACCTCCCCCCTCCACTCCTTTCAGGGACCCAAGCAGTCCTTCCAGGTCCAACAGAGGTTCACCTGCACCTCCTCCAACCTCATCCACTGCATCCGCTGCTCCAGATGCCAGATGATCTATATCGGTGAGACCAAGCGGAGGCTTGGCGATCGTTTCGCCGAACACCTCCGCTCGGTCCGCATTAACCAACCCGACCTCCCGGTGGCTCAGCACTTCAACTCCCCCTCCCATTCCGTATCCGACCTCTTGGTCCTGGGCCTCCTCCACGGCCAGAGTGAGCAACACCGCAAGTTGGAGGAACAGCACCTCATATTCCGCTTGGGGAGTCTGCATCCTCTGGGCTTGAACATTGAATTTTCTCAATTCTGTTAACCCTTGCTGTCTCCTCCCCTTTCCACCTCTCCCTCAGCCCTCGGGCCCTGGCATTCCCTCTCTCTATCTCTCTCCCCCACCCTAGTCGCACTAGCTTCTCATTTTCACACCACAAACAGCTTACAATGGCTTGTTCCCTTTATCATCAAAACCTTTTTGCATATCTTTCATTCATTGTTCTTTATCTCTCCACATCACCGTAGCTGTTTGTAGGGTGAAAATGAGAAGCTAGTGCAACTTGGGTGGGGGAGGGATAGAGAGAAAAGGAATGCCTGGGCGACCTGAGAGAGCCCAATTTAGAGAGAGACAGCCCAATGCACACCAATGCTGTTTTTGAGTGTTATACGGTGGCAGATCGGAACAAATTGCTGGAGAATGTGTCAGACAGCATCTGTGGAGGGTAATGGATAGATGACGTTTCAGGACAGCAGTGTTTCCAACCTGCATTTCCTCAACAGTCTCTATTGAATTTGCCCTTTTTGGGTTTCACTGATGGACTAGAAATTCTAGAAATTAGGTGAGAGTCATTGTCCTTGACTTCAAGGCAACGTTTGATGATGGTATAACTGTAAATATTACTACTGCAGTAAAACTGTAATCTGTGGTCACCAATGGAACATATTTTGTAACAGCTCTTCATATCCGATGTGAAATGTTCTTCCTTTGACTGTTCTCTCTCTCTCTCTCTCTCTCTCTCTCTCTCTCTCTCCCCCCCCCTCTCCCTCTCCCCTTGCTTCTCCTCTTCCCCCCCCCCCCCCCCCCCCCCCCCCCCCCCCCCCCCCCCCCCCCCCCCCCCCCGGGCTATAACACCTTTGGTCAATTCCATAGAATGTGGGCTGCAGGCTGCCATTAAATGTGTAGGAAAGAACTGTGGATGCTGGTTTAAATCGAAGATATACACAAAATGCTGGAGTAACTCAGCGGGACAGGCAGCATCTCTGGAGAGAAGGAATGGGTGACGTTTTGGGTGGAGACCCTTCTTCAGACTGTAGATTCTAATGTGGCATTCTGTCAGCCACGCCCTTCCTGCAGGCATAACTACATTCACATGCACAGCTCCACTATACAGCATAAAAGGCAGTGCTGCTCCTCTTCACAGAGACAGCTGAAAACCTCAGACACTTCATGCCACTCATGCTAATATTTGGGATGTAACGTTGAGCTGAAGGGTCTGTTTATTATGCTCTATTTATTAACAAACAACATCACTCCACAAGGACAACCCTGCTCCGCACCACCAAACACCAATTCATATCATTCAACACATGAACATCCACTCCACAAACACAGCTCCAGATAAACTTTAAGACACTGTGTTTGGGATTGTTCAGTTTAGATAATTTAGAGATGCATCGCAGAAAAACGCCCTTCGGGCCACTGAGTCTGCACCAACCAGAGATCTCGCACATTAACACTACTCCACACACACTAGGGGCAATTTTACATTTTTATACCAAGCGTATAAAATATACAAAAGTGTACGTTTTGGGACTGTGAGAGGAAACCAAAGATTTCGGAGAAAAACCCATGCAGGTCTCGGGGAGAACATACAAACTCTGTACAGACAAGCATCCGATGTCAGGATCAAACCTGGGTCTCTGGTGCTGTAAGGCTATAGCTCTACTGCTACACCACTGTGCCACCCGCTGATCCGGTTGTACCTTATTGTGTGCAGTTTATGACTTCTTTCCCAATTCAATATCGAGTATGCTTTGTTCCTCTTCAATGTCCTTTTTCATGTGCCTATTTATTTATCTCATACCCCATCCAATTTTCTCCTAGGATTATCATAATTCCTACTATTCTCAAAGGCAGCAAGTTCCAGCTTATTACCAATTACTGCTTTAAAGTACTCTGCCTCACATTCAAGGCTTGAGATCTCTCTCTGCAGAATTTTGTGCCATTAGCGAATGAGAATAGTTATTCTTGTTTATTAGTTTAGTTTGCCATGTCTAGTTTATTGTCACGTTTACTGAGGTACAATGAAAAGCTTTTTGTTGCATGTTATCCTGTCAGCGAAAAGACAATACATGATTGTAATCAAGCCATGCAAGATTCAGGTAAAAGGTATAATGTTTCATGCAAGATAATATCTAAAGTCAGATTGAGGGAGGTCAGGACCATTCTCTTGCTGCTGAGAGAACGGTTCAGTTGCCTGATAACAGATGGGAAGAACCTTACCTAATCGTTCAAAGTATTGATCACTTTGTCAAATCTCTGCTCAACAACCTTTCAATCTGTATGGAGAATAACAACAACTTTTCTGACCTAATCTGGTCATAAAAAATCACTATATGATTACTGGTAAAATTGGTCTAAAAAATTGGTCAAACTGGTAAAAAAATACTGTGCTCACATCCTTCAAAATGTTTGGTGGCCTGCATTTGGCCCATTAGTTTCATTGTTGTAATTTAGTGAGAGCACAATGAAGCTTATACATAATTACCCAGCTTTACTTTTAATAGTTCTATTTATGATTCCAAGATTTAATTTGCTTCAGTGACATGACTCATTGTACGATTCAATCCTTGCTTTGTTATATTTTGTAATCAGTGTTCTGTTCTGAAAATACTTGTTTCAAATACCATATCTTATTACCATATTCATGGGAGACCTGTTGTATGTGCTTTATTCAAGAGTATCTGTGCTTTCAACCCTTCCACATTCTAAATGAGAACAGTACAGGACATGAATAAGCCCTTCAGCCCATAATATCTGTGCCGAACATAATACGCTGTGATACGATACGATATTGTCAGACCGAGGTCTGAAATTTGTTGCCAAGTTAAACTATCTTGTCTGCATGATTGTGATAAATGTGATCAATATTCCTACAGTTTATAGTTTATACAGTTTAGTTTATTGTCACATCTACCAAGGTACAGTGAAAAGCTTTTGTTGCGTGCGAACCAGTCAACAGATAAACAATACATGATTTCAGTCGAGCCATTTACAGTGTATAGATACATTAT
Source organism: Okamejei kenojei (assembly GCA_035221665.1). NCBI lineage: Eukaryota > Metazoa > Chordata > Chondrichthyes > Rajiformes > Rajidae > Okamejei > Okamejei kenojei. The sequence continues at coordinate 7,681,660 of CM069133.1, forward strand.
AATGGAATAATGTTTAGTACAAAGTAAAGCCAGCAAAGTCCGATCAAGGATAGTCGGAGGGTCACCAATGAGGAAGATAGTAGTTCAGCACTGCTCTCTGATTGTGGTAGGATGGTTCAGTTGCCTGATAACAGCTGGGAAGAAACTGTCCCTGAATCTGGAGGTGTGCATTGTCACACTTCTATACCTTTTGCCTCCACATTCTGCATTTCCACATGCTTATTTAAAAGCCTCTTAAATACCTCAATTGTATTTGCCACCACCACCACCCCTGGAAGAACATTCCAGGCATCGACTACTCTCTGTGTAAAAAAAAACTTGCACCGCTAATTACGCAAGTCTCCTTTGAACGACACCCCTCAGAACATAAAGACTTTGACATTTGCACCCTTGGGAAAAGGTTCTGACTGTCCACCCTATCTATGCCTCGCATCATTTTATAAACCTTTATCAGATTTCCCCTCAACTTCCAACGGTCCAGAGAAAACAATCCAAGTTTGTCCAACCTCTCCTTACAGCTAATGTCCTCAAATCCAGGCAGCATACAAGTAAACATCTTATGCACAATTTCCAAAGCCTCCACATCCTTCCTGTGACATGGTGATCGGAACTGCACACAATACTCCAAATGTGGCCTAACCAATCTTTTATAAAGTTGCAACATGATTTCCAGTCTCTTATACTCAATGCCCCGACTGACAAAGGCAAACATACCATAGCCCTTCTGGGGTGTTTGAGGTGAGGCAGATGGCAGTGGTTCACTCACTACTTGCATTTATGTTCTTCAGAACTCAGCCACGTTGGTTTGTTAAGCTCCTGTCCCACTTACGTGTCCTTGGCACGCTAATTATGCGACCTCGTCGTCGCGTTGCGGCGCATGGGTATCGTGTGGGCCGCGCGGGACTGTGGCCTGGAGAAGCGCGGAGGCGTATGGAGTTTGCGCGGTATCATGCGGCGCTCCGGGATTTTGTAGGGAAACAAAATCTTTGCGCACCCCCGGCGTATTGCGGTCCCATGATACCCATGCGCCTCAACGCGACGACGAGGCCGCGTAATTAGCGTGGCAAGGACACGTAAGCGGGACAGGGCTTTAGGGTGTTGCTATGGTTCAATAATGCTTCATTATCACATGTAGAGTTGTACAGTGAAATTATTTTTATTCATACCTTTCAGTAAAGTGTCACTATATCAAAGCACAATCCCCAATTAGTACAATCCCCATGATCAGGTACCGGGCTCGGTGACTTCACAATACGGTGGCCCACTAGTCTTTCCTTCTGGCCGCGCAGCCCACCAGCCCATCCTTCTGCATGGTTAGTGATAGAAATGGAAGATTTACATCCTAAGGGCATTCAGTGGCCTTGTTACATTCATTGCTTCTTCTAAGTGCTGTACAACAGGGGGAGCACTGATTCATCAGCTGAGCAAGAAGTGTGTAGGAATGAACTGCAGACGCTGGTTCAAACTGGAGATAGAGACAAAAAGCTGGATAACTCAGCGGGACAGGCAATATTTCTGCAGAGAAGGACTGGATGACGTTTTGAGTCGAGCCACTTCTTCAGACTGCAAGTCATGGGAAAGGGAAACGAGAGATATAGACAGTCATGTGGAGAGATATAGAACAATGAAGGAAAGATATGCAAAAAAGTAACAATGACAAAGGAAATAGGCTATTGTTAGCTGTTTGTTGGGTGAGAACGAGAAGCTAGTGCAACTTGGGTGGGGGAGGGATGGAGAGAAAAGGAAGGCAGGGGTTACTTGAAGTTAGAGAAATCAATATTCATACCACTGGGCTGTAAGCTGCCCAAGCGAAATATGATTCCTCCAATTTGCATTTAGGCTCACTCTGACAATGGAGGAGGCCTAGGACAGAAAGGCAAATGTGGCAAAGAGATGATTTTGGGACACGATCCTGCATTAGGACTGCAGCAAGAAGATAGCCAGAATATATAAAGTGACAAGGGCTGCAGGTGAAAAAGAGACAAAAGGGTGTCAATAAAGAAAGAAAGGGAGGAGTGAAATGTAAACCTGAAAGGAAGGATATGGGTGACACTGGGTGGTGCCACCGAAGTCCGCTCTCTGTTTTTATTGTTTCAAGTTTGTTTTAAAAGTATGTTTTAATGTTTCTAGGTCTGTTCTAGGTGGAGGGGAATTAGGGAAAACTTTTTTTTCCAATCACTTACCTCAACGCGGATTCGATTTTTCTCAGTATCAAATCTCCGTCTCTCCCCCCGCTCTTCCTGAAGACCAGCCCGGCGCTTCAAGCCGTGTGTACTTTTTACATCGGGAGCTGCGACCCTTTGTCGAGGACTGTGGAGAGCTCCAACCGCGGGGGCCTGTGGACTTTAACATGGTGAAGCCCATGGTCTCTGGTAAGAAGAGGCCGACTCGGGAGCGCCATGCTGCGGTATGTTCCAATCTGTCCCGACACCAGAGTTTCCACCATCCTGACGCGAGGGCTCGGACATCGGACCGCAGGCAGCGGCAAATGCGGAGGGTTCAGAAGCCCCGACTACGGGTGAACAAAGGAGGAAGATGATTTAACTTTACAATCGATAATAGACAATAGGTGCAGCAGTAGGCCATTTGGCCCTTCGAGCCAGCACCGTCATTCAATGAGATCATGGCTGATCATCCCCAATTAGTACCCCATTCCTGCCTTCTCCCCATATCCCTTGACTCCGCTATTTTAAGAGCCCTATCTAGCTCTCTCTTGAAAGCATCCAGAGAACCTGCCTCCACTGCCCCCTGAGGCAGAGAATTCCACAGACTCACCACTCTCTGTGAGAAAAAGTGTTTCCTCATCTCCGTTCTAAATGGCTTACTCCTTATTCTTAAACTGTGGCCCCTGGTTCTGGACTCCCCCAACATCGGGAACATGTTTCCTGCCTCTGGCGTGCCCAAGCCCTTAACAATCTTATATATTTCAATGAGATAACCTGTCATCCTTCTAAACTCCAGAGTGTACAAGCCCAGCTGCTCCATTCTCCATTCCATCCCGGGAATTAACCTTGTAAACCTACGCTGCACTCCCTCAATAGCAAGAATGTCCTTCCTCAAATTAGGGGACCAAAACTGCACACAATACTCCAGGTGTGGTCTCTCTAGGGCTCTGTACAACTGCAGAAGGACCTCTTTGATCCTACACTCGATTCCTCTTGTTATAAAGACCAACATGCCATTCACTTTCTTCACTGCCTGCTGTACCTGCATGCTTACTTTCATAGACTGATGTACAAGGATCCCCAGATTGCGTTGTACTTTGCCTTTTCCCAACTTGATGCCACTTTATTACCTTCCATCACAGTGAGGAATGTGGATTCCACTGTGGTGGATGTTTATGTTAAATTTTATTTTCTGTGGCTGTGTGTATTATTGTTTTTTCACTTAGTATGGCTGTATGGTAACTCATATTTCACTGTACCTTAATTGGTACATGTGACAATTAAATTGAATCTTGGGTGGGGGTGAGAACAGGAAGTGATCTACATTAATTTAAGCCCAGGGAGAAGGCGTTGTTTTCGCCAACAGAGAGCTGGGACTGAAAGCCTCTACGGGTTTGCGAAATCTTCTTACTACAGAATACTTCCCGTCGCTCAGGACGGTGCATGCAAGACATTCTTGGCAGTTTGCCCCGAAAGCTTCAACTTTAGAGGCGAGGCACGGAAAGCGTGGCATTGATCATCCCAAGTTTTGTCTTCTATTCGCCACTCGGCGGAGGGAAAGGTCTGTGCACTGATCGCAGCCATGGGCAGAGTGAAGACTTTAGCGATCGTCTACGACCGTCCTACCTACTCCTGCGGGGAATGGGTGTCCGGGCGCATTGTGATGGAGCTCAGGGATAGGACCGAGGTGAAGGCGTTGAAAATCCACGCCAAAGGCGATGCGTACGTGCACTGGACCGAGAGCAACAATTCATCCGAATCTGTCCAATCTGACGATTACACTCAGCAACTGCGATACTTCAAACACAAGTACTTGCTGATTGGGTCGGGTAAGTGTGCCCTGGAGTTGCTGAGCGTTTATAAACAAGCCGACTGTAGAGTGTAGGAGGGAACTACAGATGCGGGTTTTACACCGAAGATAAACACAAAATGCTGGAGTAACTCAGCGGGACAGGGCACCTCTGGAGAGAAGGAATGGGTGGAGCCATTCCTTCAGACTGTAAAGTGCCTCTCAGTGCAGCGACATTGCTGTGTAGAAACAGGAAAGGGCAGACACTGGTGAATACACGAAAGGACGCAGACGGCTGGAGGAGCTCAGCGGGCGGGCAGCATCTCTGCATCGGGCCAGGTCCCTTCTTCAGACAGAGCTCGCCCGTCCCGTCCCGTCAACCTGTGACCGCCTGTGGAGCGGACACGGGGGCAGCGAGCTCTCCCCGCCGCGTTGCCACCTCGACAAACGGGTAAACTTGATACCTGTGTTTATTTTTTTCCCCTCACTGCTGGCGGAGGTTGTGGTTTGTGGAATGACGAAGGTTCATGTCCCGTCTTATTATGGGCAGGGCCACACCTAGCGCCACTGTTGCAAAACACGAAGTGCTGGAGGATTGCAGTTTGTCAGGCAGCTTCTGCAGAGAGAATGGTTAGGAAACGTTTCGGGTCCCTTGAAGGCAGACACAGGGAAAATTATTAAAGAAGATATCGGTGAGACCAAGCGGAGGCTTGGCGATCGCTTCGCCGAACACCTCCGCTCGGTCCGCAATAACCAAGCCGACCTCCCGGTGGCTCAGCACTTCAACTCCCCCTCCCATTCCACATCCGACCTCTCGGTCCTGTGCCTCCTCCACGGCCAGAGTGAGCAACACCGCACGTTGGAGGAACAGCACCTGATATTCCGCTTGGGGAGTCTGCATCCTTTGGGCTTGAATATTGAATTTTCTCAATTCTGTTAACCCTGGCTGTCTCCTCCCCTTCCCACCTCTCCCTCAGCCCTCGGGCCCTGGCATTCCCTCTATCTCTATCTCCCTCCCCCACCCTAGTCGCACCAGCTTCTCATTTTCACACCACAAACAGCTTACAATGGCTTGTTCCCTTTATCACCGATACTTTTTTGCATATCTTTCACTCATTGTTCCTTATCTCTCCACATCACCGTCTATATCTCTCGTTTCCCTGATCCCTGACCAGTCTGAAGAAGGGTCTCGACCCGAAATGTCGCCTATCTCCTTCGCTCCTTAGATGCTGCTGCACCCGCTGAGTTTCTCCAGCTTTTTGTGTACCCACAGGGAAAATTATTATGGGCAACAAGGAAATGGCAGAAGAGTTGAATAGGTACTTGGGATCTGTCTTCACTAAGGAGGACACAAATAATCTCCCAGATGTACTGGAGGACAGAGGGTCTAAGGGGGTAGAGGAACTGAAAGAAATTTTTATCAGGCGAGAAATAGTATTGGGTAGGGTAATGGGACTGAAGGATGATAAATCCCCTGGGCCTGATGGTCTGCATCCCAGGGTGCTCAGGGAGGTGGCTCTAGAAATAGTGGATGCATTGGTGATAATTTTCCAATGTTCAATAGATTCAGGATCAGTTCCTGTGGATCAGTCCTCCTCCTCCATGCCTCGGCGTGCGGGAGGGTTTGTTTTGAAAGCGGGTTTACAAGCAGAGGCCGTTATCAAGCCGGGTGGGGTGCGGGAGGAGGAGGAGGAGATGGAGCCGCTGCCGCTGCTGCAGCTGTGCGGGGCCCGTCATTCGCTCCGACCCTTCCTCACCCCGCATCTAGTATCTTTGCCCCGCACAGCCGTCGCCGACATGAAACGTCTCGTTCCTTTTCTCCAGAGATGCTGCCTGACCCGCGGAGTTACTCCGGTTTTTTGTGTCTATTTTCGATACAAACCAGTATCCGGTTGCCAAGCCGGGCAAAATGACTCGATGTTTAGGTTGTCCGGCAGCACTTTGAGTGGTCATTGGCACCCGGGCAACCGCTAATTTCGAGCCCAGCAGGCAGCATCTCTGTGGAAACATGAATTGGTGACGTTTTGGGTTGGGACCCTGCTTCACGCTGTCTGAAGAAGGGTCCTGACCCGTAAATCACCTATCCATGTTCTTCAGAGATGCTGCCTGACCTGCTGAGTCATTCCAGCATTTTGTGTCTTTTTTTTAAAGAGGGTATGGAATTTGCAGTTACATACCAGGGTGGTCTGAGAGCTGTTAACACATGGGAGACAAGGAGTTGGAATAAATGAATCATTATCAGGTTGACAGGCTTCAACCTTTCGGGTCTGATAAAGATCAGCGCTTAGCTCCAGCTATTCATGGCTTACATCATCGCCCAACATCAGGGGACCCAATACAAGATTTATCAGTTTGCTAATAACATGAATCTTGCTGGGAATGAAACAGTGATGGAGGCATAAAGTGGCTGTGGCTGCAATATGGGGATGCAATATGAAAATTGTGAGGTTAGAGACAATAGATGATAGGTGCAGGAGTAGGCCATTCAGCCCTTCGAGCCAGCACCGCCATTTAATGTGATCATGGCTGATCATTTCCAATCAGTACCCTGTTCCTGCCTTCTCCTCATATCCCCTGACTCCGCAATCTTTAAGAGCCCTATCTAGCTCTCTCTTGAAACTATCCAGAGAACTGGCCACCACCGCCCTCTGAGGCAGAGAATTCCACAGACTCACCGCTCTCTGTGAAAAAAAGTGTTTCCTCGTCTCCGTTCTAAATGCCTTACTCCTTATTCTTGAACTGTGGCCCCTGGTTCTGGACTCCTCCAAATCGGGAACATGTTTCCTGCCTCTAGAGTGTCCAAATGCTTAACAATCTTATATGTTTCAATGAGATCCCCTCTCATCCTTCTAAACTCTAGAGTGTACAAGCCCAGCTGCTCCATTCTCCCAGCATATGACATTCCCGCTATCCCGGGAATTAACCTTGTAAACCTACGCCGCACTCCCTCAATAGCAAGAATGTCCTTCCTCAAATTAGGGGACCAAAACTGCACACAATACTCCAGGTGTGGTCTCACTAGGGCTCTGTACAACTGCAGAAGGACCTCTTTGATCCTATACTCCTCTCGTTATAAAGGCCAACATGGCATTCGCTTTCTTCGCTGCCTGCTCTACCTGCATGCTTACTTTCATAGACTGGTGAACAAGGACCCCGCAGATCCCATTGTACTTCCCCTTTTCCCAACTTGACGCCATTTAGATAGTAATCTGCCTTCCTGTTTTTGATACCAAAGTGGATAACATCATGTTTATCCACATTAAACTTCATCTGCCATGCATCTGCCCACCCCCCAACCTGTCCAAGTCACCCTGCATTCTCATAACAATGTTATCACGGCAATTAAAAAAATACAGAAACACAGGGTATGTTTTGCTCTTTTAGATTTGGAAAAATTGATGTTCAAATGGACCAGAATGAATCAACGTTAGGTGCAGAAGGAGGCTATTCGGCCCTTCGAGCCAGCACCGCCACTCATTGTGATCACGGCTGATTGTCCCCTATCATTAACCCGTGCCTGTCTTCTACCCATATCCCTTGACTCCACTAGCCCCTAGAGCTTCCTATCTAACTCTCTCTTAAATCCATCCAGTGACTTGGCCTCCACTGTCAGGGAATTCCATAAATTCACAACTCTCCGGGTGAAAACGTTTTTTCTCACCTCAGTCTTAAATGACCTCCCCTTTATTCTAAGACTGTGGCCCCTGATTCTGGACTCGCCCAACATTGGGAACATTTTTCCTGCATCTAGCTTGTCCAGTCCTTTTATAATTTTATATGTTTCTATAAGATTCCCCCTCATCCTTCTAAACTCCAGTGAATACAAGCCTAGTCTTTTCAATTTTTCCTCATATGACAGTCCCGCCATCCCAGCGATCAATCTCGTGAACCTACGCTGCACTGCCTCAATCACAAGGATGTCCTTCCTCAAATTAGGAGACCAAAACTGTACACAATACTCTAGATATGGACTCACCAGAGCCCAGAGATGAGTATATGGAGGAGGGGAAAGGAGCAGAGTCACTTGCATTACATTACCCCACTCCCCTAACATTAGTGGAACCCTTCCATATCTCTGTATCTCCCTCTCCCCAGACTCTCAGTCGATAGAAGGGTCTCGACCCAAGATGTCACCCATTCCTTCTCTCCGGAGAGGCTGCCTGTCCCGCTGAGTTACTCCGGCATTTTGTGTCTACCTTTGGTGTAAACCAGCATCTGCAGTTCCTTCCTACACACGAATTACAACATATCCTTACTATGGAAATGTGATTAAAGTTATTAAAGATGGGATAGCAACACATTTGGAAAGTGGTGAAATCATTGGACAAAGTCAGCATGGATTTACGAAAGGTAAATCATGTCTGACGAATCTTATAGAATTTTTCGAGGATGTAACTAGTAGAGTGGATAAGGGAGAACCAGTGGATGTGGTATATCTGGACTTTCAGAAGGCTTTCGACAAGGTCCCACACAAGAGATTGGCATACAAACTTAAAGCACACGGTATTGGGGGTTCAGTATTGATGTGGATAGAGAACTGGCTGGCAAACAGGAAGCAATGAATAAGAGTAAACGGGTCCTTTTCAGAATGGCAGGCAGTGACTAGTGGGGTACCGCAAGGCTCAGTGCTGGGACCCCAGCTATTTACAATATATATTAATGAATTGGACGAGGAAATTGAATGCAACAGCTCCAAGTTTGCGGATGACACGAAGCTGGGGGGCAGTGTTAGGTGTGAGGAGGATGCTAGGAGGCTGCAAGGTGACTTGGATAGGCTGGGTGAGTGGGCAAATGCATGGCAGATGTAATATAATGTAGATAAATGTGAGGTTATCCACTTTGGTGGCAAAAACAGGAAAGTAGACTATTATCTGAATAGTGGCCAATTAGGAAAAGGGGAGATGCAACGATACCTGGGTGTCATGGTACACCATTGAAAGTAGCAGGTGCAGCAGGCAGTGAAGAAAGCGAATGGTATGTTAGCATTCATAGCAAAAGGATTTGAGTACAAGAGCAGGGAGGTCCTACTGCAGTTGTACAGAGTCTTGGTGAGACCACACCTGGAGTATTGCGTAAAGTTTTGGTCTCCAAATCTGAGGAAAGACATTCTTGCTATAGAGGGAGTACAGAGAAGGTTCACCAGACTAATTCCTGGGATGTCAGGGCTTTCATAGGAAGAAAGACTGGATAGACTCGGCTTGTACAATTCTTAAGGGGTTGGACAGGCTAGATGCAGGAAGATTGTGCCCGATGTTGGGGAAATCCAGGACAAGAGATCACAGTTTAAGGATAAGGGGGAAATCTTTTAGGACCGAGATGAGGAAAAACATTTTCACACAGAGAGTGGTGAATCTCGGGAATTCTCTGCCACAGAAGGTAGTTGAGGCCAGTTCATTGGCTACATTTAAGAGGGAGTTAGATGTGGCCCTTGTGGCTAAAGGGATCAGGGGGTATGGAGAGAAGGTAAGTACGGGATACTGAGTTGGATGGTCAGCCATGATCATATTGAATGGCGGTGCAGGCTCGAAGCGCGAATGGCCTACTCCTGCACCTATTTTCTATGTTTCTATGTGATATTTCAAAATGATGTGGTTTAAATCATCAGAAATCTGTGGCTAAAGTGAACTTGGCATTCCCTTAAAAAGCATTCACTTCACAAATTACTAACTTAATGCAATAAAAATAGGTGAGGCAGTAAATTCATGTAGACCTGGCTATTGTGATGCAAGAAACAGTTAGTAGAATATATTTTATTTTTATCACTGTGTCAAAGATATGCAAAAAAGTAATGATGATAAAGGCTATTGTTAAGCTGTTTGTTGGTTGAGAACGAGAAGCTGGTGCAACCTGGGTGGGGGCGGGATGGAGAGCGAAGGAATGCAGGGGTTACTTGCAGTTAGAGAAATCAAGATTCATTCCACGGGGCTGTAAGCAGCCCAAGCGAGATATGATTTCTCCAATTTGCATTTAGGCTCACTCTGACAATGGATGAGGCCTAGGAAGGAAAGGTAAGTGTGCCAAAGATAGATGATTTTTGGACTCGATCCTGTATCAGGACTGCAGCAAGAAGAGAGCCAGAATATATAAAGTAAGTGACAAGGGCTGCAGGTGAAAAAGAGACAATAGACAATAGGTGCAGGAGTAGGCCATTCGGCCCTTCGAGCCAGCACCGCCATTCAATGTGATCACGGCTGATCACCCCCAATCAGTACCCCATTCCTGCCTTTTCCCCATATCCACTGACTCCGCTATCTTTAAGAGCCCTCTCCAGCTCTCTCTTGAAAGCATCCAGTGAACCTGCCTCCACCGCCCTCTGCGGCAGAGAATTCCACAGACTCACCACTCTCTGTGAGAAAAAGTGTTTCCTCGTCTCCGTTCTAAATGCCTTACTCCTTATTCTTAAACTGTGGTCCCTGGTTCTGGACTCCCAAATCGGGAACATGTTTCCTGCCTCTAGCGTGTCCAAATGTTTAACAATCTTATATGTTTCAATGAGATCCCCTCTCATCCTTCCAAACTCCAGAGTGTACAAGTCCAGCTGCTCCATTCTCTCAGCATATGACAGTCCCGCCATCACGGGAGTTAACCTTGTAAACCTACGCTGCACTCCCTCAAAAGACAAAAGGGTGTCAATATGGAAAGAAGTGGAGGAGTGAAATGTAAAACAAAAGGACGGATATGGTTGACACCGGGTGGTGCCACCGAGGCGGCTGCCTCGCAAACAGTCTGTTTATCCGCTCTCTGGTTTTATTATTTTAAATATGTTTTAAAAGTATGTTTTAATGTTTGTTGGTCTGTTCTATGTGTGGGGTGTGGGGGGGAATTCTGGGATACTTTTTTTAAAAGCACTTACCTCGACGGAGATTCAATTTTTCTCCGTATCGTCTCGGTCTCCCTCGCCCCGCGGCCTGACAACGTTGGGTGGTGCAGCCTTTCCTGAAGACCAGCCCGGTGCTTCAAGCCGTGGGCGCGGCGAGGACTTTAACATTGGGAATCCTTTGCCGAGGTCTGTGGAGCGCTCCAACCGCGGGCCCTGTGGACGTTAACACCATAAGCCTGCGGTCTCCGGTAAGAAAAGGCTGTCGCGGGAGCTCCAGGGATAGGAGTGTTCCAATCCGTCCCGACCTCGGAGTTTCCATCACCCTGACGCAAGGGCTCGGACAAGGGCATCCGACAGTCGGCAGTGGCCAATGTGGAGGGTTCAGAAGCCCCGACCACGGGTGAACAAAGGAGGAAGATGATTGAACTTTATTACCTTCCACCACAGTGAGGAATGTGGATTCCACTGTGGTGGATGTTTATGTTAAATTTTTACTTCGGAATCATGTGAGTGACTACGTGAAGAAGCCCCGCCAGGCGCATGCGTGTCATTACGTCTGCCGCATGGCGCACCGATGGGCTGGAGAGCGCAGCTCCACCAGCGGTAAGTAACAAACCAGCAGGTAAGTGGTTTTAAACAACTTTCTGCGGTTATTTATACTCAGTAAAGCTGGTTTCAGGCGCCATAGGGCACTGTGGCCACTCCTGTCGGGAGGAAGGCCAAAAGGAAAATCGGTCAGGCCTGTTGACTCGGATAACTCTGACCGGGAAGACTCCCCTCCTTCAAATAAGAAGGTCTGGGGACGTCTTGAAAAGATGGAACAATTAATTGAGAGAATGTTGAACCATGAAGTGTTCCAGTCGGGGTCGCATACCCCCAGGATTCCCCAACAGCTTTCTGGAGCAGCCTCAGGCAGAGGCCCGTATGGCGAAGAGGACTATCAGCATGCCTACGAGTTCCAGTGGGAATCCCCATCACCAGCACCTTGTTTAGGGCTGGGTGATACCTCCCTAGAGCAAGGCTCCGGAGAGCCAGGGCAGGAGGAATCTGGCCCTGAAGTTGGTGTCACTGCTCTTGTGCATACACCAAAGCACATGAGCCTTGCTCCAGGTGTCCCGGATGTGGCCAGAAATGTTGCCATACCGGAGGGGACTGGTGAAGCCATGGAGGATAATCTGCCCAGCAACATTAATTATATGGCCTCTCACCAGCTCCAGGACTCCATTATGGAGGAAACATCACTTAGTTACCAGACACCTGTGTGTCGCTCAAGGTGCCCACCATAAATTCAGCCATCTGGGTGCAAATGAGCGCACCTATGAGGGGGCAAGAGCTCCGATTCCAGAAAGTCCTCAAATTGGTGGGGGCGGGGATAACAGCATTTGAGCGAATGGTCCAAGGAGTGCCAATGTCAGGTACACAGCAGGATATTCCTGAAGAAGGGTCTCGACCCGAAACGTCGCCTATCTCCTTCGCTCCTTAGATGCTGCTGCACCCGCTGAGTTTCTCCAGCTTTTTGTGTACCCCCACACAGCAGGATATGTTGGCCCTGCTGTGCAATGCTCATTTTGAGCTCAACTGCATCCGGAAGATCGCCATAAAGCCAACACTCAATCCTCGCTTTGCGGCTCTATGCAAGTCCTCGAATATCCAGGCACCCAATTTTCTATTTGGTGAAGACCTGGCGAAGCAGGTTAAAGATCTCGAGGAAGAGGCAAAAACCATCGGCCTCATTAAGACCTATACACCCTCGGCCAGGATACCACCTCGCAAGCCTTTTCCTTTCAGCTGACCTTCAGGCAGGCTTGGTCCTTGACCTGAAACAGGTCAAGGACCAAGCAGAGGATTTCCAGCTACACGCCGTTCACATGCACCTCTGCACACCCCCAACATGGCCAGGAGGTTGAGAAATCCGAGATCAACTATGGAGGTACAAGTAACTGATTCAGTCCAGGATATATCCTCTGGGGAGCAGCCTCTGGTCGGGGGTAGGTTGCAATTGTTTTATGATGAATGGTGCTGCATAACATCAGATCTATTTATACTGGACAGTGTCCGGGAGTCTCGAATTGAGTTTATGTCAGGAATACATCCACCCGCACAAAATACGCTTAGTCGGGTATTGTTTTTTTCAGGACCAGAATGATGAATGATGAAATTGGAGTTTTATTCCAAAAAGGGGTAATTGAAAGGACGGCATATCATCTTCAACAATTTGTGTCCCATATATTCCCCAGGCAGAAAAAGGATGGTGGGTGTCGAGTCATTCTGGACCTAACCCGACTAAATTCTAATGTCCAGTATAGACATTTTAAAATGGATACTTTCAATACTGCTAAGCAGCTGATATCACAAGGTTGTTATATGGCAGCCATAGATCTGAAAGATGCATATTATTCAGTACCAATTCATCATCAGTACCGTAGATTCTTGAAATTTAGTTTGATGGGACAGCTGTGGCAATTTAAAGCGTTGCCCAATGGGTTAACCTCAGCAACTAGGTTATTTACAAAGTTATTAAAACCAGTTCTGGCATTACTCCGCACCCAGAATCACATTGTGATGGCTAATCTGGATGACATTTTAATTATAGCCACACGCAGGAAGCAGCTGAGGAATCGGTTTCAGTGACCAAACACCTGTTTGAGAGGTTAGGTTTCCCCATCCATCTAACTAAATCCAAGCTAGTACCATCCCGAATAATTGACTATTTGGGGTTCGTCATTGATACAATTGATATGTCAGTGACGTTGCCTACGGCCAAAGCTGTTGAAATCATGGAGGCCTGTAGCAATCTGGTAGAGGAACAACAACCCTCCATCCGGCAAGTAGCCAGTGTCATTGGTAAATTAGTGGCGGCTTTCCCTGCAGTGCAGTTCGGACCTCTGCACTATCAGAGTTTGCAACGAGCTAGAGAATAAGCACTTAAAGAACATGCAGGTCATTTTGACAGACCAATGCAGTTGCCAGCCAAAGCCATCGCCGAGTTGCAATGGTGGATAATTAATGTCTCACAAATCATTTTGACTCAACGACCTTCAGTTATTTAACAAACAGATGGCAGTGCTTCGGGATGTGGAGCCACTGATACAGAATCTAGCTGTGGTGGCAGATGGAGTGTGCAAGAGAAATTCACCCTGCAAAGGCATGGGATAAATTACTTTGAATTGCTGGGTGCTTTCTATGGGCTAAAAGCATATTGTTCAACAATGAATGTTCAGCTACAGATTGACAATACCACGGCTGTTGTATATATCAATCACATGGGAGGAATTGAGTCAGTATCATGTGATAATCTGGCTAACCTCATTTGGGACTGGTGCATTCCCAGAAATATCTGGGTCTCAGCTATCTACCTACCAGGTAGAGATAATGTGGTGGCAGACACCAGGTCACGCAAATTTAATGACAACACAGAAAGGATGCTGAATCCAAAAGTTTTTTAAATGATTGTCAGCCGGTATGGCTTGCCAGACATAGATCTGTTTGCATCCAGGCTAAATCACCAGTTACCTAAATACGCTTCATGGGAACCAGATCCAGGGGAAGTAACGGTGGATGCACTCTCGCTACATTGGGGATGAACATTCTTTTACGCTTTTCCCCCATTCTGCCTCATCAGTCAATGACTCACCAAAATAGAGCAGGACTCCTCCTCAGGTGTTTTGGCAGTTCCTGACTGGCCTTCACAGCCATGGTCCTGAGAATGATGACACAGCCATTCATGACTGCACCCAAATGCAGCAACTTGTCGGTTCATCCGGTAACAGGAGAAAGTCATCCTTTACATGATGGTATTAATCTGTTAATCTGCAGATTCTGACCGGACCGTTCCAAGGGCTCGGACTGTCGAGTAGGAACGTGGATGTGATTACTGCGGCCTGGAAAGATAGCACTAAAAAACAATATGTGTCTCATATTAAGAAATGGGAGATGTTTTGTTTACAGTCAAATATATCTTATCATACTACAAGCATACCGGATGTATTGGAGTTCCTTGCTACATTGCATTTTGATGAACAATTGAGCTATAGTGCCATTAATAGTGCTCGGAGTGCTATGTCCTCCTATTTAGGGCAATTGGCGGGACAACAATCGATCGGGTCTCATCCGCTAGTGTCCCGATTCATGAGAGGTATTTTTTTTTAACAAAAACCCTCCTAAGCCTAGATATACAGAAATCTGGGATGTGAGCATAGTTCTCACACTGCGTCTCTCTCAAAATGGGCTCCAATCACATCTCTATCTTTTCAGAAGTTAACACTTAAAGTGGTTATGCTCATGGCGCTAGTATCATCGCAACGGGTTCAGACTTTGCAAAAGCTAAGGCTGGATAGCATGTATTCTTCTGTAGGTAATATTACGTTTTATGTCTATGATTTAATCAAACAAAGCAGGCCAGGGATGGCTGGAACCGAAATAAACTTTAAAGCATACCCCATTGACCTGAGGCTATGTGTAGTTACGCACCAGAGTCAATATATCGGGGTAACCAAGAGTCTCAGAGGCTCTGAAACAGCAATGCTCATCAGCCACAAAAAAACTCATAAAAACGTGTCAGTACAAACTATTTCTAGGTGGTTGAAACAGGTTTTGGATTGTGCTGGAGTAGACACTGATGTGTTTAAATCTCACTCCACCAGGGCGGCATCAACATCCGCAGCGAAGGCACAGGACGTGCCTCTAGATCAAATCCTCGGGGCCGCAGGCTGGTCTAGTGAATCAATGTTTTCAAAGTTTTATGACAAACCTGTCCTGGCAGTGCAAGGTTTTGGGCATGCTGTTTTGGGTTCTGTTTGATTTATTTTGTAATTTTCATTTGTAATTGCCCCCTGGGATAGAGGGGTTATTACTGTTTTGTTTATTATTATAATGTTCATTGGATAATTTAAGCAATGTTCAATACATTATTTATTCAATCCTGTGTCAACTAAAGCAGTGTGTCGTATGGAACTGGATCTACGGCATGAAATCACATAGCTTTGAAATCTTCACAAAGTCACTCACGTGACTCCGAAGTAAAATAGTTAGATTAAACGAGAACTTACCAGTTTGAAGTTTGATCTTTATTTTATGAGGAGTTACGATGAGGGATTACATGCCCTCCGCTCCCGACCCTCATAATCGCAAAGATCATCTGGTAGCTCTAATCTTCCGAGTCTTACTATATCACTTTGACTGTAGTTACGGTGATTTCACGCCGCTGCTTTGAAGTATGACACGCCTGCGCCTGGCGGGGCTTCTTCACGTAATCCCTCATCGTAACTCCTCGTAAAATAAAGATCAAACTTCAAACTGGTAAGTTCTCATTTAATCTTACTATTTTATTTTATGTGGCTGTATGTATCGTTGTTTTTCACTTAATATGGCTTTATGGTAACTCAAATTTCACTGTAACTTAATTGGTACATGTGACAATTGAATTGAATTTTGAATCTTGGGTGGAAAAGGTCCAAATCACTGTAAGCCCAGGGAGAAGGCGTTGTTTTCACGGATAGAGAGCTAGGACTGAAGGTCTCTACGGGTTTGCGAGATCATATTACTACTGAGTAATTCATGTTGCTCAGGATGGAGGCAGGCTTTAAGTGCAGGCAAGCTAATCTTGGCAGTTTGCCCCGCAAGCTTCAACTGGGAGGAGGCGAGTACGAAAACCGTGGCATTGATCATCCCAAGTCTTGTCTTCTGTTCGCTGCTCAGCGGAGGGAGAGATCCAGGGACAGTCTCTCTCTGAACTGACCGCAGCCATGGGCAGAGTGAAGACTTTAGTGATTCTCTACGACCACCCTACCTACTCCTGCGAGGAATGGGTCTCCGGGCGCATTGTGATGGAGATCGCGGGTAGGACCGAAGTGAAAGCGTTGAAAATCCACGCCAAAGGCGAGGCATACGTGCAGTGGACCGACAACAGCAATTCCTCCGATTCTAACCGATCTGAGGATTACCCTCAGCAACTGCGATATTTCAAACACAAGCACTTGCTGATTGGGTCGGGTAAGTGTGCCCTTGCAGCATAGAGTTTATAAACAAGCTGATTATAAAGTGTAGGAGGGAACGACATAGTGTACGGTGTTACATTCAGGGGGATCTCTGAATGCTGCACTCACAGCCACTCAGGTAAACATAACAAAGTGTGATAAGAATCAGTCTGAAGAAGGGTTCCGAAACATCACCTATTCCTTTCCTCCAGAGATGCTGCCTGACCCACTGAGTTACTCCAGCGTTTTGTTTCTATCTTGAGTGATAAGAAAGAACAACAGATGCTGGTTTATACCCAAAGATTGGTCATGATTTGGGTCAGGACCCTCCTTTAGTCTGCTGAAGAGGAATTCTGACCTGAAAATTCACCTATTAATGTTCTCAAGAGTTGCTGCCTGACCTGCTGAGTTACTCCATAACAAAATGCCGGAGTAATCGGGGGCGAGGCAGCATCTCCAGTTAACTTTATTTCCTTTGTAAACCAGCATCTGCAGTTCCTTGTTCCTCGCATCTCACACGTATTGCTTTCAAGAAAGTTAACTGTCTACTCCATCCTCTTCAAGAGCAAATATGAAAGGGAAGGGAAATTATTTTTGACAATGCTTGGAATTCTTCAAGTATGAATGCAGGTGAGAAGATAAGGGAAGAGCAGCAGATATGGTGTTCTTGTTTATTTTTCAAACAGCTTTGAAAATGTTTGATTTTGATTTCAATATTTGACGGCATGGAGTAGAAACATGGAAATGCAGATGCAGGTTTACAAAAAAAGACACAAACTGCTGGAGTAACTGAGTGGGTCAGGAAGCATCTCTGCGGAAACATGAATTGGTGACATTTTTGGTGGGGGCCCTTCTTCCCAATGTCTGTGGAAGGGTCCTGACCCGTAATTCAGCTATCCATGTTCTTCAGAGATGCTGCCTGACCCGCTGAGTCATTCCAGCACTTTGCGTCTTTTTTTAATGAGGGTATGGAATTGGCAGTTATATACTAGTGTGGTCTGAGAGCTGATTATCACTTAGGAGACAAGGAGTTGGAATAAATGAGTCATTATTAGGTTGACAGGCTTCAACCTTTCGGGTCTGATAAAGATCAGTGCTTAGCTCCAGCTATTCACGGCTTACATCAACGATTTTTCCTCAGGGGACAAAATGCAAGATTTATCAGTTTGCTGATAACATGAATCTTGCTGGGAATGAAACCGTGATGGAGGCATAAAGTGGCTTTGGCTGTATATGGCCAGACTGAGTGATTGGGCAACCACAGGGCTCATGGGATGCCGTATGGAAATGGTGAGGTGATTACACCAGTTAAAAAAAAAACCAGAAACACAGAGTTTATTTTTTCTCTGTTAGATTTGGAAACGTTGATATTCAAGTGGACCTGGATGAATCAGGGTTAGGAGATGAGTATTCCCAATGTTGGGGAAATCCAGAACCAGGGGTCACAGTATA
The DNA here is from genome assembly GCA_035221665.1 of Okamejei kenojei. Lineage (NCBI taxonomy): Eukaryota > Metazoa > Chordata > Chondrichthyes > Rajiformes > Rajidae > Okamejei > Okamejei kenojei. The sequence continues at coordinate 7,699,861 of CM069133.1, forward strand.
AGAATAAGGGGCAAGCCATTTAAGAGAGAGATGTGGAAAAACTTCTTCACCCAGAGAGTTGTGAATCTGTGGAATTCTCTGCTGCAGAAGGCAGTGGAGGCAGGTTCACTGGATATTTTCAAGATAATTAGATTTAACTCTCGGGGCTAAAGGAATCAAAGGATCTGGGGGTAAAAGCAGAAACTGAGTACTAATTTTAGATGATCAGCCATGATCATATTGAATGGCGGTGCTGGCTCGAAGGCTCGAATGGCCTACTCCTGCACCTATTTTTCTATGTTTCTATGTTTTTTACTTTTACTATTTCAGATAGCATCTGCAGTATTTTGCTTTAGAACTAATTTCTTGACCTTGGTTTTACAGAATCTTCTGACGAAGTTACTGTACTGCAGGAGGGCATTCATGAGTATCCATTCAGTCTTGTGCTTCCACAAATGTGAGTCAATTACAGCGTAGATACAGCAATGTATTTGAATTTCAAATGTCCATGGAGTCATTCACTTTCTTTAGAAAGACATGCCTACACAATGGGGAAAACTCCCTCCAAGTTCGCTTTTTAGTTACCAATCAAGGGCAATGAAGATGGCATATATTTTGTTGGATCTAGCAATATGTGTACCTTGAGTGCTGTTGAGCGACGTGTGAGAATCCCTGGCCACTTAACTCATCACCTTTTTGGAGACAAAGCATCCGACTCATCCGTCTGACTCGGAGCTGGACTTGCTCTCCATAAATCTGGATTACTGGTGCAATTTTGTTTCTGTTCTAGAAATACCTGAATAGCACACAGTCATAGGCTCCCTTTTGAGTTTCGTACTAGTTACCGGTAAATCCTGATACAGGCAGTTTTGCTATAATGTGATCGTTGCCTGCCTAAGAAACGTCACAGTGTAGAAAATTGTGTTTGAAGAACAATTGTGTTTTTACTTTACTTTTAGACTTTAGAGATACAGCGTGGAAACAGGCCCTTCGACCAACCGTGTCCGAGCTGGCCAGCGATCCCCCTGCACACTAACACTACCCTACACACCAGGAACAATTTACAATTTTACTGAAGCCAATTAACCTACAAACCTGCACGTGGGGGATGAAATCAGAGCACCCGGAGAAAATCCTACTGGTCACAGGGAGAGCTTACAAACTCCATACAGATAGCATCTATAGTCAGGATCGAACCTTGGTCTCTGGCGCTGTAAGGCAGCAACTCTAGCGCTGTGCCACTGCTGGTAATGGGTAAAGGAGGGAAGGGGCTAGAGAATTTCAGACTTGTAGTGACAAAGCCTATTCCCCTGCAGGACTTTCATAAAATAAAGGTATTTTTAATAGCTTTAAGTTTATTTTTGTTACTCTGTTAAAAATACTCTTGGCTGTATGTTACATTAATAGAATATCATCGCACAAGTGTTTGTCTGCTTGTTAACTTCATTCACCACCTGCTGAGACACTGACACACTGTGCCCGTAAGGAGCAACTACAACTGATTACTTCAAGAAGTTGTATAAAAATATGTTTACCCAGACTCATTTTTTGCAAGAAGCTTGCTTTCTGCTCGTCAATTCCCAAAGTAATTTTAAAGTAGTTCTCTCCTTTCTGATCGAAATTGCGCTGTAACCAATTTGGCCTAGTCCATTCAATGATTTGGTGATACTTTACTGTCACATGTACCAAGGTGCAGCGAAATGCTTTGTTTTGCATACAACCGGGTAAAATCATGAGTCACCAGATATGTGCTGACTCTCGGGAGCTGCCTGGGTAGGCAGACTCGCCAAGGCAGTGCACAAGAGTCACCACATATCTGGCGCCGATAAAGTTGCATAAAATTAATTAAACAGACTTATCTTCTGCTCACAGCGGCGAACCAGTCTTGCTGCCACATGTGGCCGCAGTCCGCTCCCCCCGCTGGGTCCCCCCTTCGTTCCCGACGGCCCACTGCCAGATCCCCCTTCGTTCTCAAATACAAATAGACAGTAGACAATAGGTGCAGGAGTAGGCCATTCGGGCCAACACCACCATTCAATGTGATCATGGCTGATCATCCCTAATCAGTACCCCGTTCCTGCCTTCTCCCCATATCCCCTGACTCTATTTTTAAGAGCCCTATCTAGCTCTAGCTTGAAAGCATCCAGATAACCGGCCTCCACCGCCCTCTGAGGCAGAGAATTCCACAGACTCACCACTCTCTGTGAGAAAAAGTGTTTCCTCGTCTCCGTTCTAAATGGCTTACTCCTTATTCTTAAACTGTGGCCCCTGGTTCTGGACTCCCCCAACATCGGGAACATGTTTCCTGCCTCTAGCGTGTGTCCAAGCCCTTAACAATCTTATATGTTTCAATGAGATAGCCTCTCATCCTTCTAAACTCCGGAGTGTACAAGCCCAGCTGCTCCATTCTCTCAGCAGATGACAGTCCCGCCATCACGGGAATCAACCTTGTAAACCTACGCTGCACTCCCTCAATAGCAAAATAGTGTTCCCTACTTCAACAATTGCATTGCATCCAATTTGTGATATAGAAACACAAGTTCCAGTAGAACGATCTATAATAAATATGTAAGTAGGACCACATTGCCCTATCATTATGTGTCTTTCTTCTTCTCAGTTGTCCCTTACAGCCAGACTGGAAACATTTCTATTCCATTTCGAATTTAGATTTATCACATAGCACACTGAATGTTGTGGCATATTGTGTGTTGATAAGAGTATTTGCCAATTCAATTTGTGCTTGAGTGTTTACAAGTCTGATTCTTGCATTAAATAGTTTCATTAACACCCAAATAAAATGACAGAGGGATAAGAAAGTGAATAGCACTCTCTCGGGTGTTCAGGATGTAAATTGGCTTTGGGACTCCCAGCCAGTTGGCTGCATTGTTGGACTCGAGATGATAGATGTTGAATTGACTGATTTAGCAAAAACTATCTGGATTCCATTTGTCCACATGCTTGGAGTTGATCCTTTCTGTCCCTCGACAGCAAGCAAATCCTTTACACACTCTGACCCTTCACAGATACTGAGGAGCATTCATATCCAAGTTTCATCTCAAAGGAACTTTAGATGCACCTTTTGCCAATTAGTGGTTCCCTTTCCTCGTCCTGGTACTCTCGAGCTCCAGAATGGTTCAGCGGTGATTTTATTGTCATATGTGTGAAGTCCTAGCACTGTCTTTTTCTTACAAACAGTCCAGTAGAGTATTGCCATACCCCCTGATCCCTGATTAGCAAGTGTACATATATAGTCTACTGAGCCCGCATGCAAGAGGCACCATGTTTTGGTGCCATTTTCCAAGTGCAATCCATGCTCTCGTTTTTACGAGCAGTGTCCCAGGCTGTTGCAGGCCTCCAGCCACCCCCTTGCTAGAATTATTTTTTAGTGCTACTCTACAAATGGACAAAAAAAAAAACAAGTTCTCCCCTCTGAAACTGTTACATACCTATGGCTGCAATTCTGTTGTTTCTGACCACATCTGTTGACGTTTCAGTGAAGAAACACTAAAGTGATAGTTTCCAAACACATACAAGATTCCCACTGATCTTCCTCCAAGGAAGATTTCCTGGTGAAAGTAATAAGAAATCACATGGGAATTCAAGCCCTTGATATCTGTCTGCAATTGGTTTACCTTTTAAACAACCATGCTCTCCATTAGAACCTTTAGAATTAAATAGAAATAAGAAAACATAAACTTATTGAGGGTTAAAATGTGACATAATGTTGAAACATTGCCTGTTCATTCTCTCCCCAGATGTTACCCTACTCGCTGAGTTCCTCCGTTGCTTTGTTTTCCTTCCTCAAGATTCCAGCCTCTGCAGTTTCTTGTCTCTTCATGACATTGATGCATATATGTTCCAGATAATTACAGTACCCCCTGTACGATTGAATGATAAAATATTCTTTTTCATCAGACATTTTCAGTCAGCCTTTAAAATAGATGGTTGATCCTTTATGACAAACTCCCTGTGTCTGGCCTGATTTGAGTAGATCCCAAAATCAATTAAGATGACATGCTAATGTCTGATTGAAAGACTCGTTGAGAGAACCGAGCCATAGTATTTAAAAATCAAGAAAATTGCAGACGTTGAAATAAAAACATAAGGTGCTGAAAATACTCAGCAAATCTTCTGTGCAAAGAGAATCGGATTTAATTTTTCAGGTCAAAGATAGGTTTGATGAAGGTCTGTATAATGATCTGGAAGATTAACTCACTGCATTGTTACAGGCATAATTTCTACCCTGGCAACCTGTGAGGGACATTTGAAGATGTTAAATTTGTGTTCTATTATGAGCCACTGATCTTCATAACTTTTTGTGTTCCCTACAGGCCACCACTACCTTCTTCCTTTAAGGGTACCTATGGTCACGTGAGCTATTGGATGACGGCCAAACTGCACAGGCCACTGAAGCTGAGAATTAAAACCAAAGAATCATTCACAGTATTTAACCAGGTTGACATTAACACCCCCAGACTATTGGTACGTTTTGCAGAATTTTGTGTGTCTGCTTGAAGGAACAATTAGTTGCTTTAGCGATCATTGTGTCATGGTATGAAAACAACAGCTGGGCCTTTAACATCAGCAAGTTGACATGAGGTAAAGAAGTGAGAGAATCCTCATTAGTGGACCTGCTATAGAAATGGTCAACAGCTTCCAATTCCCAGGCATCTGTATTCCTAGCAACCTAACCATATACTGTATCTTCATACTGCTGTGGTGATCAAAAAAAGCTCAGCAGTGTATACAGTTTTTGAGGTATCGGAGAAGATTCGCCAAGTCCACAAGGATTCTCATTTCTACAGATATGCTATAGAAAGAATTCTGATGTTATGCATCTTGGCCCTATATGGCAACAACTCTCCTCACAACAACCTGAACCTGCAGAGTGTGACTTCTCAGTGACTTTAAGACTTTCAGAAAGCATTTGATAAGGTCCCACATAGGAGATAAGTGGGCAAAATTAGGACACATGGTATTGGGGGTAGAGTGCTGACATGGATAGAGAAGTGGTTGGCAGACATGAAACAAAGAGTATGGATTAACGGGTCCCTTTCAGAATGGCAGGCAGTGACTAATGGGGTACCGCAAGGCTCGGTGCTGGGACCGCAGCTATTCTCCCGTCCTCCTGGGCGGGAGAAATTATATCTCAAGCGGGAGAGCGGGAGATTTTGCGAAAATGCCCTTTCAGCGGGCGATCTCCCGCCGAAAGCGGGAGAGTTGGAGTCACTGTGCAGATGTATGGCAGATGAAGTTTAATGCTGATAAATGTGAGGTTATCCACTTTGGTAGCAAAAACAGGAAGGCAGATTACTATCTAAATGGCGTCAAGTTGGGAAAAGGGGAAGTACAACGGGATCTGGGGGTCCTTATACATCAGTCTATGAAAGTAAGCATGCAGGTAGAGCAGGCAGTGAAGAAAGCGAATGGCATGTTGGCCTTTATAACAAGAGGAATCGAATATAGGAACAAAGAGGTCCTTCTGCAGTTGTACAGAGCCCTAGTGAGACCACACCTGGAGTATTGTATGCAGTTTTGGTCCCCTAATTTGAGGAAGGACATTCTTGCTATTGAGGCAGTGCAACGTAGGTTTACAAGGTTAATTCCCGGGATGGAGGGACTGTCATATGCTGAGAGAATGGAGCAGCTGGGCTTGTACACTCTGGAGTTTAGAAGGATGAGAGGGGATCTCATTGAAACATATAAGATTGTTAAGGGCTTGGACACACTAGAGGCAGGAAACATGTTCCCGATGTTGGGGGAGTCCAGAACCAGGGGCCACAGTTTAAGAATAAGGAATAAGCCATTTAGAATGGAGACGAGGAAACACTTTTTCTCACAGAGAGTGGTGAGTCTGTGGAATTCTCTGCCTCAGGTGGAGGCAGGTTCTCTGGATGCTTTCAAGAGAGAGCTAGATAGGGTTCTTAAAAATAGCAGATTCAGGGGATATGGGGAGAAGGCAGAAACGGGGCACTGATTTGGGATGATCAGCCATGATCAGATTGAATGGCGGTGCTGACTCGAAGGGCCAAATGGCCTACTCCTGCACCTATTGTCTATTGTCTGTTGTCCATCACAGGTTTATCGCTATCTGCATTTCAGTCCATTTTCCTGGTGTATTGCATTAAGAAGGCTGGTAGCAACATCAAGGTTGCCAGCCAACCTGGCTGCTCCCTTTTCTCTCTTCTCCCTTTTGGGAGCAAATACAGAAGCTTGCAGAACTGGATATCCATATTTAAGAACAGCTTCTTCTCCACTGCTATCATAGAAACATAGAAATTAGGAGCAGGAGCAGGCCATTCGGCCCTTCGAGCCTGCACCGCCATTCAATATGATCATGGCTGATCATCCAACTCGGTATCCTGTACCTGCCTTCTCTCCATACCCCCTGATCCCTTCAGCCACAAGGGCCACATCCAACTCCCTCTTAAATATGGCCAACAAACTGGCCTCAACTACCTTCTGTGGCAGAGAATTCCACATACTCTGGAACTAATCATCTCTTTCATGTTCCCATCCTGGAGGTACTACCATGTACCCTTATTTTTAGCTCTACCTCAATTTGTTATTCCATTATTGCATTTTATTATTGTTGTTGTATTACTTCAGATTGAGTGAAAATCTTTATACCAGTTTGCTCTGCAGCTTTCGTCTTCGTAGGTTTTGTTGTATTATCCCATTAATTGTGTTTCATCTTTCAAAGAAAGTTGGAGACCTTCAGATATTTTGCATTCAACTAAGGCTAATCTTGATTGCTAATTTAGTATTTATATCGTTAACCTTTTTTTTTTTAAAAGTACATTGATTCTGATGCACAAAGAAAATCTTTGAACTTGATGGTCTCAGAAACGAATGTCAATCCTGGTGGAAGCAAGAGTGTTCACTGGTTTTTTTTCTTGTTATTTTGATAGGAACCACACACAGCAATGAATGAGAAAACTATTTGTTGTTGGTGTTGTGCGTCTGGCCCTATATCACTGAAAGCCGAAGTTGAACGGATGGGCTATGTGGCAGGTAAAAGTCCGGAAACTTCTTCTTGCTACTTTGTATCATACTCACCATAATATAACATTAAAAGGTTACTCGTTTACTGTTTAATAACTTCTATTTGCTTTCTCAAAGCTCTTTCTGAGGATTCACTGCAGCATTTAACAGTCCTATTGTTTTATGTGTTTCTGTTTTCCTGCTTATAATTTACATCTCAGGGATAATTGAAAATTGCCACTCACCTGAGGCTGAGGCAGTCGGCCTCTTATGCACTTTTGCTATTTATTTAATATATCCCTGTATATTACATTTTAAAGTATTGTATTGGGAAGGGTGATTATAGGGTGATGGGTTGTATATATGACTAAGAGATACTGTATAGTACATGAGGGTTTTTTCTTTTTAAAAACAATTTTCTTTCTCTCTTTTTGTATGGCTTTGTAAATATTTGATCAGTGTATAAATGTAAATAATTTGGTGTACAAATGAAAATAGGTGTTTATAGCTGCTAAATTTGTATAAGATAATTATAAGCAGTTGAATAAGGGGTGGGAATTAATACGCCTTGGCTTCTTCCTGCTCCATTTCGGACACATACGATTCATTTATTTATAAATATTGTTTATGACACTTTATAAATATTCTTGTTTTGACTTTTGGTTTTTTGTATGCTGTTTCGTACCTGCTTTTTATTTTTTTTATTCTGCTCGAAATAAAGAATAAATAAATAAATAAAGGGACATGCTTTGATTTTCAGCATGCAGAAACTGCCCCTGCTGTTGTTAATGGAGATGTTGTCAATGAGCCTAAAAGCCTCATAACCATATAACCATATGACAATTACAGCACGGAAACAGGCCCTCTTGGCCCTTCCAGTCCGTGCCGACCATTTGTTTTCCCCTAGTCCCATCTACCTGCACTCAGACCATACCCCTCCATTCCCTTCACGTCCATATACCTATCTTTATGTTTTATGTCAGAGTCCAACATGGACACTTTCCAATCTAGAGACCACTCCATGCTGTAGAAAACGTCATGCCCCCACTTAGAGTCATAGAGTCCTACAGTTATAGTGCGTATTGCCCCTAGATCCCTATATCCATTGATACAATTTCCAACAGGTTTTTTCTGTAATACAACGTTTCTTGGAAACACAACTATCATGTTACATTAGAGTGACTTGTACTGGCACACCATTGGTTCTTCTTTAGCCATCCTGCTCAATACATCCTCTGCGGGTTCTAATAAACTTGACAAACACAAATTTCCATTGATAAAATGATGCTGACTCTGCTTGATTCTATTATAAATTTCAAAATATTCTGTTTTTACTTCCTGATGCATTCCAAGATTTTCTCAACAACAGACATTGGACCAACTGGCCTGGCCTGTTATTGTGTGCTTTCGATCTCCCTTGTGTTTGAATTAGGGTTTTCATCTGGGGATTTCCAAACTATTGAGAGTTTTCCAGAACTTGGAAAACTTTGGACAAACTATCATTATCACAATATCCACCTATTTTTCTACGTGTGTTAGAAGGAACTGCAGATGATCCTGGGATGCAAATCTTTTTTGTGGGAGGTACAGCATGGAAACAGTCCATTTAGTCCACTGTGTCCACACCGACTACTGATTGCTCGTTCACAGTAGTTCTATGTTATTCCACTCTCATCCCCTCCCTAAACTTGGGATAATTTTACAATGGGCAGTTAACCCACAAACCTGCACATCTTTGGAAACCATTGAGGTCACAGGGAGGGAGAACATGCATATTCCACACAGACAAGGTTAGGATCGAACCCATGTCTCTGGTACTGTGGGGTAGCAGCTCTGCCAACTGCGCCTCGCTTCTTGTGAAAATCCTTCTTCAATTACCCTCAATTTTACTTACTGACTTTTGTTATTGTAACTAATTTGCTACGTCCAGAAGGAATATTCAAGATTATGTGAATGGTGGATCTTGTACTTTTAGGTGAATCGATTAAAATATTTGTTGAAATTGAGAACCACTCTTCCCGCAAAGTAGTGCCAAAGGCATCCATTGTGAAAACAACCATATTCCATGCAAAAACCAAGAAAAAGACAATATCGGAGTTTATAATCAAAACCAAGGGAGAGCCAGTCCTAGCCGGACAAAAAGACAGTCGGAATTCAATGGTATTGAAAATCCCAGAATTGATTCCGACACTCATGAACTGCTCCATTATTCAGATGGACTATTCAATTCAGGTAAATAACTTTGAATTACAGTTTGAAGTGGGGACAATGTGAAATGTGGACAACACCACAAAGTGTGTAGTAATGGCAAGCATTCAGAGGTGGAGCTCACTGCTTACAACATACTGTTCTATTAATCTTAACTTCACCTCAACTACTATTTTGACTGCTTTTGCCCTCGAGCTGTCGTCTTCCACCCAAATCATTTTGCATCAAAACCTTTAACGTTTAAAAAAAATAGCATTCAACTGAAATGGAGAACATTGAACATAAAACAATCCAGCACAGGAATAAGTGCTTCTGCCCATAATGTCTGTACTGACGAGGGTGCCAATTTAAACTAATCCCTTCTGCTTGCACATGATCTCTATTCCTCCATTCCCTGCTTGTTCAGATGCCTGTTCACATTCCTCTTAAACATTGCTATTTTATCTGCTCCCACCACTTCCCCTTACCATTCTGTAAAATGATTTTCAGTAGGAGCAAGGATAGAGTCATTGAGTGAAACAACATAGAAACAGACCTTTCAGCCCAGCAAGCCCATGACAAACATCGTAACTATTCACACACAGCACATACTAATTCCCAGCACAGGAGCAAGCTCTTTGTTCACCAATTATGATGCTAAATAAAACTGCACGTCTGACTGAAGGTGGTCTATATCCATTAATTCCCTGCAAGTTATTCTCTCAGAGAGTGGTGAAGTGGAATTATCCAACATGGAAGGCCATCTCATTAGAGATATTTAAAAAGGATGGGATTCTAGAAACAATAGGCATCAAGAGATTCAGGGAGAGAGCATGAATATGGCATTGAGACAGTGAGTCAGGCAAAATTGTATTGAATGTAGTAGCAAGACTAAAAAACCCAAAATCCAAATTACCTACTCCTGTTTCCATTTCCTATTTTCCTTTCTCTAAATAACAATTATATGTTTACAGTAGTTTATGACTTTTGGACATATATATGGATAGGAAGGGTTTGGAGGGGTCTGGGCTAAATGCGGGCAAAAGGCCCAGCTTAGTCATCATGGCCAAGTTGGCCTAAAGCTCTATGACTCTATACTCTATACTCGCTTAAATGTGCAGATTAGGTTTAGTAATCTACTGCAACGTATCTTCTCAATTAAACATAGAAACCTAGAAAATAGGTGCAGGAGTAGGCCATTTGGCCCTTCGAGCCTGCACCGCCATTCATTAAGGTCAGCATTACTTAACAAACAGGGACCAGGAAATCTATGCACCAGAAAAAGGTGGCAGGAGCATTAAGTTTGATTGTAACCTGATATAATTGTTTGGGCTGCATATGTGTGATGGTGTAAGGGGGAGGGGAGGGGGGTTATATTTGGCTGCATCTTGAGAGCGCATTATCAACCTGAGTTATAAGCAGGCGCCTGTTCTCAATTATATAATAGTGTCAACATTTCTGTAAATGGAAACCATGTAGCTAATTATTTAGGAAGGAACTGCAGATGCTAGTTTATAGCAAAGGCAGATACAAAATGCTGGAGTAACTCAGTGGCTCAGGCAGCATCTGTGGAGAAAAGGAATAGGTAACGTTTCGGGTCGGAAACTGAAGAAGGGTTTCGACCCGAAACGTCACTTATTCCTTCTCTCCAGATATGGTGCCTGACCCACTGAGTTACTCCAGCATTTGTGTATCTATCTCCATGTAGCTCTTTTTCAGGTATCTCGATTTATTTATCTTGTTGTGATGTAAACAGTGGATTTAGGGGGTGGGAGATTGCAACCGCCCTGTTTCGACTAATGCAATCAACTCGACGTGCACAAACAGAAGATCAAATAGAACAAGTTGTCCTACAACTTTAGGCTGTGCACGCCACACGAAAGAAGAAGAAGTGGATTTAGCAGATTGTTTATCCATCCGTCAGTCAGGCTTTGTGGTTCTGATGGGGTGATGTCAAATGTTTGACTCGGTGTGGCAATGGTTACTGTAAGTGCGGAGCAGAGATAAAGGAAGCTACTAAATATGTTGGAGTTGAGATTTTGTAATCCTTAAGGCTGTGCTTGATGTTCCTTAGGTAACTGTAGAAATCCCACGGTCAATGGGTTTAACGGTTGATTTACCAATAGTTATTGGTACAATTCCATTGCATTCTTTTGGCGGCCCAGCCAGTGACTTCAATAACCAATATGGGATGGACTACAGCAATGTAAATCATGGCTTACCTGAAGGATCTGCAGGTAAGGACAAGATTGAGTTATTGAGTAATATAGCACAGAAGCAGGCCCTTCGACCTACTAACCATCAAGCACACATTCACACTAATTCTGCACTAACTCCATTTTATTTTCCCACATTCCTATCAACTCCCTGCAGATTCTACCAGTCTTACACAAAGGGCAACTAAAGTGGCCAATTAACCGGTCAACCTCAACCAATCATTGACGATGTGGAGGAAACAGGAGCACATAGGGAATTCTCAACTGATTACAGTGCAGACTCCATACAGATAGCACTGGACGTCACAATCTTGGGTTCAGATTTGACATCCGATGCTGTCTGTGTTAGACTAAGATCAAATCAATGACTTTCCTATAATGGTGGCACAATGGCGCAGTGGTGGAGTTGCTGCCTTACTGCGCCAGAGACCTGAATACGGTTTCGCTCCTGAATACGGGTGCTCTCTGCAAAGAGTTTGTACATTCTCTCCGTGAACTGCGTAGGTTTTCTCCGGGTGCTCCGGGTTCTTCCCACACTCCAAAGACCTGCAGGTTTGTAGGTTAATTAGCTTCAGTAAAATTGTAAATTGTCCCTGGTGTGTAGGGTGTGGGGAACGCTGGTTGGCGCGGACTCGGTCGGCCGATGGGAGGCTGTGGGGTTGAGTATCTCAAGGATGAGGGATCTGATAAGAGGCTATGTGCATATGACCATAGAAAGAGTTGGGAAATTCCCAGGGGCAGAGCTTTAAGTCTTTGGCACCCTGTCTGCCATTCTGGAAATGCTTCCAATTACCATATGAGTACACGAGGAGTATTAATATTTCCAAAATCTATATTTAACCAGCCTATGATTTCCCTACACTTGGTACAGAAACATTGCAGCCATTAATTTGGTTTGTTAAAAATATTGAGATTCTTTTTTGACTTTTTAATAGTCTTCCTTAAAGTTATGGCAGGCTGCCTCAGGATTGTCAGATTTACATTTTCATTTTTCTCTTGGAACTGCATGCATTTCCCTACTGAGAGGAAAGCCTTTTTGAACCTGAATATCTCATACTCCCCGATTAGTGCTCACTGAGAAATTTTCAGCATTGTTCCAATGCTGCACTCCTCCTGTAGTCCTAAGCATTTTAGGAACAGAATCGCCATAGAAACATAGAAACTAGGTGCATGAGGAGGCCATTTGGCCCTTCGAGTCATCCAAAATCAGTACTCTCTCCCCATATCCCTTGATTACGTTAGCCCGAAGAGCTATATATAACTCTCTCTTGAAAACATCACTGTGTCTATCAATGTTAATAACGGCTGGCAGATTAAATTACAAGAGTTGGAGCAGAAAATGTAATGAACGGTGATGACAATCTGAAATTTCTAATTTTGTAATCAACTAACTTTACTTAACAGATTATAATAACTGAATGCAATGGCTGACATATAACCTTTCATACACTCAGTAAAGAATGGTTTAACACCACAATGTCAGTGATAAGTCAGTTAATGACCCAGTAGCATATATCACCTGCTGACTAACCTCTTTGCTTCACTTTTGTGTTTCCCATCCCGATAGTTGTTCATTTTATTGTCACTAGCACAATTACAGTGAGGCACAGACACAATGAAGAATCTTGCTTGCAGCAGCATCACAGGCACAGAGACAAACACACAAAACAACTTATACATAAATTATACACAAATTTCACATTAAAAAATCTAAAGAAGAAAGACAACAAAATCCATCCATTTTGTCTTGTGACTGACGAGGTCATTTCTTTTTAACTGCAGTGTCCTTATGGCTGGGAGGTCATTAATTTGATGCCAAGCTCTGCTGGCTAATACCCGCTGCCTCTCCAGATTCCCTTTAATTTCCAAGGAGGGATGCTTTACTTCCCTCTTCTTTAGCTGGAGGCTGCAAATCCTGCTTTTCAGGTCTAAAACAACAACCTAGCCTTGAGTAGTTAGTAATTTAACACTAATGTTTTCTCTCTATCTTATGGTGGCATTAGTTTATTATTGTCATGTGTACTGAGCTATGACGAGATACTTTGTTTTCGATGCACGTGACAACAGGAACCCAACACCAACATAAGGTAGAGAGAGAGAACACAGTTGGAATTAATTACCTATGTGGTCCGGTCCAGATGGTCTGCAGGATTAGCAACCTATAGCTAAAGGCAGCTATGTCAGCCTCACATTGTGTTGTTCCATAGAGAACATAGAAACATAGAAATTAGGTGCAGGAGTAGGGCATTCGGCCCTTTGAGCCTGCACCGCCATTCAATATGATCATGGCTGATCATCCAACTCAGTATCCTGTACCTGCCTTCTCTCCATACCCCCTGATCCCTTTAGCCACAAGGGCCACTTCTAACTCCCTCTTAAATATAGCCAATGAACTGGCCTCAACTACCTTCTGTGGCAGAGAATTCCAGAAACTCGCCACTCTCTGTGTGAAAAATGTTTTCCTCATCTCGGTCCTAAAGGAATTCCCCCTTATCCTTAGACTGTGACCCCTTGTTCTGGACCTCCCCAACATCGGGAACAATCTTCCTGCATCTAGCCTGTCCAACCCCTTAAGACTTTTGTACGTGTCTATAAGATCCGCCCTCAGTCTTCTAAATTCTAGCGAGTACAAGCCGAGTCTATCCAGTCTTTCCTCATATGAAGGTCCTGACATCCCAGGAATCAGTCTGGTGAACCTTCTCTGTACCCCCTCTATGGCAAGAATGTCTTTCCTCAGGTCTGGAGACCAAAACTGTATGCAATGCAATACTCCAGGTGTGGTCTCACCAAAACCCTGTACAACTGCAGTAGAACCTCCCTGCCCCTATACTCAACTCCTTTCGCTATGAATGCTAACATACCATTTGCTTTCTTCACTGATGCAGTTGTTCATTTACACGTGAATAAATGAAACGATGTATTGTGACTCTGCATGTATTACCATAGACAACTAATGCCATCTTGGTCCAATTCGTTTCAAGTCCCAGTTCTCCAGTTCTCAGAAACGTTATTCTGTCTGATGCTTGCCAAGTGTTTTGATGGGAAAAACTCTTGAGTTTATCACCATTTTCAAAAGCTGATGGATGTTCACCAGGGTAACAATTTTGAGGATTTACATGTAATAAAGGTTTTAGGGTTGAAACCAGGCTTGGTAGGGCTACGATTGGTATTTTTCTGTGGATTATGTAAGGTTTGAGGAGAGCAAGACTTCACTTTTTTAAAGAAAACAAATACACAGTAGCTACTTTTGCATTTTCTTCAGTCCACATTCTACTGTTCCAGAGGTTCACTTTAAAAACCTTAGATTCCTTATGGCATGCTAGGAGGTCTGATTAATTGCTTTATGCGTAAGCCAAAAAATGCAGTGCCCTGGCCTGTTTAATATTAGTTGTGTTAAATTGCTTTCTCGTTGCAGATTAGGCTAAAGCATTTGTACTGACCTCCTGGAGTTCCCAAGCACTTATGCTGGGAAATCTACTCGCATGCCTTGGGGCCTGTCCTAATTCAGTTTCCAGTAACACTTTTGTTTGATTGTAAGGGTAAAACAGTGTAGGGGAAAGTGCCGTGTAGGATTCCATAGATGCTGCCTCACCCGCTGAGTTTCTCCAGCATTTCTGTCTACCTAGGGGAAAGTTCAGTGTAGATTTCAGATCACCTTTTTTTTTTGGAGTGGATTGAAATGATTTTATTTTATTTGTTGTATTTTTATAAATGTTTAATGTTTGGCATATCAAATACATCACTGATCATTTAAAGAGATTATTGCATTTGGTTACGGCCAATTGTTATTAGAGTGTTTTTTCATCATTTCCATGTGTGGGGCTAATTCACCCCCACCCCCTAATACAGTCTGTGTTGGGACATTCTCAGAGTCAGGCTGATCAGATTGAAGTCGGCCTCTGATTGATGGTTTTAGGAAAGGGTGAATTAAAAACAGCATTGGGCAGCATGGTGGCATAGTGGTAGAGTTGCTGCCTTGCAGCACCAGAGACCCAGGTTTGAGCCTGACTGCGTGTACTATCTGAATGGAGTTTGTATGTTCTCCCTGTGACTGTATGGGTTTTCTCTGAGTGCCCCTGTTTCCCCCCCCCCACATTCCAAAGATGAGCAGATCTGAAGGTTAACTGCCTTCTGAACATTTTCCCTATTGTGTAGGATCGAACTAGTGTTCGGGTGATCATTGGTCAGTGGGGTCTCGGGTGGTCCGAAGGGCCTTTTTTCACGCTGTATCTCTAAACTAAACTAAATTTACAAGCATGGGGTGAGACTAAACTAGAACATCCGGGGGAAACCCATGTGGTCACAGGGACAATAAAGCCACACACAGATAGCACTCAAGGTCAGGATCGATCCCATAACCTGTGGCTGCTGCTACACCCCTTTAACGTTGGGTGGTACGGCGTTGGAGTTGCTGCATTACAGCGCCAGAGACCCAGATTTGGACCTGACTACGGCCACTGTCTGTATGAAGTTTCTACATTCTCCCTGACAGCGTGGGTTTTCTCCGGGTACTCCACATTTCTTCCCACACTTCAAAAACGTACAGGTTCGGAGGTTAATTGACTTGGGTAAAATTGTAAATTGACCCTAGTGTTAGTGTTTGTTGGTCAGGGTGGACTGGGCGTTTCTGCACTATATATCTGAAGTCTAAAACTACTACATCATCCTTAGCTGCTATACCACCCTTAATTGGTTCTGTATTTATTCTGCGTTCTTGCAAAAGATCACTTACAACATAATGATATAGGGCTGTGCAACCACCTTGTACAACAGAGATTGCAGGTACCAGGAGAGACATTCATTTGTATCAGTTAGGGAGGAGACATATTCCCCAAGATTTGCTAACTGTTTCCACTGGTTGAAAGACTTACTCACATTCACTGCCTTTGGCATACTGATGCGGCACAAGTTGTATGGTTGTACAGTTCTACCTCGAGTACAGTCACAAGGGGAAAGGAAATGGAAATAAAACTGGTGATTCAATGATTGAGTACACGTTAGATCGGATCTTTTTGGCTGGAGCCACTGCCATTGTGCCGTTCTAAGGGAAGTAAGTTTCAGACAAGCTAGACATGCTGTGAGAGCCAGACTTACTATGTGCCAGATGCTGCCACATCTGTCACAATTCAGGATTGCAGGCCTCCACATGGAGACCAGACTAAGAACATCTGGACTGCTGCGGGACCCCACCCCTACACAAAGAAATCATCTTGCATAAAGCTGGGGCAAGGAATCACTCGCTTGGTCCTTGAGTGGAGACCACTTTTGTTTCAATAGTAATACTCAGCCTGTGTATTAGTAAGCAAAGGGTTCAATGGGCAATTATTGTTATATTGTTTTTTTTATTAGTTTAGAGGAAACAGGCCCATCGGCCCACCGAGCCCACACCGACCAGCGATCCCCGCACACTAACACTATCCTACACACACACTAGGGACAAATTACAATTTTACACTTATACCAGCCATTTAGCCTACAAACCTGTACGTCTTTGGAGAGTGGGAGGAAACCGAAGATCTCGGAGAAAACACAGACGGTCACGAGAAGAACGTACAAACTCCATACGGACAGCACCCGGTAGTCGGAATCGAACCAGGGTCTCGGGCGCTGCAGTAAGGCAGCAAGTCTACCGTGACGCCACTGTGCAGCCCTTAAATGCTTGTGATGTTCTAAAGCATTATAAGCATTTTTCATTATTTTGATTTACTTATGTCCATTTTAGTTGATTTAACGTCAATTGCAGGTTCAGCCCCTTGATGGTTCTGCAGACTTTACTTGAAATGGGGCAGATGGAGTTTGGAAATGGCAGGAAAGGTTGTTTGGAATGTTAGTCCAACTCAAAAAAGACATTAATTTTTTTTTTGTAAAAATGGCTGTTTCTTTTCTTTTCAGTGGAAGCTGGTTTTCAAGCGGCCAACAAGAATCTTGGCTACTACACATAAAGGGAATGGAAGTTCTTCAGAGATACAACAGATTGAAGATTAAATTAAGCCTTCAGTGTTGGGTTTATGACGTCTAGATTGGTTCTTGAATCATCTGGCAAAATCCAACCTCAAAATATCTTCAATTTAAAGACATATAAGATAGAACAGGACACAATAATCTTAAACCAAAAAACATTGTTATTGCTCTTTTGTTTTATTATATTTCGGAATAAGATAATTATTAATCACTTTAAATTGCCAATATCATATTAACATGAACAGCACCATAACAAATGCATGTGGGCAGTATTGTTTTGTTATATATTGGTATTGTTCTCCCTAACTTCAGAGAACGGTATTCTTAATATTTTTTCAATTTTCATGTTGATGCCTTTTGAAGATATATATTTTATCTGTGTATGTATGTATATGTTCTGTTATCACAATATCATCAGTTGATGTCTCACATCTATGTACATATTTTATGTCATTATAATATACATAAGTGACCAAGTTGGTGCAGATTTTTCCATAACTTGTACAGCATAGAAAGAGATCATTTATTCATCTTGTTAAAGAAGGAACTGCAGATGCTGGAGAATCGAGGGTACACAAAAGGTTGGAGAAACTCAGCGGGTGCAGCAGCATCTAAGGAGCGAAGGAGATAGGCGACGTTTCGGGTAGAGACCCTTCTTCAGACTGATGCTGCTGCACCCGCTGAGTTTCTCCAGCCTTTTGTGTACCCCCATTTATTCATCTTGCCTAGTTGAACCTCCTCCTAATTAGACTCATCTAAATCTATCAGCAAAACCCTCCATTCCTTAATGTACTTGTCCATCTTTTTAAATGTATACATTTTTGTCCTAGCCTCTCCTAGTTCGCAAGTTCCATATTCCCACCAGGTAAAAAATATTCATATTTTGAATTCCCTTTTTGATTTCTTATTCATTATCTTACAATGCAAGTCTCTCGATGGGCTCCTCTCCCCAGGAGGACACATGTTCTCTGCTTCTACTCCATTAATACCTTGTATCATTTTAAATATTTGTGCTAAGTCACATTAGTACATTAATGGGAACTATAGGCTGGTTGGTAAGATTTTAGAGTCCATTATAAAGGATGAGGTTACGGAGTACTTAGAAGTTCACGATAAAATAGGCTGAAGTCAGCATAGCTTTGTGAAGGTGAGGTCTTGCCTAACAAATTTGCTGGGTTTCTTTGAAGAAATAAATAGTAGGACAGGTAAAGGAGAGTCAGTGGATGTTGTATACCTAGATTTTCAGAAAGCTATTGATAAGGTGCCACATGGGAGGCTGTTAAGGAAGATGAAAGCCCATCGTATCAATGGGGCAGATACTAGCATGGATAGCAGGTTGGCTGGATGGTAGAAGGTAAAGAGTGGCAATAAAGGGGGCTTTTTTCTGGTTAGCCACCAGTGGTCCTGATCACGGGGGAAAATGGAGGAGGACTGGCCAAATTTTGTGCCTTCCACCACAGTGATGAATGCTGTGGTGGATGTTTGTGTTAATTTTCTATTGTGTGTTCTTTAGCATTGTACGACTGCCGGCAAATTAATTTCACTTGCACTCTATGTACAATGAGACGAATAAAATCGTATTGACTTGTATTGTATTGTGATTAGCGGAGTTCCGCTGTGCTCGGAGCAGGAGCCGCTGCTCTTCACATTGTATATTAATGATTTGGACGAGGGATTGAAGGAGTTGTGGCCAGGTTTGCAGATGATACAAGAAAAGGTGGAGGGGCATGTAGTGTAGACAATGCAGGGACTCTGCAGAGCGACTTGGATAGGTTGGGAGAGTGGGCAGGGAAGTGGCAGATGGAATATAGTGTAGCAATGTGTGGAGTCATGCATTTTGGTAGTAGGAATAAAGGCGTAGATTATTTTCTAAATGGGGAGATAATCTAGAAATTGGAGGTGTAAAGGGACTTGTGAATGCTGGTGCAGGATTCCCAAAATATTAATCTGCAAGTTGAATCGGTAGTAAAGAAAGCAAACTCAACGCTAGCATTTATTTCGAGAGGGCTTATATACAAAAACAGGTATGTAATGCTGAGGCTCTATAAGGTGTTGGCCAGGCTGCATTTGGAATATTGTGAGCAATTTTGGCACCTCTATACGGATGAGGAAGGATCGTTCTGGCTCTGGAGAGGGTCCAGAGCAGGTTTACAAGATTGATCCCAGGAATGAGTAGGTTAACCTATGATGAGCGTTTGTTGGCACTGGGCCTGTACTCACTGGAGTTTAGAAGAATGAGGGGGCGGGGGATCCCATTGAAATGTACAGAATAGTGAATGGCTTGGATAGAGTGAATGTGGAGAGGATGTTATCACTAGTTGGAGAGTCTAGGACTAGAGGTCATACTCAGAACCAGTGGGCATAGGTTTAAGCTGAGGGGAGAAATAAATATACACCATTTTCATTACTCTCACTTATGTCCTATTCATCCCAAAGTCTTGTTAATATTCTGTTGTTCGTTTAACAGAATATATATGTGTGGAGTCTCCAGGCCTTTTTAAATGTTTTGTTTCTTACATCATCATTTGCCAGTGTTATTGGCCATTTAATCATCCTGTTCTATTCTCAGCCTTAGGAAATCAGCCTCCCTCTCATGTGTAAATCTGGTATACTTCCTACTTAAAAGTTTATAATTTTTTAAAAGTATTTTATGATCAGTTTGGCCTAGATGCTCCCCTACTTTTTCTTCTTTTAATTCTCTCCATTTGAACCCACACTTTTAGATTGCATAGCTGATGTTCCTTTGTTGGGTTATTTTGCTTATTGCGTCAGAAAATAGTTTTTATATGTCATAGGAATTATGTGTTATCACATATTCATGTCTTTCTTTCCATAAGGTCATATGATAGGTGTAGAATTAGGCCATTCTGCCCATCTGCCATTCAATTATGACTGATCTATCTCTCCCTCCTAATCCCATTAAATTTAGGGTCATTGAAATCCTCAATGATCACTACTGTAATTTTCAGTCCTGGTCTCTAAAAGAGGATTATTTTGAAATTATTACCTCATTATGTGTGAGAGCTTTCTTTGCAAATTAGCTTCCGACATTACATAGATTACAACAGGAACTACTCAGGAAAATGGCTTTCAACATCTGTAATACACTTCAATATGAACACTGAGTTCTTTAATTTTAATAAGCTAACGGAAAACAACCCCACCAACACACACCTTTTTCCCCTCTTCCCAGTGCCCTATGTGGACACACATTTCTCCCGCATTCCCCCCTTTCCCCTTCCTCCTGTCCTCTTCCCCCCATATCCTTTCCTCTGGCCTCTAATTTCATGACTCGTCACCTTATGGCCTTTTGGTCCTCCGAAGGTGCTGCTTGACCCGCTGAGTTACTACAGCACTTTGTGCCTTTTTGAGCATTATCAAATTGTTCACATATAAGAAGCTTTCTTTAAAGATTCAGTTGCGACTGGAATACCACCAGGACATAAAGTTAGGAAGGGTGGACAAAGGGTGTTTGCGGAAAAAACGGAGGACAACTTGCAAAGGACTGAGAACAAGATTGAACACCTATAGAGACAGGAAACAAGCCCCTTTCGACAGTTGCTACAGTGACTTATCTTTTGAGTTTAAGTTATTGTCAAGAGATAAAACCGTATCATTGTTTGAGTACATTCTTTTGTAATTCTTTGGTAGATGTTTAAAATAGTTTCTATTAACTTGTGCTTTGTATTATATTGTTTATATTTTCTTAGTTTTAATAAACTAAAAGGAGTTTTGCATTGTGCTGCACTATCAGTCTTGACCACATTTACTCCTTCCTGTTTAATTCAAGCCAAACTCAGAGACTAAAGGGCCTGTCCCATTTTGGCGACTTTTTAGGCGAGTGCAGGAGACTCTGCACTCGCCTCATGGTCGCCACACGTTTGCTGGTGGTCTCTGGTCAGTCTCCTTCATGGTCGCGAGGAGTTCCCGCATTCTGGGAACTAGTCGCGGCCTCAGAATGGTCGCCGCTAATTTTTCAACAAGTTGCAAAATTTTCTGCAACCAAAAATTGGTCGCCATGGAGAGAATCAATAATCCTGCAGTCGTAGGTGCAGTGGTAGTGGGGTCGCCTTGTAGTTATTGGTAGTCAATGTACTTTTAGTTAATCTCCTTTGCTGACCGGGCATTTTCATTGGCTCATTGGGGGAAAAAAAACGTAAGCACGAGTTTTCAGAACCAAGGAAAACCGACCGGTAATGTTAAATGCCCGGCAAACTTCACAGCTGTGTATCTCTGGCTTATTAAAAGTTGTCTGGCTATTAAAACTGTCTCCACTACTTCTCCCCTTGTCAACCCCCCCTGCTTCCCCCCTTCTCCTCATCCCCACTCTTTTAAAGGACTTACCGTACACTATGCTAGCCGTCTTAACCTTCCTGTTTATCGCGGTGTGTGTCTGTATCACCTTGGCTTTGTGAATTTCAGACAGCACTCCCCCACTTGCCCTGGCTCCTGCCTTTGCGATGTGTTTATGTGTGTGTGTTCCACTCTTGGCACTCGCCATTCAAGTTCCCGGTTTTTCAGGCGAGTGCCTGGAGCTTGACACTCACCACTGAAAAATCGCCTAAGTGGGACAAGCCATTGAGTATAAGGAAGACCTACTGAAGAAAGAAGCACAGATTCCAAAATGTGATAAAGAGCTCATAGAAACATATAAACATAGAAAATAGGTGCAGGAGTAGGCCATTTGGCCCTTCGAGCCCCCACCGCCATTCAATATGATCGTGGCTGATCATCCAACTCAGTATTCTGTACCTGCCTTCTCTCCATGCCCCCTTTAACCACAAGGGCCACATCTAAATCCCTCTTAAATATAGCCAATGAAGTGGCCTCAACTACCTTCTGTGGCAGAGAATTCCAGAGACTCACCACTCTCTGTGTGAAAAATGTTTTTCTCATCTCGGTCCTAAAAGATTTCCCCCTTATCCTTAAACTGTGACCCCTTGTTCTGGTCTTCCCCAACATCGGAAACAATCTTCCTGCATCTAGCCTGTCCAACCCCTTAAGAATTTTGTAAGTTTCTATAAGCTCATGCAAAGAAGAATGCACTGCCACCTGCAATCCTCCTGTCTCCGCCTCCTTGACCAGTATTATATTAGAAACATAGAAATTAGGTGCAGGAGTAGGCCATTCAGCCCTTCGAGCCTGCACCGCCATTCAATATGATCATGGCTGATCATCCAACTCAGTATCCCGTACCTGCCTTCTCTCCATACCCTCTGATCACCTTAGCCACAAGGGCCACATCCAACTCACTCTTAAATATAGCCAATGAACTGGCCTCAACTACGCTCTGTGGCAGAGAGTTCCAGAGACTCACCACTCTCTGTATGAAAAAAGTCTTTCTCATCTCGGTCTTAAAGGATTTCCCCCTTATCCTTAAGCTGTGACCCTTGTCCTGGACTTCCCCAACATCGGGAACAATCTTCCTGCATCTAGCCTGTCCAACCCTTAAGAATTTTGTAAGTTTCTATAAGATCCCCTCTTAATCTCCTAAATTCCAGAGAGTATAAACCGAGTCTATCCAGTCTTTCTTCTAAGACAGTCCTGACATCCCAGGAATCAGTCTGGTGAACCTTCTCTGCACTCCCTCTATGGCAATAATGTCCTTCCTCAGATTTGGAGACCAAAACTGCACGCAATACTCCAGGTGTGGTCTCACCAAGACCCTGTACAACTGAAGTAGAACCTCCCTGCTCCTGTACTCAAATCCTTTTGCTATGAAAGCTAACATACCATTCGCTTTTTTCACTGCCTGCTGCACCTGCATGCCTACTTTCAATGACTGGTGAACCATGACACCCAGGTCTCGCTGCATCTCCCCTTTTCCTAATCGGCCACCATTTAAATAATAG
This sequence comes from Okamejei kenojei, assembly GCA_035221665.1. Taxonomy (NCBI): domain Eukaryota; kingdom Metazoa; phylum Chordata; class Chondrichthyes; order Rajiformes; family Rajidae; genus Okamejei; species Okamejei kenojei. Next base: position 7,723,040 of record CM069133.1, read on the forward strand.
TCTACTTTCCTGTTTTTGCCACCAAAGTGGATAACCTCACATTTATCCACATTATACTGCATCTGCCAAACATTTGCCCACTCACCCAGCCTATCCAAGTCACCTTGCAGTCTCCTAGCATCCTCCTCACAGCGAACACTGCTCCCCCCAGCTTAGTGTCATCCGCAAACATCAATACTGAACCCCTAATACCGTATGCTTTAAGTTTGTATACTAATCTCTTATGTGGGACCTTGTCGAAAGCCTTCTGGAAGTCCAGATATACCACATCCACTGGTTCTCCCTTATCCACGCTACTAGTTACATCCTCGAAAAATTCCACAAGATTCGTCAGACATGATTTACCTTTTGTAAATCCATGCTGACTTTGTCCAATGATTTCACCACTTTCCAAATGTGCTGCTATCCCATCTTTAATAACTGACTCTAGCAGTTTCCCCACTACCGATGTTAGACTAACTGGTCTGTAATTCCCCGTTTTCTCTCTCCCTCCCTTCTTAAAAAGAGGGGTTACATTTGCTACCCGCCAATGCTCAGGGAACTACTCCAGAATCTAAAGAGTTTTGAAAGATTATCACTAATGCATCCACTATTTCCTGAGCTACTTCCTTAAGTACTCTGGGATGCAGCCTATCTGGCCCTGGGGATTTATCGGCCTTTAATCTATTCAATTTACCCAACACCACTTCCCGACTGACCTGGATTTCACTCAATTCCTCCTTTGACCCACAGTCCCCTGCTATTTCAGGCAGATTATTTATGTCTTCCTTAGTGAAGACGGAACCAAAGTAGTTATTCAATTGGTCCGCCATATCCTTGTTCCCATGATCAACTCACCTGTTTCTGACTGCAAGGGACCTACATTTGTTTTAACTAACCTCTTTCTCTTCACATATCTATAAAAACTTTTGCAGTCAGTTTTTTATGTTCCCTGCCAGTTTTTCTTTCATAATCTATTTTTTCCTTTCCTAATTAAGCCCTTTGTCCTCCTCTGCTGGTCTCTGAATTTCTCCCAGTCCTCTGGTATGCTGCTTTTTCTGGCTACTTTGTACGCATCATCCTTTGCTTTGATACTATCCCTGATTTCCCTTGTTATCCACGGATGCACTACCTTCCCCGATTTATTCTTTTGCCAAACTGGGATGAACAATTTTTGTAGTTCATCCATGCAGTCTTTAAATGTCTTCCATTGTATATCCACCGTCAACCCTTTTAGAATTAATTGCCAGTCTATCTTGGCCAATTCACGTCTCATACCCTCAAAGTTACCTTTCTTTAAGTTCAGAACCATTGTTTCTGAATTAACAATGTCACTCTCCATCCTAATGAAGAACTCAACCATATTATGGTCACTCTTGCCCAAGGGGGCACGTACACAAGACGGCTAATTACCCCTTCCTCATTACTCAAAACCCAGTCTAAAATAGCCTGCTCTCTCATTGGTTCCTCTACATGTTGATTTAGATAACTATCCCGCATACATTCCAAAAAAATCCTCTTCCTCAGCACCCCTGCCAATTTGATTAACCCCAATCTATATGTAGATTGAAGTCACACCCATTATAACTGTTTTGCCTTTGTCGCACGCATTTCTAATTTCCTGTTTTGATACCATCCCCAACTTCTCTGCTACTGTTAGGTGGCCTGTACACAACACCCACCAGCGTTTTCTGCCCCTTAGTGTTTTGTAGCTCTACCCATACCGATTCCACATCCTCCAAGCTAATGTCCTTCCTTTCCATTGCTTTAATCTCCTCTCTAACCAGCAACGCTACCCCACCTCCTTTTCCTTTCTCTCTATCCCTCCTGAATATTGAATATCCCTGGATGTTCAGCTCCCAGCCTACGTCATCTTGGAGCCATGTCTCCGTGATCCCAACTATATCATAATCATTAATATCTATCTGCACGTTCAACTCGTCCACCTTATTACGAATACTCCTTGCATTGAGACACAAAGCCTTCAGGCTTGTCTTTACAACGCACTTACCCCTTATACAATTTGCTGAAAAGTGGCCCTTTTTGATTTTTGCCCTGGTTTTGTCTGCCTGCCACTTTTACCTTTCACCTTGCTACCTAATGCTTCTACCCTCATTTTACACCCTCCTGCCTCTCTGCTCTTGTACCCATCCCCCTGCCACATTAGTTTAAATCCTCCCCGACAGCACTAGCAAACACTCCCCCAAGAACATTGGTTCCATTCCAGCCCAGGTGCATATTATAGGGTGACACGGTGGCGCAACGCCAGGCTGCTGCCTTACCGCACCTGAGACCCGGGTTCGATCATGTCTAAAGGGTACTGTCCATATGGAGTTTGTATGTTATCTCCATGACCTGCATGGGTTTTCTCCGGTTTACTCCCACACTCCAAAGATGTACAGATTTGTAGGCTAATTGGATTGGTAAAAATGTAAAACGATCCCTACTGTGCATAGGATAGTGTTAGTGTGCTGGGATCACTGGTCAGCGCAGACTCGATAGGCCAAAGGGCCTGTTCCTGTGCTTCCTATTGATCCTTAATTGCTTCTTACACAGTTTCTCATCCACCCACTGTGTCAGTAACTTCATCGAAAACACATCAGTTTTCTATCCATGTAAACACATGTACATTGATCATATCCTTTTAGAAACATAGAAACATAGAAAATAGGTGCAGGAGGAGGCCATGCAGCCCTTCGAGCCAGCACCGCCATTCAATATGGCTGATCGTCCGTTTTCAATAACCCATGCCTGCCTTCTCCCCATATCCCTTGACTCCACTAGCCCCTAGAGCTCTATCCAACTCTCTCTTTAATCCAACCAGTGATTTGGCCTCCACTACTCTCTGTGGCAGGGAATTCCATAAATTCACAACTCTCTGGGTAAAAAAGTTTTTTCTCAGCTCAGTCTTAAATGACCTCCCCTTTATTCTAAGACTGTGGCCCCTGGGTCTGGACTCACCCAACATTGGGAACATTTTCCCTGCATCTAGCTTGTACATTCCTCTTATAATTTTATATGTTTCTATAAGATCCCCCTCATCCTTCTAAACTCCAGTGAATACAAGCCTAGTCTTTTCAATCTTTCCTCATATGACAGTCCCGTCATCCCAGGGATCAATCTCGTGAACCTACGCTGCACTGCCTCAATCACAAGGATGTCCTTCCTCAAATTAGGATACCAAAACTGTACACAATACTCCAGATGTGGTCTCATCAGAGCCCTATACAACTGCAGAAGAACCTCTTTACTCCTATACTGAAATCCTCTTGTTATGAAGGCCAACATTCCATTAGCTTTCTTCACTGCCTGCTGTACCTGCACGCCAACTTTCAGTGACCGGTGTACAAGGACACCCAGGTCTCGCTGTACCTCCCCTTACCTAACCTAACCCCATTGAGATAATAATCTGCCCCCTTGTTTTTGCCGCCAAAGTGGATAACCTCACATTTATCTATATTATACTGCATCTGCCACGCATCTGCCACTGACTCAACCTGTCCAGGTCCCCCTGCAACCTCCTAACATCCTCTTCACAGTTCACACTGCCACCCAGCTTTCTGTCATCTGCAAACTTGCTAGTGTTGCTCCTAATTCCCACTTCCAAATCATTTACATATATATATGGTAAACAATTGCGGCCCCAACACCGAGCCTTGCGGCACTCCACTCGCCACAGCCTGCCATTCTGAAAAGGACCTGTTCACTTCTACTCTTTGCTTCCGGTCTGCCAACCAATTTTCTATCCATGTCAACACCCTACCCCCAATACCATGTGCTCTAATTTTAGTCACCAATCTCCTGTGCGGGACCTTATCAAAGGCTGTCTGAAAGTCTAGATACACTACATACACTGGCACCCCTTCATCCATTTTACTTGTCACATCCTCAAAAAATTCCAGAAGATTAGTCAAGCATGATTTCCCTTTCATAAATCCATGTTGACTAGGACTAATCCTTTTACTGCTATCCAAATGCTCCATTATTACCTCTTTAATAATTGACTCCAGCATCTTTCCCACCACCGAAGTCAGGCTAATGGTCTGAAAATTCTCCGTTTTCTCTCTCGCTCCTTTCTTGAAAAGTGGGATAACATTAGCTATCCTCCAATCCACAGGAACTGATCCTGAATCTATTGAACATTGGAAAATGATCACCATTGCATCCACTATTTCTAGAGCCACCTCCCTGAGGACCCTGGGATGCAGACCATCAGGCCCAGGGGATTTATCATCCTTCAGTCCCATTAGCCTACCCAATACTATTTCTCGCCTAATGAAATTTATTTCAGTTCCTCTACCCCTTAGATCCTCTGTCCTCCAGTACATCTGGAGATTTGTTTGTGTCTTTCAGCCCTTCCAGTCCGTGCCGACCATTTGTTTTCCCTAGTCCCCCATCTACCTGCCCTCAGACCATACCCCTCCATTCCCTTCACGTCCATATACCTATCCACTTTACTCTTAAATGTTAAAATCGATCCTGCCTCCACCACTTCTGCTGGAAGCTCATTCCACACAGCCACCACCCTCTGAGTAAAGAAAGTTCCCCTCACGTTACCCCGAAACCTCTGTCCCTTAATTCTCATGTCATGCCCTCTTGTTTGAATCTTCCCTACCCTCAATGGGAAAAACGTATCCACGTCAACTCTGTCTATCCCTTTCAATCATTTTAAAGACCTCAATCAAGTCCCCCCTTAACCTTCTGCGCTCCAAAGAATAAAGACCTAACTTGTTCAACCTTTCTCTGTAACATAGTTGCTGGAACCCAGGCAACATTCTAGTAAATCTCCTCTGTACTCTCTCTATTTTGTTGACATCCTTCCTATAACATTTTTAGGCGACCAAAATTGTACACCATACTCCAGAATTGGTCTTACCAATGCCTTGTACAATTTTAAACATTACTTCCCTACTCCTATAATCAATGCTCTGATTGATAAAGGCCAGCACACCAAAGGCTTTCTTTACCACCCTATCTACATGCGATTCCACCTTCAGGGAACTATGCACAGTTATTCCTAAGATCCCTCTGTTCCACAGCATTCCTCAATTCCCTACCATTTACCATGTACGTCCTATTTTGATTTGTGCTGCCAAGATGTAGCACTTCACACTTATCAGCATTAAACTCCATCTGCCATCTTTCAGCCCACATTCCAAATGGCCCAAATCTCTCTGTAGACTTTGAAAATCTACTTCATTATCCACAACACCACCTATCTTAGTATCATCTGCATACTTACTTATCCAATTTTCCACCCCATCATCCAGATCATTGATGTACATGACAAACAACATAGTGGACCCAACACAGATCCCTGAGGCACCCCACTGGTCCACCGGCTTCCAACCTGACAAACAGCCATCCACCATTACTCTCTGACATCTCCCATTACAGCCACTGTTGAATCCATGCTTTGCTACTCCGCCATTAACACCCAAAGAATTGAACCTTCTTAACCAACCTTCCATGGGGAAACCTTGTCAAAGGCCTTACTGAAATCCATATAGACAACCACTGCTTTACCCTCATCAATTTCCCTTAGTTACCGCTTCAAAAAATTCAAGAAGGTTTGTCCAAACATGACCTTCAGGCACAAATCCATGTTGACTGTTTCCTGATCAGACCCTGTTTATCCAGATGCATATATATTATCTCTAAGTATCCTTTCCATTAAATTTGCCCACCACTGACGTCAAACTAATAGGTCTATAATTGCTAGGTTTTTATTCTTTGAACCCTTTTTAAACAATGAACAACATGCGCAGTACGCCAATCCTCCGGCACTATTCCCGTTTCTAATGACATTTGAAATATTTCTGTTATAGCTCCTGCTATTTTCTACACTAACTTCCCTCAATGTCCTAGGGAATATCCTGTCAGGACCTGGAGACTTATCCACTTTTATATTTTTCAAAAGTGTCAGTACTTCCTCCTCTTTGAATCTCAGAGTTTCCATAGCTACTCTACTTTTTCCCCCCTTAACTCACTAAGAGTTCAATATCCTTCCTTTGTGAATACCGAAGAAAAGAAATTGTTCAATATCTCCCCCATCTCTTTTGGCTCTGCCAGATAGCTGTCCATTCTGGTTCTCTAATGGTCCAATTTTATCCCTCGTTATCCTTTTGCTATTAATATAGCTGTAGAAACCCTTTGGGTTTACTTTCACCTTTCTTGCCAAAGCAACCTCATATCTTCTTTTAGCCTTCCTAATTTATTTCTTAAGATTCTTTTTACATTTGTTTTACAATATCCACTGGAAGGTATATAGATTTGAGAGATTAGAAAGATTTAGAGGGACTTCCGGTGGCGCTATGAAGGGCTAGAGGGTAACGCCAGCCAGCTCCTCGTAAAAAACGGAGAAAAATCGGCGAGAAATCGACCTACCTGCTGCCTGCTGTCTCTGCACTGATTGATGTGAGTGACGTCATCAGGCACGCGACTTATTATGTCTACACAGCGCAGCCCACCCGCGGATAAACCGAAAAGTCGGGTTACTAGGCAGAAACCGGTGGAAGGCCCGACTGAAGCCTCGGGCTCAGGTAGGACGCTATCCCAAGAAGATGTGACGTAAAAAACGATGAAAAAATCGGAAGGTGAAGAACTTAAAACTTTTATTGAATGTGAAATTGCTGGTTTAAGGGAAGAAATAAAGCTGATGAATGTTGGTGAAGAAATAAAAAAAATCAAGGAGGAAATGATGGACTTAAAGCTTGAAATTAATACCAACATTAATACCACGACTAAGAATACATCGGATGAGTTGAAGAAAGAAATCGCAGAAATAATGATTGGACTGGCAAAGGAGACGAATGATAAAATCAAAAATCTGAAAACTGACTTTGAAGAAAGGCTGAACCCTGTGGAACAGGCACTGAATCAGCAGACAATTGTTATAAAAGGCCTTGAACAACTAGCCGAAACAAGTGCTCAGACTACAGCAAAGCTTATTACAGAAAGTCAACGTCTGACTGAATTACTGGGCAAAATAACCGAGAAATGTACTGAATTGGAAGGTCGCCAGAGAAGACAGAACCTAAGAATTGCGGGTATTCCAGAAGGGGAAGAGAAAGATCAAGATCCCCGAGAATTCACTGCAAATTTACTGCAAAAAGTTTTATCTCTGGATCAAAAGCCTTTACTAGCCTGAGCACATAGAGTGATGAGACGTCAGACAAGACCAAACGCTCCCCCAAGACAAATGATAATAAAAGTACAGTACGACCACGCCTTGGAGGAGATAATGCAAAAAACATCAAGAAACAGAAGTTTTGCATTTGAAGGACACAGGATCAGTATTTATCGAGACTATCCAGGAGAGGTCTCCAGGAAACGAAAAGCGTTTAATGAGACCAAAAGTATCCTGAGGGCAGTGGAGAATTTGAAATATGGTCTGAGATATCCAGCCACCCTAAGAGTCACTTACAACAAGAAGGAACATTTTTTCACCAATCCTGTGGAAGCATTGGACTTTGCTCAGAAGATTAGCTTGAGAGGATGCTTGATCCCTCACCATTGAATAAACTGACTTTGCAGGACTGGATGGAATTGAAGTGGTGACTCATGGCCCTGTCTCACGGTGCGAGCCCACCCACGAGTGACCCCAAGTGAAAGAAAAAAAAACAGACTCGTGGTTATGTACGAGATTACAAGTTTATGTTCAAGTGTTTAACCGAGTTCCCACGGGTATGTCATTTCTGCGATGTTACAAGTTCCTCTCCCGAGTTACCAAGTTCCTCTCCCGTTACTCTTGAGCCAACCGTGAATGAAGGCTTTTTGTTCAATGGGCTGATTATTCCCCGCGGACATAAATTGGCCCTGTTTTAAAGCCGGTCAGAAAATAGACGAGAGAAAGCAACACGTAGAAATGACAACTAACCGCTGACTGACATTTGCAGAGGATCGGCGATTGGCGCGACTGTTGCAAACATGAAAGATTAAACATCTATCTGAAATGAGATTTATAGTATTATGACAGAATGTTCGTTTTGACACCAAAACTCCTACCTTTTTTTTGTGGCTCGGCCAATGTTGCAACGGCGCTGAAGCAATGTTTCCCCTTTACCGCCGATAGCCACCTCGCGAAACTATTCCAGACAATTCATCTAAATTGCTGCTGAGAAGGAATGCGGCCTTTAAGTTAACTCGACTTACAAGATATGCATCAGCTTTTTTATGTTAATAAAAGTACGAATTATTGACAACGCAAGCGTATTAAATATACAAAGGTCCGGGAAAGTTCACGGTAGTGATATTAAAAAAAACACGATACGGCCAACATGAAACATAACAGAAACCTAAATGAACAGAGACTTGAGTGCAATGGTAAAGTGGCTAAATCAGTCTTCATTCTGGTATCTATAGCGTGCAATGTTCGGAAGGCAGGCTCGACTTGAATTGCCAACGGCACTCGCATTGAACTTCGTGGGAATGAGTTTTACGTGGGATTGCAATAAGCGTGCAACGATAAGATCTGCATATGTTCAGTGGGATCCACGTGGAAAAGCTTTTGTGATCCAGCAGCCGCCGACCATACTCTAGTGACACTCAACACATTGGTGTTGCCCGTTGCAGCTTTACACCAGAATAAAACAACTGGAGTAACTCAGCGGGACAGGCAGCATCTCTGGAGAGAAGGAATGGGTGACATTTCGGGTCAATGACCCTTCTTCAGTGTTTTGTTCTGGTGTAGAGCTGCACGGGAAACACCAAAGTGTTTGAGTGTCACTAGAGTATGGACGACGGCAGCCTGTCCCGCTGAGTGACTCCAGTATTTTGTGTCTATCTTCGGTTTAAAGCAGCATCTGCAGCTGCTTCCTACAGCCTGACACAGGTTGGCCCGAGGATGGTGCCCTATCTATTGTGTATCAGATTAGAAACCCGACGTTCCATACTACATTGTGCGGGAAGGGAACTGCAGTTGCTGGTTTACACCGATGATAGACACAAAAAGCTGGAGTAACACAGTGGCTCAGGCAGCATCTCTGGAGAAAAGAAATACGTGAGGTTTCGGGTCGGTTTCTTCAGACACTATAACCGTCTTATCCCTTTCATGTGTGTAGTCATGTAGTTCAGACACTATACCGTCTTATCCCTTTCATGTGCGACTCGGGTCTCTGGCGCTGTGAGGCAGCAACTCTACTGCTGAGCCGCCAATGTGACAATCCAATTTTTGAATGAGTTAGCCGCTTCACCGAGGAGCGGGTGCAGTAGAACGAGAATGAACGGATTTGCCAGCGGTGACATTGCAGCTGAGGTCTGGGGAAGACAGAGAGGGGAACAATGAGGACACGGAAGTTTAGTGGGGAATCTCATTGGTTACTATGTGGGAAGGAAGTCCAGATGCTGGTTTAAAGACAGACAATGCTGGAGTAAGACAATGCTGGAGTAACTCAGTGGGACAGGCAGCATCTCTGGGTAGTGGTCTAAGGAAGGGTCTCGACCCGATACATCATCATTTCTTCTCTCCGGAGAAGCTGCCTGTCCCGCTGAGTTACTCCAGAATTGTGTGTGTGTGAGAGTTACTCCAGCATTGTTCGTTTATAGATTGGAATAAAAGTGAACTTATGCCAATAAAGGTAAATAACTTACATATACTACAACAATTTCCTTTTAAGATAGCAAACGAAAAAAATCAAATATCTTGGAATTTATGTAACAAAAAGATTTGATTCTTTATTTAAATCCAATTTTCCACTTTTATTGAATAAATTAAATAAGAACATTTTATATTGGAAAACATTACCTATCTCAATGCTAGGTAGAATTAATGCAATAAAAATGATTTTTCTCCCGCAATTACTATATCTTTTCCAATTGATTCCGATATAAACAAAAAACATTTATGTAAACCAAAAATAAATGGAGGTCTAGCACTACCAAACTTTATGTTTTATTACTGCGCAGTTAATATTAAAAATATGAATTTTTGGTTAGTAGAGACAGATAAACAACCAACTGGTTAAAAATGGAAAAAGAAGATTGTTTGCCTTTTGAAATTAGTTCGATTTTATTCGCCAATATTAAAATAGGTAAGAAAACCTATAGTGAAAACCTTATAATAGAAAGTGGAATACGTATCTGGAAACAAATAAAGAAAACACTAAAATTGGAATGTATACCACTAGCCCTTACCATTGTAAATAAAGTTACATTTAAACCCTCAATGATGGACAAAGGTTTTTTACAATGGAAAAACTATGGAATTAATAAGATGGGAGATCTCTACAGGGAAAATTCTTTCCTTTCATTTCAAGAATTACAACAAATTTATGGATTATATTCAAAAGATTACTTTAGATATCTACAAATTAGAGACTACGTAAAAGCAAACACACAGGAAATTAGAAATAGAAAGACAGAAATTTTAGATGAATGCCTCAATAAACACTCAAACACAGAAAAATTGATATCATATATTTATAATATCTTACTGGAAAATTATGTCCCAATGACAGAAATATATAGGCAATCATGGGAAAACGAAATAAGGTTAAATTATTAGACCTGAAATATGGGATGAAAGTCTACAACATATACACCACTGCTCGTTAAATGCTAGACACTCTCTTATACAATTTAAAATATTACATAGACTACATTATTCAAAATCCAAACTACATAGTATTTTTTTCAAATATATCTACCATATGTGATAAATGTCAGCACTTAGAAGCTAACTTAACGCACTCATTTACAAATTGTGTAAAACTTACTAAATTTTGGACAGAAATATTTAAGATAATTTCGAATGTTAATATGAATCTGATCCCTGACTCAAAGTTAATAATACTGGGAATATTAGAAACAGATCAATTAATAACAATGAATTAAATATTTTTTATTGAGTACAGTTTAATAATTGGGAAAAAATTAATATTGAAATTCTGGAAAGGTCCACATCCCCCACAATCAAAATGTGGATTACAGGAATGTCGGAGACACTTCATCTGGAAAGATTAAGGCTTGTACTATTGGACAGGTTGGATCTTTTCAGAGGAATATGGTCTCCATTTATTGATAATCTAAAGGGTCAAAATGGCTCGGTACGAGAGCCTGAATAATGGAATAGATGAAGAATCACGTATAACAAATCATGGATATATCTCCACTGATGGATAACTTTTTTAATACTCCATTCATTTCTTTATTTTTGATTTCCTACTCTTACTTTATTTTTCTCTATCTTTTCTTACCTGCAAAAAAAAGTATAGAAGTATATAAGACATAATCGTTAATATTAATAATATTACGAATGTATGTGAGAAGTATATTCTATTAATATGTACTTACGTTTAATAAAAATATTTAACAAAAAAAAAAAAGATTTAGAGAGATATGGGCCAAAAACAGGCAGGTGGGACTAGTGTGGATGGGGCATCTTAGATACCATGTCAAGTTGGGCTAAATTATTTCCATGCTATATGACTCTAAGACACTCTCCAAACTATCAGACTATTTCCCCTAATCAGCTGGATGAACAGAACGCCCTGGGCACTATGTCAATGGGTGATGTTCTTGTTCACATCATTGGCAGAACCAGAAGGAGCACACTCAGTCTGAGGCTTTCCCTAACTCAGAAGGAGTAGGACCACTGGCTCAGTTTTAAATGATGGGTGTGAGGATGTGAATGGGTGGTGAAGGCACAGATGGGATTTGGGGAACTGGATGTGGCAGTGGTGGGAGATGCAGGGGTGGAGGGAAGTGTTTGGAGGGTGAATGGTGGAATTGTTGGGAATGGTGTTGGCGGCATGGTAGGTGGAGAGGTGAAGGAGAATGTTAGATATACCATGTGGCCTGGTATAATAGCTTTACAAAAAACATAACAATAAAGTTCCACATTTTAAAAAGGAAAAGAGACCAGATGTTTCCTGTTGTTAGCACCTGCATTTCATAATTTATTTATTCCCTAGGCTAGGAGGAAGTTATTTTGATGCTCACTTTAAACCAGAGAGTACATTTCCCCAAACCAAAGCAATTAGACTTGAACGGACCTCAGTATATGTAAAGCCCCTCTCCACTGAGGAAGTGGGCAGGTAGAAATATGAGAGTTGCTCCGGTTCACTTGCTGGACCCCACTCCAAGCAGCTTAAAAGTGGCCAGTCCATTAAGTAGGGATCAGATTGGATGTGACAATTAAATATGTCCATTCAGTAGATCTGTTTAAGAAGAGCAAGAATAATGTGATGTAGTGTTTCCACATCGTACAAACATTATTACAAAGGCAACATACCTCAAAAAGGGAGAATTTTTAATTTATTGTGAGCAGGGCTGCCAACATTGGGAGAGTTGGGAGTGAGAAATTGCGAGAGACCAAGCCCGGGGAAGCGTAGCGACCGGGGGGGGGGGGGGGGGGGGGGGGGGGGGAGGGTGTCCCCCCTCCCATTAGTACGGAGCTTTTGCATTTTTCAGCTTGAAATTGTGTAATATGGTGCATACTGTAGCGAGTCTTTTAACTTACACTTGAATGCAATATATATGCTTTAAATTGGATTAGCTGTGAATAAGGTTTGACTAAATTACATTCCTAATTACAGTCCACAGGAGAGCCCAGGCTTTGATCAACACGTGCAGCACATTAGTGATCTTAGTGTATTCATGTATGAAATCAGATTATAATCAAACACTTGGCCCATGTTGACCAACCTGCGTCTCACTGCACACCTGGTACTACTCCTGACCCTGACTCCAGTTGCATACCTTCTCTCATTCCTGACCCTGAGTCCAGTTTTACACCTAGCCCCCTATTCTACCCAGATCATAGCTGCTTACCTGCTTAGGTTCCCAGTGCTGAACACTCCCATTGTCCCAGCTTTGACTGCACACCTAGTACTATTCCAGACCTTGTATCGGGTTGCAGACTTGGTCTTGCTCCTAGCCCCTCTGCACTGACAATATATCTGGCCCACACATAATGCCCCATATCTGACCCCCTGGACTTAACCTATTATGTTCAAGTCCACAGGTGCTTATCTAATGCGGTAATCTTTTATGGGGCACTTCACAGACCAAATTATGGATAACAACATTTGCTACATTCATTGGCTTCCTTGTTATCTAACATGTTAGTCACTTTGTCAAAGAAGTCATCAATTGGTTGAACACAATTTCTCATCCATAAAATTATACTCACTCAGCTATATAAATATTCTGTTACCATTTCTTTCATTTTCCTAACAAACTGACATGAAGTCATTCCGAAATGCAAAGTCCAATAACTATATATTTACGCAATAATATTCTATTTAATGTGATCTTGAGAGTACTTAATATTTTCTGTGGCATTCATAACACAATAATGATTAAAAAATCTTTGTTTCGATTGCACCTATCAACATGCATACATTATTATAATACAGTTAATATGTACCAAGGGCAAATTTTTGTTCCAATGCTCCCCTTTCCCAATTACTTTTACATTGAAGTGATTGAAATTCAAGTGAAGTTTAAATGGTACTAGAAAGAGAAAACCTCAGGAATGGATGATGTTCATTACGTGGTTGGTTAGAGTCAGTATCAGCACAATTACTACATGAAACTGAATCTTCAGATGTCCTGGCTCAAGCTAAAACTAAAGACAAATAATAAACTCCTCACACATTCCCCTGCAGGTATATCTGTCACTCCTTTAAAATATGCCCCTTCTTTGAACAAGCTCTTAAACCATATAACCATATAACAACATAAACATCGCATGTGAATCAGTTTCCATGTGATTACACTCCTTGAGGATGTTCACCTACGTTGAATTAATAAAACAATGAGATTGGGGACATTTCTATTCAACCTGCCAAAGGAATTTGGGGGGGGGGGGGGTGTTTAGAAATAGTCAGTGAGGTAAACAAACATAATAGTTGAGTGGCAAATGACAATAGTGCTTCCTTCCCAATATTTAACTGATAGAAATAATGGGTTATCGGGGTTGTATGTCGTGACAGACAGCCTGACACCTTGCATGTCATTTTAATATTACACTTATCCTTCTTCTTCTTTCGTGTGGCATGCACAGCCTAAAGTTGAAGGACAACTTGTTCTATTTGATCTTCTGTTTGTGAATGGCGAGTTGATTGCATTAGTCGAAACAGTGCGGACCACATGAAGGTTACAATCTTCCACCTTATCCCATCCGCCTGGATATTCCGGATGAATAAATTAAGGTTTTGTCAACTAATTACAAATCAGGCTAATTACAAATCAATAACATTAGTCAACTCCGAAACATCACGGACAACTGGCCTCAGTTCCCTGCTCACATCTGGCAGTGTTCTCCATCTGAACCAGGGGCCGCGGAGCATTTTTGAATGTGGGGGGGCTGCGCGATCACTGATCACTGGCCCTGGGGGTACCTGGTGAGGGAGTGGAGCAACTGAGTGGGGAGAGGGTGTGGAAGGGTGGTGTCCCCCCTCCCAGGGTAGGGACCTTTTGAAATTTGATGTATTAAAATCATGTTTTAGTGCATTGTGGATGTATAATTTCAATGTTTTTTGTATGAAGTATTTGTAAGAGGTAACTTTTTAAGGGGTAACTTTTTCCACAAAAATGGTGGTGGGTGTATGGAACAAGCTGCCAGAGGAGGTAGTTGAAGCAGGGACTATCCCAACATTTAAGAAACAGACTGATACATGGATAGGACAGGTTTGGAGGTATGGACCAAAAGCAGGTAGCGTAGCTGGGCCATGTTGGCGGGTGTGGGCAAGTTGCGCGGAGGGCCTGTTTTCTAACTATCACTCTATGACTACATTATACCTCCACCATGCATGAATGCTTCAAAAGCAAGTGATCGAGTTTTTGCCATATACTCAAGCATAGAAACATAGAAAATAGCACTGCCAGCACTGCCTTCAATATGATCATGGCTGTTCATCTAAAATCAGTACCTCTTTCCTGGATTTTTCCTCATATCCCTTGATTTCATTAGCCCCAAGAACTAAATGTAACTCTCTCTTGAAAGCATCCAATGAATTGGCCTGCACTGCCTTCTGTGGCAGAGAATTCCACAGATTCATAACTCTCTGCGTGAAGAAAGTTTGTCCTCATCTCAGTCCTAACTGGCCCTCCCTTTATTCTTATACCG
Organism: Okamejei kenojei; assembly: GCA_035221665.1. Taxonomy (NCBI): domain Eukaryota; kingdom Metazoa; phylum Chordata; class Chondrichthyes; order Rajiformes; family Rajidae; genus Okamejei; species Okamejei kenojei. Next base: position 7,738,092 of record CM069133.1, read on the forward strand.
TGACCCCTGGTTCTGAACTCCCCCAAGATTGGGAACATTTTTCTTGCAGTTACAGTAAGTGAAAATGTAGCAGACAAGCAGGATGCTTTCTCCAACCACCCCCATTTGAAGTCCACTATCTTCCACCGTTTATACCCAGTGCCTGGTACTTACTTCCAGCAGTCACTGGTTGTCCTCCAGGATGCACCGAGCCGCAGCCTGACCCATGCCGGTCACCTGGGCGAATTTGGCACAGAGACTCCCACGGCAATGGCGCAACGCTTCCGACGCTTCAGACAGCCCGGGACTCTTGCACTGAGGCTGCTCCATGGCCCAAGCTGCAATGAGCGACTCGCCAGCCCGGCAAACACTCGCCAACCCCGCTCCCTGTCCACATCGGTCCCCACCGCTGCTTCTGCTTCCAACTCCCGTGGCCCATTCAGTTGATATGAGTGTTAACATTTTCGTTGATCACAGAATTTCTCACGACAGAGCATGAGAAATTTGTGATCAGCGTGAGAATTTGGCGAAATGCGTGATTCTCACGCTCAATGCATGGGAGTTGGCAGCCCTGCCTCTATCCCCCTCTCCCCTCTCTCTCTCCCACCTCACTCTCCCCTCTCTCTCTCTCTCCCCCCTCTATTCCGCTCTCTCTCCTCTCACCACCCCTCTCTCCCCCTCTGTCTCCCCCTCTCTCTCTCCCCGCTCTGTCTCTCCCCCTCTCTCCTCTCACCTCCCCCTCTCTCTTCCCTGTCTGTCCCTCTCTCTCCCCTTCCTCTTCTCTTCCCCTCTCTCTCGCTCACACTCTCCTCTTCTCCTCTCTCTCTCCCCTCTCTCTTCCCCACTCTCCCTCCCATCTCCCCCTCCCCCCTCTCTCCTCTCTCCCCTCTCGCTCCCATCTCTCCCTCTCTCTCCCCTCTCTCCCTCTCTCTCCCCCTCTCTCTCTCGCCCTCTTTCCCCTAACTCTCTCTCACCCTCCCTCCCCCATCTCTCTCCCCCTCTCTCTCCCTCTCTCTCTCCCTCTCTCTCCCCTCTCTCGCTCTCTCCACACACTCTCCAAACACTCGCCTGCCCCGCTCCCGGCTCTCTGGAATTCCCGCCGCTGCTTCAGCCCGGCTCTCCAACACCCGCGGCCCATGCAGTTTTGAAATTTTCGTTGATCACATAATTTCTCATGACAGAGCGTGAGAAATTTGTGATCAGCGTGAGAGCATGAGAATTTGTCCAATTGAGTGATTCTCACGCTTCCTCTTCTTGTGTATGGCGCGCACAGCCTAAAGTTGTAGGACAACCTGTTCTATTTGATCTTACTTGATTGTGCACGCCAGACTTATTGCATTCGTCGAAACAGGGCGGACCACGTGAAGGTTGCAATCTCCCACCCCATTCTCACGCTCAAAGCGCGAGAGTTGGCAGCCCTGCTGTGAGAGAGTGAAAATGGCTGGGGAAGGGATTGTGAAGAAGAGTGTGGAGTTCAGAGAGGGTATCAAGAGAGTTGATTGGGCAAATAATCAGGGAGGGACCACTTTGCCCATTTTATTTTGTACATGTTCATTAATCAGAAAGTTGAATAATTATTATCTAGAGGATTGGAAGTGTTGAATTCAATGATCAATTCAAATTTCAATTTCAATGAACTTTATTTATCCGTTAGGAACTTCATTTGTACAGAACATCAGTGCGTGTACAGTTCACATACCCAGCAACACAACACAATATACCACACACATCACATACCAGCAGTCCAACAGTGGTCAGTAGGTAAAACTTGCAACGCACAATACATGAAGAATAGGCAATAAAAAACATTAAAAGAATGTTAAAAATGTATATATAAATAAATGAATAAATAAATAGATCAACTTTTCATGAGTCTAATGGGCGTAGGCACGAAACTTGACATGGCTCTCTTAGTCCTGAATGTGAGTGACCTGTATCTATGGCCTGAGGGTAGAAGACTGCATTGGCTGTGCAGTGGCTGTTGGTGTCTGAGGTTGGTGTCTGTTCCTTTTAGTTTAGTCCTTCTATTGTAAATACTGCTCCAGTCTAATTATTTCACTGCTCATTTATATGATTTTGTTTAGTGGGTTGCGATGGATGTTGGATAGTGACCCAAACCAGGCAGACATATTGAAACTTATTATTGATTCAATGAAACATTTGTAGAAAGCTGTCAGAACTGACTGGTGAACCTGAAGTCTGCGGAGTTTCCTCAGGAAAAAGAGGCGCTGCTGACACTTAGAAAAGATAGTTTCACTATTTAGTTGGAAGGTGAGTTTGTGATCAATTATTGCCCCAAGGTGTTTGTATGACTTGACCCTTTGGCTGGTTGTTGACTAACAAAGTAGGGGTGATGGAAGGACCTTTACGGAAGTCAACGACCAACTCCTTTGTTTTGGAGGTATTGAGGTCAAGCAGTTCCGCCTACTGCACTCTGCAAAAATGTCCATCTCAGACTGTAGCTGTCCCTGTGAGTTGGTGGTGTCCATGAATACAGTGTCATCAGAGTATTTAATGTATGTTATACCTGGGTTATTAACAATAAATGTCAGGACTTTCATATGAGGAAAGACTGGATAGACTTGGCTTGTACTCGCTGGAATTTAGAAGACTGAGGGGGGATCTTATAGAAACTTACAAATTCTTAAGGGGTTGGATAGGCTAGATGCAGGAAGATTGTTCCCGATGTTGGGGAGGTCCAGAACAAGGGGTCGCAGTCTAAGGATAAGGGGGAATTCCTTTAGGACCGAGATGAGGAAAACATTTTTCACACAGAGAGTGGTGAGTCTCTGGAATTCTCTGCCACAGAAGGTAGTTGAGGCCAGTTCATTGGCTATATTTAAGAGGGAGTTAGATGTGGCCCTTGTGGCTAAAGGGATCAGGGGGTATGGAGAGAAGGCAGGTACAGAATACTGAGTTGGATGATCAGCCATGATCATATTGAATGGCGGTGCAGGCTCGAAGGGCCGAAGGGCCGAATGGCCTACTCCTGCACCTATTTTTTATGTTTCTATGTAATAAAGCAAAATCAATTATGTAATTAGAAAATCAGGTCTGACCAATCTCTACGATTTCTTTGTGGAAGTAACATAGATGCTGTGGATAAAGGGAACCAGTTGGTGTACTAAAACTTCCATATGGCAATCAAGATTCTGTGTCAAAATGAATGGCTCAGATGAGGATACCAAAGATATAATTGGTAAATTTGCAAATGACCCAACAAAAGGCGGGAAAGTAAGTTGTGAATGGGATAGAGCAATATAGATGGGCTTCGTAATAGCCAAAGAACTGGCAAATAGAATGTAATATGGTAAAATATGCAAACGCGCACTTTGACAAGGAACAAGAAAAAAATGCAATTTATTTATATCATTCATGATTGCAGAGTTCTGAACGAGAGTACTCTGCGCACGATTGACAACACTGACATTATATAACGACTAACTGTGAAAACTAACAGACTTAATATTTATTACCATGGGAAACAAAGGGAAATTATGCTTTATGTACGCAGGTCATTGGTGAAGCCACATCTGAAATATTTTGCATGGTATTAGGTGTATGTTAGCGTGTTGCAAGCACCATAGACAGGCCTGTACGAAGCTTTTCAAAAAGGGGGATGGCATGACAGGATGACAAACATTTTAATGTGAAATAATGTGCGCGTTGTGCACATCACGAGCGCAAAGCGTGAAGTCCCTCGATGCTGGGGTCCAGGGCCCTTAAGCGGGCCCGGGAAACTCTGGGGCTTTAGATGCTCTGTGATGCTTTCGGAGCCTTATTCTGAGCATTTTTGCACCAAATTTATGACCAATATTTCAGAAATAAACAGGAATCTGAGAGGTAGCTTTTTCACACAAAGGATGGTGGGTGTATGGAACGAGCTGCCAGAGGAGGTGGTTAAGGCTGGGACTATCCTAATGTTTAAGAGACATTTGGACACATACATGGATAGAACAGGTTTAGATAGATATGGGCCAAACGCATGTGAGTGGGACTAGTGTAGATGGGACATGTTGGTCGGTGAGGGCAAGTTGGGCTGAAGGGCCTGTTTCCACACTGCATCATTCTATGACAAAAAAGTTAAGAAGAAAAATTCAAGTAGATAAGTAGAGCAGATTTGAAAGAGGAGGGAAATGTAAAGGCAGAGAGAGGTTTATGGGTGGAAAGGAACACAGGAAAGGAGGGGGGAGGGTGGGCTTGGGCGGATGGGTGAAGGGAAAATAGACACAAAGTGCTGGATAACTCAGTGGGTCAGGCAGCATCTGTGGAGAACATGGATAGGTGACGTTTCACAGAGTGCTGGAGTAACTCAATGGGTCAGGCAGCATCTCTGGAGAAAAGGTATAGGTTATGGTACCCGGACATGGCGCTGAGAGACAAGAAGCTGAAGCAAAGAATTCGAAACCAAAGAACGGAATGGAAACGAGGCCGAAACGCCAATAAACCGAAAGAGTCCGAAGACGAAACGCCTACTAACCGAAAGGATGGGATGCCTAAATGCAAACTAACCGAAAGGGCAGGATACAGGCCAAATGACCGACTGCCGCTCAACAGAAAAGTCCAATAATGGACTTGACGTTGCGGGGGGGGGGGGGGGGGCGGGACTTGTAAGCGATTGGTCCAGACCCCCCGTCCATCACATCACTGTGAAGGCATGAACATTGTACCAAACTACCGCTTCACCCGGCCCGCAGCCCGCGGAGGGTGGCCGTGGGAGAGGGGGGGCTGTCCCGAGCGATGCACACCTTCGGCCCCTTTCAACTTGCTATTCGGCTTCAGTTCGCCCAGTCACCTATGGCTTGTGTGGGAAAATGAACCCCACGCTCCCGTCTCCCCCTTCTCTCTCCCCTCTTCTCTCTCTCCCCCTCTCGCTCTCCCTTCTTTCTCTCTCCCTCCCTGCTCTCTCTCCCTCCTCTCTCTCTCTCTCCTCCGTCTCCACCCGCGGGAGCGTCCCACAGTCACTGGCCGCGATGCACCTCCATCGGACCCCAACCCCCACACCAGGGTGATTTCCCCCCCTCCCTCCAACCGTGGTCAGTGGCTGTGGGACGCTCCCGCGGGTGGAGACGAAGGAGAGAGAGAGGGGAGAGAGAAGGGAGGGGGTGGGGAAGGGGGGGGGGAGGAGGGGGGAGGAGGGGAAGAGAGAGGAGAAGAGAGAGAGAGGAGGAGAGAGAGAAGAGGAGAGAGAGAAGAGGAGCAAGCACACGATAGATCATATTTCGGGTCAAGACCCTTCTTCAGTTATATTCATGATGTGACATGCATAGACATTCCTGAATGTTACCCAAACCATCATGAGCTACTTTGTGATGGTGCTTGCCCTCTCCTATAATGTCTCTGCTGCCTTGGGTGATGCAGTTACAGGACACAATCCTTGGGACATGGTGTGAAGCTGTTGCAGTCTGTCCCAGCCTGGTAAAAACCTGGATAGAGTGAGTGTGGAGAGGATGTTTCCACTAGTGGGAGAATCTAGGACCAGTGGCCACAGCCTCAGAATTAAAAGACATTCCTTTAGGAAGGAGATGAGCAGAAATTTCTTAAGTCAGAGGGTATTGAACTGTGGAATTCATTGCCACAGACAGCAGTGGTCAAGTCAATGGACATTTTTCAGGAGGAGATTGATAGATTCTTGATTTATACGGGTGTCAGAGGTAATAGGGAGAAGACACGAGAAGGGGTTTGAGAGGGAAAGATAGATAGAGTCATAGTGTGACGCAGTGTGGAAACAGGCCCTTCAGCCCAGCATGTCAACAAAATAGAGAGAGTACAGAGGAGATTTACTAGAATGTTGCCTGGGTTCCAGCAACTATGTCACAGAGAAAGGTTGAACAAGTTAGGTCTTTATTCTTTGGAGCGCAGAAGGTTAAGGGGGGACTTGATTGAGGTCTTTAAAATTATGAAAGGGATAGACAGAGTGGACGTGGATAAGCTTTTCCCATTGAGGGTAGGGAAGATTCAAACAAGAGGGCATGACATGAGAATTAAGGGACAGACGTTTAGGGGTAACGTGAGGGGGAACTTCTTTACTCAGAGGGTGGTGGCTGTGTGGAATGAGCTTCCAGCAGAAGTGGTGGAGGCAGGATTGATTTTAACATTTAAGAGTAAAGTGGATAGGTATATGGACGTGAAGGGAATGGAGGGGTATGGTCTGAGTGCAGGTAGATGGGACTAGGGGAAAACAAATGGTCGGCACGGACTGGAAGGGCCGAGAGGGCCTGTTTCCGTGCTGTAATTGTTATATGGTTATACGGTTATATAGACTAGTCAGGGAAAAGGTAAACGGGAGATATAGATGATGATGTTGTGAGATAAAGATCAATGAATAAAAGATATGCAAAAAAATAATGATGACAAACAAAACAGGACATTGTTTGCTGTTTATTGGGTGAAAACGAGAAGCTAGTACGACTTGGGTGGGGGAGGGATAGAGGAGAGGAGGGGAGAGGGAGAGAGAGAGAGAGAGAGAGAGAGAGAGAGAGAGAGAGAGAGAGAGAGAGAGAGAGAGAGAGAGAGAGAGAGAGGGAATGCCGGGGTTACTTGAAGTTAGAAAAATCAATATTCATACCACTGGGTTGTAAGTTGCCCAAGCAAAATATGAGATGCTGTTCCTCCTATTTGCATTTAGCCTCACTGACAATGGAGGAGACCTAGGACAGAAAGGTCAGTGTGGTAATGAGAAGGAGAATTAAAGTGTTTAGCAGCTGGGAGATCAGGTTGGTTCAGGCAGACTGAACGAAGGTTTGCAACTAAATCACCACAAAGTGCATGGGTGGGAAAAGTTAATGAGCATGGGAGAAAAATGGGTTGGATAGAAATTGATAGGGTTGTACTGAGATTCAGCACCAAAGATCCTACAGCGGAGCAAGATGGCAAAACACGTAGTACGGTCATGGGCAGATTCATGGGTATTTATAGGACCCATTTTCATAACCAGCTTCCGCCATCTTGCTTCCGCCTCCGCTCTCGAATCCAAAGAATCTTCGCTTTGTCCATGGCGTCCATATCTACTAGTCCAGCATTCTGCTCTGCGGTAAGTTGCTCCAATCGGCAATGTAGGCAACCCGCCTAGTCTTTCTCCAGGTTTCCCGTTAAGGAGGAAAGGTAAGAAAACATTTACTTCTGTGGCATATTGAACATTTTATTTAGCCGGTTCAATCTCTCACTGTAGTTAGATCATTGAGCTCAGATAGTCGAGTCCTCATGGCAACATCCTTGTAAAAATCTTCTCAGGAGCATTTTCTTTCTACCTCCCTGTTATTTAATGCAGAATTTGAACATATTGACTCTGGTTTGTACTGAGAATTTTATTAAGTCTGTCCGAACTTTCACTATAGTTCAGATCTTAGAGCTGGGTGCTCCCCTTTGTCTCAGATACAGTCGAGGCCTCATGGTAACATCCTTATAACCATATAACAATTACAGCACGGAAACAGGCCCTCTCGGCCCTTCCAGTCCGTGCCGACCATTTGTTTTCCCCAATCCTTGTACTGGGAATTTTATTAAGTCTGCCCGAACTCTCACTATAGTTCAGATCTGGGTGCTCCCCTTTGTCTCGGATACAGACGAGGCCTCAATAGACAATAGGTGCAGGAGCAGGCCATTTGGCCCTTCGAGCCAGCACCACCATTCAATGTGATCATGGCTGATCATCCACAATCAGTACCCCGTTCCTGCCTTCTCCCCATATCCCCTGACTCCGCTGTTTTTAAGAGCGCTATCTAGCTCGCTCTTGAAAGCATCCATAGAACCTGCCTCCACCACCCTCTGAGGCAGAGAATTCCACAGACTCACCACCACACTTTCCTCGTCTTCGTTCTAAATGGCTTACTCCTTATTCTTGAACTGTGGCCCCTGGTTCTGGACTCCCCCAACATCAGGAACATGTTTCCTGCCTCTCGTGTGTCCAAGCCTTAACAATCTTATATGTTTCAATAAGATCCCCTCATCCTTCTAAACTCCAGAGTGTACAAGCCCAGCTGCTCCATTACCTGCATGCTTACTTTCTTAGACTGATGTACAAGGAGCCCCAGATCCCGTTGTACTAACCCTTTTGCCAACTTGACACCATTTAGATAGTGCTGGAATAGGTGCAGGAGCACTAGTTGCCTCGTGGCAACATCCTTGTAAAAATCTTCTCAAGAGCATTTTCTTTCTACCTCTCTGTTATTTAATGCAGAATAAGAACATATTGACTGCATGATATTTTCTGTAATTTCAGATGTCGACAGCGGGTCCAGAATACTCGCCGACATGATCTCCTACACCGAACTGCGGAGTATTTGTCAAATAACTGCCGTCTTATGTACATTGTGTGAAATTGTGATTTGTTAGCTGCGCAAAACAATGCAAATGGTGATTTATTTATTATTGTATCTACGTTGGACGTTTTGCTCTTTGGTGTAAGCAGGGGTGGCGCTATCATTGTGTCACATACGTTGAATTGTACACCACTTTCACTGGTTAGCTGATCTGTTGAACATTGCAACCCTGTATATCTTGCGCACAGAATAATGTGAATTATGCGCAAGATATACAGGGTTGCAGTGTTCAGCGTATCAGCTTACCATGCATGTCAGAAATTAACCATGTTAATGGATTTCTATTATGAATTATTTAAAATTGAATGGGTTGGTGCAATATTGGTGCCACATGCTGGTAATGTGTCGATATCAGATATTCAGTGTTAAAAAGAGAAATAAATCACAATGAAAGCAAAAAGATGTTTCTTCCACAGAGTGCGGAGAATCTGGCCAGGGTCAGCACGGCAGAAACACCAAAGTGAAGTTGTGGGGAGGTTTACACTGTTTTTTTATTTAATGTTGTCCCTTGTCTAGTCTGAAATAAAGTTCATCATTGGATATAAAAATCGGAAGAAATATAAATGTGTGTGTTATATTATTACATACATCTATATCACATTCATGTATGTGTGTTCTTCCCAGCACAGTCTAATCAGTTGTATGCTCGCTGAATAAAACCATCCTTAAGTTATACATCATTTGTAAATCTTGCTTAAACAAATTTAAATTTGTGAAATACTTAATTTAGATAACCCCACCATTACAGACAGATCTCATTCCACTCTCTGGTGGGAAGACCAGGCCCATTTTATTGATGAGAAACAACTACATAGACACATAAACATTAAGTAACATTCCAGGGCTAGAGCAACTGGAATCTGCATATTGCTATTATTTTCCCAAGTACTGCAGTTGTGAACAGTGTGATTAGATGAATGAGTTACAGAGTGCAAGTGTAATACAAAATCAACTGAAACACAGCATATGAGCCATTTAAAAATAAATGATTTAAAAAATATTAAAAAAGAAAATTATCAGTCATATTTTATTATTTAACAAGAATTAACAGAATTATGAACTAACAGAATAATGAATCTAACCCTATATCGCACACACACAAACTGTCCTCCCGGAACATTGATTACACTGCGAGTCGGGTCGGCTAGGTTCCGGTTACTACAAAATCAACTGAAACACAGCTTATGAGCCATTAAAACATTAAAAAAGAAAATTACCAGGGTCAAATTTTATTCTTTAACAAGAATTAACAGAATTATGAACTAACAGGATCTAACCCTATATCACATACACAAACTGTTCCCCCGCAACGTTAATTACACTGCGGGTCGGGGCGGGTAGGTTCCGGTTACTAAAATCGATGGAAAAAAAAGGCCCACGTTCCGCTCCGTTGCGTACTACACGTCAGCCCATTGCATTTCGCAGGAATGGCCTATCTTGCTCCGCTATAGGATCTTTGGTCAGCACAGATGGGTGAAACCATTTCCTTTTATGTCATTTAGCAGAACCCCAGGGGAGAGCGTTGTTGACTGCCAATGTTTAAATCGCCAGTAGGTTTCCCCACAGTACATGCATGAAATGGACAGATATGGATCACGTGCGGGCAGAGGAAATTAGTTGAATTTGGCATCATGTTCATATGGACATTGTGAGCCAAAGGGCCTGTTCCTGTGCTGTCCTGTTCCATGCTTTATGTTATCTGTGGAGAGAGGTACAGAGTCAACAATTTAAGTCAAAGGTAAAGGGTCTTATGCTCTTGTTGATAATATCAGTATCTAACTGCTTCTAACCTATCTGTACCTAACTGCTACTACAATTTATCTCTATTGCAATTCTTGGTCACATCACTGAGGATGCATCCCAGCTCATCTAGAAGATGTATATTTTTCACATTGAAGTCTGGCTCAGCCAGTGGCACCTAGGAATAGACTGGGTGACAACTAAGAATGGTTTGGTGACTACTGGACAATTGACGGCACGGAAAGACGGCACCCGGGAAAGGCTGGGTTAGCACCCCAGTCTGTGTCTTTCGTGAGACACCCAACAAAGCTACGGAAAGGCCTAATGAACCATCATGGCCTAAACATCCATCAGGCGAGAATGAAATGCTCGGAGAAGGAGAAAGAGGTGCAGCGCACAGGCCTTGAACCTGGTGAGACGCAGGAGGAGCCTGGTCGGGAGTCACCCAGCCCCTGCAGAGTAGTTACTAAGATGGCTGATCCGTGGGCGGTTGCTGCTGACACGCAAGTCGAGGCCTGATCAACCCCGGCTGGGTCGCCTGGGCGAGAGTGTCTGATGTTGTGAGACCCGAAACACCCGATGACCCCAGGTCACATCACTGAGGATGCGTCCCAGCTCATCTAGAAGATGTGTATTTTTCACATTGCTACTACGTAAAACAGATATTGCCTTTGTCCTGTACATCCTTCCTTACATCTTCTCCAGCACTGCATAAATAGGCTGCCAGTTAAAATTCAGTGCTGCCCAAGATCCTAAGTGTCAGCTGCTGTAGCCCATTCCCACTTTCCCATCTATGTACTTGTCCAGAGACACTCATAGTTATTGTTGTCTGAACTGGATCACCAGTGTTGGGAAAATAAAAAGAATGAAATATGAAATCATTAAATATCTCAAGATATTATGGTGTTCTTCAAGAAATTGTAGTATTATAAATGAATGCGTAAACATGCTACTGTCAACTGTTCAGATTGTTGGAAGAGGCAGGTGGGATTAGTTAGCTGGGACCTGTTGGCTGGTGTGGGCAAGTTGAGCCGAAGGGCCTGTTGCCACACTGTATCACACTTTGACGGTAACTGTATGACACACACCCAACCCCTCCAGCAGAGGTCACTAGATAGCTGAGAAGCACTGGTCTTCTGCAGGTGTATGTTATATGCTGACCTGCCACTCGGGGAAATATTTGAAGGTTCAGAGCCGACACGCAGTGGGGGCGCTGCGTGTCGGCTGCCCTGCCACCAGCATGTCCGTTATTTCGACTTTTATTGTTTCTTTTAGTGTGTCCAGATGTCTGTTTTAGTGTTTCTTTAGTGAGGTGTGCTCCGATCGCTAGCCCGCGCGCGGACTGATGCATCCTGAAGCCGCGGTCTGCGGAGCGTGGACTTTCCATCGCGGAGTGGGACGAACCCTTGCTGGGAGTCGCCAGAGATGAGTGTGCTCCGATCACTGGCCTGGTGACTTTGGTGTCATGAGGCTGTGGTCTGCGGAGCTTCTAGTCGCGGGCGTGGCACGGACTTACCGCCTGGGATCCCTCGCCGCGGATCGCCAGAGAAGAGCTCCGACCGCAGGCTTGCGGCCTATCACATCCTGAAGCCGCAGACTCCGGTAAGAAAGCGCCGATTTGGGACCTCCAAGCCGTGGAGTGCATTTGACCGTCCCGACGTTGGAGTTTCAAATCATCCCGACGAGAGGGCCTGTAAATCCGGCCGTCCGTAGCGGCGACTACGGAGGATTTATGGCCCCGACCACGGGTGAACAAAGGAGGAGGACTGGCTGAACTTTGAAGAATGCTGTGGTGAATGTTTGTGTTAAATCTTTTTGCGTATTGTGTGTTCTTTTTAACTGTACCAGGGCTGGCAAATTCATTTCACTGCATCTTCGGGTGTATGTGACGAATAAAATGGACTTTGACATTGTGGGAGGAAACCGACGATCTCAGAGAAAACCCCCGCAGGTCACGGGGAGAACGTGCAAACTCCGTACAGACAGCACCCGCTGTCGGGATCGAACCCAGGACTCTGGCGCTGAAAGTGGTGAAAGCGCGATGAGGCAGCAACTCTACCGCTGCGCCACTGTGCTGAGAAGAGAATGAAAACGGTCAAGGCTAACCTCATTGGGCCACTGAAAAATTGGGCACTGGAGGAAGACTGTAATCAACCACTGAGGGATTGCTGAGAGAGCAAGAAACTGTCATTGCTGTCACAAACAATGGGGATTTGATTTGTGACTTTGGATAGGGCCTTCTCGATTCCATGGCTGGCACAAGAGGTGACTGTAGAACAATGGTACAGGTTTGAGAGATACTATATATTAATGGACTTGAGAGAAGAAATAGATTGTAGTTGGAACAATATTTTGCAAGGTGAAAGGGGTCAAAGCAGGTATTTTGTAAAGGGAAGGGTGATGATCGTTTGGAAGGAAATTGGGAAAATATCTGATGAGAAACATCTTATATTCAGCATTTATATTGTCTAAAAGTGGGCTAAAAGGGAGGTGGGATGCTTAATTGATGAATAGGAAAAGAGGTAAATAGTGTAATAATAATAATAATAATAATAATAATATATTTTATTGTCATTACACATAAGTGCAACGAGAATTGGTTTGCAACTTACATCCGATGTCATAACTTAAACGACTAATAAAATTTAGTTTTAGATACCCCGAGAACAAGGTTTGTAAAAAGAACATTAGAACAGTAAAAGTCAAAACAGACTAAAGTGCAAATGTGTCTGCACGGTTCTTTCCTACTCATGTTGCAATAACATAATCACCATGATAATTCTGCTGTTTGAAAGTCATTTCTTTGAATGTTGGTTCAAGGTGCAAAATCAAACTGCTGGAGGAACTCAGCAGGTTTTACTTCATTCATGTTTCCTGCATCTTTATGAATTAGTTTCTGGATTTTTATCTGATGGAAATGTAAAATGATCAAAAAGTCTGATTGTTTAGGGAAAAGATCCATTTTTTCAGTAGAAGAATTCAGAATAATGGACATAACTTTAAAGTTATGGCATACCAGGGTGACGTCAGGAAGAAGTTATTTGCATGAAAGGCGATAGGAATCTGGAATAATCCCCATTGCAAATATTAAGGATAGGTCACCAAAACAAAATTAAAAAACCAACTTGCTAGATTTTGAAAAATAAAATTACTTGATATAGAATCAATCTAGATAGATGTAATTCAGAAACATATTTACTCAGAATATAGCTGTAAGGCATTATTGATTCAAGTTGAATGGGTCAAATATTAAAAGGAGAAACCAAATACAACTATGTGGATAGATTTCATCTTCCAATGGTACACAAAAAGCTGGAGAAACTCAGCGGGTGCAGCAGCATCTAAGGAGCGAAGGAGATAGGCGACGTTTCGGGTCGAGACCCTTCTTCAGACCCTTCTTTCATCTTCCAATGTTCCATTTTTTAACCTTTATATATTTAACTGAATTATGCTAATTGAAAATAAAGATTTTGTAATCGGTAACTGAAATTTTCGAATGTGATAAAAAAAGGCTAAAAAAACAGTGATTCAGAAATGAGTTAGGAAAGTATGCAGAATATAAAATAAAGACTAAAACGAGGATTACCTCATATGTAAGTTTGTAATTGACTATTGCCTGAAATGACCACGAGGAGGCAGGCGGAAGATACAGAAGACCATGGATGTTTGTGTGAATTTAATTGTTTGCGTGTTTTTTTTAATGAATTGTTCTGTTTGTTTGTTTGTATGGCTTGTAGAAACGGAGTTTCGTTCGAGCCTCTCTGAGGTTCGAATGACAAGTAATAAAATCAAATAAAATCAAATCAAACTGGAAGAGAATTATGCGTCTCCAGTGCTGGGTTCAGGTTTTATAATACATATCCTTTCGTAATTGCCGCGTTTATTTTAGTTTGCTGAATAAACGTCCCATTCGCATTCAAAGGGACCAAAAATGCAATGCCCACGGCCCTGCGGATGCATCCTATGCGATTAACATTGTCACTTCTTCAAGCCGCGGTGCGGCGCCATGTGTGCATTGAATCGGTTGCATTAATTGCCTTTTGTATGCGCGTCGGTGCAAAAAAAAATAGGCTGGGGATTTAACAAAAAAAAAACCCATAGTGAAGGATGATGTAATGCATTTTGAAGGAAATTTAAAAAAAAAGATGGTGCATTAGGCAAAGACGTGTGTGATTGTGTTTGCGTTTGGTGATCCTGCCTGTCCCTTGCTTTGCTGGGATGGGGGGGTGGGGGGGAGAGAAAGCGAGCTTTTGGGAACGACCTCAATCAGCTGTTGATCAGCTGGCAGCAGCCCTGCACTCTCAAGGCGGAAGCAGAGTGATTCATGCACAGGCGCACTCGGGTTGTTTTTCACAAAAAAAAACCGCTTTAAGTGAGGTGGTAGGTATGATACCCCCGTCTTTTGTACAGACCAAGCGCCGGGGCGCAGCATCTGCCACTGTCCGGATCCACATGCTCGTTTTTAACATCCCACTGGTCGCGCCTGCAGCTTTTGCAGCTTTTGCAGCCCAGAGGCATTGATCAGTGGTGAAGATCCCATTTTTCAGATCTCCATTTTTGTACATTTTTATACTCACACACACACATTCACTCACACCTATAGATATATAACCATGGTGCTGGGAAAGGTGAGGAGTTTTACAATAAGCTATGACTGTCCTAATGAGAACAATATCCCCGTCTATGCCAGCGGAGATTCAGTCTCCGGACGAGTGACTATCGAAGTTACTGGTGAAATCAGGGTAAGATCTCTTGCAATCCATGGGAGAGGACAGGCGAAGGTGCGCTGGACAGAATCGCGAAATGCCGGCTCTAATACTGCCTACACTCAAAACTACACGGAAGAAGTGGAGTATTTCAACCACAAAGACCCATTAATCGGACACGAGAGAGGTAAGCTTGGAATGTAATATATATGGAATGGCTTAAAATATGACCTGCACGTTTGCGCTGTACCTGACTGTAACTCTAATGCAAGGTGTTAGCAATCTCGGAGAGCACGTCGCTGGTTATATACAAGAAAAATGCATAATATTATCCATCCGTAAAGACACTATGGATGCTAAAGTTCGACATCCTGCGGATCACTTTTCACTGGCAGTTTGTTTGTCAAAAGTGGTGGGACTTTGACCAGGCTGGATAGCAAGCCCATTGAAACAAATTGTTAATATCTCACTTATTTTGTTTTACAATCCTATCTCACCAATTCGTTGAGATCTCAACCCCCTTTTTCTCCCTGTGATCGTTATGTAATTTGTGATACAACCCAAAATTCACATCTGCAGAATCGCAGCGAAGCAAACTACAAGCTTTTTTTGTTTTTCCCAAGCATTGAGTTATTTTTGTTCCTTCTTAGATCTCGAGAACCATGTAGAAGTGTTACAGTAAAACATCTGATAACTGCAGTACTTTATATAATGCCCTGCCTGCAAGCAATGGCTTCCACGTTAAATCCGTGACTTTGTCATAATTTGACGTTTTTTTGTCATAGAAACAGTTAATGTAGTGACTATCAATTGCATACGACGCTACTATTTAATCTCAATTTACCGTGTACACCAGCATACAGTAACATTCGGTGAGGTACTATGACAGCAAATTAATTTTATTCAGTGGATTTATACAAGAACATATGTTGTCGCAATAACATTGACAGTGCAAGTTTTGCATTCTGCGTTTGCAAATCTAATGTAGCTACTGTATCATTTTATTTTAATGGTTAGTTAAATGGTTAGTTGTTTTCCTAAGTTTCCACCCTTTGTTCAAAGCGGTTCAATCCTGTTTGGGACAAGTATTGGGGGAGGGGGGGGGAGGTTGCTGTGAGACTTCTCTTCGCTCATTGGTCCACATTGTCAGATGGTGAGGATGACTTAATGCTTTTTGCAGAAAAACAATTTGCAATAGCTACTTTACACCTTCGTATGATGGGTACATTGCCAGTGAAAATGTTCATTTTGCATTAAATTATACTTTCTCCCCACACATTTTTGTGATTTTGATGCCGTGCATCAAAATATTAAGTTTTGCAATGAAATTGTGATATTCTATTCCAATTTTGCCATTTATGTTAGGAAAGCAGTGATGCATTGAATACAGATGTTGTGGCTCGTTTGCATATGCGTTTACTTTGAACTCGCTGCATTTTACTTAATATGTAAGAACATATAGTTGAAAATAATTTGTATTGTGCCAGTTGAGTAAATGGATTCATTTTATTTGCAATATCTAAAAAATAGTTATTGCATGTGGTAGCTTAGAGAAGGCAGTGAGCGTCTTCGAATGTTTGCAATAAGAATTTCACATTTTCCTTTTTTTGTAAGTGAGCTTTGGTTAATTATTATCTTACTCAAGTTTCTGTCGCTCAGTTAAGATTCGTTGCACTTGCCCCTCCCCAGAGCGCCGATTGGCCCTGCTATTTGTTAGACTGTTGCTAAGGCGCTGTTAACTTTTCATTAGTCAATAGAGTTGCCAGTCACATCCCTCCTTCTGCCTCAAGTCACATTCGGGGAAAAAAAAACCCTTTCTGAATAAAGAGTTTAAAATGTTTCAGGGAGGGCAACAGCATAATAATAATTTAGTAATAATACATCGCGGAGAAAATATGCAATTTGCATTGTATTTAATTTTATTGCATGCATTTTATTCCTGTGAGTAAAAGCAATGACTATATTCTCCATAGCATAGGACAGGTTTAGAGGGATATGGGCCAAACGCAGGCAGGCGGGACTTGTGTAGCTGGGACATGCTGACTTGTGTGGGCAAGTTGGGCCGTATCACTCTAAATACGAACATGACATGAATTCTGACAGCAACTCTTAAGAATTTTGCAAATTACAGGTCCTAAATATTTGGAGGTGGGAATGAGTAGGAATTAAAATGAATTGTCGTTTGAGAGCTTTTTTTGGAAATGCGTTAACATTTGTCAGCATTTTTTAAAAACGAGTTGTTTGTGAGCTTTTTTTGGAAATGCATTAACATTTGTGAGCTTTTATTTAAATGAGTTGTCGTTTGTGAGCTTTTTTTGGAAATGCATTAACATTTGTGAGCTTTTTTTTATAAAAGGAATTGTCGTTTGTGAGCTTTTTTTGGAAATGCATTAACGTGTGTGAGCTTTTTTAAAAAATGAATTGTCGTTTGTGAGCTTTTTTTGGAAATGCATTAACATTTGTGACCTTTTTAAAAAAATGAATTGTCGTTTGTGAGCTTTTTTTTTAAATGAGTTGTCGTTTGTGAGCTTTTTTTGGAAATGCATTAACATTTGTGAGCTTTTTTAAAAAATGAATTGTCGTTT
The DNA here is from genome assembly GCA_035221665.1 of Okamejei kenojei. Classification (NCBI taxonomy): domain Eukaryota; kingdom Metazoa; phylum Chordata; class Chondrichthyes; order Rajiformes; family Rajidae; genus Okamejei; species Okamejei kenojei. The sequence goes on from CM069133.1 coordinate 7,755,423, forward strand.
GTGAGGTTTTTTTTTGAAAAAAAATGCATTTGACACATATTTGAGGGTTTTTTTGATGCATTGACGTTTGAGAGCTTTTGAGGAAAAAAATGCATTAACAGTAGACAATTAACGTTTGAGAGCTTTTTTTTTGGGGGGGGGGGGGGGGCATGCTATTTTGTGCAATGCACTTGAACAAGCTGCACATGCAGTTGGGATTTGCAGAGCTGCCAGGCAATGACTTGTGTGGTGCTGTGTGTCCACCCCTGTCCTGTCCTGCCCTGCCCCGTCCTGCTGCTGATGAATACCATGTGGATGCGGCTGCGCTGGGCTGTTCGCACCGGTTCAGGCTGGCTCTCTCCGCTCACAGCCTCTCTGCCGACCTGATTGACAGCTCGCTACTTGTTTACCGCTCCACTGCGAAAAAAAAAGCAAGCTCAGTCTGCTGAGCTGGCAGAATAGGCGGAGAAAAGAAAGGCAACGAATCTGGAGCACGATCTCGCTGGAAAGCGGCTACTTTACTGCACAAAGGGGGTTCACTGATTTAATGCAAAATGCACATAGTCCTTAAATATAATAATAACTTTATTACGGACTCAAGGTCCAGACAAGGGGCAACATTACATTAAAAAATGCATTGCATCTCAAATATCATAAATGTATATAAAATCATGGTAAATCACATAAAAACATCATCATTTATATAGTTTTAAAAATATATAAATATCTGCTTTATATATATATATATATATATATATTAGCTACATTTAAGGATTTATTTATATATATATATATATATATATATATATATATATATATATATAAAAAAATCCTTAAATGTAGCTAATCGTTCATAATTGAATTTGATGGTGTTCTTGCAAAAATGTTACTAAAGCTAATGAGTCCTATTCAAACCACACCTTTTAATTTCCCTCTTCAGTGCTAGATAACGTGGAAAAGGGGATTTTCAAATGGGACAGGTGCACGCACTGTTGGAGAGGGTCACCAGTAAAATGAAAACCAGCATCAGGTTGTCACAGAATTGGTCTACATTATTTTGCCCTGTAAATCGTGGTGTTGGCCCGAAAATATATAACTTAATATGGAAAATGAAATGAAGAAGTTTTGAGTTAAGGTCGCGTCATTGAGGAGAATAAGGAAGGTCAAGTTGTTTATCGTAAAATTATAAATCCCCGAAGGCTGTGCAGGGTGGAGCTACTGGGGCACAGGTTCCTGATAGGACCAACTCGCTGGAGTTCGCCTAGTAACTCCAAACAATAAGCTTCACTGTTCATTCCCCATCTTCAACAGGGGTACAGTGAGGCTGGCTGCTGTCGGTAGCTGGGAGCCAGAAGGAAGTTGATAATTCCACACTAACCAGTATAATTAAATGAGCAAGTTTAAAAAAAAAAAAAATCTTTAGTTGAGTTTAGTTTAGTTTATTGTCACGTGTACCGGGGTACAGTGAAAAGCTTTTGTTGCGTGCAAACTAATCAGTGGAAAGACAATAGATGATTACAAAATAGAGCCATTCACAGTGTACAAATGCACGATAAGGGCATAACGTTTAGTGCAAGATTAAGCCATTAAAGTCTGATCAAAGATAGTTCGAGAGTCTCCAATGAGGTAGATAGTAGTTCAGGACTCAGGACTGCTCTCTTGTTATTATAGGATGGTTTAGTTGCCAGATAACAGCTGGCAAGTTACTGTCCCTGAATCAGGTGTGCCTTTTGCCCGATGGGAGAGGGGATAAGAGGGAAGGGCCAGACTGTGACTCGTCTTTCCTGCATTCGCTATTAATTTGCAAACAAACTCAAAAGTTATTTGATTGACATTTGGCTAATGCTCCAAACTTTATTGCTTCAGCAAAATAAGGTGAAGTAACATCCTCCGGGAAAGTAAATCAACCAAGCAGGAATGCCGTGTGCCTGACTGGCCACACATTATTGTGGAGATATCTTAACTGGTCTCTGTCTTAATTAGCTAGTTGAATAAAGTTTTTACCAGCAGTTTGCGATGAAGGTGACTTTTCAAGGCAATCCAGAATGGGCAACTGATACAGAATTCCCACTGATGCCCATGAAATAATAATATGTCCTTAATATTTGTGGATTTGTGGATTAAACCACAAATAGTATCAATTAAAACGGGTCCTGGTTGGCTTTTCATTACATGTTTAACTATACATTGGGTGGTATTGTAGTACAGTGTAAATTACTGGCCATCAGCTATCGATCTAGTCATATATTTGAATCCGTGGTGACCAGAAACTAAAGTTCAAAAACTTCAATCTATCTGGAAGTAGAGCCAGCTTCAGTCATGTACCAATGAAATGATCAGGTTATTGTTTAAAAAATATATATATATAATGTGCTTTGGAAAATGAATCTTCTTACCTGATCTGGCGTAACATGTTCCACCAAATTCATTTAATATGGGTGATAATTAACAGATCAGTGAAATACACTTCCAGCACATCTGCATCCTGTGATAGTAATTTCTGACATAAATTATTCATATGTTTTGAGCTGCAGTTATTTTTTTTAAATCAATGTTATTTTACTTGTATGTTCCAAATCAACTGTTGATTGTTTATTCTATAACTTTTTTTAAACCCGATTCTTTTGGTACGTAAAATGACATGGTTGCTAATGTAAATTATTTTGTAAATTTTTTAGATGATGATGATTCTGAAGAAGACCTCACCACAATACCTTCAGGCAGACATGAATATCCATTCAGCTTTGAGCTTCCACAAATGTAAGATTTAGACTTTTAATGTTTTGCTTCCTTCCTATGTGCTTCTGGAAATATAAATATTTTCAAATAATTGTAGATTTCTGTTATAAATCTGTGTTTTGGGTGACTTTCCTTATTGACCATAGAGAAGCCCTAGACTTATTTGTGATTCTAATGAAGATGCCTGTTCAGACCTCTAAGTTTTTCCCACTACTGAATTTTTAAATTCAAATTAGTCTATTCTGGGCTCCATTTTTTTTTTGTGATCAATCCATGTGAAAATCAACATAAAATTACAGAAGGTGTACAGCACAGAAGCAGGGTATTTGGCCCTATGGGTCTGTCCTACTGTTTCATTCTTCTAACTCTATCAGAATGACTATTCCATTCCACTTTTGTTGATCCAATTCTTCTAAAATGCTGAACACCAGAACTATTCCTTGCAGTAGCGAGTTTCCCATTTTCAGCACGTTGTTGTTCTCTGAATTTTTCAATTGGATATTTATCATCAGGTTTGTTCTCTCCAACCCAGTGAAAATAACTTATTTGCATCCGTGCCCTGCAAAACCAGAGGAAAGTAAGCTAAGGGAGAACTTTTGTCAGTTCCTGGCTTCACTTTACTAGTTTGCATCATCTTCTCTTCCACCCTACTATATCAGAAACTGAACATCTTTAATTGTACAGTGAAGATTCCTAGGCACGTATAATTACAATAATTTCAACAGGGCAACCTCTCTGAATTTTGAAATAGTTTGTTGGATTGGTTGATCCCAAAGAAGTTGACTTGTGTTGTTCTATTAGTTGCTGCCATTGATGGTTCTTTATTTCCTGACAGACCATTAGCTACCTCCTTTGAAGGCAAATATGGCAGTGTGCGCTATTGGGTAAAAGCTGAACTGCACAGGCCGTGGATGTTGGTAATGAAAGTGAAGAAAGAATTTACAGTCTTTGAACACATTGACATTAACACACCATTGTTGCTGGTGAGTGTTTGAAAGCTTTGGAAAGCTCTCACTGAAATTTTGTACACTTTCCATACAGGTCCATTTTTAACTTGATTTAAAGAATGCACAGTAGGGCCCTGTAATTAAAACCAAGTGGTTACAACAAAAACATATTTCTAATGTCTGAAACTCCAGATAACAATTATTAAATTCTTCATAGAGTAAATATAGACATTCCATTATTGTGATATAGTATTTTAAGTTATGACTAATTGATATTGAATATTTAATAGATTTCAAGATTTTGATCCCCAATGAGGAATGACTACTAAACAAATCCTCTTTATGAAGATTTAAAACAAAACATTGAGAAGTTGTAAACTCCTCTAACCTTGCCATTGCCAATTTAGATTCAAAGTCCAACTCTAAATTTAGCAATATAATTACTAAAATAAACATGTTGTTGAGAATGGATAAACTGAACCATCAAAGTTATAAATGGGAAATATTGTGACTTTTGTCAGATTAGGCTAGAAAATATATTGGAAATTGGAGTGTTGGACATGTAAATGTAAGAATGTGCCACAACTGATATCATCATGGGTTAATCTAGACACTGACTTGCCCACATTATGCAGTTCTTGCTATTTAACAGTGGGAGAATTAGTGCTCTTTTTTGCAGGCCGAAACAAATATATTAGGCTTTAATTAAAAATTGCATTCCCCAAAATCTGATAAGACTTAAAGGATGGTGACTTTGAAGAGTTGATTTCCTTGATAATTTGTGCAAATATTCATGAAGTGGAGGTCACCTTTGTGAACAATGCTCACAGTTTTTTAAAATTACATCTGATTGTGGGAATTAACCAAAAGTTCTATAATATTTAAGTCGCATTCATTTTAACTTGTCTAGCAAATATGTAGAACACTATCCACCAGTTAAGGGGACGGGCATTATGCACCACTTGTGCACTGCTCCATATAAACCATTAATATCTTGCACTTGAAAGTGCATAGCATAGATTGTTAGCTAGTTTGCTATTAATGTAGCACCATATGTCATCCTGAGAGACTGTCTATTCTGAAGGGAGCAGGGGTATTTACTGTGCTTTCTGTTCTTTTTGCAGTCACCACAGGCAGGCACAAAAGAGAAAACTCTTTGTTGCTGGTTCTGTTCCTCAGGCCCAATATCCCTAAGTGCCAAAATCGAACGCAAGGGCTACACACCAGGTAAAAATCTGGAGCACTGAAAAATTATTTCAATCCTTGGTCTTTGATTAATTAATGAATCAGCCAGGTAGCTGGATTGGTGTTTCAATTATATTCATCACAAACGGACAAGGCTGAGGGGAGGAGGAAATAATTGGCTTTCTTGTTCCGAATTTTCTTCAAATCAGTCGTACTTCAACTTGCCCTTACTGAAAATTATAGCTGTCTTAAATTCTATTGAGGGGAGGATTAGGCTTGACTATTGTCAGTTAACCTTTATCGAATAACCCGCAAAAGCATATGTCTTCCAACCAGGATTTGATTTTGACCTGATCAAATACCAGAGGATGGCTGACACTAGAATGAGTCACCAATCTCAGGCAGAGAGTCAAAGTCGGAGAGATTATCCACAGAGCTATTTCGTGATGGCAATAGGCAACATATTTAGTTAATCTGTTTTCTTTCCAAATCTTTTCTTTTTAATTTTTAGTAAATTAAAATATATTTACTCATTTTGTTCCATCCCATTTTTACTATGAGGATAATAAAATGGGTTCAGATTTCCATAACTGGTACTGGAATCAATGATGTTAATATTACCATTGTTAAACAGTGTAGACCGTGTTAAAGCACAAATACTATCGATTTAGAAGACTGCTGATGATTACCTTGATAATACATGTTGATGAATAAATGTTGTTTAAATGGCACTTTAAATTAATGAGACTGAATACATATTCTAGACATAGTGACACAAATTACATTGTGCACTGTGTATCTTTTCTTGTGCAGGTGAATCAATTCACATATTTGCAGAAATTGAGAATTGTTCTTCCCGTATGGTAGTGCCAAAGGCAGCCATTTACCAAACACAGACTTTCTATGCCAAAGGGAAAAAGAAGGAAGTTAAACACCTTGTAGCCAACTTGAGAGGAGAATCACTGTCGTCTGGTAAAACAGAAAGTTGGAATGGAAAACTACTGAAAATTCCACCCGTGTCGCCGTCGATTGTAGACTGCAGTATAATTCACGTGGAGTACTCACTAACGGTAGGTGTTGAATTGTGTGCTGACAATGCTAAACGATAACGTGAAAAACATTTCATTGGTAACACCGGACCTCTTAAAGAAGGTGGTTTACAGTGTTATCATTTTCTTGCTTCAGTTTCTGTTCACCTTTTCATTTTCTTCTTTTCCCCATCCCCAAGTCTTTGGTTAAGTATATTTAGTTGTAGGAACATCGTAGCTAAGTGGGGATCCTTTAGCAGCCAGTTTCCCTCCGAATAATGTGCCCAAGGTGTGAAATTGGCTGTCAAGGAAGGCCCAAGAAACTGTATGGGAAATTTTCATGTTCTTGATATTTTTCCTAACCCTTTTTAGGTTTCCTGCTGTAAGCTTGAAGAGTGCAAAATTCCCTTTTTCCCAGGTAACGTTTGTGAATGCAGGTGTTTGTAGAGACAAAAAAAATTAAGTGTCTTTTTAATGTTTGTGTATATTTCTTTCCCATTTAAAAAACTATTTTCTCCCTTCTCTAGATCAACCCGCACTACATCCCGGCCAAGAGGGCGTGAAGGTGACCTGCTCCCAGGCCAATGCCGCTCTGTAACCGGCTGTCAGGAGGTGCGCGGGGTGACTTGCCCTGTTTTTAAAACTGTTGAAACATTTTTTTTTAATTATTCTTAAGGGGAGACAGTTAGCTTCCACTTATCCCTCCTTTGCTGACCCAGTTGAGATTGGAAACTCACTGTCTTGGGAATAGTATCATTTTATATTTTGGAAGAATTTGTCCTTTCTCGAGTAACTTGCCCGTTTAAACCTCTGCTGCACTTTTTTTTTACTTCCTCCATAGCTAGTTTAACCGTAACCATTCTAGGGTGCGTTACAAGGTTTAAAAATCTAACCTCGTTAACGCCTTTCTCCAAAAGTGTGTGAGCTTGAGGATGTACTGTGGTTTCCTACAGAGAATATAGTAGCAACAACATTTTTTAAAAAAGAAATGCAACTCTTGTTACTGTGTGATCAAATCAAAAATGTCCTTTCTGTAAAGCTCTACAACGATTCAGAAATGAAGATATTTATTCTGAATTAGAAAATAGTCCTGCATTTATACTCCAGTCAATTGTTTTTGTTTTCCCTCCACTTCGTAGAAAATCCTAATCTAATGCATTTTTCAACTCCCTGTGGATGTATGAATGTAAATTTAAATTGTTTAATTTTTGTGTGATTTTCCTTGAAGTGAAAGTGCAAGGCTAGAGTGCTTAAAAACAGTACCATATGCCATATACCAAAGTTGCAGATTCTACATACACCCTCCGTAAAGATGAAACATCCTCAACTGACATAATATTTGGATTCCCCACATTAATCTGAATGAAGATTTCATGATAAAAACAATCACCTGGAGTTTGTAATCACTTATCAAAAACTTTACCTCCAACTCCGGCGATCGATATAGAAGCATAAATTGAGGACAGGATCTTTGAAGCCCTTTGTATTAAATAACCTGCAACTATTTGGGGTCCTGAATGAAATGTGGTTACCTCATGTGAACTATTAAGGTTACTGTTAGCAGCTATCCAATATTGGACAAGAATCAAAACCATTGGTAGAGGATGGTGGCAGGGAAGAAAATTGGAACGTAATTCTTATTTGAACACACACAACCAAAACTACACACAGAGTATTTCTGAAAGTCTACAAAGGTAGATCAGTTGCTTTCAAATACAAACTTTTTTTGAGGAGAGACCCAAGTTTTAATGAATAATGTACCACGATACTTCTGAATACATCTCTTGGCATTTAACCTTGTCTTTTCAGTAGTGGAGCATTCTGGGGTTAATTGCAGTGCCTTCTCCCAAAGCTCACAGGGCTGATGCATACCAGAGTATGTTGTGAGCTTCACAGACAGGGAAGCTCTCACAGTTTTGATTCCAGTTCTACCAATATGAATGATATCAGCCAGACATTGGTGAAGGCACTACTTTTGGCCTCAATGTTTCCAAAATTCAGGGGTTAATATTTGCCTAACAAAACTGATGAAGTTTCCTGTTCTACAGATTGCTATCCAGCGGGCATGCTGGAAGTGCATGTGTATGGAAATATATTGGAAACTGTATTAGTTGGACCCCGGTAATGGCACAACCACCTTCATTATCCAGGTGTTCATTTGAAATGTAGCCACTTGGGTGAGGTACCACAGGGCTGGGCTGCTGCCATTGGAACCATGCTCCAACACGAGTTACCACCCTCTGAAGACGAGGGACAAGGGGAGAAAGATGGAAAGGAGAAGGAGAATGAATCGACAATTAAAATCTCCCTATTTTTTTCTCTCATAGGTCTATGTGGACATCCCAGGGGCGATGAATTTAACTTTAAACTTACCACTAGTCATTGGAACGATTCCTTTGCATCCCTTCGGTAGCCGGACATCCAGCGTCAGCAGCCAGTGTAGCATGAATTTGAACTGGTTGAGTCTTGCACTGCCTGAGCGACCTGAAGGTAGGTGAAAACTCCAGAAAGTTTGAAATCCATCATGAACATCCACCACTATTTATCAGCTGGGTCAAACAACCACTTAAAAGTAGCAATGAGCAAGAGTCTCGCATCTTGGCTAGAGGGCATGGCTATATGGTGAGAGCAGCAAAGTTTAAATGATATTGTCAGGATGATGTATTTTATACAGTGGGTGGTGGCTGCCTGGAGATGTATACAGTAGTGACATTTAAGAGGCGTTTGGATAGACACATGACTATGGAGGGCTATGCAGGTAGAGGAGATTAATTTAACTTGGGATCACATTCAGTGCGGATATTGCAGGCTGAAGGGCCGTTCCTGTGCTGTACTGTTCTATGTTCTCAAGTGGAGTTACAACAAACAGAAATACCTTTCAAATAGATGTTGTGTAAGAACTAATCAAACTGATCGTTATTTAACTGATGAAATAGAAGTTTGGTATTCTAAGCAATATTGCCATCACAGTGGGCTGGACTAATTGCTGGCTATTTTAAATAATGACCATTGACTATGTTTCATTTTAGCTCCGCCCAGCTATTCAGAAATTGTGTCTGAGCAGCAACGACGAAATAATCTGGCTACAACGGCAGTACGGGATGAATTAGAAAGATTGTTCGAGGGACCATTGTTTGCCTACATCCAGGAATTTAGGTACCAACCTCCACCTGTGTATTCAGAGGTACGTATTTTTTAGTCAGTTGGAAGAGTAAGAGGTATGAACCTCTTAGTAGTTGGATTGGCTAGGTAGAGATAATTAATTCAATTAGAACCTTGTTTTAGAAGGCATTTAACGTTATGACATGTGTTGTTCTTGTACTTGGGAACAAAGAGAAAACATAAACAGTTGTTGGACCTTTATTTTGTTTGGCACCTCTAACTACTATAACTGGTCCTGCGCCAATGGAAGTAGACAACTGTCCCTACTTCCAAGCTCCATATCCAAGGTAATGAGACCTGAGGTGGTTCTGCAGTTTAAACCATGACTATTGAGAGCATGATTTGGGGAATGGTATGAAGGATGTTTCTGCAAGAACTTGTGCCTTAATTTCCATAGACCAGACGTCTGGCTCCTTTGACCTACCCTTAACAAAAAAAAAGAAGCTCTTCTCGGGTCTCCCTCAGTCCTTTCCACAATTGTGTGTGTTAATACACTGGACGTGTACTGTGAGGTTCTCATCTCTGATACTCTGATTTGGTGATCTGAATCCAACTTCCTTTGATCAGACATGGGCATCATCCGTCCTTTTTGGAACATTGTTGGGAGAATGTTCCCATCTTGGGACCAGAAGATCCATGTTCTTTATGCACGTGGAATCCTTGTCCACTCCATCCTTAAGATTTCATTTGAAGATTTGCAATTACCACAAAGGAAGAAGTTGGCTTTGTAAGCACCATGTCAGGACCCTTTCATGTTGTAGTCTTTATTGCTCTCTCACAATTGCTGGATGTGGACTTTCTATGTATATCTGGCCACATATCTGTGTCTGTCACCATTATGTGTCTCCATGGGCAGTAGGTGTGCTCGTGTCTAAATTTATTGCGCAGTACAGACAGCCCAGAGATGAAAAATCTTAGCAATTACTTAATTAAAGCTATCATGAAACAAAACAGTTGCTTAATTTCAACAATTGTGACCCTGTGTTTTTATTTTTCCAAACCAGCACTATTTGCCATTTTTATTGCTGACCCATCCAAATATGTACCAATGGAAGTAATATTCACACACCGTCTTTCATCGTGTCACCTTCCATCTCTGAGTTTTCCTCTAATACGCTGAGACATCTATTCTTCACTAATGCTGGCCTCTTGCACTTCCCACTTTAGCTGGGCATACCTTCAGCTGCCCGTGTCCAAAACTAACAAATTCTCTAAATTCCCCCCCCCCCCCCCCCATTGGATTATAAATAAGTGAATTTATTATGGGAAACAATGAAATGGCAGATGTTGAACAGGTACTTTGGATCCGTCTTCACTAAGGAGGACACAAACAGTCTTCCTGATGTAGTAGTGGCCAGAGGATTATGGGGTGACGGAGGAACAGAAGGAGAGCCACATTAGCCAGGAAATGGTGTTGGGTAGACTGTTGGGACTAAAGGCTGATAAATCCCCAGGGCCTGATAGTCTGCATCCCAGGATACTTGAGGAAATGGCTCTAGAAATCGTGGATAATTTTCCAATGTTCGATAGATTCAGGATCAATTCCTCTGGATTGGAGAGTAGCTAATGTTGTCCCACTTTTTAAGAAAGGCGGGAGAGAGAAAACAGGGAATTATTGACCAGTTAGCCTGACATCGGTGGTGGGGAAGATGCTGGAGTCAATTATAAAAGATGAAATAGCGGCTCGTCTGGATAGCGGTAACAGGATCGGTCCGAGTCAGCATGGATTTACGAAGGGAAAATCATGCTTGACTAATCTTCTGGAATTTTTTGAAGATGTAACTAGGAAAATGGACAAGGGAGAGCCAGTGGATGTAGTGTACTTGGACTTTCAGAAAGCATTTGATAAGGTCCCACATAGGAGATTAGTGGGCAAAATTAGGGCACATGGTATTGGGGGTAGAGTGCTGACATGGATAGAAAATTGGTTGGCAGACAGGAAACAGAGTAGGGATTAACGGGTCCCTTTCAGAATGGCAGGCAGTGACTAGTGGGGTACAGCAAGGCTCGGTGCTGGGACCGCAACTATTTGTAATATACATCAATGATTTGGATGAAGGGATTCAAAGTAACATTAGCAAATTTGCAGATGACACAAAGCTGGGTGGCAGTGTGAACTGTGAGGAGGATGCTATGAGAGTGCAGGTTGGGGGAATGGGCATATGTATGGCAGATGGAGTTTAATGTGAATAAATGTGAGGTTATCCACTTTGGCATCAAAAACAGGAAGGCAGATTACTAACTAAATGGCATCAAGTTGGGAAAAGGGGAAGTACAACGGGATCTGGGAGTCCTTGTTCATCAGTGAAAGCAAGCATGCAGGCACAGCAGGCAGTGAAGAAAGCGAATGGCATGTTGGTCTTTATAACAAGACGAGTCAAGTATAGGAGCAAAGAGGTCCTTCTGCAGTTGTTCAGTGCCCTAGTGAGAGCACACATGGAGTATTGTGTGCAGTTTTGGTCCCCTAATTTGAGGAAGGACATTCTTGCTATTGAGGGAGTGCAGTGTAGGTTTACAAGGTTAATTCCCGAGATGGAGTGATTCATATGCTGAGAGAAAGGAGCGACTGGGCTTGTACACTCTCGTGTTTAGAATAATGAGAGGGGATCGTATTGAAACATAAGATTGTTAAGGGCTTGGACCAGCTAGAGGCAGGAAACATGTTCCCGATGTTGGGGGAGCCCAGAACCAGGGGCCACAGGTTAAGAATAAGGGATAAGCCATTTACAACGGAGATGAGAACACACTTTTTTCTCACAGAGAGTGGTGAGTCTGTGGAATTCTCTGTCTCGGAGGGCAGTGGAGGCCGGTTCTCTGGATACTTTCGAGAGAGAGCTAGATAAGGCTCTTAAAGATAGAGGAGTCTTGGAATATGGGAAGATGGCAGGAACGGGGTACTGATTGGGGATGATCAGCCATGATCACATTGAATGGCAGTGCTGGCTCAAAGGGCTGAATGGCCTACTCCTGCACCTATTGTCTATTGTCTAAAATTGCCTTTCAAAGGTTTATGCCAATAACTTGCTATGTGCTCAAATTTTGTAAGTGTTTTCGTGAAGTATCTTGGCATCAGTTGTAGTGTTGAATAACAGTGATACACAAAAAAAGCTGGAGTAACTTAGCGGGACAGGCAGCATTTCTGGAGAGAAGGAATAGGTGAGGTTTCAGGTAAAGACCCTTCAGACTGAGTCGGAGAGGGGCAGATACAGAGATAAGAGTGCGAGAAGGAGACATCAAAGGGAATGTAGGTCAAGTAAAATGTAGAATAGATCATTGTTAGCTCGGCGAAACATAGAAAATAGGTGTAGGAGTAGGCCATTCGGCCCTTTGAGCCTGCACCGCCATTCAATATGATCCTGGCTGATCATCCAACTCAGTATCCCGTACCTGCCTTCTCTCCATACCCCCTGATCCCTTTAGCCACAAGGGCCACATTTAACTCCCTCTTAAATATAGCCAATGAACTGGCCTCAACTACTTTCTGTGGCAGAGAATTCCACAGAATGTAACAAAGCAATCGGATAAAATGTTATCGGGGACAGTCAGACTGGGAGAACTGGGAAGGGGGAGGGATGGAGCTGGAAGGAAAGCAAGGGTTACTTGAAGTCAACATTCATACTGCTGGGGTGCAAGCTGCCCAAGTGTAATATGAGGTGCGGTTCCTCCAATTTGCGCTGGGCCTCACCCTGACACTGGAGAATGTCCAGGACAGAAATGTAATTGTGGGAATCGGAGGGGGAGTTAAATTGTTTAGTATCCGGGAGATCAGGTAGGTTTAGGTGGACTGAGTGGGGGTGTTCAGCGAAATGATTGCTGAGCTTGCGCTTGCTCTCACCGATATATAGGAGTCCACACCTGGAACAGCAGATACAGTAGATGACGTTGGAGGAGGTGCAAGTGAACCTCTGCCTCACGGACATAATGAAAATGTCCCTTTGGCTCGCCATGCCGATATTGACCTTATTGCCCGTTTACATAAATTTCATACGGTTTCACCGGAACTGCATCCTTGTATGCCTTGCCTATTCAAGCACCTGTCAAAATCTCTCTAAAATGTGGTGATTGCAAGTCATTTCACCTCTGGCTATCCACTAGTATCTGCTTTCTAAAAAAAAAATGTTTTCTCAAATCCTCTTTGAACTCTTTCCTCTCGCCTTTAAACCCAAGTCTTGTATTCTATGCCTTCACCTATGAAGAGATGCGTGCTTTATATGACCACCTTCGCCGTTCTATCCATGTTGGCACTTTCAAGGTATAATGCACTTGAACTGCATGGCCGTTCTCTTCAGTAACATTCTTTCACATCCTTACTGGATATTCCCCGCTCTCTTTGATCACCTAAAATGCATTACTTCACAGTTGTCAAGATTAAATTCCATCTGCCAACATTCCATTTGAATGATATCCCACTATAGCAGTGGGCAGCATTCCTTGCTATCCTCAAGGAATGTTGAGTCCAGCAGCCTATCCTCAGTTTTCATGTCATCCGTAAACCTACATATCACATTAGTATCCCAGCACTGATCCATATGGTGCACTAATGGTCATAGAATTCAATCTGGTCTTGTTGATCCGGAACAAGGCTATTCACTTCAACTATTTCAATAACACCAGTCACATTGCCCCTGCTGCACTTCCTAGGCCTTTCTTAACCTCTCACTCCATCCATTTCTGTACCGAGGACCATGCAAAGTTTTGCCATTACTAAATGGTGTTTTAATGGAACTTCTGGATATCGATTCTTGTCTACAGTCCAATTCTTATGTCCATCTTTTTTTGTACCCTGGATGTTCCCAATCAACTACATCCAAGCAACACTCCATGGCATCGGTATCAATTTTTCTCATGTTCCAAGGTAGACAAAAATGCTGGAGAAACTCAGCGGGTGCGGCGGCATCTATGGAGTGAAGGAAATAGGCAACGTTTGGGGCCAAAACCCTTCTTCAGACTTGTTCAGTCTGAGTTTCTCCAGCATTTTTGTCTACCTTCGATTTTCCAGCATCTGCAGTTCCTTCTTGAACATTTTCTCATGAACCTTGTTTCTCTTGAACCCATGCTCTTGAATCCATTTAATAATATGGAGATGTCATAAACCATTGAGCTCTTCTGTTTGTCCGTTTTAAGCTTTCAACACCAGCAGTATCTAACCTTTTTTGTTTTTCATCCAACTCTTACACCTACCCATCTGTTCATAGAAACATAGAAAATAGATGCAGGAGGAGGCCATTTGTCTCTTTTCAAGCCACCACTACCATTGTGATCATGGCTGATCATCCACAATCAGTAACCCGTGCCTGTCTGCTCCCCATAACCCTTGATTCTGCTAGCCCCTCGAGCTCTATCTAACTCTCTTTTAGATTAATCCAGTGAATTGGCCTCTGCTGCCTTCTACAAATGCATCACCTCTTGTATATTCCTAATGTTGTTCAAATTACATAAACTACCTTTTATTAACTCGTTAGGTTATATAGGCTCACAATTTGGTGTCAGCAGTGAAGAAATGCCCCATTTTGACCTTTTAAAAATATACATACAAGTTAGCAACAAGGATTTAGCATACCGCTGCTGTTGGACATCAGCTCAACATGATCTTTTAGATACAACAATTGTGATGTCACCAAGGATTCAGTACAGATTGAATTAATTTGCTTGCAATTCGAGGAACACAGTGTGGAAACGGGTTCCTTTAGCACAAAATCCCCACGCCAACCGTCTACATGGGACATGTTCCCAAACCTTATCCCAATCTTTTCTCTACATGTGCAGGTCCAATGATCTGTTGCTTTGCAGAGCATAGTCTGTACAATGAACACAATTTGGCATGGTTTTAATGCTAAGAATATGCTGCTCTCAAAAGTCTAGGCACGTCTATCTGGGTGTTGCAGACTTTTCCAACATCTAGCATGTCCATTGCTAAACTAGAATTCCTCGTCACTTCTTCTTAATCTTCATGCACCTAAATTTAGTAAACTGCTGGGGCCTTAAATAACTAAGCAATAATTATAGTTCAGTACATCATTTAAAGTTGAAACTACTTATTATTAAGATTTTAGAGTTTCCCATGGTTTTTTATTGTGATTAGTTTGCTGATTATTGTGCTGTTTGGTTTAGAAATGCAGCGTGGAAATGGGCCCTTCAGCCCACTAGGTCCATGCTGGAAAGCAATCACATATACACTCATTTTGTCCTACACCCTAGGGACAAATTACAGAAAATTACAGATCACTGAAAATATTAAGATTTGCAGATATACATGCGCAAAATCACATACTTCAATTTTGCAGAATGATAGTTTCACCCGAAGGAGATGGGTATATGGAATGAGCTGCCAGAGGAGGTAGATGAGGCAGTGAACTATAGCAGTATACTATAGCAGTATTTAAGACACTTTGGACAGGTACATGGAAAGGAAAGGTTTAGAGGGATATTAGCCAAATATAGGAAAACGGGACAAACTTAGATGGGGCTTCTCGGTCGGCATGGATGAGTTGGGCAGAAGGGTCTTTCACACATTGGTAATATCATAGGTTTTTTTTTTACTGCTACAAAATATGACCCTATGTGAGCAGCATGCTAGCCAGTTTTAATTTCTTGTTAAAATCTTGATCCATGACTGCAATTTTTTGTTTAACTTCAACAGAATGAACTGCATTAAAAATAAATGAATCTGTATTTTCTTAAAGTTGTGTGCCTATTCTGCATATAAGATTGTTTGAAGCCTCCAGCATTTAAATTTAAATGCATGAAATCTGTAAGAACGTGTCATGGTTGCTTCAAACCCAAACCCTTTTTTTATTTTGCATGCTGCTCTCGAACAGTACTATTCCCAATTTTGTTATAAGCTCCCAATGACAAAATCAGCATAAATTCTGGTTTAAGTTTGAGTTCAGTTTATTGTCACGTGTGCCAAGGAACAGTGGAAAGCTTTTGGAGCGTGCTAGCCAGTCAGTGGAAAGACAATAAATACATGATTACAATCGAGCCATCCACAGTGCACAATAATGTGGTTAAGAGGGAATAACGTTTAGATAAAGTCTAGTAAAGTCCAATCAAAGATTGTTTGAAGGTCTCCTATGAGGTAGATAGTAGCTCAGGACTGCTCTCTAGTTGTTGGTGGGATGGTTCAGGTGCCTGGTAACAGCTGAGAGGAAAGTGAGAAGAAATGAAGAGGGAGTGGTCGGGGGGCGACTCAAGTCAGGGTGCGACTTGACTTTGATTATGCTGGTGGCCTTACTAAGGCAGCATGAGGTATAAATGGAGTCGATGGAAGGGAGGTTGGTTGTTTGTATGATGGTCTGGTCTGCTTCCACAATTCTCTGCAACCTCAGGTTGTCTAGGATGGAGCTGCTCCCAAACCGTGCTGTGATGCACCCTGATAAAATGCTTTCTCAGGCGAATCTGTAGAAATTAACTAATTAATTACAAATTTGAGGAACTTTATAGAATTTTTAATGACATTGAGCTTGAGCCAGTAGCCTCTCTCATAGGCGAATCCCAGCCATCTGATTTTATTCATGAAAACTATATGCAAGATCTACATGACTTTCCTTAGTTAGTGTCATCAAGTTACTACATTCAATGCTTAAATTTTGTTCTATTTAAATCTTGTCAGCTGGGTTCTTATTAATTTTTCAAACTCCTTCTACTTTGCAGATTGATCCTAATCCAGATCAGTCAAGTCAGAACCGAGAAACAAACACAACAAATTGTTCTACCCGCTGATGGGCTTTATGTGGCCATCGAGCCTGTTCTTTTGTGGTTTTAAAAATGCATCACGGCACCGTTGAGGGCAGAAAACTCAACGCAAGGCATAAAGGAAGCTCAGTGATGCTTTTTCGGCAATGGACAGACACAGACAGCCAATGCAGATGAAAGCCGGAATCTGTGGCTTGGAAAGCTGCTGTCGCTGCCAGAAGAAATCGTAACTTTTTCGTGGGGCACCTGCAAGAAGCAGCTGAAGTGTGAACAGTGGCCACAGTTTGGCTTGACTTTTAGCACCATTTTCCTGGGGTCTCAACCTTAACTAAAATTTGCACATATTATTCAGTGCTTGTGTTGCGCTTCATATTCCATTCAGTCTTGATGATGGCTGTTTTTTATTTTCATTTGTGGTTACTGCAGACATCAAGTTTGTGATTTTTGCCTGGTGTCTGCACGGTTCGAAGATCAAGTCAGCAGTGTACCAACCTGATGGAATGCACTGATGTTATGTAGCCTGGACCGTACCTGCTTTGCACGTGCTCAGTATTGTCTTCTCAGGCTGGCCTTGCAACACCAACCTAATTGTGGCTTCTTTTCAAACATCAAATGCCTTCAAGCCAATATTTGTTGCTACTTGTTCTTTTGCAACCTAATGTAGTAGAATAGCAACAGATCAAAAACTTGGAATAAGACTGCAAAGAAATTCTCTATTAATTTCCCTTCCTCGGGAGAGCTGTCTTTTGTTTTACTATTTGTTGCATTTCTACTATACACAGTATCTTTGTGTTTCAGACTGCCTAAAACACACAAATCTCAGGTGAATTTGTCACTTGCCAAATTGTTGGTATACTTTTGTGTTTTGATTAAATTGCACTGTTTCAAAATGAGGGACGATTGCAAAATATGGTTGGACTTTGAATTCCTATTTTCCACCATATCCACCGCCATATTTGACCGTAATTACATCCCTTCTATTTTGCTACCCTCTTCCCGACGTTTCAGGTCAAGAATTAGTTAACCTGTTAACACGCACAAAATAAAATTGGCGTCTTGTCTGAAGGACTTCATTTTGTACTGGACGTTAACTATTCACCAAGGTCAAATGGGCATTTCTGTTGT
The DNA here is from genome assembly GCA_035221665.1 of Okamejei kenojei. Classification (NCBI taxonomy): domain Eukaryota; kingdom Metazoa; phylum Chordata; class Chondrichthyes; order Rajiformes; family Rajidae; genus Okamejei; species Okamejei kenojei. Next base: position 7,773,283 of record CM069133.1, read on the forward strand.
GAACGCATGTCCTCCTCACAGTTAAATCAGGTGCAGGAGCGAATGTCTTATTCCACAAGTGGCCTTTTTGTAAAAAAAAGTTTAAGTATGCTATTCTGTTTTGCCAAACTTAGGTGCAGCACCCACATGGAGTAGTTTGGTGGAAGGATTTGACTGTTAATTAGTTACATTTTCTTAATCATTTTTTTTCCAGAGAGGGCATTGAGGTTCACGGTATTTTGCGAGTGTCCCTGGTGTATAAATTGTTTTGTGGGGTATTTGGCATTATAGGGCATTTGATGTTTCTATTTGGGTAACCCTTATTTCTTTCTTTCCAAACTAGGGATCAACAAATTGCTTAAGCAGGTATGAAACCTGATTTCCATAGAATAAGTTAAAAAAAAAAACAAAAACTAAAGGGATCGATCAAAATTATTCCACACCCTTTGCAGACCAAATATGGTCATTGGTGATCATGCTCGGTTATTTTCATTTCAGATCATGAGTGCACATATTTGAATGGAGTTCGGATATATGCTGAATCTGAATTTAATTGTGAATTTTAAATATAACTATATATTTCTTCAATATTGGTCGATCCCCAACTTAAAAGACAAAGGACTCTGCAGTCCAGTATTCAATCCAGTTTCCTGTTTTTTTTGTTAAAAATTGGGAATAAATTTAAAAATCCAATATGTTCTAGAAACCAAGTGCAATATTTAACAATTTTTGTAAGATTTTTTCCTTGACCGTGTACTGACTTTTTTTTTTAGTTTGGTGCTGTAATTTTGTAGATTTTGTTAAGGAAACAAAGATCCATGTTCTGTATGGTTTCATTTTTGTTTAGCTGTTCGTGTAAAATTAAAATGTTTTGCTATTGAATTTTGCACTAATTATTTCGCACTTTTTCCTGCTTCAAAATGCACGTCAAATAATGTTAAAGCTGTAAAACCAGGTTTGATTCTTGTGCTGAAGTAGCTGATCTCATTCAGGCTGTCTGTCAGCAATGGGTGGCATTGAGCAAAGGATTGGAAAACATGTCCATGATTGTTACTATCTGGCACCCCCTGCTGGAAGACATACATGCAAGTAACAAGCTGAAGCATTAAGAGTTTTGATGCCCCATGGTCCAACAGGTCCAAGGACACTTGCTGTCAAATTTGATTGATTGATATTTCCAGCATAGTAACAGGCCCTTTCACCCACCAAGTCCATATGGACCATTGATCGCCCATTCACACTAGTTTTATGATACTCCAGCACTTTGCACTGGTGTAACTCAGCAGGTCAGGCAGCATCTGTGGAGAACATAGACAGGTGACTATTTGTCAGGACCCTGCAGTGTGAAGAAGGACCCCAACCCGAATTGCCACCTATCCATTTTCTCCAGAGATGCTGCTTGACCTGCTGAGATACTCCAGCACTTTGACTTGTATCTGCCTGAATTTCCTTGTATCCTTTATATCACTTTCACAACCACTGCATAATAGGGGCAATTTATAGAGGACAATGAACCCACAACTCCGCACGGCTTTGGAATTTTGGAGGAAAAAGACAAAAGCCCGGGCAGACACAGGGAGAATGTGCAATCTGAACACACAGCACCCGAGGTCAGGATTGAACCAGGGTGTCTGGTGCTGTGAGGCAGCAGCTCTACCAGCTGTGACAGTGTGTTGCCTAATTTGATTGTTCATAACAAATATAACATTGAGAAACCACTACAATTCAAATTAACCCCAGTTAGAAACATAGAAATTAGGTGCAGGAGTAGGCCATTCGGCCCTTCGAGCCTGCACCGCCATTCAATATGATCATGGCTGATCATCCAACTCAGTATCCTGTACCTGCCTTCTCTCCATACCCCTTGATCCCCTTAGCCACAAGGGCCACATCTAACTCCCTCTTAAATATAGCCAATGAACTGGCCTCAACTACCCTCTGTGGCAGAGAGTTCCAGAGACTCACCACTCTCTGTGTGAAAAAAGTCTTTCTCATCTCGGTCTTAAAGGAATTCCCCCTTATCCTTAAACTGCGACCCCTTGTCCTGGACTTCCCCAACATCGGGAACAATCTTCCTGCATCTAGCCTGTCCAACCCCTTAAGAATTTTGTACGTTCCTATAAGATCCCCTCTCAATCTCCTATATTCTAGAGAGTATAAACCGAGTCTATCCAGTCTTTCTTCATAAGGCAGTCCGGACATCCCAGGAATCAGTCTGGTGAACCTTCTCTGCACTCCCTCTATAAATAAATCCTTGAAGTAAAATTGGACAGGGTGGGTATTTCACTGCAGCTAATATATAAATAGGTGAACTATTTGAGTATTGTGAAATAGATTATCTATCTCAGTAGAAATTTAGTAGAAATGTTACTGATTTGTTCAAAGGTAGTCAAAGCCATCCCTTTTGACAATTACTGGTGGGTGTGGAGATGTGCAGTTGTACTAGAATTGTTGAATTTCAATGTCAATTTTTGTTTTATCCCTCCCATATGATTTGTACGGTCTAGTTTTTAAACATTTTATATGCATAGTGTGATTACAATGTTGGATATCTAATTTTTATTTAATATTAATTTTCACAGTTGGCACAGTTGCTGTCATTTAAACTTAAATGAAAACCAAAGCTATTGACTTTACAGTATGAACCAAACCTTGTGCCTGCAATATTGAAGCCCTCCCCTCTCCAGCGGATGGGTCAAGCTACATCAAATGTTTGCTCCCTCAGTGTGTGATATTTGAGCAGGTCCAAATGAAGGTTGGCTTCCTAGCTTCTTGTCATACAACCTTGCCTGATCCATGGGCACTTGCTAGCTCTTGCCAAAACCCATCACTTCTACTGATCAGCTCAATCTGCTCTACTCCCATCAGTCTGAAGACCGGCCCTGACCCAAAACATCATCTATTTTCCTCCACAGATGCTCCCTGTCCATCTGTAGTATGTTTTCTGTTCCAGTATTTACTATTTTATAGGGTCAGTTGTATAATTATAGCAAATGTACTGTTGCATTGTGTGGTAACCAGTCAAAAAATAATCAGAAGAAAAAATGAAATAATATTCCGATATTAAATGTGAATTTTATGATTCTTGCCATTTGTTTAAAAAGACCAAGATTTATACTTTTGAATATAGCAAAAATATCTTGAAGAAATTAGGAGAGGAGATGTTTGTATTAAAAAGAAATGGCCCAGATATGGATGTACTGTATTGTCTTGACAGGACTGAGACAATGGGGGAATTGTTAACATATCTAACACGTTCCTGTAGTCCAGAAGATTGATGTGGGGCTTATGATACATGAGTAACCTGCATAATTCAATACAATGAAAAAGCACACATTTTGTCATGTTAAGGTTGCAACATCCAGCCAGCACTGTGTTGTTGGTTTAACCAGAACAAACACATTACACAACGTTCGGCAGCAAACCTTCCGATCTCCTAACATGTCAAGTACAACGTAAACAAGGGCAGAAGTAATGAACCAGAAGATGTGATGACCTGTTTCTTCCCCAGTGGCGCAGATGGAGATCACCATTATAAATGCAGTCTTTGCTGAGTTCATGACTAGCAGATGATAACTTTGACTTCCAATTCTGACCTGGACTGATACTGATAAAATAATCTGAAAATATTGAGAGGAAAAAATACTGGTACATCTTGCAAGACTTGAAGTGTTAATTGGAGTATGCCTTGCCCTTTGGATTAAAACCTCTAGTATCTTTGATTAAAACCATCGTAAATTATCGTACGTGCGTGGCTTGTGGTCAGAGCAGGGGCGCGTTGCAGTGTGGGTGCCAGATCACTACAGTGTAAAGTCAAGCACCAGTTGTGCTTCTGAAGACTTTCATGGGATGAGCCAAGGCAGGCAGCTGTATCATTGTGCTGCCCTCAACAAGCTACTGTCAGCAAAGAACACCAGCTCGGCACTGCAAGATGAAACTCCAGACAATTGCCATAGCTGCTGCAGATACCAATGTTAAATCCTGCAGAGGAGTCAGTTGCTGCACTTTTTTAAACTGATAAGGGACCCGTTTTCCAGAGTTTCCTTTAAACTCACTGTGATCATTAAAGCATTTATTATAATACAGTATAACTTTTTTTTTCTAAGTGCATTGAAGTGTAGACGCAAGAAACCACAGATGCTGGAATCTTGAGCGAAAATCAAAGTGCTGGAGGCAGTATCTGTGGAAGGAAATGGGCAGATGTTATTTTTGGATTTTGAAATAAAAGTGTATTGGTGTATTAATGAGAATGACAGCAGGATGAAAGAGATAGTTGTTGACTTAAGGAAGTGAAAGGGTAAACATAACCCTGTGCTCATCAGTAGAACTGTAGTGGAGATGCCAAGAGTTCTTAGGCATTTGTTCCACTAGCAACCTAACCCTTGTTTCACTAGCAACCTAACCTGGTCTCTACACTGATTTGGTGATACTGAAAGTGCATCAGCCCCTTTGGCATATGAAAAGATCTGGCATGTCCACGATGATTCTCTCAAACATCTACAGATGCAGACAATGTTGTGTGCTCTTGTGAGATGACAGCAATGCACAAAAGAGGAATAAATGAAATAATATTTCAGCGGTACCTAGTTCATTTCAGTATCCCATTAACCTTTGAGCTTCACGTGAACAATGGATTTCAGTACACACTGGTGCAATTTAATTTAATGTAATTTAAGCTAATTGCCCAGTCCAGCACCACCAAAGTCCTGAGCATGCCGGGTTTTGTGAATCTTACTCTCTGCTGTGGCTGCAGTGTTGACTAGCACCATCAGTGTTGAACGATAGTCCAAAGGGTCATGGATATTATGAATATTTTGGCCTGACAATTGGAACTAATGCAATGAAAGTGGTCACAGGTGCTATTCGTCAAGAAGCAAAGTTGGGAACAAATCATTTATGTTGAAAAATCTGGGGATTTCGTGAACCAACTTAATCTGCAAGTTGAATTGGTAGTAAAGAAAGCAAAATATATACAAGCACTTATTAAAATATGGTTTGTATACAAAAATAGGGATGTAATGCTGAGGCTCCGTAAGGTGCTGGTAAGGCAGCATTTGGAGTTTTGTGAGCAATTTTGGGCACCATATCTGAGGAAGGGTGTGCTGGCACTGGAGGGTATCCAGAGTAGGTTTACAGGAATGATGCCAGGAATGAGTAGGTTAACCTATGACGAGCGTCTGTTGGCACTGGGCCTGTACTCGCTGGAGTTTAGAAGAATGAGGGGGGACATTCTTAAAACATTTGGAATAGTGAAAGGCTTGGATAGAGTGGATGTGGAGAGGATGTTTCCACTAGTAGGAGTGTCTAGGATTAGAGGTCATAGCCTCAGAATGAAAGGATGTTCTTTTAAGAAGTAGATAATAAATTTATTTAGCCAGAGGGTGATGAATCGGTGGAATGCTTTGCCACAGAGGCCAAGTCAGTGAATATTTTTAAGGCAGAGATAGATAGATTCTTGATTAGTACAGGTGTTGGAGGTTACGGGGAGAAGGCAGAAGAATTGGGTTAGGAGGGAGAGATAGATCAGCAGTGATTGAATGGTGGAGTAGACTTGATGGGCCCAATGGCCTAATTCTACTCCTATCACTTATGACCTTATTGCGATCTGGGATCTCCTGGCTGACCGTTGCTATATTGCTGCTGAGATTTGTAATGAGGGGAGGATGGCATAGTTTGTATTGGGAAATGTTATTTTGCACTTGTTACTTATGAAAATTACCTGTCTTCCAGTGAGACCCTTATATCTGATGTGGACCAATGCTCATCCCTTTGGTCCATCAATGGATGCTGAGCAAAGACATCCTCCTTTTCACTCTGACCCTGTACCTCCGTGCTTCATGATCCTTAGGCTCTGGATCTCTGCACACCTCGTCTTCTGGCACCAGAATTCAACAGGTGAGATTACCGAGTAAAGATGGGTGAAGATCCACATTTCTTGGACTCATCCGGGAACAAATTCTCACTGCATGATTTCCCTCTATGTTCCCAGTGCCTAGCTGGTGCTAGGGTCTGCATTCAGCTGTCGTGCTGGAGGATGCATTGATGAGAGATCCAGGGAAGTACAAGTCTCCACCTGCATTCTTCCCTCTCAGATGGTTTTGAATCCCTCAGGATGTAAAGGGTCATAAGGAGCAGAATTAAGCCATTCAGCCATTCAAGCCTACTCCGCCATTCAATCATGGCTGATCTATCTCTTCCTCCTAACCCCATTTTCCTGTCTTCTCCCCATAACCCCTGACATCTGTACTAATCAAGAATCTATCTTTCTCTGCTTTAAAAATATCCATTGAGTCGGCCTCCACAGCCTCCTGTGGCAAAAGGTTGCGTGCGCTTCCCAGAAGCCTGCCCCTCATCTTTAGGAAATGCTCCTTGTTATCCACAAAGGCCTGTCATTGCGGGAATGGAAGCTCTGGCCATTCATGAGCAAGTCTGAGTTATTAAAGGGAGTCCTGTGGACAGATGGGTCCAGACAATGGCTGCCAGCACCTTTGTGAAAGCAGCAATGCTAGACAGAGAAGTAATTTTGTTTGCAGTGCCTAGGTGTCCTCTCTGATCCAGTGGCAAACATCAAATTTGGAGAAGTGGCAGAGATCTGCTGCAGCGGCTTGAAAGGATCCTGTGCTAAGGAAGTTGTAATGATCAAGTCAGGTTTATTATCACAGATACATGTAACTGCAATGTCCAGGTTCAGGAATAGCCACTTCCCCACAGCCATCAGGCTATTAAACTCAACTCATACAAAACTCTGAACATTAATAGCCCATTATCTGTTTATTTGCACTTTATCTGTTTATTTATTCATGTGTGTATATATTTATATAATTGGTATATATATGGATACACTGATCTGTTCTGTATTTGTTGTGTCGTGCATTGTCGTGCATTGTCGTGCTGCTGCCGATTGGAACTCATGATATATGTATTTGTATTTTTATTTTTTACACGCACACTGAATGGACACTGGTTGAGCAATCCTCTGACCAAAGAAATGTCTCGTCATCTTCCTACGAGAACATCCTTTAATTCTGAGGCTATGACCTCTAGTCCCAGACTCTCCCACCAGTGGAAACATCCACTCTATCCAAGCCTTTCACTTTTCTGGCCTGCTTTCACGCTGCATGTCTTAAGTCTAAAATAAATGAGATGAGATACAGATGTGCTCAGACAAGCATACAAAAACAAATTATACATGAATACCATATAATTATTTGTGCAAAAAGCAAAATATTAGTGCAAAAGCACAATTAGAGAAAAATCTGTTTTTATACAAATGACTTGGGTTTTTATCGCACAGTCGTCTATAGTTTAGTGTTTTATGTATAATTTATGCACTGTTTTTGTGCGTTTGAGTCCATGTGCCAGAGATCCTGCCGCAAGCAAGATATTTCATTGTACATGTATAATATCATACTTGTGCATATGAAAATAAACTTGAATTTAAACGTAAATATATAGCTCCATAATTAACTATCTGCGATTCTTCAGGTGTAGTGTCAACTCCTTTGCAATAAACCATTGGTTAACTAATTACAGTACTTGTTGCGCCTGTATGGTATTTCCTTTGTGTTTCATTGACAAGAACACTTAGCTCCAGATGCAGTTTCTCAACCTAAAACATGAGAATTTTACTCTGCCCCACCACAGTTTGTCTTTCGACCTACATTTCTCTGTATCAAAAGAAAATGACCAATTGCTAGAATTTAGTCACTTAGAATATTGAATGATAGGGATAAAATGAGTTAAAACAATTGTAATTGAAAGTTGAGAGAGAAGAGGTATAATATTATATTCTTCATTAAGTGGCAGAGAAAGTGAGACGGAGAGTTAAAACTGAAAGAACAAGCACCTGAGGCACGGGTTCAATCCTGACCCTCGCTGCTGTCTGTGTGAAGACTGTATATTCTCCCTGTGACCGAGTGGGTTTCCTTCAGACGTTCCAGTTTCCTCCCACATAGAGTTATAGAGTCATATAAAAAGAAGCAGGACTTTCAGCCCAGCTTGCCCATGCTGTCCAAGCTGCCCCATATAAACCAGTCTTATAGACAATAGACATTAGGTGCATGGAGTAGGCCATTCGGCCCTTCGAGCCAGCACCGCCATTCAATGTGATCATGGCTGATCATCCCCAATCAGTACCCATTTCCTGCCTTCTCCCCATATCCCCTGACTCTGCTATCTTTAACAGCCCTATCTAGCTCTCTCTTGAAAGTATCCAGAGAACCGACCTCCACCGCCCTCTGAGACAGAGAATTCCACAGACTCACAACTCTCTGTGAGAAAAAGTGTTTCCTCGTCTCCGTTCTAAATGGCTTACCCCTTATTCTTAAACTGTGGCCCCTTGTTCTGGACTCCCCCAACATTGGGAACATGTTTCCTGCCTCTAGCGTGTCCAAACCCTTAACAATCTGATATGTTTCAATAAGATCCCCTCTCATCCTTCTAAACTCCAGAGTGTACAAGCCCAGCCGCTCCATTCTCTCAGCATATGTCACTCCCGCCATCCCAGGAATTAACCTTGTAAACCTACACTGCACTCCCTCAATAGCAAGAATGTCCTTCCTCAAATTAGGGGACCAAAACTGCACACAATACTCCAGGTGTGGTCTCACTAGGGCCCTGTATAACTGCAGGAGGACCCATTTGCCCATAAACTCAAATCCTCTGCAATGAGGTCCAACATGCCATTCGCTTTCTTCACTGCCTGCTGTACCTGCATGCTTACTTTCAGTGAGTGATGTACAAGTATACTCAGGTCTCGTTGCACCTCCCCTTTTCCCAAACTGACACCGTTCAGATTCAGATAATAATCTGCCTTCTTGTTCCTGCCACCTAAGTGGATAACCTCACATTGATCCACATTATACTGCATCTGCCATGCATCTGCCCACTCTCCCAACCTGTCCAAGTCACCCTGCATTCTCATAGCATCCCCCTCACAGTTCATACTGCCACCCAGCTTTGTGTCATCTGCAAATTTGATAATGTCACTTTGAATCCCTTCATCCAAATCATTGATGTATATTGTAAATAGCTGCGGACCCAGCACCGAGCCTTGCGGTACCCCACTAGTCACTGCCTGCCATTCTGAAAGGGACCCGTTAATCCCTACTCTTTGTTTCCTGTCTGCCAACCATTTTTCTATCCATGTCAGCACTATACCCCCAATACCATGTGCCCTAATTTTGCCCACTAATCTCCTATGTGGGGCCTTATCAAATGCTTTCTTGAAATCCAGGTACACGACATCCACTGACTCTCCCTTGTCCATTTTCCTAGTTACATCCTCAAAAAATTTCAGAAGATTAGTCAAGCATGATTTCCCCTTCGTAAATCCATGCTGACTCAGACCGATCCTGCTACTGCTATCCAAATGTGCGGCTATTTCATCTTTTATAATTGACTCCAGCATCTTCCCCACCACCGATGGTCTTAAACTGGTCTTTAATTCAGTGTTTTTTCTCTCCTGCCTTTCTTATAAAGTGGGATGACATTAGCAACCCTCCAATCCACCGGAACTTGTAATGGAGCCGACCAGAGAAAAGGCAATTCTGGATTTAGTGTTGTCCAATGAACCAGATATGATAAGAGAACTTGAGCTAAAGGAACAGTTTGGAGGTAGTGATCATAATACGATTAGTTTTAATCTGCAATTTGAGAAGGAGAACGTTAAATCGGAAGTGGCAGTGATGCAGTTGAACAAAGGGGACTATGAAGGCATGAGAGGGGAGCTGGCCAAAGTAGACTGGAAAGGGATCCTAGCAGGAATGACGGTGGAACAGGAATGGCAGGAATTTCTGGGCATAATCCGGAAGACGCAGGATCATTTCATTCCAAAAAGGAAGAAACGATTCTAAGGGGAGTAGGAGGCAACCGTGGCTGACAAGAGAAGTTAGGGATAGAATAAAACTAAAAGAAAAGATGTATAACACAGCAGAGTAGCCCGAAGCCGGAGGATTGGGAAACTTTCATAGGACAACAGAAGGAAACAAAACGGGCAATACGGGCTGAAAAGATGAAGTACGAGGGGAAGCTGGCCAGGAATATAAAGAAGGATAGTAAAAGCTTCTTTAGATATGTTAAGGGAAAAAGAGTGGCAAAGTCAAATGTGGGTCCCTTGAAGGCAGACACGGGTGAAATTAATTATGGGGAACAAGGAAATGGCAGAAGAGTTGAATAGGTACTTCGGATCTGTCTTCACTAAGGAGAACACAAACAATCTCCCAGATGTACTGGAGACAGAGGATATAAGGGGGTAGAGGAACTGAAAGAAATTTTCATTAGGCGAGAAATAGTATTAGGTAGGGTAATGGGACTGAAGGATGATAAATCCCCTGGGCCTGATGGTCTGCATCCCAGGGTCCTCAGGGAGGTGGCTCTAGAAATAGTGGACGCATTGGTGATAATTTTCCAATGTTCAATAGATTCAGGATCAGTTCCTATGGATTGGAGGATAGCTAATGTTATCCCACTTTTCAAGAAAGGAGCGAGAGAGAAAACGGGGAATTTCAGACCAGTTAGCCTGACTTTGGTGGTGGAAAAGATGCTGGAGTCAATTATTAAAGAGGTAATAATGGGGCATTTGGATAGCAGTAAAAGGATTAGTCCAAGTCAACATGGATTTATGAAAGGGAAATCATGCTTGACTAATCTTCTGGAATTTTTTGAGGATGTGACAAGTAAAATGGATGAAGGGGTGCCAGTGGATGTAGTGTATCTAGACTTTCAGAAAGCCCTTGACAAGGTCCCACATGGGAGATTGGTGACTAAAATTAGAGCACATGGTATTGGGGGTAGGGTGTTGACATGGATAGAAAATTGGTTGGCAAACCGGAAGCAAAGAGTAGGAGTGAACGGGTCCTTTTCAGAATGGCAGGCAGTGGCGAGTGGAGTGCCGCAAGGCTCGGTGTTGGAGCCGCAATTGTTTACCATATATATTAATGATTTGGAAGAGGGAATTTGCGGATGACACAAAGCTGGGTGGCAGTGTGAGCTGTGAAGAGGATATTAGGAGGTTGCAGGGGGACCTGGACAGGTTGAGTGAGTGGGCAGATGCGTGGCAGATGCAATATAATATAGTAAATGTGAGGTTATCCACTTTGGGGGCAAAAACAAGGGAGCAGATTATTATCTCAATGGGGTTAGGTTAGGTAAGGGGGAGGTTCAGCGAGACCTGGGTGTCCTTGTACACCAGTCACTGAAAGTTGGCGTGCAGGTACAGCAGTGAAGAAAGCTAATGGAATGTTTCCTTCATAACAAGAGGATTTCAGTACAGGCGTAAAGAGGTTCTTCTGCAGTTGTATAGGGCTCTGGTGAGACCACATCTGGAGTATTGTGTACAGGTTTGGTCTCCTAATTTGAGGAAGGACATCCTTGTGATTGAGGCAGTGCAGCGTAGGTTCACGAGATTGGTCCCTGGGATGGCGGGACTGTCATATGAGGAAAGATTGAAAAGACTAGGCTTGTATTCACTAGAGTTTAGAAGGATGAGGGGGATCTTATAGAAACATATAAAATTATAAAAGGACTGGACAAGCTAGATGCAGGAAAAATGTTCCCAATATTGGGTGAGTCCAGAACCAGGGGCCACAGTCTTAGAATAAAGGGGAGGTAATTTAAGACTGAGCTGAGAAAACACTTTTTTACCCAGAGAGTTGTGGATTTATGGAATTCCCTGCCACAGAGGGCAGTGGAGACCAAATCACTGGATGGATTGAAGAGAGAGTTGGATAGAACTCTAGGGGCTAGTGGAGTCAAGGGATATGGGGAGAAGGCAGGCACGGGTTATTGATAGCGGACGATGAGCCATGATCACAATGAATGGCGGTGCTGGCTCGAAGGGCCGAATGGCCTCCTCCTGCACCTATTGTCTATGTTTCTATGTAACTGATCCTGAGTCTATAGAACATTGAAAAAAAATCACCAATGCATCCACAATTTCTAGAGCCACTTCCTTAAGTACCCTGGGATACAGACCATCAGGCCCTGGGGATTTATCAGCTTTCAGTCCCATCAGTCTACATAACACCATTTCCTGCCTAATGTGGATCTCCTTCTGTTCCTCCTTCAACCCACATCCTCTGGCCGCTACTGTAAATATGTCAAATACACGGTATCTAATTCAAGATCATCTTTAATCCGCATACAGACTTAACAAAACAGTAGCATGTTAGTTGTCACTGCATCCTGTCTGCTACCCAAACTGCGTAGCATAGGAAGTGGGTTAGCCTATATATGATTGGTTGTATGCATAAGCCAATCTACAACTATCAGGAAGATAGTTCTCCTGAGTGAAGACGGATCCAAAGTACCTGTTCAACTAATCTGCCATTTCCTTGTTCCCCATAATAAATTCACCTTTTTCGGTCTTCAAGTGTCCAACTTTGGTCTTAACTAATTTTTTCCTCTTCATGTACCAAAAGAAGCTTTTACTATCCTCCTTTATATTCTTGGCTAGCTTACCTTCGTACCTCATCTTTTCTCCCCATATTGTCTTTTTAGATATCTTCTGTTGTTCTTTAAACATTCCCCAATCCTCTTGCTTCCCGCTCATCTTTGCTACGTTGTACTTCTTCTCTTTTATTTTTACACTGTCCCTGACGTCCCTTGTCAGCCACGGTCGCCCCTTACTCCCCTTGGAATCTTTCTTCCTCCTAGGAATGAATTGATCCTGCACCTTCTGTATTATTCCTAGAAATACCTGCCATTGTTCCACTGTCATCCCTGCTAGTGTATCTTTCCAGTCAACTTTGGCCAGCTCCTCCCTCATGGCCACATAGTCCCCTTTATTCAACTGTAACGCTGACACCTCCGATCTACCCTTCTCCCTCTCCAATTGTAGATTAAACCTGACCATGTTATGGTCACTACCTCCTAATGGCACATTAACATCAAGTTACTTTCTCAAATTTGGTTCATTACATAACACTAAATCCAGAATTGCCTTCTCCCTGGTAGGTTCCAATACAAGCTGCTCTAATAATCCATCACAGAGGCACTCTCCAAAGTCCCTTTCTTGGGGTCCAGTACCAACCTGATTTTCCTAGTCTACCTGCATGTTGAAATCTCCCATAACAACCACACCATTACCTTTGCTACATGCCAATATTAATTCCTGATTCTACATGCCAATATTAATTCCTGATATTCCTATGTCCAGGCTACTGTTTGGGGGCCTGTTCCATTAGGGTCTTTTTACCTTTACAATTCCTTAGTTCTATTCATACTGACTCCACATCTCCTGTTTCAATGTCACCCCTTGCAAGGGACTGAATTTCATTCCTCACCAACAGAGCTACCCCACCCTCTCTGCCCACCTGTCAGTCTTTTCGGTAGGAGGTATACCCTTGAATCTACTTTTGTTTGGCCCATGTCCCTCTAAAACTTGTGTAGGAAAGAACTGCAGATGCTGGTTTAAATTGAAGGTGGACACAAAATGCTGGAGTAACTCAACAGGACAGACAGCATCTTTGGTGCGAAGGAATGGGTGATGTTTCGGGTTAAGACCCTTCAGAAGGCTCTCGACCTGAAATGTTACCCATTCCTTCTTTCCAGAGATGCTGCCCACTGAGTGACGCCAGCATTTTGTGTTTTCTTTCTAAAACTTTCCTGTCCACATACTTGTACAAATGTCTTTTAATCCCAAATACATGCTGGTTTGTAGATTAATTGGCCTCTAGGAGTGGATGAGATAATGGGACAACGTAGGACACACGTAGGGTGATCAATTTTTTGCGTGGATTCAGTGGGACGGAGGCCTGTTTCTATGCTGTATCTCTTTAAAAAAAAATGTCACCAGCATTCAGTGCTTCATTGTTGTAAAGAACAACACAGGCAAAAGGAGTTTGCAGGTTCTGAACTAACAAGAAAATACAGAGTGTTTAAGAAGGAACTGCAGATGCTGGAAAATCAAACATAGACAAAAATGCTGGCAAAACTTAGTGGGTGAGGCAGCATCTAAGGAGCGAAGGAAATAGACAACGTTTCAGTTCGAAATACAGAGAATCGTCATCGACTACAACTGCTATTACTTGCAAGGTTGCTTAGTGCGTTTGCAAAATTCTTCACACCTTTGTAATAAAATACAAGCTAATTTCATGTTGTTCAGAGTGATATAATGATAGATTTAATTGTGACATACTGACCTCTCAAAATAATATTTAATAGTAAGATTAAATGAGAACTTACCAGTTTGAAGTTTGATCTTTATTTTATGAGGAGTTACGATGAGGGATTACGTGAAGACCCCGCCAGCACGCATGCGCGACATTCTTCAAAGCAGTGGTGTGAAATCACAGATACCAGAGTAGACTAATATAGTAAGATAAGAGAGAACTTCCATACCAGTTGAACTTTATAATAGAGGGTTTTGGGAGCGGAGGGCACGTAATCCCTCATCGTAACTCCTCATAAAATAAAGATCAAACTTCAAACTGGTAAGTTCTCATTTAATCTTACTATTTTACTTCGGGGTCACGTGAGTGACTACGTGAAGATTTCAAAGCTGTGATTTCATGCCCTGGAACGAGACCATGCTCACACACTGCCATTCTGGGAAGGAGGATGAACGTATTTCACACACGACACTGTGCTGAAAAACAATAAAGGTATTATTCATACCTAAAATAATATGCCCCACATTGGGTAATTTATTTTACAGAACTTAATTTTTCCCTGCAAACGTCTCAGGATCGGCCACGGGTTTATTATAAAGCATTGAATGCGTTCATTGCTCCACCCCGCTGTGGCAAGGATGTGGTCCATAGGAACTCCCATCATCCTAGCGTCCGATGTAGATGCAGCCCTGGTGGAGTGAGATTTGAAACATTAGTATCCACCACTGCACGTAATACCACCCTAACCATCTGGATATGGTTTGCACTGTGACCTTAGGTGAGGGCATTTATGGCTAATGAGAAAGCTCTCTCCGTACCCATAAGTGTCTTGGTGACTATATATTGGAAAATATGTGTCACTATGCAGGGCCGACTATCTGCAGGATAGGCCAGAACTCTAATATTGGCCAGAGGAACCGGGTCAGTCTTGTTTAAGTACCCCTGTATGTAGCAGGTTATCTGCCATTTGTGACAGACATGACGTCCTATACTAGCTTGTGTAAGGACTAGACCCATTGTGCTGATCCAAGTGCCATAATCATTCCCATCTAGGATATTAGTTGTCCAGAGTGAGCCCCGATATTGGTGTCCATCCTCGTAACATGGTGTACTACCTATGTCCCATATATGGGTGTATCTGGGCCTGGGGGGAATAGAGTACAAATACCCCTCATTCGTTTAGGTACTAGTGGGTGTGATCCTATAGCCAGGTGATCACTCCCTCTGCCCAGATATTAGATAGGGCACTCCTTGCACAATAATGGCACTGTAACTCAATCCTTCATCGAAATGAAGGGTGGCCAGAACTCCAGCACTTCAGTGTTGGTGGCTGAGTCATATGTAGTGTTCGTCCTGGTGCAGAATACTTCCCATTTCCTGACATATGTCAGGTACTGTCTTCTCGTGGACTCCCTGCACGACGCTGAGATGGCATTGATCGTCCTGTCGGAGAGTCCGTATCCCAGAAATGGCCTGTTCAGAAACTGCAAATCAACAAGTTCATACAGTCATGGCACGGATACTTTCCCGCACGGGGTGTGCCAACCTCCTTGGCCGTTGTTGATCCAGATGCAGGGTTCTGAGACCATCTTTGTACTGTTGGGAACCATGGTACCCGTTGTGCGGCATCTTGTTTAATTATTGTAAGACTCGCCTGATGAGGCAGAAGGGGAAAATGCATAGCAAAACAAATCCCCCCCCCCCCCCCCAATGCAGCGAGAAATCGTCCATCGCTGCTGCCCCTGGGTCTGGTTCCCAAGCAACATATGTTGGTAGTTGGTGAATTAGTCTGGATGGAAAAAAGGTCGATATCTGGTGTCCCATACTGGTCTATAATATCTGTAAACACTTTCCGATCCAACAACCATTTAATGTTGTCGTTGAATTTACGTGACCTGGTGACTGCCACTGTATTTAGCTTACCTGGAAGGTAAGTGGTTGAGATCCAAATCTCTCTCCCAGACACCAGTGCCAGATATTATTAGCCAATTCATCACATGATATCGACTTTATTTCACCCATATGATTATATATAGGCCCCCACTGTGGTATCAATTTGTACCGTACATGCAACTGGTGCTCCTCTGAGCAGTAGGCCCTGAGTCCATGAAACGCTACCAGCATTTCTAGATAATTAATTCCTAGTGCTTTAAACAGAATAATTTTTGTGCACTCATCTGCCACCACAACTTGCGGTGGTATTAGTTGCTCCCCAACCTTTAGCACTGGCATCAGTCTGTAATGTACCCTAGGGATATAGAATGGGGTGATGGGGTTAGAATAATGCTGAGCATTTCTATCCACCAATTTAATTCTGATTTTGCTTTCCCTGGTAGTTGCATAGGCCTATTGAAATGGCCTGCATGATTTTTGAGAGCTAAAATTTCCCTCTTCCAGGTTTTAATAATGGAGTGGTCCAATTGTGCTGCTGGGAACGCAGCCACCAATTTCCCAATCACTCTTGCTCCTTGCCGAATGGATGGTTCCCTGATGCCAGTGAGGCTTTTGCATACTCCCATCAAGTCTGTCACTTTGTTTGGTGGCAAGGTGATAGACATATGAACAGAGTCAATAGTGAACCCCAAATAATCCATGGTAGTGGAGGGTTCCAATTTTGATTTATCTGGATGTACGTTAAATCCCTGTGTTGTGGCTGATACCACCAATGTAGCCAGCTCCAATTTTCACCTACAATGAGGGGAAAACAAATATGGAAGGGCCGAGATCCCTGTAATTGTTATTGGTTATATATATGGTAAGCCATGACGATATGGTTATGTTTCTTTAAGTATGCTAAAGCTGGTTTTAATAAATTTGTAATAGCCTGGGTGCTGATGACAAACCCATTGGGTAAGGACCTTATACTGCCATAGCTGTCCCATCCAGATAAATTTCAGGTATTTACGATGATCCTGTGTGTGACAAACGTGTCTATTTTGAAATGGGCATACTGAACGGAAGTATTTAGTTCGGTCAAATCTGTAATGATACGGCAACCACCATCTTTTTAGTTTTTTATAAATATATTTGATACGAACTCTTGAATTCTCTGATTGTTTTCTCAATTCCCCTTTTGTGTTTAGTCTTAACAGTTCAGCATGGCCTGCTGTTCTCTCTCTTTTTGTGAAGTATGAACTTCCTGCTAGGCGTATGCTGAACTGGGACGGGTAGTTCGTATACAAATTCAATTTTGTAATTCTGAATACTTCCGAGTATGTAAAAGTTCAGAGGTAAAAAGTGCAGCACACATGATGAAACAAGTGCAACCGTCCCCCAACTTTTGATGAATCGGACATGCAATGTTTTTTAAGACAACCAGACCCACCTATCTCCATGGTTACCGGTGTTGTGTGGGTTGTCTCCGCACTTGTTTCTTCTGGTATTGTGTTGCTGCGTTGTGGGGTTGGCGCATTTTCCATGAAGGCCGGGCTGGGCCATGGTCTGAAAGACCGCTGTGCAGGTGGGCCGGCCTTCGAGCTTTCACCACCAGATGGTCTTCCATAGCACCGATGTCTGGTGGGTGTGTAGGGGTGCTGCCGCTGTTGATAGTGGGTTTTAGAGGTGCTTGGCACCTTGATCAGGCCTATAGCCTTGGCTTCCTCATGCAGGTCTTTCACCTGCTTCGGGAGGTCCCCCAACAGCAATTTTGGCGCCTGTGTGCTACTTGTCTTGCATAATTCCGCACTTCTTGATGATGCTCTTCCAGTAACTGTTAATCTCCACTGAGTATTACACAATCTGCTAGTAATTCTTCAGGCAAATCAACCCCATCAGTTGTCCTGGTACTGCTGTGATTTTAGCAGCCAGCAGTTTCCTCTGGAGCTTCCCCTCCTGGCTCCTTATAGATGGGCTCCTGTTGCCCCAGATGGGGTCATAGACCGCTGGTACTTTAAGAGGATGGAGTTCTCTGGAGCAATGTACTTCCCAGCCATAAAGTTAATGGCTTGCTCCTGTAGCTGGTTTGTAGCCATGTATTTTGTACTGGCTTGCAGCTTTGTATAGGCAGTCCTTCCTGAGTTGGTACAGCATGTGTTCCCACAATTCATCTGCTGCTCTCTCTTCTGGCACCCCTCACAGTTGACTGTTCAGCCATTGCCCCTTCTTCAGGGTCAGCCCAGCTCTGACCCCTAATGCTCCCCTGCGAAGAGGGTGAGACATTTGGCAGTCCTTGAAAGGATCCTGCCGTGGGTCTGCGAGGAGACCCACTGTGACTCTGCCCCTGCATAAGCAGGTCACGCTGGAGCACTGGTCCCCATTCGCTCCTGCGGGAAAGACGCCCGCCGTCCCTATCCGGAAATGGGGTGTCTTCAGGTCCGGACCCAGCTGAGTCAACGGTCCTGTCCGACTTCCGGGTGGTTTTGCCGCCGACCGCGGCGCACCTGCGATCTGTAGCGGCGAGAAGCCGGCAGCTGCTGGCAGCACCTGCAGCTCTGGAGAGACGGCATGCTGCTGGCTGCTTCCACAGCAGCGGTATCAGCTGCTGCTCCCCCCTGCGCGACTCCATGGTGCTTCCTCCTGAAAAAGAAATTACACCGAGTCGCCACGCTCACCAGAAAAGGTAAGACTTACCTTCAGTAAGTTTTGCAAACTTGCGCTGGAGGAGCGGCGCTCCTCCCGACTGTCGCTTCCGCAATGCGTTCGACGATATGTCGCGCATGCGTGCTGGCGGGGTCTTCACGTAGTCACTCACGTGACTCCGAAGTAAAATTATATCACAAAGGCAGATCAAAGGGCTCAGTGTTGCAAGGGTTCAAATGAACATCCATGTAATGTCATGGTTAGGCTTGTTTACAGGTTAAAGGTGTTAGGTATATTTTTGATAGTAGGAATAAAGGTGTAGACTATTTCCTAAATGGGGAGAGAATTCAGAAATCAAAGGTGCAAAGGGACTTGGGGGTGCTGGTGCGGGATTTCCCATAAGTTAATTTGCAAGTCGAATTGGTAGTAAGGAAGACAAATGCAATAATAACATTTATTTTGAGAGGGCTAGAATATAAAATCACAGATGTGATGGTGAGGCTTTATAATCACTGGTCGGACAAACTTTGAAGTATTGTGAGCAGTTTTGGGTCCCATATCTGAGGAAGAATGTGCTGGTGTTGAAGAGGGTCCAGAGGAGGTTTATAAGAATAATCTCAGGAATGTTTGAGTTAATATATTATGAGTGTTTCAAGGTACTTGGCCTGTACTCGCTGGAGTTTAGAAGGATGAGGGAGGATCTCATTGAAACTTATCAAACAGTGAAAGGCCTGGATAGAATGGATGTTGAAGGTGCAGATAGCTATTAATGACTATGATGTAGCTGGGATCACGGAGACATGGCTCCAGGGTGACCAAGGCTGGGAGCTGAACATCCAGGGATATTCAATATTCAGGAGGGATAGACAGAAAGGTAAAGGAGGTGGGGTAGCGTTGCTGGTTAGAGAGGAGATTAACACAATAGAAAGGAAGGACATTAGCTTGGAGGATGTGGAATCGATATGCGTAGAGATGCAAAAAAATTAGGGGCAGAAAACGCTAGTGAGAGTTGTGTACAGGTCATCTAACAGTAGTAGTGGAGTAAGGGATGGCATCAAACAGGAAATTAGAAAAGCGTGCAACAAAGGTAAAACAGTTATAATGGGTGACTTCAATCTACATATAGATTGGGTGAATCAAATTGGCAGGGGTGCTGAGGAAGAGGATTTCTTGGAATGTATGCGGGAGAGTTTTCTAAACCAACATGTAGAGGAACCAACGAGAGAGCAGGCTATTCTAGACTGGGTATTGAGTAATGAGGAAGGGTTAGTTAGCAGTCTTGTTGTGCGTTGCCCCTTAGGCAAGAGTGACCATAATATGGCTGAGTTCTTCATTAGGATGGAGAGTGACATAATTAATTCAGAAATTAAAGAAAGGTAACTGAAGGTATGAGACGTGAATTGGTCAAGATAGACTAGCAATTGATTCTTAAAAGGTTGACACTGGATGTGCAATGGAAGGCATTTAAAGACTGCATGGATGAACTACAACAATTGTTGATCCCAGTTTGGCAAATGAATAAATCAGGGAAGGTAGTGCATCCATGGATAACAAGGGAAGTCAGGGATAGTATCAAAACAAAAGATGAAGCATACAAATTAGCCAGAAAAAGCAACCTTCCAGAGGGCTGGGAGTCCAGCAGAGGAGGACAAATGGCTTAATTAGGAAAGGGAAAATAGATTATGAAAGAAAACTGGCAGGGAATATAAAAATTGACTGCAAAGGTTTTTATTGAGATGTGAAGAGAAAAAGATTAGTAGGTCCCTTCCAGTCAGAAACAGGTGAATTGATCAAGGGGAACAAGGACATGGCAGAACAATTGAATAACTACTTTGGTTTGTCTTCACAAAGGAAGACATAAATAATCTGCCAGAAATAGCAGGGGACCGGGGGTCAAATCAGATGGAGGAACTGAGTGAAATCCAGGTTAGCCGGGAAGTGGTGTTGGGTAAATTGAATGGATTAAAGGCCGATAAATCATCAGGGCCAGATAGTCTGCATCACAGAGTACTCAAGGAAGTAGCCACAGAAATAGTGAATGCATTAGTGATAATCTTTCAAAACTCTTTAGATTCTGGAGTAGTTCCTGAGGATTGGAGGGTAGCTAATGTAACTCCACTTTTTAAAAAAGGAGGGAGAGAGAAAACGGGGAATTACAGACCAGTTAGTCTAACATCGGTAGTGGGGAAACTGCTAGAGTCAGTTATTAAAGATGGGATAGCAGCACATTTGGAAAGTGGTGAAATCATTCGATAAGGTCAGCATGGATTTACGAAAGGTAAATCATGTCTGACAAATCTTATTGAATTTTTCGAGGATGTAACTAGTAGAGTGGATAAGGGAGAACCAGTGGATGTGTTATATCTGAACTTTCAGAAGGCTTTCGACAAGGTCCCACATAAGAGATTAGTATACAAACTTAAAGCACACGGTATTGGGGGTTCAGTATTGATGTGGCTAGAGAACTGGCTGGCAGACAGAAAGCAAAGAGTAGGGGTAAACGGGTCCTTTGCAGAATGGCAGGCAGTGACTAGTGGGGTACCGCAAGGCTCAATGCTGAGACCCCAGCTATTTACAATATATATTAATGATTTGGACGAGGGAATTGAATGCAACATCTCCAAGTTTGCGGATGACACAAATCTGGGGGGCAGTATTAGGTGTGAGGAGGATGCTAGGAAGCTGCAAGGTGACTTGGACAGGCTGGGTGAGTGGGCAAATGCATGGCAGATGCAGTATAATGTGGATAAATGTGAGGTTATCCACTTTGGTAACAAAAACAGGAGGGTAGACTATTATCAGAATGGTGGCAGATTAGGAAAAGGGGAGGTGCAACGAGTGCAGCAGGCAGTGAAGAAAGCAAATGGTATTTTAGCATTCATAGCAATATGATTTGAGTATAGGAGCAGGGAGGTTCTACTGCAGTTGTACAGGGTCTCGGTGAGACCACACCTGGAGTATTGCGCACAGTTTTGGTCTCCAAATCTGAGGAAAGACATTCTTGCCATAGAGGGGGTACAGAGAAGGTTCACCAGACTGATTCCTGGGATGTCAGGACTTTCATATGAGGAAAGACTGGATAGAATCGGATTGTACTCGCTAGAATTTAGAAGATTGAGGGGGGATCTTATAGAAACTTA
The DNA here is from genome assembly GCA_035221665.1 of Okamejei kenojei. Lineage (NCBI taxonomy): Eukaryota > Metazoa > Chordata > Chondrichthyes > Rajiformes > Rajidae > Okamejei > Okamejei kenojei. Next base: position 7,795,031 of record CM069133.1, read on the forward strand.
CAAAATTCTGAAGGGTTTGGACAGGCTAGATGCAGAAAGATTGTTCCTGATGTTGGGGAAGTCCAGGACAAGGGACCACAGTTTAAGGATAAGGGGGAATTTCTTTAGGACCGAGATAAGGAAAATATTTTTCACACAGAGAATGGTGAGTCTCTGGGATTCTCTGCCACAGAAGGTAGTTGAGGCAAGATCATTGCCTATATTTAAGAGGGAGTTAGATGTGGCCCTTGTGGCTAAAGGGATCAGGGGGTATGGAGAGAAGGCAGGTACAGGATACTGAGTTGAATGATCAGCCATGATCATATTGAATGGCGGTGCAGGCTCGAAGGGCCGAATGGCCTACTCTTGCACCTATTTTCTGTGGTTCTATGTTTCTATGTGGAGAGGATGTTTTCACTGGTGGGAGGGTCTGGGACCAGAAGCTATAGCCTCAGATTAAAAGGACATATTGTTAGAAAGGAGATAAGAAGGAATATCTTTTGTCAGAGGGTGGTGAATCTGTGGAATATATTGCCACAGGTGGCTGTGGAAGCCAAGTCAATTGATATTTTTAAAGCAGAGATAGATAGATTATTGAGTAATAAGGGTGTCGGGGGTTATTGGAAGAAGGCAGGAAAATGGGGTTAGGTGGGAAACATATGATTGAATGGCGTAGACTTGATGGGCTGAATGGCCTAATTCTGCTCCTATCACATAAACCTATGAATGGATTAATTCTGCTCCTAGAACTTATGAACTTATGAACCAATATATTGACAATTCAACTGGACAACAGGGAGCTGGGTCAAATTTAAAGTTTAAAGGATACTTTCAAGAGAGAGCTGGATAGGGCTCTCAAAGATAGCGGAGTCGGGGGATATGGGGAGATGGCAGGAACGGGCGGGTACTGATTTTGGATTATCAGCCATGATCAATTGAATGGCTGTGCTGGTTCGAAGGGCTAAATGGCCTACTCCTGCACCTATTGTCTATTGTCTAAAGTGCTGGGCTAACTCAGCAGATCAGGCAGCATCTATGGAGAAGGAGGATAGGATTGTGAAGATGTTTTGGGTCGTGACCCTTCTTCAGACTAATCAGATGCTGCCTGACCAGCTACTCCAGCACTTTGTGCCTTGAGTTCTTCTATCGCTTTCTTTTTGAGTTGAATTTCCTTTGTTTTTTTTATTGGAGAACCTAATTTTCCAAAAATGAACAACACATTATATCACAGACGTCAGTTTCCATAACAGAGATCTCATTGTTATGACCATTAACATAGTCCCATATGCATGTGGAAATTATAAATGTTTACAGAAGAAACGAGTGACATGAAGATTGAACACAGGTGAAATTAATAACAATGTTAGCATTATTTATTTTGTTAGCATTTCTCAGTTTAGCTTGGCAAATAATATTTTTGTTCTAAATTGTTCTTTGAATGTTTGCTACTTGTACCTGGGACAATGATGATATTTGTGAAGCACTTTCAGATACATCAACAACAAATGCACCATAATGGATATCCTGGTCAGGGTGCTAGTCATTGGAAATTTTCTGGTGAGTAAACCCTCTCTACTCCAGGGATGCCCTTGGCAGCTCCTGTAAGGATTACAAATCTGCTCAAAATAAATGTACTTCAAGGAAATCATCTTCACGAAATGCTGCAAATGCACAATTTAAAGCTGAGCCTCACCAGACAAGAGACAAGTGTTTAATTGTCATATGCACTAATAATGGAACAATGATATTCTTGCTTACAGCAGCATTAAGGGCCTGTCCCACTTGGGTGACCTAAGCTGCAAGTTTGCCCTGAACTCAAACTCGCAGCATGGTCGGGACGAGGTCCTAGGAGGTCGTATGAGGTGGCTGGAACTCTGCTTCATGCTTTCTCATTTCTGCGAGTAAAATTAGGTCTGCATGGGTCTTTTTCACTCGTAGTGCAGTGGAATGGGGGTCATTATTTACTTACAGGCAGTCGAGGGCAGCCGTAGGCCATCTCCTTCACCGACCGGCCATTTGGATTGGCTCATTGGAGTTTCACGACATGGGAAGACCTACCCGAGCTAAAATACCCACCAACTTTATTAAACTTCTTAAAAGTGTCTCCACTCCCCCTCCCCTCTCCCCGTCTCCTCCTGTTCTCTCCCCTTCTTCCCCCTTCTCTCCCCTTCTGTCTCCTTCCCTCCCCCCCCACGCTCTTTAAAGTACTAACTCTGTGGCAGCCGTTTACCTTCCTCTTCATCACGCTGACAGTGCGCCGCCACTTCGCGATGTGTGTCTGTGTGTGTGTTCGTGTGTGTGTGTGTGTAGGGTCGGTAGATGCAGCTCGCGGTTCGGTTGATCCAGCTCGTGATTTCAACGCGGCCAGTCGCCCCAGCTCGATGCTTTCCTGGAGATGCCCTTGAGCTTGAAGGTCGAAGGTCGAAGGCACTCTTCTGGACTCGTAGATTAGGTCGCCAGAGTGGGACAGGCCCTTTACAGGCCTGGAAACACATAGATAATATATAATAAACTAAAGTTCAATAATTAATTCCCATCATGTAAGTAACTTGCAGTGCAGGTAACTGGTAAGAAATTTGGTGATGGAAATAATATGCTTGCGCCCAAAACACATTTTGTGAAGTGCTGGGTAAGGGTCATCGGCGGTCACTCGAAACGAGTATGACTCGCCTCATGGAACATCGTTTAACATAGAAAGATAGAAACATAGAAAATAGGTGCAGGAGTAGGCCAATCGGCCCTTCGAGCCTGCACCGCCATTCAACATGATCATGGCTGATCATCCAACTCAGTATCCTGTACCTGCCTTCTCTCCATACCCCCTGATCCCTTGAGCCACAAGGGCCACATCTAACTCCCTCTTAAATATAGCCAATGAACTGGCCTCAACTACCTTTTGTGGCAGAGAATTCCAGAGACTCACCACTCTCTGTGTGAAAAATATTTTCCTCATCTCGGTCCTAAAGGATTTCCCCCTTATCCTTAGACTGTGACCCCTTGTTCTGGACCTCCCCAACATCGGGAACACTCTTCCTGCAACTAGCCTGTCCAACCCCTTAAGAATTTTGTAAGTTTCTATAAGATCCCCCCTCAGTCTTCTAAATTCTAGAGAGTGCAAGCCGAGTCTATCCAGTCTTTCCTCATATGAATGTCCTGACATCCCATGAATCAGTCTCTTGAACCTTCTCTGTACCCCATCTATGGCAAGAATGTCTTTCCTCAGATTTGGAGACCAAAACTGTATGCAATACTTCAGGTGTGGCCTCACCAAAACCCTGTACAACTGCAGTAGAACTTTCCTGCTCCTATACTCAAATCCTTTTGCTATAAATGCTAACATACCATTTGCTTTCTTCATTGCCTGCTGCACCTGCATGCCTACTTTCAATGATTGGTGTACCATGACACCCAGGTCTCGTTGCATCTCCCCTTTTCGTAATCTGCCACCATTCAGATAATAGTCTACCTTCCTGTTTTTGCCACAAAAGTGGATAACCTCACATTTATCCACATTATAATGCATCTGCCATGCATTTGCCCACTCACGCAGCCTATCCAAGTCACCTTGCAGCCTCCTAGCATCCTCCTCACACCTAACACTACCCCCCAGCTTAGTGTCATCCGCAAACTTGGAGATGTTGCATTCAATTCCCTCGTCCAAATCATTAATATATATTGTAAATAGCTGGGGTCCCTGAGCCTTGTGGTACCCCACTAGTCACTGCCTGCCATTCTGAAAAGGACCCGTTTACTCCTACTCTTTGCTTCCTGTCTGCCTGCCAGTTTTCTATCCACATCAATACTGAACACCCAATACCGTGTGCTATAAGTTTGTATACTAATCTCTTATGTGGGACCTTGTCAAAAGCCTTCTGAAAGTCCAGTTATAACACATCCACTGGTTCTCCCTTATCCACTCTACTAGTTACATCCTCGAAAAATTCTATAAGATTCGTCAGACATGATTTACCTTTGTAAATCCATGCTGACTTTGTCCAATGATTTCACCACTTTCCAAATGTGCTTCTATCCCATCTTTAATAACTGACTCTAGCAGTTTCCCCACTACCGATATTAGACTAACTGGTCTGTAATTCCCCATTTTCTCTCTCACTCCTTTTTTAAAAAGTGCGGTTACATGATCTACCCTCCATTCCTCAGGAACTACTCCAGAATCTAAGGAGTTTTGAAAAATTATCACGAATGCATCACTATTTCTGTGGCTACTTCCTTGAGTACTCTGGACTGCAGACTATCTGGGCCTGGGGATCTATCGGCCTTTAATCCGTTCAATTTACCCAACAGCACTTCCCGGCTAACCTGGATTTCACTCAGTTCCTCCATCTTATTTGACCCCCGGTTCCCTGCTATTTCCGGCAGATGATTTATGTCTTCCTTAGTGAAGATAGAACTAAAGTAGTTTTTCAATTGGTCTGCCATGTCCTTGTTCCCTATGATCAATTCACCCGTTTCTGACTGTAAGGGACCTACATTTGTTTTTACTAATCTCTTTCTCTTCACATATCTATAAAAACCTTTGCAGGCAGTTTTTATGTTCCCCGCCAGTTTCCTTTCATAATCTATTTTCCTTTGTCCTCCTCTGCTGGACTGAATTTCTCCCAGTCCTCTGGTAGGCTGCTTTTTCTGGCTAATTTGTATGCTTCATCTTTTGTTTTTATACTATCCCTTATTTTCCTTGTTATCCATGGATGCACTACCTTCCCTGATTTATTCTTTTGCCAAACTGGGATGAACAATTGTTGTAGTTCATCCATGCAGTCTTTACATACCTTCCATTGCACATCCACTGTCAACCCTTTAAGAATCACTTGCCAGTCTATCTTGGCCAATTCATGTCTCATACCTTCTAAGTTACCTTTGTTTAAGTTCAGATCCCTAGTTTCTGACTTAATTATGTCACTCTCCATCCTAATGAAGAACTCAACCATATTATGGTCACTCTTGCCAAAGGGACCATGCACAACAAGACTGCTAACTAACCCTTCCTCATTACTCAATACCCAGTCTTAATATGGGTAGACTGGTGCACAGACAGCCACCCCACGGTCCTTGACAGATTTGGGTCAGAATCTAGTAGCATAGACAACTGGGGACCTTTTTCTGCTGCAGCCTTCCCAGCCGTTGTGACGCTCCACTAAGGTCAGCCATCATCCTCTGCCTGTTTCACTGATGAGGCCTTGGTTGGATTGCTCTTTGTCAGAGTCCTCCCCCTCAGAAGCTTGTGTGGTCTCAGGACTGGGTAAAGATACGGTCATTGAAATATAAGATGCAGATAAATATACAAGAGATCTACGCATTATGACAGGGTTGCCTTCCTCAAAAATTCGATTTTCTGTAGTGCAAATCCTCGTCTTTTGTGCCTGCCTCAAGAAACACAAGGTGTAAAAAAAATAATGTTGCATTCTTGCATCTACTTTTTTCACATAAATTCCATGAGAGGGGATTGTATTATCTTCTATACATAACTAAAACTATAATTTATGCTCTAATTTTCAATTTTTTCCATTTGCTCAAAAATGGTACACGATAGCACTACGTCTTTTTGCCTCCTTACTCAATATTCTCCTGTGCTACAAAGGCAACAGGTTTTGTACCGATTGATGGTATATTTTAAAAGTTATTAAGGTTAAAAATCTTAAAAACCGCACATGCGCAGATTGGTCTCCTCTCCTGTCAGCATCTGCAGGCGCCTCAGGGGTGCCGAGCAAGTGAGCGGCCAAGCCCGCTTCATGGCCTCCGTGGTGCCCAGCCGTCTGCTGCTTCATCCATCCCGCTTGGCCACGGCCGGGGTTTTATGCCGTGATCCAGGCCTCAAAACCGCGGCGGTGAGGCCTCGCGACGATGGGGCCACGGCGGCGTTGGGGCCTCGCAGCGTTATGCCACGGCGGCGTTGCGGCCTTGCAGTGGGGCCGAATTTCAGAATCCACAGAGAAATCTATCTCTTCCACTTCCGGTGGCGCTATGGAGGAATAGAGGTCCATGCCAGCTAGCTCCATGCTAAAATTGATTTAAAAGCGGGAGGAACAGAACGGGACTGACCTGCTGATAACACACCGGCAGCTTGTATTGAGTGAGTGATGTCATCAGGCGTGACTCCGGTGGTATGTCGCTGCAACATACCACCCCAAAGACGAAAAGAGCCGTTAAGACCAAGCAAACGGCAGAAGTAGGCCCGATTGGAGCCTCGGGCTCAGTTTTAACATTGTCCCAGGAAGATGTTTCTAAGAAGACAAAGTCGAAAAAAACTGAAATAGAGGAACTTTGTAGTTTTCTCTCACAAGAAATTGCAAGTATAATGGAACAAATGAAAAGCTTTAAAGAAAAACTGAACTTTAAAGAAGAACTGAAAATCTTTAAAGAATAAATTAAAGAAGAAATCATTGCCTCTGTTCATGAAGTACTGGAGATTTGGAAGGTAACAATGGAAGAAAATCTTAATCAACAAATTGAAGAGGTAAATGTTAAAATGAATTTGATGGAATCCAGCTTTATTCTAGGTTGGATCCCGTCATCCAGACAGTAAATCAACAAACTGTAGCCATAACTCATTTAGAGACAATTGCTGAGACAAATGCTCAAACTACAAAAAAGCTTCTCTCCGAGAACAAGCGTTTATCAGATTTATTGAGTAAAATAACTGAAAAATGTATTGACTTGGAGGGACGTCAGAAACGCCAGAATTTAAGAATTGTTGGCGTCCAGGAAGGCAGAGAGGGGATTCAAGACCTCCGTGATTTTGCTGCAGATTTATTTTAAAAAGTCTTAAATCTTGATCAAAAGCGTCTACTAGGTTGGGCACACAGAGCACTGGGACGCTGCCCAAGGGAGGGCTCCCCACTAAGACAACTGATAGTGAAGGTGCAATATGACCATGTTTTGGATGATATGATGAAGAAAATCATTCGCAGCAGAAATCTCCAATAGAAGGAGACAAGATTAGTATATTTAGAAATTATCCTGTGGAGGTCGCCAGGAGGAGTGCGCTTTTTACAGGGACAAGAAGAATCCTTAAGAAGATACAAAATCTGAGATATGGATTGATGTCTCCTGCAACACTGAGAGTTACCTACAAGAAGAAGGAACATATCTTCACCGACCACAAGGAAGCACTCGATTTCGCCCATAACATTGAGAATACGACCGATGATTGTTCAATAGTCACCTGATGTTACCAGATGTCATCGTCTTGCAGAGAACAAATGGAACTTTAAATTGTTCTACATAAGGACTAATGAAAGCTGATAATGAGAGTCGAGCAAGTTTCCTTGCTATTGACATATAACTTTTATATTTTAGTACTAATCACAACTAATTATCATTACTAATTATTAATAATAATAATTAATTGGATCTACTTAGAATTAGTTAAAAATATGAACAGTAAGTAAGGTTTGATTCAGGCAATTTATTAATAAAAATTAGTTTTTAAAAATATACTTTTGACTAATATTTTATTATGAGATTAATATTTTATCTTGAGAATAATATTTTTTTCATTACTGGATCACAAATACTTTGGACCTATAAATGTTTTTCCCCCTCTCCTATAAATTGTTTTTATTGATTTAAAAAAAAAATTGAAGCATGGAGCTGGTAATAATTGTTTTTTCCTAAGGCTACGGAAGTCTTTAGATGGTTAGCCACGTTAAATGTGGCTATCACTAACTACACTAATTGTAGATGTAGTTTTTTCCCTTTCGGTACACTTTGCTAATCATTTATTCTTTCACTTTCTTTATTTTATACCTAATTATAATTTTAATTTTGAATGGAATTATAAGTTTTACTCAAGGAAATATGTTCGGGAGGAAGACCTACGAGATCTAAAATTCATCTAACTGGTGTTTGGGTGTAATGTCGGGTTTAGTGTGCTGAACTATCTGGTTTTTTATAGACCACCCTAACAATAAGATGCAAGACATTAATATGAAAATTGGGGGTGAAGGAAAAGTGGAAAAATGGAGGTTAAAATGCGTCCCGGGTAGAATCTCAGTAAAGATCGGGACGGCAGATTAGTGCGGAACCGGTTCCGATACCGGTGGCCGTTAAAAATTACCATAGGGAGTCTTTAGTTGCTCCACAAACAAAAGCCACGGGAAGAATCTTCAGTGGGAAGGTAAATAAAGAAGTCTGAGCGGCCGTGGTTTTAAATGGTTAAATGATTTTAATAGGGAATGGCTTCCAGACAAGAAAGCCTTATGGAATTAAATGGAGAAATACTCCAAATTATTTTCAACCAAGGGTCTAAAAAACCCAGAATATTCCCAGGCAGGCCCTGAGGGGTTTCCATATACAAGTATATGGTGCTTTTACCACTGTGGGAATATGAACCTCAGATTGGGCTGGAGGTAGTCTCCTTGAGCAAGTCTCAGGAGTACCAGGGCAGTAAAGAAACTGACCCTAAAAGTGGTGTTTTGGTCGTGTACCCACCACTGCACAAGTATAAATCCAGGTGTACTTAATGGGTACAAAGTATGATACCTGAAGGAAGCGGTGAGGCCATGGAAGGTAACATCAATTGGTTTCTCACCAGCTTCAGGAGGCTGTTGTGGTTGAAACAGCAGATTTATATGAAAACACTTGTGCTTTACTAGGGTGCCAACGGTGAATCCGATTAAGGCACCCATGTCTTCAATAGTGTGGAGGCACAGGGAATACGATTCCAAAGAATTTCAAGTTTGCGTGTGGCATCACTGCTTATAGGAAGCAAGTGAAAGATTGTGCAATGACCAAAATTTAAAAAGGAAAAGTGGCATTGATTATAGCTCATATGTTGAGCTCAATGGTATGAGAGAAAAATTGCCATTCGGACCATTTTGCACTTTAGATTTGCAGGTCAATAAAGTTCAAGCTATGTTGAAAATCTTGGTTATAGGGAATGAACCTGCCTAAAACAAATCAAAGTCATTGATAAAGAGGCAAATATATCAGCCTCATAAAACTTTTGCAAAATTGGTGGTCCAACGTGAAGGGGATTTGATATATTGATCAAACAGAGGCAGGAGTATGGTGAGGAAGTATTTTTATCCAGCACAGCCTTATGTTAACCCATATTGTTGGGGAAGAAGGCCATCACGTGCATTTGGAGAGGTACAAAAACTTTATTCTAATCACAGAGGAAGCTTTTGTTGAACCTCCGATTGGTGGTAGATTATAGGTGTGTTATGATAAATGATATTGCATAACAGCTGAATGGTTTATATTAGATACTGTGTAAGGATCTACAATAAAATTTGTAGAAATAGTTGATCCACCTGTACATTTCTGCACCTGAAAAATCTCAAAAAAGAAAAGGTAAGAACATTTTTAGGGAAAGTGTAATAGGGGGAAAAACAAGAGGAAGCATCCACAACAATTTGTATCAAATAATTTACCCAGGCAGAAGAAAGATGGTGGTTGAAGAGTCATTCTAGACATCACACACTTTAATACATTTGTCCAGTATAAAACATTTCAAAATGGACACCTTCAACACTGCAAGGCAGTTGTTATCAACAAGTTGTAATTGGTTACTATAGTCTTGAAGGATGCCTATGATTTAGTACCAATTTATCATTATGTTCACAGGTACTTGAAAATTAAATGGGTCAGCTATGGCAATTTAAGGCATTATCTAATGGATTAAGCTCAGCTTCTAGGCTGTTCACACAATGGTGAAACCAGCACTTGCACTGAAAAGGACACATGGTCATAGTTATCTTGATGACATTTTTAATTGGCAATGATGATCAGGAGTTAGCTGAAAAATTAGTGCAGCAATTACAAGCCTGTTGAAAGACTAGGGTCCTGATCCATCCAACAAAATCTAAGCTTCAGCCATCCCCAACAATTTACTATTTGGGGTTTGTGAGTGATTCAGTACCATGTTCGGTAAATTTACCAAGAGACAAAGTGTCAATATTACAAATGTGTGTCGTTGCCTTGTTCACAAGCCTTATCCCTCCATCCAAGAAGGAGCTTAGGTAAATTAGTAACACTGTTTCTGCAGTAGAGTTGGTCCACTGCATTACCAAAAAAAAAAAAACTTAAAAAAGGGCAAAAACACAAGCACTAGAAGAGTGTGCAGGCCATTTTGACAGGCCTATGCAATTGCCAAAGGAAGCTGTATCAGAATTACAGTGGTGGATTGAGAATGTTCCACAAGCTGCTTAAAAACATATTAGCTCAGCAGCCAGCAGTCATTGCAAACTGAAGCAAGTATTCTCGGATGGTGGATAGCTTCTCGGGTTTTTGGGCTAAGATAAGTGTAATATCTGTTCTTATCAGGTTAATATCTGATACGTCCCTTATCTAGGGGGCTACGGACAATAACACCAGGGGGTGGCAGATGGATTGTCCAAGAAACTTATTTCTCCAAACATTTGGTATTAATTATTTGGAGTTGTTAGGAGCTTTTATGGATTAAGAGCTTATTGTTCTACTATGAAAGATTTGCATGTCCAATTACAAGTAGACAATACCACAGCTGTGGCATATATCAATCACATGGGTCAAGTAAGATCATTATCATGTGATTATCTGGTTAACCAGATGTGGCATTGGTGTATCTTTAAGAATATTTGGCTTTCAGCTATCTATCTCAGGGAGAGGCAATATTGTGGCAGACAACAGATCACGAAAATTTAAAGACAATACAGAATGGATATTAAATCCACAAGTTGGAAAACATTGTCAGTGGTATGGATTACCTGACATTGATCTGTTTGCGTCTAGATTAAATCACTAATTGCCCAAATACGTCACATGGGAACCCAACCCAGGAGCAGTAGCGGCAGATGCATTCTCACTACATTGGGGGGGGGAAATATGTTCTTTTATGTTCCCCATTCTGTCTGATTAGGCAATGTCTGATGAAAATATAGCAAGACTCTGCCACGGGCGGTTTGGTGGCCCAAATCGGACACAGTCATGGTTCTCATTGATGTTTAGAGTAATAATTAAACCATTTATGACGATTCATAGCTGCAGTAATTTGTTGAAAAATTCATCCATGGCATGATCATATGAATTTGTTAATCTGCAGGTTCTGACCAGACCATTACAAGAGCTTGGACTGTCGGATAGGACCATGAATGTTATAACTGCAGCTTGGAAAAATAGCATTAAAAACAGTATTTTGTTTATATAAAGAAATTGGAAGTCTTTGGTAGACAGTCAAAGATATTTTATCATACTGCTAACATATCAGATATATTGGAGTTTCTTGCTGGATTGCATTTTTTGATCAGCACCTAAGCGATAGGGCCATTAATAGGGCTCATAGTGCTTTATCGTCCTATATAGGACAAATTGCTGACCATGAATCTAGCGGGTCTCATCCGTTAATATCCCGATTGGGAAAGGACAATATATTAAAATCTGCCCAAAGTAAAAATACAGAAGTTGGGAGGTCAGCATAGTTCTTACTTTGCTTAGGCAATGGGCTCCTATTCTATCATTGTTTCGGAAGTTAACATTTGAAGTAATAATGCTCATGGCTTTAGTATCAGCACAAAGAGTGCAAACATTGCAAATGTTACGTTAGACTGTGTGCATGTGGCTACAGATAACATTGTCTTATATGTTTATGACTTAACCAAACAAAGCAGAGCAGGAGGAGCTGGAACCAAGGTAAATTTTAAAACATATCCTGTCGACCAAAAATTGTATGTGGTTAAGCATTGACTCAATATGTTGAAGTAGGCAAGAGTCTCCGTGGTGGTGAGACAGCGCTATTTATTACACACAAAAAACACATAAAAGTATCAGTACAAACTGATGGTTCCAGGTAGTTACATTCTAGATGGTTAAAACATGTTTTGGGACTCAGCAGGAGTAGACATTGAGATGTTAAAAATCACTCCACCAGGTACATCCACGGCAAAGGCACAGGACGGGCCACTCAATCAAAAAATTAGAGGCCGTAGGATGATGTAAAATAAACTTTTCAAAGTTTACAAGAAACCAGTTCTCACGGTGTCAGGGTTGGACACGCAGCGTTGGGTTCTCTTTGATTGTGCTTTGTTTTATATTATCTATTTATATCTTTGGTTATAAATCTTCCCCTACGATAGAAGGGTTGTTACTTTCATTCTTTTTAAATGAAAAGACTTATCACATAAACTAAAGAAATGTTTAAAAGATGTATTATTTACTCACTAATGTGTTGATTGAGACAGACTGCCATATGGAATGAATCTACGACATAAAAAACACAGAGCTACAAAATCTTCACGTAGTCACTCACGTGACTCCGAAGTAAAATAGTAAGATTAAATGAGAATTTACCAAGTTTGAAGTTTGATCGTTATTTTATGAGGAGTTATGATGAGGGATTACGTGCCCTCCACTCCCAACCCTCTTAAAATAAATGATCATCTGGTAGTTCTAGTCTATATTGAGCCTTACTATCTTACTCCGGCTATTTGGTTCTGTGTTTTTCATGCCGCTGCTTTGAAGTATGCCGATCATGCGCCAGGCGGGACTTCTTCACGTAATCCCTCATCGTAACTCCTCATAAAATAACGATCAAACTTCAAAAACTTGGTAAGTTCTTGTTTAATCTTACTATTTTACTCACTGGTACATAAAACCTATTCGAGAATAGACTATTGTTTAGTAGACTCCAAACTCATCCCATTTACCTACAACTTGAAATATTATCATATTATAATCTCGGATCATGCACCCTTAATATTTATGATTAACTAAACGGAATGACTGAGAAACAGACACAATGGAGACTTAACCCCCAAATTTTAAATGAAAAAGTATGTCATGAATATCTTATCACACAGATTAATATGTTTTTCGAGGCCAATGAAACTTCTGCCTCCCTTCTCTGGGAAACATTTAAAGCATTTGTACGAGGAGCGTTAATCTCCTCCCAAGCCTTTCATAATAAGGAGAATCGGGTTAAACAACAGATACTGGAAATGGAAATAAGGCAATTAAACATAGAGAATGCGGCTGCGCCATCTATGATAAAACACAATAAAATTTCAGTACTGAAATATAAGTTAAACCAAATATATTCAGACCAAGTCATAAAACTTTACCAGCATACTAAACAATTACATTTTGAATTTGGTGACAAACCACAAAACCTATTGGCACGTCAACTTCGAAAACTGGTTGGGGATAAATAATTTACAAAATTAGATCAGATATGGGAGAAATACTAACACTGCCCAAGGATATCAATAACAGATTTCTACAATACTATCAAACACTTTGCTCAACCAAAACGACACAACACTCTGCAAGAATGGAATCATTTTTACAGAAATGTAATCTTACAGGTTTAGATCTGAAAGCGAGAGAATTACTAGGTGCTGAAATAACAGTAAAAGATATCGAAGAGTCTATTAGATCTTTAAAAAACGGAAAGGCCACAGGCCCTGATGGCCTAAGCTCTGAATTTTATTTAAAAATTTATGATCTGATTTCTCCACGTCTACAGACATTGTATAATCACGCTTTTACTCAACAGAAACTGCCAGAAACTTTAAATGAATCAACAATAACACTTATACCAAAAACGGATAAGGACCTTGAATACCCAGGTTCATATGGAGCACTTGATTTCCGTTACTTTAACAACTGTAATGCGGGGAGCTGCCTGCATTGCAATATTACATTGAGTGACACTCATTTCTTAAGATCAATGAGGTAAATAATATTTTAATTTCATTTGTTACAATATCTCAAGACATTTTGCAATCCAGTTTACAAAATCTTTGTATACTTTGAGTTATGGTCACGCCAGGGTCATAAAACAAAGAAATACAGTAACTTATGGTACCAAAAGAGCCTGCTTTTTTTTCCCCAAATGTAGTTCCATGCCATAAGATTTAGTTTTGCCTACAACACTTCAAATGTATTCTCCTCAAGTAAGACCAAATACTTTCAAGGAGTTCAGGTTCAGGCATTCTCTGAATTCTTTCTTTCTGTGAGATCATGGAATTTAATCAATTAACTATTCCAATTTAATTCTGTTCAGAAATCGCTAAATATCACTATTTTAACGTTTTCCCATTTCCCATAAGCTTTTCATTGTCTTATTTTGAAAACAATAAAGTCTGAGGGCTGATAGCTCTCTCCTTAGAAGGGGAATAAGACATGTTGGACATCGTTCCCCAAGTTCATTAATTACAGCAAGCTGAGATTGATCAAATATACTTTGTAATTGAATTGATATTTACAGTGCCCTCCATAATGTTTGGGACAAAGACCCATCATTCATTTATTTCCATCTGTACTCCACAATTTGAGATTTATAATTGTGAAAATCACATGTGGTTAAAGTGCACATTGTCAGATTTCAATAAAGGCCATTTTTATACATTTGGTTTCACCGTGTAGAAATTACAGCTGTGTTTATACGTATTCCCCCCCATTTCAGGGCACCATAATGTTAGGGACACAGCAATGTCATGTCAAAGTAGTAACGTTAGTATTTTGTTGCATATCCTTTGAAGTCTGTGATTCATGGACATCACCAGGTGCTGGGTGTCTTCTCTGGTGATGCTCTGCCAGGCCTGTATTGCAGCCATTTTCAGCTTATGCTTGTTTTGGGGGCTAGTCCCCTTCAGTTTTCTCTTCCGCATATCAAAGGCATGCTCAATTGGGTTCAAATCGGACGATTGACTTGGCCACTCAAGAATTGACATTTTTTAGCTTTGAAAAACTAATTTGTTGCGTTAGCAGTATGTTTGGGATCATTGTCTTGCAGTAGAATGAACCGCCGGCCAATGAGTTTTGAGACATTTGTTTGAACTTGAGCAGATAGGATGTGTCTGTACACTTCAGAATTCATTATGCTACTACCATCAGCAGTTGTATCATCAATGAAGATAAGTGAGCCAGTACCTTCAGCAGCCATACATGCCCAGGCCATAACATCCTCACCACCGTGTTTCACAGATGAGATGGTATGCTTTGGATCTTGGGCAGTTCCTTCTCTCCTCCATACTTTGCTCTTGCCATCACTCTGATACAAGTTAATCTTCGTCTCATCTGTCCACAAGATAATTTTCCAGAACTGTGGTTGCTCTTTTAAGTACTTCTTGGCAAACTGTAACCCGGCCATCCTATTTTTGCGGTAACCGGTGGTTTGCATCTTGCAGCGTAGCCTCTGTATTTCTGTTCATGAAGTCTTCTGCGGACAGTGGTCAAATCCACACCTGACTCCTGAAGAGTGTTCTGATCTGTCGGACAGGTGTTTGGGGTTTTTTTAAATTATAGAGAGAAATATTCTGTCATCAGCTGTGGAGGTCTTCGTTGGCCTGCCAGTCCCTTTGCGATTAGTAAGCTCACCAGTGATTTTGGTAAGCCTAAAGTTTGGCTGCTGTCTCTAACAGTTGTATTCTTGTTTCTCAGTCTCATAATGGCTTCTTTGACTTTCATTGGTGCAACTTTTGTCCTCATGTTGACAAACAGCAGTAAAAGTTTCCAAAGGTGATGGAAAGACTGGAGGAAAGACTACGTGCTGAGAGCTCTCTTATACCTACATTAAGGAGGTAATTAAACACACCTGAGCAATTACAAACACCTGTGAAGCTAAACATTATGGTGCCCTGAAATGGGGGGACTATGTATAAACACAGCTGTAATTTCTACATGGTGAAACCAAAATGTATAAAAATGGCCTTTATTAAAATCTGACAATGTGCACTTTAACCACATGTGATTTTTCTATTGCAAATCTCAAATTGTGGAGTACAGAGGCAAATAAATAAATGGTGGGTCTTTGTCCCAAACGTTACGGAGGGCACTACACATTTAATAACATTTAATCAAGATGAGGGTATAAGCTTTGATTTTGCTGAAAATGTTTTCCGCCCTTTGGACATACAATTGTTGTCTTCTAACTTAACGCCTGTTGAATAGAAAAATACACTGGGCAAAAGCCTCCTGATCGTCACAGCCTTGAGCAATGCTTAGGCCCTTCATGATATAATCAGGTCATGTGGGTGAGTTTGAACAAACCCTGCTTGAGGAAATCAGGGAAAAAGTCTTTGAAAAATGTCAAAGCTACACCCCTTCCTGTCATGTTCAGAAGCCTGCAACGCAACTAAAAATAGAACACACAATTATATCAGTCTCAGAATAAAAGGACGTTCCTTTAGGAAGATGTGGAGGAATTTCTTTAGTCAGAGGATGATGAATCTGTGGAATTCATTGCCACTGAATGCTGTGGGCGCAAAGTTAATGGACATTTTTAAGGCAGAGATAAACTGATTAGTGCGGGTGTCTGGGGTTATGCGGAGAAGGCAGGAGAATGGGAATGAGAGCGATGGATAAATCAGTCATGATTGAATGGCAGAGTAGACTTGATAGGCTGAATTGGCTAATTCTGCTCCTATCACTTATGAACATGGATTTATGAAAAAAATAAAACATAAATCTTTCAAATGCACTTAAAACCTTTTAGTTCACGAGATACACAGTGAGTTGATTTGGATTCAGAACTGGTTTATTTATAGAAGATGAACACTGAGGTGGAAAAGCATTATTCTGCTGGACGCCTGTGACCGGTGGAGTTGCACAGGGATCTATGCTGGGACCTCTGTTGTTAGTGGTATATATAATGACTTGGACTTACATTTAGTTGGGTTGGTTAGTAACTTTGCAGAGGACACCGAGATTGCTGGAGTTGTGGACAGTGGAGGAAGGCTGCAATGTATACAATGGGTGAAATGGGTGAGGAAATGGCAGATGGAGCTTGTAAAGGAAAGGTAAATGATCAATGACAGGACCCTTACAGCATTGATGTGCAGAGGGTTCTGGGGTAGAAGTCCATAGCTCTCTGAAAGTGGTAACACAAGTAGATAGAGTGATAAAGAAGGCATATTGTATACTTGCCTTCAATGATCAGGGCATTGAGTGCATGAGTAAAGAAGTCATGATGCAGCTCTGCAAGACTTTGTTAGGCCACATTTGGAGTATTCTGTGCTGTTTTGGTTGCTTGCCTCATTGCTGGAAGGATGTGCAGCTTTTGGAGAGGGTGGAGAACAGGTTTACCAGAGGGTTACCTGGATTAGGGGGTATTAGCTGCAAGGAGAGGTTGGACAAACTTGCCATGTTTTCTTTCAAATGCCAGAGGTTGAGGGGACAACTGATGGAGTATATAAAGTTGTGAGAGGCATAGATAGGGTAGACAGTCAGAAGATTTTTCCCCAGGTGGAAATGTCAAAGACTAGAGGGATTAGTTTTAAGGTGAAAGGGGCAAACTTTAATAGAAATGTGCGAGCAAGGTTTTTTACATAATGGTTGTCTGGAACGTGCTGCCAGCGGTGGTTGTGGAGTCAGATACAATAGTAGCAATTTGGGAGGCTTTTGGTTAGGCACATTGATATGCAGGGAATGGAGGGGTATGGATCACATACAAGCATGTATAGGCAGTTGAAATTAATTTCTCTTGACATCACTTTCAGCATAGATATTGTGGGCTCAAGCACCTATTCCTGTGCTGTACTGTTCTATTTTATATGCTCTAGGTTTTAAATAAATTACAATCAATAATTTAAAACTATTTTGATGCAGTCATTGACCTAAAAAGTAAATTATGTTGTTCTTGCTATTGGCAGTATTTTAAGCTCTTATTTGTTTTTATCTCTCAAAAAAGTACCTTATCTTATCTTATGGGTTTACTAGCAGATCTGTCATTAAGTTCTGGTATTTTCTATTTGGACGCGTACTGTATGTATTGAAAGCCTGAGCTTGCTGTTATGTACATGGTGGTCAGAGGCCCACAGGAGCCGTTGGAAGAGGAGGAGGGGGAGGAGCGACACCCGACCGGTAAGGTTAAAAATCAAGCGCGGGGCTTGTTTTTTTTTCTTATATGGTTAACTGTCTTACCGAAAACTGCAAAAACATTGTAATAGATCAACTTATTGTTATCCATTTACCTTCTAATATATGCATCCCGTGCTTTATTAAAGGTTCCTTTCACTCACTGCAAATCAATTCAACTTCACACAGACTTCAGGATGTGGTACACACACAAATTCTCCACTATTGCAGGAGTGACTTCAAACTGGTATCTCTTATTCTGCAGCTGAAATATCAGATTCCTCAGTTCACAGTACTGTGGAAGGGAATTTTAATCTGATTGAACTCGTAAACATGAGCAAATGGAGAACATGACCTCTAATAAGTGACCTTGATCAATTAAGTCACAGAAAAAAATGGTAAATGCTGAAATCGTCCATGTAATAGGTTGGTCCAGACGATCCTAATTGCTATCCTCAAAAACCTCTGAGATAATAGACAAGAAGTTCTTGGAAGCTCTGTTGATGGTAGCTATCAGTCATAGATTTGCACTGCATGGAAATGGATCTCACCCCGGTCACTCCCTCTTCTCCCCTTTCCTATCTTGGCCTGGAAGCGGCCGAGGGTGCTGTGAGGGCCGGTGATGGCAGCAGTAGGTCCAGCCTGGAAACAGATGGGAAGACTGTGGGCTGGGGGTGGCATCGGCAACCCGGTCTGGAAACCTGTGGGCAAGGTCGGCAGGTCCATCTACCAGAACCAAAATCCCTTATAAAGAGGTCCGTAACAACGAGGGTTTACTGTATTGAGATAAAGGTACAACCATGATTGGGTCTGATGAGTTGAATGGCCTGCTCTTATGTTTCAATACATATGAAAGAAGGGGGATTTTTTTTCTGAGAGCTAGAAATCGTAAATCCATTTAGGAAATGGTTAGAGTTCAGAGTAACAGCAGACACAGAGGAAATCACTTTCCATTCATCATTTTTAGATGTTAAATTTCAAGTTAAAAAACATAGAAAATAAGTGCAGGAGTGGGCCATTCGGCTCTGCCATTCAATGTGATCATAATCCGTACCCCATTCCTACCTTTTCCCCATATCCCTTGAATCCGTTAGCCCTAAGAGCTAAATCTCACTCTCTTGAAAATATCCAGTGAATTGGCCTCCACTGCCCTCGGTGGCAGAGAATTCTACAGATTCTCTCTGGGTGCAAAAGTTTTTCCTCATTTCAGTCCTACGTAAATGGCCTAGCCCTTATTCTTAAACTGTAACCCCTGGTTCTGGACTCCCCCAAAATCGGGAACATTTTTTCTACATCTAGCCTGTCCAATCCCTTAAGAATTTTATATATTTCCATTAGATCCCCTCTCATCATTCTAAATTCCAGTGAATACAAGCCGAGCCGACCCATTCTTTCATCATATGTCAGTCCTGCCATCCCGGGAATTAATCTGGTGAACCTGCGCTCCGTCAATAGCAATAATGTCGTTCCTCAAATTAGGCCAAAACTGCCACACAAAAACAAAGACCAAAAACTGCACACAGGAGAACAAAATTGTGGTCTCACCAGGACCCTGTGCAACTGCATTGGGACCTCCTTGCACCTATACTCAAATTCCCTGTGTATGAAGGCCAACATGCCATCTGCTTTCTCCACTGCCTGCTGTACCTGCATGCTTACTTTCAGTGACTGATGTTCAAGGACACCCAGGTCTCATCCCTTTTCCTAATTTGACACCATACAAATAGTAATAGAAACATAGAAACATAGAAACATAGAAATTAGGTGCAGGAGCAGGCCATTCGGCCCTTCGAGCCTGCACCGCCATTCAATATGATCATGGCTGATCATCCAACTCAGTATCCTGTACCTGCCTTCTCTCCATACCCCCTGATCCCTTCAGCCACAAGGGCCACATCCAACTCCCTCTTAAATATGGCCAAAGAACTGGCCTCAACTACCTTCTGTGGCAGAGAATTCCACAGATTCACCACTCTCTGTGTGAAAAACGATTTTCTCATCTCGGTCCTAAAAGACTTCCCCCTTATCCTTAAACTGTGACCCCTTGTCCTGGACTTCCCTAACATCGGGAACAATCTTCCTGCATCTAGCCTGTCCAACCCCTTAAGAATTTTGTAAGTCTCTATGAGATCACCCCTCAATCTTTTAAATTCCAGCGAGTGCAAGCCAAGTCTATCCAGTCTTTCTTCATATGGAAGTCGTGCCATCCCAGGAATCAGTCTGGTGAACCTTCTCTGTACTCTGTACAATGAAGTGTTTTGAGCGACTGGTTATGCAGCATATCAAAAATAGCCTACCTGCCGACCTAGACCCACTGCAGTTCGCCTACAGAGCCAACCGATCCACAGAGGATGCAGTCTCAACAACACTGAACCTCGTACTGCCAAACCTTAATCGGAAAAATACTTATGCCAGGATCCTCTTCATAGACTTCAGCTCTGCTTTTAACACAATCATTCTGCAGCAGCTGGTGGAGAAGTTGGAGTTATTGGGGGTTGATGCTGGCGCATGTAACTGGGTCCTGAACTTTCTATCGCAACGGCAGCAAACAGTCAGGGTGGGCAGTAGGACATCAAAAACCATAGCTGTGAGCACTGGCTCGCCCCAAGGCTGTGTCCTAAGCCCCCTGCTGTTTAGTCTGCTTACACACGACTGTACTGCTAGACTCAACAATAACTTCATCAACAAGTTCGCTGATGACACAACAGTGGTGGGTCTCATCAGTGACAATGATGAGTCGGCGTACAGGATGGAGGTGGAGCTGCTCACAGGATGGTGCAAATCCCACAACCTCATTCTCATCGTGGGAAAAACGAAGGAGATGGTGGTTGACTTCAGGAGGGCGAGAAAACAACGCCATACACCTCTGCATATCGATGGAGCTGATGTGGAAAGGGTCAGCAGTGTGAAGTTCCTAGGACTCCACCTGTCAGATGACCTGACGACCAACACCACAGCACTGGTCAAGAGAGCCCAGCAGCGACTACACCCTCTCCGAAGACTACGGAAAGCAGGTCTCCCCACTGCACACCTACGAACTTTTTATAGGGGGACAATCGAGAGCACATTAACCTACGGCATCACCTCCTGGTTCGGGAGCTGCAAGGCGTACGAACGGCACCAACTGGACAGGATTGTGAAGACCGCCAGCAGGATTATTGGTACTCCACTCCCTTTATTGCTGGACATATACAGGAAGAGATGTATCAGCAGAGCCATCTCCATCATCAAAGACCCCTACCACCCATCGCATCACATATTCTCCATCCTGCAATCTGGGAAGAGGTACAGGAGCATCAGCTGCAAAACCAGCAGGATGCTCCTCAGCTTCTTCCCGCAGGCAAATAGACTGATAAACGGACTTTGCCCCCTGCCAAAGTATCGTGCACCAAACACCAACCTGGACACACTGAAGCAGAGCCATTGTCGTGCCACTGCCGATCGGAACTCATGACATATGTACTTTTATTCTTTATTTCTATTTATTTTTTACCACACACTGAATGGACACTGGTTGAGAAACGCTTTTTCGTTTTCCCTCTGGGTATGTAAGTACTCAGAAAAATGATAATAAAAATATACAATACAATCTGCCTTCATGTTCTTGCCACCAAAGTGGACAACCTCACATTTATTCACATTATACTGCATCTGCCATGCATTGGCCCACTCACCCAACCTATCCAAGTCACCCTACAGCCTCAAAGCATCCTTCTCGCAGTTCACACTGCCACACACTTTTGTGTCATCCACAAACTTGGAGAGTTGGAAGCTGGGAAGTTTATTCTTATTGGTTGCCGTACCACGAGAATTTCTGCAAAGCAATTGTTTACCTTCAACCATGATCTAGGCGTGAAACATAGGAACAGAGAGTCTATAGTTCATGGGGGCTGAGCCACATCAATGGGGTGGGAGATTGCAACCTTCACGGGGTCCGCCCTGTTTCGACTAATGCAATCAACTCGATGTGCACAAACGGAAGATCAAATAGAACAAGTTGTCCAACAACTTTGGGCTGTGCACGCCACACGCAAGAAGAAGAAGCCTCATCAATGAGGAGATGTAAATCGCAAAAGTAGAACTGAAAACAGACTTTGAGAGAGATAAATCACCAGTGGAAGAAATAAATACGTTTAATTAAAAAATATACAAGGTGAATGGTTCTTTTAGGTGCAAACAATAAACAGCAGCAAATCAGTTCATTTCATAGATGTAAAGCCGGAGATATAATTGAAATATGGGTCTAGTGCAGGAAAGTGGCAATGTGATTTAAAAAAATCACCAGTGATGGTATTGAAGGGCCCAGCAGGCACCTCGGGCCGAACAACTTTCATATGTTCTTATTTTCCAGTGCAATTATTTTCCAGTGACATTAGTTGCAAAATGAAAAGCCATTACAAAGATAGACGCTTCCCCAATATCACTTGAGTGGTAGACACAAAATGCTGGAGTAACTCAGCGGGTCAGGCAGCATCTCTGGAGAGAAGGAATGGGTGACGTTTCTTCAGACCTAAAACATCTTGACGCAAAACTAAATTGTGGGGGGGGTGGGGGGGGAAGGCAAATTGGAAATACAAGGATGGAGTTAAAGGGAGTATAGGAAAAGTTAAGGAATCAGAATCAGAATCAGAATCAGAATCAGACTTTATTCGGCAAGTATGTTTTGCAACATACGAGGAATTTCATTGGCCAGTTCAGTCATACAATTAAAAGCAACACTCAAAACACATTTTAACATGAACATGCACTACAGTGACTCCTACACATTCCTCACTGTGATGGAAGGCGAAATAAAGTTCAAGTCCTTTCCCTTAGTTCTTCCTCGGTCGTGAGCCTCGAGCCCCTGTTGATGGGACCATCTTGACTCCTGTAGCTGGCGGTGTTTTTGCCCTCAGCTTCGAGGTGATTCGCTCCCACATCGGGGGAATGTTAACTCCCCCACACTGGACGATTGAACCTCGCGTCGGGGCAGGTTGAACCTTCTGCGGCGTTGGAGATCCCGATAGCCTCTCCCGAAGACATAGAAACATAGAAACATAGAAAATAGGTGCAGGAGGCCATTCAGCCCTTCGAGCCAGCACCGCCATTCAATATGATCATCTAGCTTGTCCAGCCCTTTTATAATTTTATATGTTTCTATAAGATCCCCCCCTCATCCTTCTAAACTCCAGTAAATACAAGCCTAATCTTTTCAATCTTTCCTCATATGACAGTCCCGCCATCCCAGGGATCAATCTCGTGAACCTACGCTGCACTGCCTCAATCACAAGGATGTCCTTCCTCAAATTAGGAGAACAAAACTGTACACAATACTCCAGATGTGGTCTCACCAGAGCTCTATACAACTGCAGAAGAACCTCTTTACTCCTATACTGAAATCCTCTTGTTATGAAAGCCACCATTCCATTAGCTTTCTTCACTGCCTGCTGTACCTGCACGCCAACTTTCAGTGACTGGTGTACAAGGACACCCAGGTCTCGCTGTACCTCCCCCTTACCTAACCTAACCCCATTGAGATAATAAATCCCATTGAGATAATTACAAAGAAGAAGTAAGATTCTAAGGAGAGTAAGAGGCAACCGTGGCTGACAAGGGAAGTTGGGGCAGTATACAACTAAAAGTAAAGGTGTATCACATAGCAAAGAGTACGAGAGGATTGGGATACTTTCACAGGACAACAGAAGGTAACAACAAGGGCAATACGGGGTGAAAAGATGGTAGAAGGGTAAGCTGGCCAAAAATATAAAGAAGGATAGTAAAAGCTTCTTAAGGTATGTTAGGAGAAAACGATGAGTAAAGACAAATGTTGGCCCCTTGACAGAAGATAACTAAAAAGACAATATGGTGGAGAAAAGATGAGGTACGAAGGTAAGCTAGCCAAGAATATAAAGGAGGATAGTAAAAGCTTCTTTAGGTACGTGAAGAGGAAAAAATTAGTTAAGACCCTTGAAGACCGAAACAGGTGAAATTATTATGGGGAACAAGAAAATGGCAGAAGAATTGAACAGGTACTTTGTTTGTGTCTTCCTTAGTGAAGACAGAACCAATCTCCCCGATGTACTAGAGGACAGATGATCTAGGGAGACAAAGGAACTGAAAGAAATTAGGCGAAAAATAGTATTGGGTAAACTGATGGGACTGAAAGCTGATAAATTCCCAGGGCCTGATGGTCTGCATCACAGGGTACTCAGGGAGGTGGCTCTAGATATCGTGGACACATTGGTGATCATTTTCCAATGTTCTATAGATTCAGGATCAGTTCCTGTGGATTGGAGGGTAGCTAATGTTATCCAATTTTTCATGAAAGGATCGAGAGAGAGAATACAGAGAATTATAGACCAGTTAGCCTGACATTGGTGGTGGGGAAGATGCTGGAGTCAATTGTTAAAGAAGTAATAATGGCGCATTTATATAGCAGTAAAAGGATTGGTCCAAGTCAGCATAGCTTTATGAAGGGGAAATACTGCTTGACTAATCTTCTGGAATGTTTTGAGGATGTGACAAGTAAAATAGATGAAGGAGAGCCAGTGGATGTAGTGTATCTGGACTTTCAGAAAGCCTTTGATAGGGTTCCACACCGGAGATTAGTGGGGAATATTAGAACACATGGTATTGGGGGTAGGTTATTGACATGGATAGAGAATTGGTTGGAAGACAGGAAACAAAGAGTAGGAATAAATGGGTCCCTATCAGAATGGCAGGCAGTGGAAAGTGGAGTGCCGCAAGGCTCGGTGCTGGGGCCGCAATTATTTACAATATATATTCATGATTTGGATGATGGAATTAAAAGTAACACCAGCAAATTTGCAGATGACACAAAGCTGGGTGGCAGTGTGAACTGCGAAGAGGATGCTAGGAGGTTTCAAGGTGGCTTGGACAGGTTGAGTGAATGGGCAGATGCATGGCAGATGCAGTATAATGTAGATAAATGTGAGGTTATCCACTTTGGTGGCAAGAACGAGGAGGCAGATTATTATCTCAATGGTGTCAGATTAGGAAAATGGGAAATGCAACGAGACCTGGGTGTCCTTGTACACTTGTCACTGAAAGTAAACATGCAGGTATAGCAGGCAGTGAAGAAAGCTAATGGCATGTTGGTCTTCATAACAAGAGGATTTGAGTGTAGGAGTAAAGAGGTCCTTCTGCAGTTGTACAGGGCCCTGGTGAGATCACATCTGGAGTATTGTGTGCAGTTTTGGTCTCCTAATTTGAGGAAGGACATCCTTGCTATAGAGGCAGTGCAGTGTAGGTTCATGAGGTTACTCCTCGGGATGGCGGGACTGTCATATGAGGAAAGATAGGAAAGTGGGCTTGTATTCACTGGAATTCAGAAGGATGAGAGGGGATCCTATAGAAGCATATAAAATTATAAAAGGACGGGACAAGCTCGATGCAGGAACAATATTCCCAATATTGAGTGTCCAGAACCAGGGGCCACAGCCCAACAAAGGGGAGACCATTTAAAACTGAGATGTGAAAAAACTTTTTTATCCAGAGAGCTGTGAATTTGTCTAATTCTCTACCACAGAAGGTAGTAGAGGCCAATTCACTGGATTAATTTAAAAGAGGGTTAGATCGAGCTCTCGGTGCTAGCGGAATCAAGGGAGATGGGGAGAAAACAGGCACGGGTTACTGATTGTGGATGATCAGCACGATCACAATGAATGGTGATCCTGGCTCAAAGGGCCAAATGGCCTCCTCCAGCACCTATTTTCTATGTCTATGTTTCTATGTCATCCATTCCTTCTCTCCAGAGATGCTGCCTGACCCGCTGAGTTACTCCGGCATTTTGTGTCTACCTTCCATTTAAACCAGCATCTGCAGTTCTTTCTTACACATCACTTGAGATTGAACAGGGATGATCTCTACTTTTTTGCTGTTGTGTTAGTGTCCAGTTTTGTCAAAGAGACCCTTTGAACATTAATTTTGTCTTACAATAAATTAGTTTATTGTCACGTGTATCGAGGTACAGTGAAAAGCTTGTGTTGCCTGCTAACCAGTCAGAGAAAGACAATACATGATTGCAAGCAAACCATTTACAGCGTATAATAATAAAGGAATAACGATATAATAACAAATATTAATGATAATACATGATATGGGGGATAACGTTTAGTGCAGTAAAGCAAACAAAGGCCGATCAAGGATAGTCCGAGGATGACCAAAGAGGTAGATAGTAGTTCAGCACTGCTCTCTGGTTATGGTAGGAAGATTCAGTTGCCTGTTACCAGCTGGTTAGAAACTGTCCCTGAATCTGATGGTGTGTGTTTAGACACTTTCATATTGTTTGCCTGATGGGAGAGGGGAGAAGAGGGAGTGGCCAGGGTGTGACTCGTCTTAGATTATGCTGCTGGCCTTGCTGAGGCAGCGTGAGGTATAAATGGAGTTAATAGAAGCGAGGTTGGGAGGGAGGTCAATTTATCTTTTGCTACTTGAGGAGCTGCAGCATCCCTTGTTCATGATTATAAGACGCAGGAACAGAATTAGGCCATTCAGCCCATCGGGTCTGCTCCACCATTCAATGGGATATTGGCTCTGTAGCTGACCCTTAGTGGTATTAATTTGCACGTGTTAGAGAATAGTTTGCAGATAAATAAGTGGGGGAATGGGATTGACAGGATTTATCTGAGAATTGGCTTGAGCTTGATGGGCAAACAGTTTCTTTCTCTGTCACAAGGAAATGTGAGAAAAATAAGCACGATAGCAACAAGTTTTTTAAAATAATGCTGAAAGTATCTAATCGCTCATGGGAGAACCTACGCAACAGTCTTTGAAAAACCTAGAGGTGTTTTCACTGACAATGGCAAAGCAGATGTTTGTAGTAGATTTATAAAGCATTAATGCAACCTGTGGCCATTGGTGACAAATTACTAAAGGTTGGAGATTTCCTTTTGGAAGCAGTTGCAGAAGGATAGTTGCACTATCCTGAATGTCAGCAATGAGCTCTCAATAAAGACCTTGGGAACAGGTACAGGATACCGAGTTGGATGATCAGCCATGATCATATTGAATGGCGGTGCAGGCTTGAAGGGCAGAATGGCCTACTCCTGCACCTATTTTCTATGTTTCTATGTTTCTATGGAAGAGGAAGGCATTTGTTGTGTTTCATGATCGTAATGTATTCAATACCATTATCCGAAGATTGCTTCATAACCAGATCTGCATAAGGACTGTAATATCACTGAGCAATTCAGATCATATCAGGGCCATATGTTCAAACTTTCTGATGAGATATTTCAACTTTTTGGTGAGATATTTGTGAAAACGCTCCTCGTTAGTACTTTTGTAACATATAAGGCCCAATTCCTCGAGTACGGGTCAAACCCATGTTCAAGTTGAATGGTGCCAAAATAGCATAAACACAAACTTAACATTTTGGGTTCAGATGAGTTATCTTGAAGTTCTGCGGCTGTTTGAAAATAATCACATTGCTTAGCATGTTGGAGAGTCATTAATATCCAGAGAGAAGAAAGGAGATATCTTTCAGATTAATATACTCTCTGGAAGTAGCAGATTCCATCAATGCCGAGAGCAATGTGCGGAGGATCAGGCCACAGTGTTGTAAGAATGCTAATGATGCCACTGTGATATATAGTCTAACAGTTTGATCTCATGTTTAGATTATGTACCAACTACTACCTTATGAATTATTCCTTCTGCCCACACATTGCTTCACCTCCACCCCAATTAAACGACACTGTTTATTGCAGAGCACAATTTCCTTCAACAGAAGGGTGAAGTGGATAACACCTGGAGCTGACACTTAAACTGCACAAGCTTTCATCTGTGATACCGCCAACCTTTTTTCATAACAGGGTCTCAAAAATGGATGATGGACCTTATTGTGAAAAGAAGGGTGCAATCTACCTAGTTGTTGAAACCAAGAGATTGGGTGGTCCAACAACCTTTTGCTCGTTGTTTGCTGAAGGCTTATTTGGGGGTAAACAATCTTTCTCTTTCTGTACCTGCATGTAAGATACAAGACGTTTTTTCGTGACCCTTAGAATTGATTACATACGCACACTCCTAGTTAGTAGTTTTGTAATATACAAGGCCCAACTCCTCTAATGTGGCTCAGATCCATGTCCAAGTTTAGTGCCAAAATAGAATAAATACAAACCAAACATTTTGGATTCAGATGAGTTATCTTGAAGATCTGCAGCAATTTTTAAGGAGGACCTGGCGTGGGGGAACTGCTGTGGGGGGGGGGGGGGGGGGGGGGGGGGGGGGGAGAACAAAGGAACCCGGCATGGGGGAACTGCTGTGTGGGGGGGTGGAACAAAGGACCTGGTGTGGGGGAACTGCTATGTGGGTGGGGGGGGGGGGGGGGGGGGGGGGAGGGGAGAACAAAGGAGGACCCGGCGTGGGGGAACTGCTGTGAGGGGGGAGAAGAAAGGAGGACCTGGCGCGGGATACTCTGTAGATTTGTCGGTACCCTTTTGGGACGTCTCTTTGCAGACTTTGGGTATGCAAAACAAATAATATCACTGTGGCTTGTCACAAGTGACAATAATGAATGAATGAATTGAATTAATTAATTAATTAATCAATTAATTAAATAATTAATTCTTTCATTTATTCACAATCTGCACCTAATCTGCAGATGTACCTAGTATAGTACAAGATGTGTAGATTGTGAATCAGTCTGATTGTGAATGCACTGATTTGGCAGCTGGAGTGACCATGTACGCTTAACAAAGATTGTATTTTCTTTTGACACAGGTCATATTGACTTCCTAAAGTTCATTTGCTTGTGCTATGTGTCAATTCTACATTATATTACATCTGGTCGGACTTCACTTTCTCAGTGTCCACCTGTTATGTGCCTATATGTAGAATAAGATGCAGTCAATGCCTGCACTGCAACAGTCTGCACTGTGCAACAGTCTTATGTGCCAGCTGCATTTGGCCCTGTATAACAAACAAAAAGGAAAGACTAAAGTTAAAATATGACAACACGTCTCTTGAATGTGACATGCAATCCATGCACACTGCTAAAATGCATTTGACAAATATTATACTGCCAGGTCCACTATGATAGAAAAGAAGAGTGTGGCATCAGACCTACTCCGCTACTACCTGGATTACTATGGAGAAGCCTTGCAACAATTGGGAGAGTGGGCACCAGATTCAATGCGATATCCTATGGTTTTCACAAGATTGCCATCATAATTCCACTTTCTCTATAATTTGCAACAGGATGAAGCGGTGGAGATAGAAGGGGAGCAGCTTAATGAAAAATAGGCAGTTTGAAGATTTATTTTACCACCAGACTGCTCACCAGACCATGACACCCAGGTCTCGTTGCATCTCCCCTTTTCCTAATCTGCTCCTAATTCCCCTTCAGAGAATAGTCTACCCTCCTGTTTTTGCCACCAAAGTGGATAACCTCACATTTATCCACATTATACTGCATCTGCCATGCATTTGTCCACTCACCCAGCCTATCCAAATCCTAGCATCCTCCTCACACCTAACACTACCCCCCAGCTTAGTGTCATCCGCAAACTTGGAGATGTTGCATTCAATTCCCTCGTCCAAATCATTAATATATATTGTAAATAGCTGGGGTCCCAGCACTGAGTCTTGCAGTACCCCAATAGTCACTGCCTGCCATTCTGAAAAGGACCCGTTTACTCCTACCCTTTGCTTCCTGTCTGCCAGCCAGTTCTCTATCCACATCAATACTGAACACCCAATACCGTGTGCTTTAAGTTTGTATACTAATCTCTTATGTGGGACCTTGTCGAAAGCCTTCTGAAAGTCCAGATATAACACATCCACTGGTTTCTCCCTTATCCACGCTACTAGTTACATCCTCGAAAAATTCTATAAGGTTCGTCAGACATGATTTACCTTTCGTAAATCCATGCTGACTTTGTCCAATGATTTCACCACTTTCCAAATGTGCTGCCATCCCATCTTTAATAACTGACTCTGAGCATTTTCCCCACTACCGATGTTAGACTAACTGGTCTGTAATTCCCTGTTTTCTCTCTCCTTCCTTTTTTAAAAAGTGGGGTTACATTAGCTACCCTCCAATCCTCAGCAACTACTCCAGAATCTAGGGAGTTTTGAAAAATTATCACTAATGCATCCTATTTCTGTGGCTACTTCCTTGAGTACTCTGGGATGCATCCGATCTCGCCCTGGGGATTTATCAGCCTTTCCATTCAATTTACCCAACACCACTTCCCGTCTAACCTTGATTTCACTCAGTTCCTCCATCTTATTTGACCCCCGGTCCCCTGCTATTTCCGGCAGATTATTTATGTCTTCCTTAGTCAAGACAGAACCAAAGTAGTCAGGGGTCTGAAGAAGGGTCTTGACCCAAAACGTCGCCCATCTCCTTCGCTCCTTAGATGCTGCTGCACCCACTGAGTTTCTCCAGCCTTTTGTGTACCCAAAGTAGTTATTCAATTGGTCTGCCATGTCCTTGTTCCCTTTGATCAATTCACCCATTTCTGACTGCAAGGGACCTACATTTGTTTTAACTAATATTTTTCTCTTCACGTATCTATAAAAACTTTTGCAGTCAGTATGCTTGCGAATGCCCTTAAAATCTGGAAAATTCAAATTCCTGCGTAGAGCCTTGTCTACTTCACTGTGTGTCCCCAACAGACATCTAATGTAGGTCGTCCCATCAAAATGCTCATCCATGTTATCTGCAGTAGTGTCTGCCTCCAGGAAACTGGCACCTGCAGCTGCTTTGGCCACTGATGCACCACATGCAGATCCCATCTCAAAGCAAGCAGCATCTGAGGATGGAGGCTGAAAGTGTGACTTTGATGGTGCGATGATGTGCTTCCATCAGTGATCGCTAACCTGCCAGTTATCGCTTGACTGCGTTGCAGTTCCTATGAACTGAAATGGAAAAAGGGACAAGGACAAGATTGTTGTGGGGTAGAGAGGAACTAAGAAGTGCACATTAGCAGCAATCAGAAGAGAATTGCAGGTGCTGCAAGCCTGAAAGTTAGTTTTTCAAAATCAAAAAACATATATAAATTGTCCCCCATCTCTCTCTCTCGTCATGATCCACATCCAGCCCTCCCTGTGCTCCCTTTCCCATATCCCCTCATCCAGACCCACATCATCCATTTTTATCTTCTTCCCCTGTGGAGGCCAAGTCAATGGATATTTGTAAGGCAGAGATCTCCATTAACATCTTCCCTCACCCCCAAACCACCAACCCCCATCTTCCCTCCCCCCCCCCCCCCCCACCCCCCCCTCCCCCCCCCCCCACCCACTCTCTACCTGGCTCCATTTGGCACTTTTTGCCTTGCCTGCTTCCACCTATAACCCACCTGTCTCGGTCTCCCAACTCCATCCCCAGCCCCCACCCTACCTGACTCCTTCTGATAGTCATCCTTCACATCTCAGCTCACTACCACCTACGGGCCCCTGTCTCCCCCCTCTTCCTCTCCTCTGTTTTGCAGCTCTGCACTGATGTAGGATCTCAAACCAAAACAATTCCTTCCCCACCCGCACAGATACTGCTCGACCTGTTGCGTTCCCCTGGTAGTTGTTTTTTTTCTCCAGATTCTAGGATCTGCTGTTTCTTGTCTCTCTATATTTTATGAAAACGGTCTGCTCTCTCCACAGAGGCTACTAAGGATTCCCAGCAATGTCTGTTTTAGATTAGGTGGAGGGAAAATGGAAAGGAGAATAATTCATGAGACAACATTGCTTTTTATAGCCTCTGCACTGCTCATCATATTGCGATTAGATTTCCCGTATTGGCCAACAGTATATCTTTCTTGGGGGTGTTGGACATGTAAGCAAATCTGTCTCACTGTGGGTAGATTTTGCTCCTCTGCCACTTTGTATGCCACCTTCATCTGCGATTGTGTTATTTTTGAATGTCTTCCAGATCAGCCATCCACACTTTGCGTCTTTACTATTCTGTGTGTTCTGGCTGGTTTTAATTGATGTCGACCAGTTTCATGATGCCACTTATCCACTCACTAATTCATTCCTTTTGAAACATGCAGATAATTGTTGGGTTGCTGTGATTATATAGATAAGCATTTGCTAAAATGCCTGCTCTAGAATCATAGGTGTAGGAAGGAATTGCAGGATGCTGGTTTAAACCGAAGATAGACACTTATTGCTGGAGTAACTCAGCGGGACAGGCAGCATCTCTAAAGAGAAGGAAGGGGTGACATTTTGGGACAGTTCTATATCTCTCTACATCATCATCTATATCTCTCGTGCCCCCTCTCCCTTGCCTTTCAGTCTGAAGAAGGGTCTTGACCCAAAACGTCACCCATCCCTTCTCTCCAGAGAAGCTGCCTGTCCCACTGAGTTACTCCAGCATTTGTGTCTATCTAGAATCATTAAGGACAGGTTCATTACTTGCCCAGGTCTCATTTCAAGGACCATCTAATTCAGTCCTAGTTTCTTTGAATGTATTGAAAAAGTGTTTGTAAACAACAACAATAGTCTACAACGTAAACTATTACTGCGTTGCGAGAAGATTACTAATTTTTTACAGTGTATTATAAAAATGTCCTTTGCCTATTCTTGATGTGAAACATAGAAACATAGAAAATAGGTGCAGGAGTAGGCCATTCTGCCCTTCGAGCCTGCACCGTCATTCAATATGATCATGGCTGATCATCCAACTCAGTATCCTGTACCTCTCCATACCCCCTGATCTCTTTAGCAACAAGGGCCACATCTAACTCCCTCTTAAATATAGCCAATGAACTGGCCTCAACTACCTTCTGTGGCTGAGAATTCCAGAGACACCACTCTCTGTGTGAAAAATGTTTTCCTCAACTCGGTCCTAAAGGAATTCCCCCTTATCCTTAGACTGTGACCCCTTGTTCTGGATCTCCCTAACATCGGGAACAATCTTCCTGCATCTAGCCTATCCAACCCCTTAAGAATTTTGTAAAACCCCTGTCTCACGGTGCGAGTTGGCCCACGAGTGACCCCGAGTTTTCACTCGTGGTGATCACGTACAATCAACGTAGCGGGAACGTCGGAACTCGCGCGAGCAACTTATCGACTCGTGGCGCTAACGGCAGGTACCCGTGAAACTTGTTAACTCGTGAAAAAAATCAAACATGTTTGATTTTTTCCACGAGTCAAATTTACTGTTCAAGTTAAAAATGGAAACATTTAAACTCGTTTGTAATAACGTAGTGGCCCGTGCGTTTACCTTAGTGACTCGTGAGTCTACCGTGGGAACTCTTTAATCTGTTCGTTCGCTCGAGTAAAGACTGAACCAAAGATAGACACAAAATGCTGGAGTAACTCAGCGGACCAGGCAGCATCTCTGGAGAGAAGGAATGGAGTCGAGACCCTTCTTCAGACTTAATGAAACGCCACCCATTCCTTCTCTCCAGAGATGCGGCCTGTCCGGGCGTTTACGAGTTACTCCAGCATTTTGTGTCTATCTATACTTTAGTTCGGATATGATCAGTGTAAGAAACGCAAACCAGACTACCTTCACATCAGAGAATCCTACTGTTCCAGGATAAAAATCCACACACCCTAGTTACATCCAATATTAAATTGCATGAATATCATGCATTAGTATGCATCTGTGAGCTCAACATTTGAAGGGCTGCCCTTTAAATGCAAAATGTGCCAATCATAGAGATTGTGTTAAACCACTGTACAATATTTTAAAATATTTATAACCTGTATCTATTTACTTGGGTGACAAAAATTAAACGCATCAAAATCTAAAGCGAGAAAGAGAAAATAAATAGGTCCGATATTTACTTAAAATCATCTCCTAGATTTAGAAATGATGCCAAAGCCCGGCTTTAGCCATTCAAAACTGCAGCATTTTCAAATGATCTAATTTATAAAAATTACATTGAGAATCAATGATTCATAATGGAACGACTCCCACCTTTCAGTAGAAACAATTAATTTCCTTGGGTTTTTTTAACAGACATATTCTCTTTTTAATTCAGAATTAGTTTAGTTCTTTTTCTTTGAGCCTCTCCCGCCACTTTATTTCTCAATATCATCCTCGCTCCTCCGTCGATGAAAATCTCCACTGAACGCACGGTTCTGACGGACGGAATTAAATAAATATATAGTGGATATGTCAACATCTTTTTGATCTTGGGGTTAGGTGGGTGGGGCGGTTTAGTCCATCGTCCGAACACCCAGATCTGCTTCAGCTGATGTGAAGAAGGGTCTCGACCCGAAACGTCACCCATTCCTTCTCTCCAGAGATGCGGCCTGTCCCATTGAGTTACTCCAGCATTCGTGTCTCCCCCCCAATCTCAGCTGGGCACAGTCCCACGGTTAACACCACACTCCAGACTATCTAACCCTTATTTGCGAAAGTTCCACACATAGTTATCGATACTTTTTCCGGCAGTGTGCCAGGCTACAGACACCACACTGAGCCCAAACTAAAACAATCCCAGTAGTATTTATTGGTGTGTGTATGGTTTGACCGGAGGACACGTGCAATTTGGCCGAGGCACTTCACTGTCCGTGTGTAGGAAGGAACTGCAGTTGCTGGTTTACACCGACGATAGACACAAACATGCTTGGAGTAACTCAGCGGACAGGCAGCACCTCTGGAGAGAAGGAATGGGTGGTGGTTCGGGTCGGGACCCCCTTCTTCAGATCCCCGCTCATTCTCCCTCGTCGATTGTGAACTTGTGAGGGTGCGGAATCGGGCGTCGCTGGTAAGGGGAAGAGCGGGTTTTTCTGCTGAATTATGCGCAACTGAAACATGAAGTGGGGGTAAGGTCCGTTTAACTTTTCTCGTTTTTTTCCCCCCCCCCTTGGGAGAAAGGGGAGAGAGTTGTGCAAACAAACCACGGGGAGACTGCATCTTTGGAGGGAAATCATAAAATGTACACGGATGTTTCGGGCGGGACCTAAAGATTGACTACCCATTTCCCAGATGCTGCCTGGCCGTTGGCTTCTTCCTGCAGTTTGCCTTTTGTCCCAGACTCCAGCATCTGCAATCTCCTTGCCTCCAAAGGGAAAAGTCTACTCGTGAAGCGAAGGTCGATATTGACCCATGCTTACTGCGAAATCAAAGCTGCAGCGTGCTTACGTATTTGTTTAACCTGCTACCTTAAACAGCTTCAAACTCTTCTTCCGTGGTTGGTGTCGTGCCGACGAAATTGAAACGATTTTCCAAAGCACTCGGTTTGTGCTTCACATTTAGTCATAACTTCGTCCAATTTGTATGAACAAAATGATCATTGAAGCCCTCAACCTGCTCTTTCATCTCGACCAGTTCGCTCTTCACCTCTTTTTGGACCTCCCGCGAGTCAGTCCCACCCCATCCTCTACCCCTTCCTCTAATTCCTTCTCCTCAACCGTTCAACGCCGCCGTTCCCAGCCCCCCTCTCATCCTCCCCACCATAGTCCTGGCCTTCTCCCAATTTCCACCATCCCTCCTTCCCCCCAACCTGTCCTATTACCCTCCTCCCCATCACCCCTTGCCCTCCCTTCCACCCCTTTCCTCAACTACTCTCCTAGACCTTCCCTCATTCCTTCCTGCCACCACCTTCTTCAGTCAGTTTCCTCAGCGCTCCCCAACCCATCTCCCCCCACCCCCCACCACCACCTCAGCATCTCAATCCCCTTCCCGTCTCAACCTCCAGTCCTCTAAGGACCTATTTTCTCTGTTGGAATTTAAAGTCAAATTGGGCGCATGCGAATAATATATATTGCCAAATTCTCGCCTGAACTGCGGGAGATAGCCTGCGTGCTTTAAATGCGAATCCGGACTGCGGCAACAACACACGCCCTGAGCGCGGAGAGAGGGGACGTGGTAACTCAAAGAGTAACGGGACGGGAGGAGAGGAACTTGGGAACACGTGAAGACGAACTTGGAACATCGCAGAAATTACAAGTAAACGGCAAACTTACCATACCCGTGGGAACTCAGTTCAAACACTTGAACATCAACTTGGAACCTCGTACACAACCACGAATCTGTCACTCGGGGTCACTCGTGGGTCAACTCGCACCGTGAGGCAGGGCCATAAGTTTCTATAAGATCCCCCCTCAGTCTTCTAAATTTTAGCGAGTACAAGCCAAGTCTATCCAGTCTTTCCTCATATGAAAGTCCTGACATCCCAGGAATCAGTCTGGTGAACATTCTCTGTACCCCCTCTATGGCAAGAATGTCTTTCCTCAGATTTGGAGACCAAAACTGTACACAATACTCCAGGTGTGGTCTCACCAAAACCCTGTCCAACTGCTGTAGTAGAACCTCCCTGCTCCTATACTCAAAATCCTTTTGCTATTGAATGCCAAAATACCATTTGCTTTATTCACTGTCTGCACCTGCATGCCTACTTTCAATGATATGGTGTACCATGACTACCCAAGAGGTCTCATTGCATCTCCCTTTTTCCTAATTTGCCTCCCATTCAGATAAGGTCTGCCCTCCTGTTTTTGCCACCAAAGTGGATAACCTCACATTTATCCACATTATACTGCATCTGCCATGCATTTGCCACTCACCCAGCCTATCCAAGTCACCTGCAGCTGTCCTAGCATCCTCCTCACACCTTAACACTACCCCCCAGCTTAGTGTCATCCACAAACTTGGAGATGTTGCATTCAATTCCCTCTCGTCCAAAATCTTAATATATATTGTAAATAGCTGGGGGTCCAGCATGCAGGCCTTGCGGTTACCCCACTAGTCACTGCTGCCATTCTGAAAAGGGACCCGTTTACTCCTACCCTTTTGCTTCCTGTCTGCCAGCCAGTTCTCTATCCACATCAATACTGAACCCCCAATACCATGTGTTTTAAGTTTGTATAATAATCTCTTTATGGGGGATTGTCGAAAATAGCCTCCCTTATCCACTCTACTAGTTACATCCTCGAAAAATTCAATAAGATTCGTCAGACTGATTTATCCTTTCGTAAATCCATGCTGACTTTGTCCAATGATTTCACCACTTTCCAAATGTGCTGCTATCCCATCTATTTTAATAACTGACTAGCAGTTTCCCTATACCAATGTTAGACTAACTGGTCTGTCATTCCCCGTTTTCTCTCTTGCTCCTTTTTTTAAGAGGTTGGGGTTACTCCTTGCTACCTCACAATCCTCAGCAACTACTCCAGAATCTAAGGAGTTTTGAAAAATTATCACTTATGTATCATTGATTTTTTGTGGCTACTTTCTTGAGTTACTCTGGGATGCAGACTATCTGGCCCTGGGGAATTTATCGGCCTTTCATCTGTTCAATTTACCCCAAATCACTTAAGGCCTAACCTGGATTTCACTCTGTTCTCCATCTATTTGACCCCTGGTCTCCTGCTATTTCCGGCAGATTATTTATGTCTTCCTTAGTGAAGACAGAACCAAAGTAGTTATTCAATTGTATCTGCATGTCCTTGATCCCAGATCAATTCACCCGTTTCTGACTGCAAGGGACCTACATTTGTTTTAACTAATCTCTTTCTTCTTCACATATCTATAAAAACTATTTGCAGTTGTGCAGTCAGTTTTTTATGTTCCCTGCCAGTTTTCTTTCATAATCTATTTTCCCTTTCCTAATTAAGCCCTTTGTCCTCCTCTGCTGGACTCTGAATTTCTCCCAGTCCTCTGGTAGGTGCCTTTTCTGGCTAATTTGTATTGTTCATATCTTTAGTTTTTTATACTATCCCTGATGTCCCCCCCTGTTTTGTTATCCATGGATGCACTACCTTCCCTGATTTATTCTTTTGCAAGCTGGGATGAAACATTGTTGTAGTTCATCCATGCAGCCTTTAAATACTTTCATTTTGCACATCCACTGTCAACCCTTTTAAGAATCACTTAGCTAGTCTATCTTAGCCAATTCACTTCTTAATACCTTCAAAGTTACCCTTTGTTTAAGTACAGAACCCTTGTTTCTGACAATTATGTCGCTCTCCATCCTAATGAAGAAACTCTACCATATTACGGTCACTCTTGCCCAAGGTGCCACACACAACAAGACTGCTAACTAACCCTTCCTCATTACCCAGTCTAGAATAGCCTGCTCTCTCATTGGTTACTCTACATGTTGGTTTTGAAAACTATCCCGCATATATTCCAAGAAATCCTCTTCTCAGCACCCCTGCCCAATTTGATTCATCCAATCTATATGTAGATTGAAGTCACCCATTATAACTGTTTTACCTTGTTGCACACGCATTTCTAATTTCCTGTTTGATTCATCCCAACTCCACTTACTGTTAGGTGGCCTGGTACACAACTCATACTAGCGTTTTCAGCCCCTTAGAGTTTCACAGCTCTACCCATATCAATTCACATCCTCCAAGCTAATGTCCTTCCTTTCTATTGCATTAATCTCCTCTCTCACCTGCAACACTAACCCCACCTCCTTTTCCATTCTGTCTATCCCTCCTTGAATATTGAATTCCTGGATCGATTTCAGCTCCCAGCCTTGGTCCCCTGGAGCATGTCTCCGATCCAACTATTAGCATAGTCATTAATAGCTATCTGCAATACACACGTCCACCATATACGAATGCTCCTCGCATTGAGACCTTCACTAAGCCTTCAGGCTTGTGTTTACAACACCTAACAATTATGTTGACAAGTGGCCCTTTTGATTTTTGCCCTTGGGGGGAACTATTTTTTGTCTGCCTGCCACTATTATATTTTCATCTTGCTACCGATTGCTTCTACCCTCATTTTATACCTCTCTTTCTCTCTGCTCACACATTTAAGAAACTCACCACCTCTTATTCTCCGTTTATTATTTTTTCTTCTTTCCCCCCTACATGTTGGGTCTGATTGAAGCAACATCAGAAGTGTTGATAACATCAGATAGTTATTATAAACTATCACCACGAAAATAAAATTTTCTGTTAGATATCCCAACCGAAAGCTCCACCTAACTTCATCTGAAAGGTAAAACTCAACCAGAAGAAAATTATTTATTAAAGATATCAACCAACCACTTCTAAATATTAATTATTAATTATGCTTTTTCCACCTCTATCGCTCCACAATACAAATTATTTTAGTCGTGGGGGAGATCGACTCCCCTCCCTCCCACCCCCAAATCTTTGCACATACCCACTCCTTTCCTCTCATCACTTTAATTTCATGTTTCATGTATCTTGCGTTTTATGACTGCTGGCAGATCAATTTCCCTCCTGGGATAAATAAAGTTCTATCATATCATATCTTAACATATCGCTTCATAAGCTCTCATTTTACTGTTGGTCAAGTTTCTGTGTAATCTATGTCAGCAGAAAAATATAAAACTGTACCAAAAGTACAATCGGCAGATCAGCTAGTCAGCTGGTTCTCCTGGTACGCACCAGTTTTTAATAAAGACTGTTATTTTGCAATGCCCAAACTCCACGTGGCCTTTCTATTTTTTCCTCCCAATGTAAATATTGGGAATTCTGCCGTTGATTTGGTTAACAAGTTTCCATTTGGGAAATTTCCATCGACATTTGTACCCATAGTTTCTATACTTTATTTTTATTGTTGTCCTATAATAAGAGAAAAGAATCATATTTTCCAAGCCAGCAGTGCTGATCCAATAATCTGATACAGGAAGCAGTTGAACACTCTTTTGACTCTCTACAGCTTTAGAGCAAATGTCCCCAAGCACTCCCATGCACTCTGGCACTGCTCTGAGCCAGGTTGGGTTATGTTAAATCAGCACACTTGTAGTACACTGAGCTTAAACTCAAAAAAACGGGACTTTTTTTAACCTTTTTCTTAAAATGGTTGTTTTTTTTTTGCTCCATTGGCGTTTTTGGCTTCACTCTAAAATTGATGCTGATAGATCTTTATTTTAAACAATAGCGCTTTCCCCAGCTCAATCTGGGAAAAAAAAAAAAAAGAAAAAAAAAATAAAAAGAAATAATGTTTTTAGCGTTTTTGGCACACAGGCCACACAGCCAGGGCTTCATTGCAAAGCTAAAGAAGGGAAAAAAAAAAAAAAACAAAAAAAAAACTGCAAATGTCAGGGCGAAAAAAAGTGCATAGGATGATAAGAGGGGTGTGAAGAGGGTTGGGGCTTTCTTTTAGGGAGGGTTGGTCCAATATATGATTGAGGTTTGAAATGGAGGAAAAGATATTGAGACGGTCAGGGGGAGGGGGAAAGAGCCAAAGGGTTTGGTTTTAAGATCAATCATTTTAAACAGTGAACAGATCACGGATTTGCTATGTTGGTTGCTTTTATATAACAACCATATAACATTTA
The DNA here is from genome assembly GCA_035221665.1 of Okamejei kenojei. Classification (NCBI taxonomy): domain Eukaryota; kingdom Metazoa; phylum Chordata; class Chondrichthyes; order Rajiformes; family Rajidae; genus Okamejei; species Okamejei kenojei. Next base: position 7,834,972 of record CM069133.1, read on the forward strand.
ACAATTTACAGCACGGAAAACAGGCCCTCTCGGCCCTTCAGTCCGTGCGACACATTTATTTTCCCTAGTCCATCTACCTGCACACTCAGACATTACCCCTCCATTCCCGTCCCCCCGGTCCTCCATATACCTATTCTGCCTCCAACGTCTGCACTGGAAGAAAGCTCATTCCCACACAGCCCACCACCCCCCCTTGAAGGGTTTCTGAGTAAAAGAAGTTCCCCCCCTCACGTACCCCTAAATTCAGTCTCCCTTAATGCTCATGTATGCCCTCTTCCTCTCTTGTTTAGAGGGAAATCTTCCCTACCCTCAATGGGAAAAAAAAAAAAAAAGAGGAAAGAAAAAAAAAAAAGAAAAAGAAAAGAATGAAAAAAAAGGAAAAAAAAGAAAAGAAAAAGAAAGGAAGAAACAAGTAAAGAAAAAAAAATAAAAGGGCTTTATTCCACGTTCAACTGTCTATCCCTTTCATCATTTTAAAGGGACATCATCAAAAAGTCTCCTCCTTACCCTTGCTGCACTCCAAAAGAATAAAGACCACCTCTCATAACGTTACCTTTCTCTGTTAACCATAGTTGCTGGGAACCCAGGCCCGGCCATAACATTCTACAAGCTCTCACATCTCTCCACCTCTGACTACTCTCTCTATTTTAGCTTCGCCGACATCCTTCCTATAATATAGACGGTATGACCAAAATTGTACCACCGAGACCCGTCCTGCAACTTTGGGTCTTACCAAATGCCCTGGACAATTTTAACAGATTCCCTACTGCTATAATTTCAAAGGCTCTAGGAATCACCCTGAATTTATAAAGGACCAGCAACACACCTCAAAGGCTTTCTTTACCACCCTAATCTACCAGGTCATTCCACCTATCAGGAAAACCTCCCCTAATGCACCCAGTTATTCCTAAGCTACTCTCTCTTGTTCCACAAGAAGTCCTTCAGATTCCCTACCATGTACCACGTACCGATCACACTCTATCTTTGAATTTGTACCTGCCAAGATGATAGCACTTACACAGTTATCAGCAGATTAAAACTCCATCTCTGACATCTTGTAGCCTACTTTTCAAAATTGGCCCCCACCCCAAATCTCTCGGTAGACTTTGAAAATCATACTATCATTAATCACAACACCACCTTCTTTAGTATATCTGCATACTTACTTATCAATTTTCCACCCCATTCATCCAGATCATTTGAATGTCCATCGACACAACAACCAGCGCGGACACCCCCAACAAGATACCCCCGAAGGCAGCCCACTGGTCAAACGGCTCACTCCTGCAGAACCTGACAAGATACAAGCTCAGACACCATTACTCTCTGAAACATCTCCTTCAGGCCACTCCTGTTGAATCCATCTTGCTGAACTCTGCCGAGTTAAACATCACCCAAAAGATGGACAAACCTTCATTAACCAAACCTTCCATGGGGGAGAAACCTGTCAAAAGGCCTACTGTAATCCATATAGAACAACTATCCATGTTTTACCCTCATTCAAATATTCCCTAGAAGTAAACCGCTCTTCGAAAAATTAAGAAAGGTTTGTTCAAACAGACCTTCAGGCACAAAATACATTTGGTCTGGTCCTGATCAGGACCCCTGTTTATCCAGATTGCTTATATATTATTATTCTAAGTATCCTTTCCCTTCATTTGCCCCACCACTGTACGTCAAAACCTAACAGGTCTATAATTGCTAGGTTTATTCTGTTGAACCCTTTTTAAACAATGGAACAACATGCGCAGGTACGCCCAATCTCCGGCAATAGTCCTGTTTCTAATGTAGATTTGACCCCAATATTTCTGTCAAGACTCCTGCTATTTTCTACACGAACTTTCCCTCAATGTCTAGGGAGAATATCCTGTCTGACTGGAGGAATTATCCACTTTTATATTTTTTCAGAAGTGTCAGTACTTCCTCCTCTTTGAATCTCATAGTTTCCATAGTCTATTCTTACTTTTTTCCCTTTACCTCTCAGCAAGAGTTCAATCTTCCGCTACTTGGGTATGATTTCCGAAGAAGAAACGAATTGCTTTCAATATCTCCCCTTCGCTTTTGGTTCTGCAGGATTAGCTGGTCCATTCTGTTTTATGGCTCGTCTAATGGCTATATAATGTATCCCTCAGTCTCCTTTTGCTATTAATATAGCTGTAGAAAAAGAAACCCTTTGGATTTACTTTTCACCTGTCTTGCTAAGCATCCCTCATATTTCTTTTGGCTCTGTCGTATATTCCTTTCTTAAGATTCTTTGTGCATTTGTATTGCTAGACGCTGTCTGCAACATCTGACCCTTCTTCTATCGTCATCCCTCTATCCATCCCTCCAATTACTCATCTGCCCCACAAAACTACCCTCCCTGCTTCACCTCCAGCTTCATAGAGTCATAGAGTGAATTACCAACTGTTTGAAGCAGGTCTTTCGGCCCAACTTGCCCAAACCGGCAACATGTCCCAGCTACAACTAGTCCCCACTGCCACTTTGGTCTATATCCTCCAAACCTGTCCTATCCAAGTGACTGTTGAACTAATATCTTAAATGTTGGATCCCCCTTCCTCAAGCCTTGCCATCTCTCTGGAGCTTGTTTCATTGACCATCCACTACCCTTGCGCTCTGTGAAAAATGTTACCACTCAGATTCCACTTTCACCCTTACAACAACTTTCTTCCCCCTCTCTTCCTCTATCACCCCTGGCCACACCACGCTCCTTTTTCTTCATCTCTGTTCCCCCTCGTCAAGTGAGTCATACAGTGCAAACATGGATCCTTTAGCCCACCACGTCCATGCTGACCATCACACAAACATTTATATTAATTCCATGTACCAGCAATTTGTCAATAGCCTTCTATACCTTGGCTAGATACTACTTAAATATAGAGAGAGTCTCTGTCCCCACCACACCATCCCACAGTTTGTTCCAGATCCCAACCGCCCTGTGGGTAAAGACATTCTTCCACAGATCCCCTCTTGGCATCCTTAAAGGTATGGCCTCCAAGTTCAGACACCACTGCTATTGGGAATGCTTCTTCAAGATTCAAGATTTAAGATACAAGAGAGTTTATAGTCATGTGTCCCAGATAGCACAATGAAATGATTGCATTGCTGCAGCACAACAGGATATTGTAGTCATAAATTACAGATCAGATCTACGTGTGTCCATATATTATATATACTAGGACTAAGTGGAGACCCATTGGGTTCCAGCTTTCACACGATGGGAGCTCGAGGGGCAGGGTGGAAAAAGCAGGAGAGAGAGAAGGGTGAAGGGCTGAAGGGTAGGGCAAGGGCTGAGAGAGATGGAAACCAGCAGAGGTAAAGAAGAAAGAGAGGGCCAGGGAAGGGCTGGACAGGAAAGGAGTACAGACAGAAACACTGAGGGTAGAAAAAGGGCTGGAGGGCAGAGAGGAAGAACAGGAAGAAAAGGCGGAGAGACAAAGGGTAAAAAAGAACGGGAGAGAGGTAAGGAAAAGAAGACAGAAGAGAAGGACGGGGCGGAACAGAGAAAAAGGGTAAGTTAGAAAGAGGAAGAGGAGACAAGAGAGAAATATCAGGGCTACACCCCCCCCCTCAGAGGGTGGAGGAAAGTAGAGGCCAGGGCCTTGAGAGCAGAAGGACGGCAGGACGGGAGAGGCACAAAAACCAGCCGAGGGCTGTTGCGGAGGGACAGCCAGAGGCAGGGCGGGCTGGGCAGAAGCGACCAGAGGTAGAAGGAGGGCAGAAGGGCAGATAAAAGAGGAGAGAAGAAGAAAAGTAGAGAGATGAAAAAATCAAGAGAGCAAAAGAGAAGTAAGACAGCAGAAGAGTAAGATAACAAAGCAGTAGGAAAGCGGCACAGAGTACTAAGGAAAAGAGAAGAGGGATGAGACGAAGAGAGTAAGAGGCCAAGAAGGAGATGAGGGCACAAAGAGATAGGGCTACGCAAAGAAGCAGAAGAAGAGGGCTAGAGAGAGAAAGAAAAAACGACGCAGAGGATTAGGGGGCTAGAGGGACAGCAAGTAAGAAAGAAGGGGGAAGGGCACGAGAGAGGCGCCGCACGAGAACAAGGAGAAGAGACTTGAGTAAAGCAACAGTACAGGGATAGGGAGAACAGAGAACGAGATGGGCAGCTGATAGAGGGAAAGATGAATAGAGCCAGAGGCAAAAGAAAAACAGCAGATCAGGCGCAAAAAAGAGGGCCAGAGAGGGAGAAGAGCAGACGAGGAGACAGAGAAAAAGAGGAGCCGATAGAAGGGCAGAGAAGAAGAAAAGGGAGAAGGGCACGGAGAGAACAGGGCAAGCAGAGGGCCACTAGTAGGGCAGCCCAGAGGGCACCTCTCAGAGAGGGCTGGTAGAGAGAAAAGTAGAGGGAGAGAAAAGCAGCAAGCCCAAACAGAAGAAAGAGTTAAGCAGAGGAGAGGGGAGCCCATAGAGAGAGCAGAAACAGATGCACAAAGAGAAAGAAAGAAGGGCGGGCTGGGAGAAACGAACACAGCATCGCCAGGAGGAAGGAGAGAGAAGGGGACCCTAAAGAAAGGAGAGAAAAAGGGGAGAGAGGGGAGGAAAAGCAACGGGCAAGAGCCCGAGGGAGGGCTAGAGAGGAAGAGAAAAAGAAAGGAGAGAAGAGAGTAAGCAGACGGGCAAGCAGGGTGGAGACGTAGGAAGGGGCACAAAGGTTGAGATATGGTGGAGAGAGAAAGGGAGGGGAACGAGGAACAGAGGAAGGGAGGAGGGCTGGTAAGGAACAAGGAGGATAAGAAGGAGAAGAGAGCTTTAGAGGGTGGTCAGAGGGCAAGGGTAAGAGAGAGAGCCAAAGAGCAGGGAGCGGACATAAGGAAGAAACAGAGAAGAGGGGAAGAAAGAGTAGGAAGGGAGTAGAGGGGGAGCAAGAAAAGAAGAGGGCTGAAAGGGGAGGGGCAAAGAAGGGCAGAGATGAAGCAGGGCAACAAGTGGAGAAGAGGGCAGTGCAAAGAGAAAGAGACAAACGAGAACAGATGAAAAAGGAGGGAGAGAAAAATCAGCAGAGGGGAGAGAGAAACAAACAGAAGAGGGAGAAAGAGGGAGGGCTGAGAGAATAAGAAAAGAGAGAGAAGGGGAAAGAAGAGGAGAGAGAAAGGGCAAGAGGGAAGAAGGATCGAGACGAACGGAGAGGGCTGAGAGAAGAAGACATAGGTAGGAAGAGAACAGAAGTAAAGGGAGGGTCTAGGGCAAGAGAAAAGAGAGAGGGCATAGGGCAAATAAGAAAAAGGAAGAAGAGTAGGAGAAGACAAGACTGCAGTGGGAAGACGGCTAAGGGCAGAAGTAGAGTGCGGGGAAGGGCAAGAAAGAAGAAGGGCTGAAAGGGACGAGAGAGAGAAATAGAGCAAGTAGTGTGAAGACTCGCAGCAGGAGAAGGGCTCTAAGGGGGTAAGAATTTCATATGGGCAGGGCCTCAAGAGAGAGACAGGCGAGGGAGGGCTGAAAGGTTGAAGGGTAGAGAGAAAGAAAGAGACAGAAGGGCTGGGCGAGAAGTAAGAGAGAGAGTAGGGCAGAAACAAGAAAAAGGCAGGGAAGAGGAAAGGGCTGAAAGTAATTAAAGAGAAGAAAAGAGGCAACGAGTGGAGCACGAAGGGAAAAAAAGGATAGGGGTGAACAAAAAGAACTAGGTATAGAACACAGGTTAGAAAAACGTTAGGGCTGGGATAGAGAGAGAGAAGCGAAAAAGAAGAGGAGAGGAACAGTAAGAGGCTGAGGGAGGGCTGAGAGGAGGGTGGAGGGTCAAGGGCCAAGAGAGGGCTGGAAGAAGAGATAAGGAAGTATAGAAGGGCAAGAGAAGAGGGGCTAATAAAAGCAGGGAGGAGAGGGAGAGGAATAAGAAGGAAAGAGAAGCCATGAGGAGAGAAGAGAAGGAACAAGCAGGGATTCAAAGGGCTGGATAAGGAGCCCCAGGGTGAAGATTGAAGGGCAACAAAGAGGGAAGGGGCTGGATATAGAAGACAAAAAAAAAGAACGAAGGAAGAGGGCAGGGTTGGTTCAGAGGGGAAAAGGGGAAGGGCGGTAGAAGAAGAGAGAGCAGAGAAGGGGTGTGAGGGAGGCAGAGGGAAAAGAGAAAGAGAAAGGGGAATAGTGAGAAGGGAGCAAGAGAAGAGAAAGAGAGAAGAGAGTGAGAAAGGAAAGGGAAAGCCAGCAAAGTAGCGAGACGGAGAAGAGAGACAGGGCTGAAGCGACGAGTAGGGCAGGAAGGACTGAGAAGAAAGGGTAGAGAAGAGAGTAAGGGAACGAGTGCTGGTGTCAGCAGAGAGAAGAAGAGAGGCAGGGGAGGGCATATGAGAGGGAAGGTGAGAGAGAGAGTAGCAGGGCACAGAGTAAGGGCAAGTGGGCAGGGCCCAAAGAGAGGGATGAGAAGGGCTGAAAGGGCTAAAGAACAGAAGAAGACGAAAAGGAAAGATAAGTAAGGGATGGCGGGCAGGGAGGGGAAAAAGAGAGAGTAAAAGATGAGAATAGGAGAAGCAGAAGGGGAGGGCAGAAAGCAAGGAAAGAAACGCTTGAGATGAAAAAGAAGAAGAGAAAGATCAAAAGAAAGATGAGAGGGGGAGGGAGAGAAGAAAGATGGGCAGACAAGAAGGAAATGGGAGGGCATGAGGAGGGAAAGAGAGATGAAAGGGGCATAAAGCGCAAAAGAGAGGGGACAGGAAAGGGAGTGATAGGGAGGCGAAGAGCGAAAGAAGGATAGAGTAGTTGAAGTGAAAGAAGAGGGGAAGAGAAGATTTAGGAAAAGAGGGCTAATGGGAGAGAAGAGAGGCGAAGGGATGAGCAGGAGAGAAAAGGGGCATCCGAGAGAGGAGGCTGAAAGAGGCACAGAGAAGAGGAAAAGAGGGCACGAATAGGAGAGGGGGCGGAAGGAAAGAGAAGAAAAGGGGGGAGCACAAGGGCTGAGATAGGAGGGGCTAAGAGAGAGAAACAAGAGGAGAGAGAGCAAGAGGGTAGAGTAGGGAAAGCTAAGCCAAGGGTGACGTAAGTAGAGAGTGAAGAGTAGAGAAGAGAGCAAGGAAGAAAGGAAAGACCCAGGGCAAATGAAGAAGGGGCTGAGAAAGAGAAGACAGAGAGAGGAAAAGAGAACTAGTAGGAAGAGGGAAGAGAAGGAGAAGAGGGAAAGAAGAAGAGAAGAGAAGAAGGTATAGATAGGGAGAGAGAAGGGCAGAAAGAAGAGAAGAAAGAAGTAAACAAGGCAAGGAGCTGATAGAAGAGAAAGGTAAAGAGATGTCAAAGGGGCCTGAAGAAATGGAAAGAGAAAAGAGGATGGAGAGGAGAGGGCGGAAGGCAGAGAAGAAGGGCGAATACAAGGGCTGAAGAGAGGAGAAGTAAAAAAAATAAAGAGATAAAGGAAAGAGAGAAAGAGAGAGAGAGTAGAGAGAAAGAAGAGAGGAGAGGCAGACGAAAAATGAACAGAGAAGAAGAGAAAGAGCATGAGTAAAAGCGAAGCTAAAAGAGAGATATGGGGAAAAAAGAATTGGAGAAGAAAGTCACGCAAAGAGGGAGAGGGAGATAGAGGGCTGAAGAGAGGGCATGGGCAGCGGTGTTAAAGGAGTGGGCATATAGAGAAGAGGAGATGAAGAGAGTGCGAGGGCTGGAGGGCAAGTAGCAAGGGAGAAAGGGCGATGTACAGAGTGATGAGAATGGGCTGTAAGGGAGATAAAGAGTGGCATGGAATGGAGAGAGAGTGGCCATGTAAGAACAATAGGGCAGAGTGAAGATGGGCTGTGACTTGAGCTGTGCTGAAAGGGGAAAGAGGGCTGCAAAAGGGAGAAGAGAGAAGTCAGGGTAGAGGGCTAGAGGGCCAGGAGATGAGAATGAGAAGAAAAGGAGAAAAATAGTGAAAGGAAAGGGAGAAGAGAGGGCGCCAGAAGAAAAATGAAGGAGGGAGGAGGGGGGAGAGAGAGTAGAAAGGGCTAGGGATGAACGAAATATAAAGGAGAGAGGAGGGCCTGTGAGACAAGTAGAAAGAAAGCAGAAAAGGGCGGAAAGGGAGGGCTGAGAGAGGAAAAGAGTGGATGAGAGATGAGAATGAAGGGAGGGCACAGTTAAGAGAGGGATGAAGGAGAAGAGAGTGAGAAGTAGAGGAGAAGAAAGTAAAGAAAGGGGAGGGATAGAGGGAGGGGTTATACGAGAGAAGAAAGAAGAAAGGCTGCAGGAGAGAAGTAGGGCCAGAAAAGGGCTGATGAGAGACTAGGGCCAAGAGTGAAGTGGCGAGAGGTAGAGGGCACGAAGAAGGGTCGCAGAGGGCAGAAGGGCGGGCACAAGAGGAAAAGATAAAGAAAGAAAGAAAAGGGCAAAGTAGGGCAAGAGAAGGATTAGGAGAGAGACGAAGGGCTGGTCCCCAATGCAAATATTCACCTTCCACTAATTCCAATATTGCTGGCCAGGGAGGGGGGGAGGTGGTGGGGGGGGGGGGGGGCTTTCTGGAGCGCTAGTATGAGTGTTGGGGTCAAAGGGACTGGTTTCCAAGGGAGGGCTAGTATGGACATTGGACCGAATGGATTCTGGGGCTGTCAGCTCAGTCACTCAGTGCCAGGCAGCTCAGTCACTCTGGCCAGCAGCATTTTACGACCAATAGAGACATTTTTTTGCAAGCATTTTAGAACAATAGGGAGGAACTTTTGCTTTTTACATTTTAGAACCAAATAGAACACTTTTTGCTAAAACAGCTTAGAGCCAATAGAGACACTTTTTGCAAATTTTAGAACCATTAGAGAAAACCTCTGCATGGCAATTTGAAGAAACACTAGGACACTCTATCTGCAAGTTATTTTAGACCCATAGACACTTTGCCAACCATGTTAGAAACAAATAGAGACACTTTTTTGCAACATTTTAGAACCATAGAGACAATTTCTGCAAACCATTTTAGAACAATAGAGACTCTTTTTGCAACCATTTTAGACACAAGTGAGAACACTCTTCTGCAAGCAATTTTAGAACCAATAGAAACACTTTCTGCAAGCATTTTAGAACCAATAGAGATACTTTCTGCAAACATTTTAGAACCAATAGAGACACTTTTTTTGCAACTATTTTAGAACCAAAAGAGGCACTTTTTGCAACCATTTTGGAAGCAATAGACACACTTTTTGCCACCATTTCAGAACCAATAGACACTGTGCAAGCATTTTAGAACCAATAGACACTTTTTAGAGCCGTTGGTGAGGGAGGAGCGACGTCCGAGCGGTGAGTGTGAAACCCCAGCGCGGGGCTTTGTTTTTTCGGAGGCCCAGGAGCCGTTGGTGACCGAAATCTGTAATGTTCTAAATCTGTAATGTTCCATACAATTGAGGAAGCCACTGATGGTGGAAGTGGACTAGAGGAAGCAGCTGATTGGCAGTCAGATCCCTGCTGATTTCTTCCAGCAGTTTGTAATGTATTGTATTGTATTGTATTGTATCCTGGGTAAGGGGAAATATGAGGCCCAGGGCAGTTTACTGTTCTGGATGTCAGATGTGGGAGGTCATGAGTCGTATAGCCTAAGGACATACATCTGCGCAGGTGTGTCGAGATGGGGCTCTGGGTTGGACCAGTATTAGGAACCTGGAGCAGCAGGCGCGATGACCTCCGTTCTGGTCAGGAGAAGTGACGGAGGTCATCGAGAGGAGTTACCGAGAGGTAGTCACTCCCAAAACCACAGGAAGGCAGATAAGTGGGTCACGCGGTTAGGAGGGGCAAGGGGCAGAGGAGGGACGAGAGAGTACCCCGGTGGTGTACACCTTGGCACTAGTACTCTGCTTGAGTTACTGTTGGGGGGGACATCCTTACCTGGGGGTAGCCACAGCAACGGCCTCTGAGGACGGCCCTGGACAGAAGGGTAAGGAAAGAGAGTGAGGGCAAATAGTAATAGGGGACTCCAAACTTAAGGGGGGTCAGATGGGTGATTCTGTGGAGACACTGTCAGAAGTCCCGGATGGTAGTTTGCCTCCCTGTGCCAGGGGTTGGGTTGTGTACTGAACGTTTTTGTCCAAGATATCTGAAAGGGAGGGAGAGGAGCCAGAGGTCGTGGTGCATATTGGTACCAATGAAAGGTCGCGAGAAGATCTAAAGATGACGAGGTCTGAAAGGAGTTATTTAAGGAGTTAGAAGAGGAGTTAAGGAAAAAGGACTGCGAAGGTAACAATCTCAGATTATGCCTGTTGCCACGCTGAAGTGAATAGCAGGGAATGATGCTAGGTGCGAGGATAAATGCGTGGCTGAAGACTGTGCAGAGGGCGGGATTCACGTTTCTGGATCATTGAAACCTCTTTTGGGGAATGAGTGGACCTGTATAAAAAGAAGGGTTGCACTTGAACCCGGGGGAACCAGTATTCCTGGCGGGTGAAATTTGCAAAGGTGAACTGGGGAGAGTTTTTAACTAGAACTGAGGGACCTAAATAGGAAAGCTAGTAAGACAGTGTGTGAGGCGGAGGCAGAGAGAAGGGAAGCAATCGACCCCAACATGTAGGGAGAAAGAAGAAAAAATAAAATAAACAGAGAATCAGAGGTTGTCGGGTTTCTTAAATGTGTGAGCAGAGTGAGAAAAGAGGGGTATAAAATGAGGGTAAGCAATTGGTAGCAAGGTGAAAAAAGTAAGTGGAGGCGGTACAAATACCAGGGCAAAAATCAAAAAGGCCACTTTTCAAACATAATTGTATAAGGAGTAAGTGTGTTGTAAACAAAAGCTGAAAGGCTTTGTGTCTCCAATTCGAAGGAGCATTCGTATTAAAGGTGGAATGAGGTGAGGGTGCAGATAGCTATTAATGACTATGGATATTAGTTGGGATCACTATTATGACTTGATTATAGTTGGGAACTATTAATGACTATGATATAGTTGGAGATGAACATTCAATTATTCAGGAGGCAAAGATAGAAACGAATGGAGGTGGGGTAGCATTGCTGTTTAAAGAGGTGATTACGCAATAGAAAGGCATGACATTAGCTTGGAGGCTGTGGAATCGACTATGGGTAGAGTGCGACAATAAAGGACAGGAAACGCTTAGGGGGAGTTGTGTACGGCCACTACAGTAGTAGTGGAGTTGGGGGATGGGCATATGAGGAATATGGATCGACTTGGCTTGTACACGCTGGAATTAGAAGATTGAGGGGTGTTCTCATAGAGACTTACCAAACTTCTTAAAGGGTTGGACGGGCTAGAGCAGGAAGATTGTTTCCCGTGTTGGGGAAATCCAGGCACAAACGGGGTCACAGTTTAAGGTTAAGGGGAAGTCTTTTAGGCCGAAATGAGAAAAGAACTCGTTTTTTCCACAGAGAATGGGAATCTGTGGAATTCTCTGCCACCAGAAGGAGTTGGGCCAGTTGTTGGCATATTTAAGCGGGGACTTGGATGTGGTCTTGTGGCTGAGGGATCAGGCGTATGGAGAGAAGGCAGGTACGGGATACTGTGTTGGGATGATCAGCCCATGGTCATATTGAATGGCGGTGCAGGCTAAAGGGCCGAATGGCCTCTCCTGCACCTCCTTTTTATGTTCTATGTTTCATCAAACAGGAAATTAGAAATGTGTGCAACAATGGTATACAACAGTTATAATGGGTGGACTACAATCTACCATTGATTGGGTGAAACAAATTGGCAGGGGTGCTGCGAAAGAAAATTTTCTTGGAATGTATGCTGGATGGTTTCTAACAAACTGCAGAGGAAACCAATGAGAGAGAGGCTATTCTAAGATTGGGTATTGAGTAATGAGGAAAGGTTAGTTAGCAGTCTGATGTTGCATGCCCTTGGGCATGAGTGACCATAATATGGTTGTAGTTCCTTCATTAGGATGGAGAGTTTATAAAATTAATTCAGAAAAAGGGTTCTGAGACGTTGAATGGTCAAGAACCTAGACTACGCAATTGATTCTTAAATGGTTGCAGTGGATTTGCAATGGAAAGCATTTAAGGCTGCATGGTGAACGACAGCAATTGTTCATCCCAGTTTGGCAAAAGAATCAGCAGGTTAGTGCATCATGGATAACAAGGGAATCCGATTGTTCAAAACAAAAGATGAAGCATACAAATTAGCCTGAAAAGCAACTACCAGAGGACTGGGAGAATTCAGAGTTCAGCAGAGGAGGCACAGGGCTTAATTAGGAAGGGAAAATAGATTGTGAAAGAAAACTGGCAGCGAACATAAAAACCAAACTGCAAAGGTTTTTATAGAATGTGAGAGAAAAAAGATTAGTTTAAAACAATGTAGGTGTAAATAATCTGCGGAAATAGCAGGGGACCGGGGTTCAATAAGGTGGAGAAACTGAGTGAAATCCAGGTTAAGCGGGAAGATGGTGTTGGGTAAAAAATTGACGGATTTAGAGGCCGATAAATCCCCTAGGGCCAGTAGGCTAATCCCAGAGTACCAAGGGAAGTAGCCACAGAATTAGTGGATTGCATTAGTGATAATTTTCAAAGTTCTTTAGATTCTGGAGTGAGTTCCTGAGGATTGGGAGGGTAGACAAAAGTAGGTTAACATTCGTAGTGGGAAACTGTAGAGTCAGTTATTAAAGATGGGATAAGCAGCACATTTGGAAAGTGGAGAAAATAATTGGAAAGTCACGTATGGATTTTTCGAAAGGTAATATGTCTGGAAATCTTATTGAATTTTTCGAGGACAGTAAATCGTAGAGTGGATAAGGGAGAACGAGTATGTGTTATAATCTTACTTTCAGAGGCTTTGTGACAAGGTCCCCCATAAGAGAAGAGATTATTTACAAACTTAAAGCACACGGTATTGGGGTTCAGTATTGTGTGGATAGCGAACTAGCTGGCAGACCGAAGCAAAGGGATAGGATGGTAACGGGTCCTTTTCAGAATGGCAGGCAGTGACTAGATGGGTACGCAAGGCTCAGTGTGTGAGGCCCACAGCGATTTACATTAATATGTTAATGATTTGGACGTTCAGGGGAATTGAATGATACATCTCCAAGGTTTGCACGAGGACACAAGCTGTGTTAGTGTTGTGAGGGGATGCTAGGAGGCTGCAGGTGACTTGGATAGGCTGGAATGGTGGCCGAAATGCATGTCAAGATGCGTATGTAATGTTGGATAAGTTTGTGGTTATCCTCTTTGGTGGCAAAAACAGGAGGGTTCGATATTATCTGAAGGTGGCGATTCGGGGACCCGGGGAGATGCAACGAGACCTGGTGTACATGGTACACCAGTCATTGAAAGTCGGAATGCAGGTGCAGCCAGGGCAGTGAAGAGGGGAAACGCGCGAATGGTATGTTGCATCATAGCAAAAGGATTTGCGTATAGGCGCGGGAGGTTTCTACTGCAGTTGTTACCGGGTTTTGGTGAGGAACCACACCTGGTGTATTGTGTACGGGTTTTGGTCTCCAAATCTGAGGAAAGACATTCTTGCCATAAATGGGGTACAGAGAAGGTTCACCAGACTGATTCCTGGGATGTCAGGAGTTTCATATGAGGAAGACTGGATAGACTCGGCTTGTACTCACTTGAATTTAGAAGATTGAGGGGGGATCTTATAGAAACTTACAACATCCTTAAGGGGTTGGACAGGCTAGATGCAGGAAGATTGTTCCTGATGTTGGGGAGGTCCAGAACAAGGGGTCACAATTTAAGGATTTAAGGGGGAATTTAAGGGGGAATTCCTTTAGGACCGAGATGAGGAACACATTTTTCACACAGAGAGCGGGAGTCTCTGGAATTCTCTGCCACAGAAGGTAGTTGAGGCCAGTTCATTGGCTACATTTAAGAGGGAGTTAGATGTGGCCCTTGTGGCTAAAGGGATCAGGGGGTATGGAGAGAAGGCAGGTACAGGATACCGAGTTGAAATGATCAGCCATGATCATATTGAATGGCGGTGCAGGCTCGAAGGGCTGAATGGCCTACTCCTGCACCTATTTTCTATGTTTCTATGTTTTTGCAAGCATTTTAGAACCAATAGACACTTTCTGCAAGCATTTTAGAATCAATAAAGACAGTTATTGCATGCATTTTAGAACCAATAGACACTTTCTGCAAGCATTTATAGAACCACATTAAGGGCACTCAAAATTGAGTAGACATGTGTTCAGTGCTATTCAGAGCTGAGAGTGACGTGACCCTCTGGCTTCCTCCTTCTTGCAGAGACTGAGTGAGGCACACCACTTCCTGATTTTATAGTCCCTCAACCTCCCTCCAGCAGGGGGCAGCAGAGGGAATGGCGAATGTTTTAAAAATATTAATATCTCTCTGATTTTTCATCAAAGGGAAAAATCCTCTGGTGCAGGAAGGTGGAGGGAGGCTCTGAGTGAGCTGGCCAAAAATGATGGCCGTAGGTGGCAGCATTCTCTCGGAAATCACACCACAGTGAGCCAAAAGCGGTCAAGATCAGACTTTTAATAATATAGAAACACACATCAATAAACAGATAAAGTGCAATAGGCTGTTATAGTTCAGTTTGTTTGAAGTTGTGTTTAACAGGCTGTGAGGAAGAAGCTGCTCCTGAACCTGGATGTTGCAGATTTCAGGCTCCTGTACCTTCTACCTGATGGCAGTGGAGAGATGAGTGTGTGGCCAGGATGGTATGGGTCCTTGATGATGCTGGCAGCCTTTTTGAGGCAGTGACTGCGATAGATTCCCTCGATGGTGGGGAGGTCAGAGACGATTATAGACTGGGCAGTGTTTATAACTTTTTACAGCCTTTTCTGCTCCTGGACGCTCAGGTTGCCGTAACAAGCCACAATGAAACCGGTCAGCAAGCTCTCTAATGTGCACCTGTAGAAGTTCGAGAGAGTTCTCTTTGACATACAAACTCTCTGTAATCTTCTCAAGAAGTAGAGGTGCTGATGTGTTTTCTTTATGATTGCATCAGTGTTCTGGTACCAGGAGAGATCTTCGAAAATATGCACGCCCAGAAATTTGAAGTTCTTGACCCTTTCCATCATCGACCCATTGATGTAAACGGGACTGTGGGTCCCCATCCTATCCCTTCTGAAGCCCACAAACTCTTCCTTGGTTTTGCTGGTGTTGAGAGCCAGGTTATTGTGCTCCCCATCGGCGAACTTGATGATGGAGTTCACACTATGTCCGGCTATGCAGTCATGTGTATAGAGTGAATACAGCACTTCTTACTATCTGCTCCTCATAAATACTCCCTCAGATCTTTCTACTCCGAACAAAACAAACACAGTCTATCTCGTACCTTCTCATAACTGAACATTCTATTCCTGGCGCAATCCTGATTAATCTTCTCTGCAGCCTCTCAAGTGCAAACATGTCCTTTCCTATTGTGTGGTGACCAGAGTTGCACACGGTATTCCACCTGTTGCCTACATAATGTTTGATAAAGTTGTTCATATACTCTTTGCCCTAGTTAAAGAGGGTAGTATCCCATTTGCCTTCCTCACCACATTGTCTATTTTGTTCCTTGATGCCTCCTAGGACCCTATCATTCATTATGCGTGTCCAACCTTTAACCTTTATTTGTTTCCTCTTTCCCATTTCTGGCAAAAAGGCTGCAAACCTAAAAGGCCTGTCCCACTTAAGCGACCTTTATAGGCGACTGCCGGCACCCGTCAGAGGTCGCCAAAATGTTCAATATGGTGAAAATTCAGCGGCGACCAGAAAGATGCTACGGCTCTTTGGAGACCTCTCACGACAATAGGAGATCTCTCACGGCCATACAGCCTATATGGTCGTGAGAGGTCTCTTATGGTTGTGAGTGGTCACCCGCGATATGTTTCCAGGGGTCGCCTGTATGGTCATGAGAGGTCTCCTATGGTCGTGAGAGGTCGCCAAAGAGTCGTAGCGTCTTTCTGGTCGCCGCTGAATTTTCAACATGTTGAAAATTTCGGCGACCTATGACAGGTGCCGGCAGTCGCCTCTAAAGGTCGCGTAAGTGGGACAGGCTCTTAAAACATTGATTGCTTCTCCTTCCATATTGCAGATCCACTGAGTTTTTCCAACATTTTCTATTTTTGATTCAGATTTGTAGCTCAGAAATATGAAAACAGGTTATCAAGTTTTATCTCATAAGAATGTTTGAGAGATTCAGAAAATATCGATTTGAATCTTTTTTTTCTCAGTTCGAGATGCCTAAGAATATAATAAGGATGATTCTGAATTTGAATATACATCCGAGGTCATCCTATAAATGTTGATGAAAGGTTGATACAGAATTTAATTGAAGAAATTCATGGTAATATTTTCAATGGGACCAGAAACAAATACTACACCAAAAATCAATACCAGTACAGTTAAACGGGTGGAAGGGAATTCAAAAATCAGTAAATCAATTACACATCTGAGATTGTGGACGTTGTTAAACATGTTTTACTATTTTAAAAAATGCAGGAAGCAGAGCAGCATATGTAAATGTGCATGACATCAGTTATGTTCATTTGGTCACAAGAATAAACATTCTATGCCTGGTACCATTAGGGCATATTTGAAGCAAATGTTAGTTTTTATTCTGTGTTTACTCACGATTCTATGATCTGAGTTACACCAAAGCAGTCTTTAGTCTAAGATATGTGATCACTGTTGCAAAGTGAGATCTTCCAAATGCAATGTGATAAATTACAAGGCATTCTGTTTTAATAATTCTGCGGAATTTAATAATTCTGCTACAATCAGTGGAAGCCATCACTTGTCGCAATAGATGATGGTGGTAGCAGAATTAGCTCAGGATACTTCCAGTTTCCAGCCCCGCGACGTGGACGCTTCTGCTATGGGGCCATTCTGATTGATGGATGAATATCGGCCCACACATCTCCCCTGTTCTTTCACAGAATCTTTTACACTCCCTTCTTCACAAGGCACCTAATATCCTTAACAGGTCAACATTCTTGCCGTCAAATGTGGAAGTGGCTGGACTTTCGGCCAAAGTCAGGGAATGTAGTTTGATCTAACATGAAAATTGTGAGATTTCTTTAAAATTGATCCTATCCCAATTTAAAGTTTCCCAATCTAATGTCTGTTTGCACTTGGAAGTCCAGGTCACAAAGAGGGGCATCACTTAAATAATATTTAGAGTTCCAGCCAAGCATGAAACAAGCAATATAAACATGATTTTGACTGGATATCACCCAGGCGGCAGCTACTGGGCTGCAGTGTAATTAAATTGATTTAATGTTGCATCACAATACATCTGGAGACCCTTTTGTTTTATGGTTTCGTCAAAAACTACAAATCGACCAAAGTTTTGTCGGGTAAATTCTACCTTTTCTTTACAGAGCCATTTTTCACAATATTAGAAAATAGAAAAATTATTTTGGGGGTTTAATTGGTTGTTCCTTTATCATATATGCAATTCTGAAATATATAATTCAGTTTAGTTTAGAGATACAGTGCTGGAAACAGGCCCACCGAATCTGTGCCAACTAACGATCTCCGCACACTAACACTATCCTACACACACTAGGAACAATTTACATTTATACCAAACCTGTACGTCTTTGGAATGAGGGAGGATACAGGAGCTTCCTGGAGAAAACTCACGCAGGTCACCGGGAGGACGTACAAACTCCGTAGACAAGCACCTGTAGTCATGATCGAACCTGTGTCTCTAGTACTGCAACTCTACCATTGTGCCACAGCTTAATATATACGTCTGTTGAAGGTTTCCCACCCGAGACGTCAGTCTGAAGAAGGACCCCGACTCAAAATGTCACTTATCTATGTTCTTGAGAGATGCTGCCTGGCCCACTGGGTTACTCCAGCACTTTGTGTCTATTTTTCCTTGCATGTAATTGCTTGTTAACTCTGACTATCACATCATAAATTCAGCTATGACATCTCTGTTATGTTTAATGTTTTCCTCTACATTTTATTGTGAAGTGGCCATGTGGATGAACAATAACATGCTCAAGGTTGTGGAGTTATTGTTACTACAGAACTTTGACTCAATAAATGAGTGCTATATTTTATGATGGAGCATCCTTTAGATGAGAGGCTAAACTAAGGCTCCTTCCTATCGGTCAAGAATAAACAGCTATTAATCGCCTGAACTGTGAAATACATTGTCCAAGATCTCCCTTTGTTTGCTCCAATGGAACCCCTGAGATGGCACATTGTTTGTTTGAGGGTCAATATTTTATTTACTAGGAAAGCATTATAGCTCATTTTTGCATCCTGGGAGATGCCATGTTAGGAATGGCTAACTTTCTTCATAGCAAATAGGTGCAGGAGGCGGCCATTTAGCCACACGATAATAAGCAAAGCTTTATGATCTGTCACAGTTGTAAAGACCATGTCACGAGAAACTTCTGGGACCAGTTGATCTCAAAGAGAACAGACTACACTACTTTTATCCTGCAACAGCATGCAAGAAGCATCTGTATTTGGTGACACATACATGAGTGAAAACCACCCAAACTCCAAGGTTCGAGGCATCCCATGCAAGATGTAGCACCTTTTTACCACCATAACTAATTGCAATGATTCAATACTAAGGCACCACCATTCATGAAGTGCTTTGAGAGATTGGTCATGCTACACATTATCTCAAGCCTCCCGGGCCGCCGTATCATTGCAGTTTACCATCTGCCATCTCGGTGGTGCATGGCATCTCCCTGGCCCTACACTCCTTGCTGGATCATCGGGATATCCAATAAAGGCACCTATGTCAGACTGTTATGTGTACTGAGATACAGTGAGTATTGCTCTGCCTTCAACACCACGATCCCAACCAAACTCACCTCTAAACTGATATACCTAGGCGTCAACACATCTCATCTCTCAATGGAGCTTTCGGAAAGCAACCAACATAATCAATGACCATTTATTCCCTCTTAATTCCCTGTCCTATCAGGCAGAAGACACAAAATCGAAAACTGATTCAGGAACAGCTTCTTCTCCATTCGGCCCTTCGAGCCAGCACCACCATTCATTGTGATCATGGCTGATCGTCCGCTATCAATAACCCGTGCCTGCCTTCTCCCAATATCCCTTGACTCCACTAGCCCGAGAGCTCTATCCAACTCTCTCTTAAATCCATCCAGTGATTTGGCCTCCACTGCCCTCTGTGGCAGGGAATTCCATAAATTCACAACTCTCTGGTAAAAAGAGACAGTGGCCCCTGGTTCTGGACTCACCCAACATTGGGAACATTTCCTGCATCTAGCTTGTCCAGTCCTTTTATAATTGTATATGTTTTCTATAAGATATCCACTCATCCTTCTAAACTCCAGTGAATACAAGCCTAGTCCTTTTCAATCTTTCCACATATGACAGTCCCGCCATCCCAGGGATCAATCTCGTGAACCTGCTTCAATCACAAGGAATGTCCTTCCTCAAATAAGGAGACCAAAAACTGTACAACAATACACTAGATGTGGCCTCACCAAGCCCTATACAACTGCAGAAGAACCTCTTTACTCCTGTACACTGAAATCCTCATGTTATGAAGGCCAACATTCCATTAGCTTTCTTCACAAGCCTGCTGTACCTGCATGCCAACTTTCAGTGACTGGTGTACAAGGACACCAAGGTCCTCGCTGTACCTCCCCTTTACCTAACCTAACCCCATTGAGATAATAATCTGGCCCAATTGTTTTTGCCGCCAAAGTGGATAACCTCACATTTATCAATATTATACTGCATCTGCCAACTCACTCCAACCTGTCCAGGTCCCCCTGCAACCTCCTAACATCCTCTTCGCAGTTCACACTGCCACCCAGCTTTGTGTCATCCGCAAAACTTGCTATTGTTGCTTCCTAATTCCCTCTTCCAAATCATTAATATATATGGTAAACAGTTGCGGCCCCAACACCGAGCCTTGCGCACTCCACTCGCTCACTGCCTGCCATTCTGAAAAGGACCCGTTCACTCCTACACTTTGCTTCCGGTCTGCCAAACCAATTTTATTCCATGTCAACACACCCACCCCCAATACCATGTGCTCTAATTTTAGTCACCAGTCTCCCGTGCAGGACCTTATCCAAAGGCTTTCTGAAAGTCTAGATACACTACATCCACTGGCACCCCTTCAATCCATTTTACTTGTCACATCCTCAAAAAATTCCAGAAGTTTAGTCAAGCTGATTTCCCTTTCATAAATCCATGTTGACTTGGACTAATCCTTTTAACTGCTAATCCAAATGCTCCATTATTACCCGTTTAATAATTGACTCCAGCATCTTTCCCCCACCACCGAAGTCAGCTAACTGGTCTGTAATTCCCCGTTTTCTCTCTCTCCTCGCTCCTTTCTTGAAAAGTGGGATAACATTAGCTATCCTCCAATCCACAGGAACTGATCCTGAATCTATTGAACATTGGAAAATGATCACCAATGCGTCCACTATTTCTAGAGCCACCTCCCTGAGGACCCTGGATGCAGACCATCAGGCCCAGGGGATTTATAATCCTTCAGTACCATTAGCCTACCCAATACTATTTCTTATTTTCTCTCAGCCTAATGAAAAAATTGTTTCAGTTTCCTCTACCCCCCTTAGGTCCTCTGTCCTCCAGTACATCTGGGAGATTGTTTGTTGTCCCTCCTTAGTGAAGACAGATTCGAAGTACCTATTCAACTCTTCTGCCATTTCCTTGTTGCCCATATTTATTTCACCTGTGTCTGCCTTCAAGGGACCCACACTTGACTTTGCTACTCTTTTTCCCTTAACATATCTAAAGAAGCTTTTACTGTCCTTCTTTATATTCCTGGTCACCTTCCCCTCATACTTCATCTTTTCACCCGTATTGCCCGTTTTGTTTCCTTCTGTTGTCCTATGAAAGTTTCCCAATCCTCTGGCTTCCAGCTACTCTTTGCTGTGTTTTTAAAAAAATTTTTTTTTTAGCTTTATTCCATCCCTAACTTCTCTTCTCAGCCAAGGTTGCCTCCTATGCCCCTTAGAATCTTTCTTCCTTTTTGGAATAAAATGATCCTGCGTCTTCCGGATTATGCCCAGAAATTCCTGTCATTGCTGTTCCACCGTAATTCCTGCTGGGATCCCTTTCCAGTCTACTTTGGCCAGCTCCCCTCTCATGCCTTCATAGTCCCCTTTGTTCAACTGCATCACTGCCCCTTCCGATTTAATGTTCTCCTTCTCAAATTGCAGATTAAAACTAATCATATTATGATCACCACCTCCAAGCGGTTCCTTTACCTCGAGTTCTCTTATCATATCTGGTTCATTGGCCAACACTAAATCCAGAATTGCCTTTTCTCTGGTCGGCTCCATTACAAGCTGCTCTAAGAATCCATCTCGGAGACATTCTACAAACTCTCTTTCTTGGGGTCCTGAACCAACCTGATTTTCCCAGTCTATCTGCATATTGAAATCCCCATCACCACAGTGGCATTACCTTTGTTACATGCCAGTTTTTAACTCCTGCTGCAATTTACACCCTACATCCTACTACTATTTGGGGGTCTGTAAATAACACCAATTAGTGTCTTCTTGCCTTTACAATTCCTCAACTTAATCCACAGTGACTCTACCTCGTCAGTCCGTATGTCTTGCTTCGCAAGGGACGAATTTCATCCCTCACCAGCAGAGCTACCCCTCCTCCTCTGCCCCACCTGCCTGTCCTTTCTATAGGATGTATAACCCTGAATATTAAGTTCCCAGGCCCCGATCCTCCTGCAGCCACGTCTCAGTAACCCCACAATGTCATATCTACCAACCGCTAACTGAGCCTCAAAGCTCATCTACTTTACTTCTTATACTTTCGCGCATTCATATACAATACTTTTAATTCCTTACGCATCTCACCTTTCACATCGATCCCTATTACACTTGGCCATACTCTCCTATCCCTTTCTGAGCTGCCTTTCCCGTTAATTCTGGGGTCATTAACCATCCCTTTACTCTCTTTCCCTTTAATTCCATCGCCGACTATCCCATTTGACACCCCCCACCCCCCTTATTCAGTTTAAAACCACCCATGTAGCAGTGGCAAACCTGCCTGCCAGAATACTGGTCCTCCACAAGTTAAAGATGCAATCCATCTCTTTTGTACAGTTCCCCCCTTACTCCAAAACAGATCCCAATGATCTAAGAATCTAAATCCCTGCCCCCTGCAACCAGTTACTCCAGCCACACATTCAGGTCCCGTATCTCCCTGTTCCTGCACTCGCCAGCACGAGGAACTGGAAGCAAACCGGAGATAACAACCCTGGAGGTCCTGCTTTTCAGCATTTTTCCGAGCTCTCTAAAGTCACGCTGCAGAATATTCATCCCCTTCTTTCCGACATCGTTTGTGCCAACATGCACTACCACTTCTGGCTGTTCACCTTCGCCCTTGAGGATTTTCTGCACTCTGTCCGTGACATCCTGGATCCTGGCACCAGGAAGGCAGCACACCATCCTCGAATCCCGTCTGTTGCCGCAGAAACCCCTGTCCGTACCTCTCACAATGGAGTCTCCAACTACAATGGCGTTGCTTGACATTGGCCTCTTTGGTTTTGGCTCAACAGCCCTTTTTGCTTCGCAAGCCAGTCCGCCGCTCAGTGTTTTAACGTCTTCTGTCCCGACAGCTTCTAAGTGGGTGAACCTGTTCACAATAGGTACAAGGCCCGGGGAGCTTTGCATTCCAAGTTTCCCTCCCTTTCTCACCATCACCCACTTTTTCCCTTCCAGTACCTTAGGTGTAACAATCTCACTGTAGGACTTGTCGAGGAACGACTCAGTTTCTCGGACAAACCTGAGGTCATCCACTTGCTTCTCCAATTCCCCAACACGGTCCTTCAAGAGCTGTACCTGGATGCACTTCTCACATTTGTAGCAGCCAGAGCCACCAGCAGTGTCCTTGACCTCCCATATACTGCAAGCATCACACTGAATCAGCTTGCTTGACATCTCTTTCTTTCGTCTCTCTCCCTCTCCAGCATTTTGCGTAGCCTCCTCTCCTCAGCCTCCTAGCCAAAGACTCTCGAGCCAAAGGCTAGCACTTTTCTCACAGGGCACTCCCTCACTGCCACTCCCTAAGAGCTGTCTTGCTT
Organism: Okamejei kenojei; assembly: GCA_035221665.1. NCBI lineage: Eukaryota > Metazoa > Chordata > Chondrichthyes > Rajiformes > Rajidae > Okamejei > Okamejei kenojei. Next base: position 7,857,839 of record CM069133.1, read on the forward strand.
ATATTGACTGATAAATTGCCTAATTTACCAATTTACAAACCAAATTCCTCAGTTTTCAACTGTTTTCCCCCTCTGACTCACTTCTAACTCTCCTCCCACTCGTGCTAGAGCCAATCAGTGTTTTCTCCTGCTTATCTTTGTTGCTGTTGCTTCCAAATCCACGGGAGCTCTGACTACAATGGAGCACAAGAGGAAGTGGGTTGGAGTGCAGGAGGATGAGGGGTGATCTTCTTGAGGTGTAAAAAAAATCATGAGAGGAATAGATCGGATAGATGCACAGAGTCTCTTGCCCAGAGTAGGTAAATCGAGGACCAGAAGACAGGTTTAAGGTGAAGGGGAAAAGATTTAATAGGAATTGGAGGGGTAACCTTTTCACACAAAGGGTGGTGGGTGTATGGAACAAGCTGCCAGAGGAGGTGGTTGAGGTAGGGACTATCCCAACATTTAAAAACAGTTAGACAGGAGATATGGGCCAAACACGGGCAGGCGGGACTAGTGTAGCTGGGACATTTTGGCCAGTGTGGGGAAGTTGGGCCAAAGGGCCTGTTTCCACACTGTATCACCCTATGACTCGATGACTAAATGAACCTCTCATAAGCTAAAGGCGTAGTCCCAATCACCTAGCCTACATCATTGTGACCCTTTAAACACTGTAACATTCTGCACACTCTTATGTTTTTTCTTTGCACTACCTGGTGTATTAGTACAGGAGTACAATCAAGCCATGGACAAATATAGTGCAAAGTGAAAATTACCAGGAAAAGATGTGATTGGATGGCACATAAAGAACGCATGTGAAATAATAAACCACTACCACATGACGTGGCATAAACACTTTGCTGTTCTACAAGTCACCAACATACTGTAAAACTAAGTTATTCCAGCTTGGGCAGTGTAAGACCAGCAAATATTTTAGACTATTGCATTTATATTATTCACCCATGCACCCATACAGCAGATGCTATGCATTGACATTTCAGCAAAATCAATAAGTTTCAAGGCAGCGTTGCAGGCAGCACCAAGGAAGTTGAATGGGAGGGTGGCAAACACATCCAGGTTGAAAACAAGTGGAACGAAAGCACTGGACACCGGGTCCCCGTGTAGATGCTGAGACATTGGGACCTCTCAATGGTCACGTCGCTGATTATCAGAGTTATGCTGTTGTTATTACATATGTTCCGGCCTGATCAATAACCCCACAAGCAACCCCACCAAAGAAAGGTAAAATTATCATTAACTTCCTTGCAGCTGATTTCCATGCTTATCGGCAACACTGTAGTTCACAACTAAATCATTGGCTGTGAAGTTATTTAGGGCTCTTCTTACACTACATTTAGGGTCACATTGTACCATGACAGTTGCAAATGTATTAAAAATATTACAGTATTGTAACATGAGGAAGAGTTTGCTCATTGTGACTTTTTTAAATCTGTGTATTTTCATTTAATGATCCAGAAATAATAAACAAATATTTCACATTTTGAGGTTTTCGAACTTCTCTTGTAAATATAATTATAATGTGAAATTTTCCATTGACGTTAGCTCATCAAAGGTTAGAAGTTTTATTTGGTTGCGATTCCAAAACTTAGTGAGTGTATTCAATAGACAGTTAAACTATTCCAAATGGTGAAGGTTCAATTCACAGATTGAGCTGGCATAAGCTGTACAATGTAGTCAGAGGTGTAACGCTAGCCTCTGTGGTTTTTATGGAGTGGAAAGTTGGCTTAGATCCCCGCTTCTGTTCCTAATGCCGTTGCATATCAGAAGCATATGTGCATGTAGACGGCAGGTGAGAAAGCAGATGCTGGAAAATTGGAAGCAAAAACAGGATATGCTAGAGAAATTCATCTGGTCTGACAGCATCTCCGAAGACATAAAATGTTAAAATTTCGAGTTTGAGTTTAGTTGATTGTCACGTGTAACGAGGTACAGTGAAAAGCTTTTGTTGCATGTTAACCAGTCAGCGGAAAGACAATACATGATTACAATCGAGCCCTCATGTGTAACCTTTTGTCAACACAAAGCTGCTTTCTGATGCGATTAACATTTTTAATAACTCCTGGTGCAGTTAAATAACTGGTCCAGTTTGTGATATTCCTGTGATTATTGTAGCTTAAAACTCCTTCACTCCAATTTGACGTTGTAGGTAATGATATAGGGGATATAGATGACTGAATGTCCTGACACTGTCCAAGTATTCAGGGTTAGAATAATGTCATGATAAAGGGGCTGTCCCACTGCAGCGACCTAATCTGCGAGTTTAGAAGAGTTTGCCCTCGACTCAAACTCGCAGCATGGTTGACACGTGGGCCTAGGAAGTCCTATGAGGTCACTGGAACTCTCCTTCATGCTCGAGGGAGGTTCCCGCGTACTCACGGCCTCAGCTAGGTCGCGGAAACAATTTTCAGCATGTTGAAAAACTTTCCGCAAGTAAACATTGTTCGGCATGGTTCTTTTTAACTCGTAGTGCAGAGGAGTGGGGTCGTTAAGTAGTTACAGGCAGTCGAGGGCAGCCGTGGGCAATCTCCATCGCTAAACGGGCATTGGCTCATTGGAGTTTTCAGGACCAAGGAAAACCGACCGTTAAGTAAAATGCCCGCTAAACTTTATTAAACATTGTCTGACTTCTTAAAAGTTTCTCCACTCCTTCTCCCCCCCCCATCTCCCCCCCTTTTTCCCCCTTCTCTCCCCCTTCTCTCCCCTTCTCTCCCCTTCTCTCCCCTTCTCTCCCCTTCTCTCCCCTTCTCTCCCCTTCTCTCCCCTTCTCTCCCCTTCTCCCCCCCCTCACTCTCTAAAGGACTTACCGTACACTGTGCAGCCGTCTTTTACCTTCCTCTTTATCGCGGGTGTGAATTTCAGACAGCGCTCTCCCGCTTTTTCCCTGGCTCCCGCCTTTGTGATGTGTTTGTGTGTGTGTGTGTGTGTGTGCGTGTGTGTGTGTGTGTGCATGCGTGCGTGTGTGCATGCGTGCATGTGTGTATGCATGCGTGCGTGTGTGCGTGTGCGTGTGTGTGTGTGCGTGTGTGTGTGTGTGCGTGCGTGCGTGTGTGTGTGTGTGTGTGTGTGTGTGTGTGTGTGTGCGATTGGACGATCCGGCTCGCGGTTTCATCGCTGACAGTCGATCCAGCTCGAGGTTTTCCAGGCGAGTCCCTCGAGCTTGAAGGTCGAAGACACTCTTCTGAACTTGCGGATTAGGTCGCCGCAGTGGGACAGCCCCTTTACTATGATTGGGTTGGTGCCTAATCTACTTTAGACACATTTTTGGCATTGAATAGGAAGATTTAAGCAAAACAGTGCTGGTAAACATTGAAACTGTTCTTTCAATGTTCCTTTGGCAGCTGGATGCATTGTCCTCAAACACAAGCTAATCTAGAGAACATTAGATTAAAAAGTGTTGTATTCAGTCACAAAAATGGCAAAGAGTAAAAAAAAGTACATTGAACCTGAATCTGTTGTAAAAAGCTATACGATCTACTAATTAGTTACAGGGATAACAAAAATGACCCACACCATCCTGGCCACACACTCATCTCCCTGCTACCTTCAGGTAGAAGGTACAGGAGCCTGAAGACTGCAACAACCAGGTTCAGGAAAAGCTACTTCCCCACAACCATCAAGCTATTAAACCTGGCTCGGGCAAAACTCTGATCATTAATAACCCATTATCTGTTATTTGCACTTTATCAGTTCATTTATTCATGTGTATGTATTTATATAATGATATATGGACACACTGATTTGTTTTGTAGTAAATGCCTACTATGTTCTGTGTGCTGAAGCAAAGCAAGAATCTCATTGTCCTATCAGGGACACATGACAATAAACTCACTTGAACTTGATTTGCTAAGTGGGACTTATTTTCTGAGATGCCAAGATCTAGAAATTTCTCAGATTGGAATGTTTTGGCTCGATCTCCAGTTTGAAGAAGATGGAAATTCCGTCCAGTCCAAGTTAATTCCACCTTATGAGTCTATTTGATAATATATCTCTTCATCAATTGGGTGAAGATATTATTCTCATCTTTATTGTGGACAGTTAAACCCTATTTTTGAGACTAACCCCCTGGTTCTAGACATCAAAGATGGGAGACATTAACTCCACCTCTACACAGTCAAACCCAGACAATGTTTTGTACATTTCAATGAGATCACTTCAAATTCTTCAAAACATGAAGAGAGTGCACACTCCTGAGTGCTAAATGTAAATTTAATCTCTCCACATTTTTCATGAAAAACCAGCCAGCTTCTGTTTTCACCCAAGATTCACTTGGTTACTTTTTTTTTTTCCGGCACTCCTTCAATCCCAATTAAATCCTTCCTAGATAGTCTATCAAGACTAGATGACCTATGTCAGGTACTCACTAGGTCAGCCATGGGTTACTGGTAATGTGTGTAAGTGTAGGTTGTTCCTCCAAAGCCGTTTTTGTGGTGTTCAGTAAAATCTGTTTGCCATGAGATAGACTAGAAACATAGAAAATATTTGCAGGAGTAGGTCATTAGGCCTGTCAAGCCAGCACCGCCATTCAATATGATCATGACTGATCATCCAGAATCAGTACCCTGTTCCTGCTTTCTCCCCATATCCCTTGATTCTGTTAGCCCATAGAGTTATATCCAACTCTCTCTTGAATGCATCGGGTGAATTGGCCGAGAATTCCACAGATTCACTACTCTCTGGGTGAAAATGTTTTTCCTCGTATCAGTCCTAAATGGCCTACCCCTTATTCCTGAACTGTGACCCCTGGTTCTGGACACCCAACACCGGGAGCAGTTTCTCACGCATCTAGCCTGTCCAATCCCTCAAGAATTTTATATGTTTCTATAAGATCCCCTCTCATCATAAAGAAAGCACATCGGCGTCTCTACTTCCTGAGAAGATTACGTAGAGTATGTATGTCAAGGAGGACTCTCTCAAACCTCTACAGGTGCACAGTAGAGAGTATGCTGACCAGTTGCATCGGGGCTTGGTATGGCAACCTGAGCGTCCAGGTTGCAGAAAAAGCTGCAAAAATTTGTAAACACTGCCCAGTCCATCATCGGTCCGACCTCCCTACCATCCAGGGGATCTATCATAGTCACTGCTTCAAAAAAGTTGCCAGCATCATCAAGAACTCACACCATCCTGGCCACACACCCATCTCTCCGCTGCCATCAGGTAGAAGGTACAGGAGCCTGAAATCTGCAACATCCGGGGTCAGGAACAGCCACTACCCCACAGCCATCAGACTATCAAACACAACTTCATACAAAGTCTGAACTATATATATATATATAATATATATCTCTATATATATATTACATATATATTCTCTATGGTATATGGACACACTGAATGATCTGTATTTATGCCTACAATATTCTGTTGTGCTGCAACAAGCAAGAATGTCATTGTCCTATCTGGGACACATGACAATAAACGCTCTTGACATGATTTGACTTGAAATTCCCAGATTGGATTGGATGTCTTCTGCTGGCTATATTTCAATAGTTGTTGTGCAGTTGGAACTGAGTTCAGGAACATGTATAGAAACATGGAAACATAGAAAATAGGTGCAGGAGTAGGCCCTTCGAGCCTGCACCGCCATTCAATATGATCATGGCTGATCATTCAACTAAATCTATGTCTACAGCTGGAGCTGGTGATTGGGTGTATATCTGGAGGCTGGGTTAGGGTTGGGGTTGGCATTGGTTTAGGGACACTGGCAATGCATGAATAGATTTGCAGCTACAACGAGCGTCCAGAGAGTTTGTAAGTTTCTGCTAGATTGCATGCTGTTATCAGGTAACTGAACTATCATACCAACAACGAGAGAGCAGTCCTGAGCTACTATCTGCCTCATCTCAGACTATCTTTGTTCTAACTTTACTGGAGTTTATATTGCACTAAACATTAATCATCTTATCTCTCTATCATACATCTGTACACTGTGGACGGCTCAATAGCAATCATGTATTGTCTTTCCGCTGACTGGTGAGCACGCAACAAAAGCTTTTCACTGTACCTCGGTACAACGTGACATTAAACTAAACTAAACTAAATTTCATTGCCTTACTACTTTTGCAAGTCACAACCTCAAAAACATTCAGCAGATTTGTCAAACATGATTTCCTTTTTATAAGTCACATTAACACTGCCCAACTATCATTATTTAGAAATGTATAAACAAAGAACTGCAGAGGCTGATTAATACACAAAAGAACATGAAGTTTTGGAGTAACTCAGCAGGTCAGGTAGAATCTGTGGAGAACATGGACAGGTGACATTTCGGTTAGAGCCTGAAGAAGGGTCGCGACTTGAAAAGTCACCTGTTCATGTTCTCCAGAGCTGCCACCTGGCCTGCTGAGTTACTCCAACACTTTTTGGCCTAATACTATTCCCCAATTTGCACTTCATTAATAATAGATTCCAACATTTTCACTACTACTGACATTATGCAGGAATCTGGCTGATTCCTGGCATTTCATGATCTCAGTAGAACTCCAAAAGGCTTCCATTTTATTTTTCAGAACCATAGTTGGGACTTCTATAATTAGCCTTTGGTGCCCACGGTGAGATGGAACTACTTGAGGAAGGTGTAGATTACATACACCATTAAACTCCAGACCAGGAAGGAGTTAACACCTTCTCAAGAATTAGGTATTTTTAAAGTCAAATGTAAAGAATCTAAAGATTTGAATTTGGATAGGTGGGTTTTGGACTTCCGACATAACTTGGGGTTTTCAGCAGATAATATGTAGAGTTGTTTAGTTTAGTTTAGAAATACAATGCGGAAACAGGCCATCGGCCCACCAAACCAATTAGTCTCCAAATCTGTACATCTTTGGAGTGTGGGAGGAAATCGGAGCACCCAGGTTAAACCTACTTAGGTCACGGTGAGAATGCACAAACTCCATACATACAGCACCCGTAGTCAGGATCGAACCCGGGTCTCTGGCGCCACACCGTGCCGCCCTGAACCAGACCTTAAGTCGTTGACCACCCCAATAAAGTTAGTGCCAGGGGACCTTACATTGTCACACGCTGACTCATGTCTGTCAAATGTATTCCTAAATTTCTCTCAGTCCTTCTGCTCCTGACATGCCATTTCTCGATTAGCAGACAGCAGCAGCTGCTATCATGCTCACACACCCAGTCTGTATAGCCAGTGTGCGTGTTGCAAGCTAGAGCAACATTTGCACATGAAGTCGACCAAATTTTTAAATGATCACCAGATTTAATTCCTGGATTTAATACAAGCTTTAAAGGCAAAATATTTTTTATATCCATGTTGAGTTTGACAGCGCACATGAACTACTGCAACTGATATTTTCCATTGCGTGCTCCTGGCAGCAGCTGTTAAAACATTGACACAAGGTTAATTTTCCCTGTTTTGCTTTCAGTTCCACATGCTTTCTTTTGGCTCAAAAGCTGTTGACTCATTCTGGGAAACAGTTCCATGAGTGCCAGCAGTCCAGTAATATTTCAATGAGACAACATTTCCCTTGTGCACTATGCTTGAGAACATAAATATGCAGAATAGGTTTATGATGCACATTGACATCAAGAAATCCTCTCTCATATGGTTACACTTTGTGATGAATTCTAAACACCAGTCACGAATGGATTAGTCAAATATGAGCGACAATGTGATTTTCTCATTCGCGATCTCCACACCTGTGTTCAGCAAGCCTTTGAATTCCAGTCATTTAAAATATAAATTATTTTTTATCTATTAATTTACAGAATGTGGGCTTCACAAACAAGACCACTATTTATTACCCCTCCCTGATCATCGTTAAGAATGTGGTGAGTTGCCTTCACAAATTATTACAATCCTTCCAATGAAGGTATTCCAACAATGTGGGTGACTGCCAAGATTTAGACCTCATAATAAATTTAGAACAGTACAGGGCAGGAACAGGCCCTTTGGCCCATAATTTCTGTGCTGAACATAATGCCAAGACCAACCCTTATCTTCCTGCACATATTCTACAACCTTCCATATATCCCTTCATTCCTTGCATATCCATCTGCCTATCTAAAAGTATTTTAAATGCCACTATTGCACCTGCCTCCTCCGGCATCTCACAAGGCAGCGCATTCCAGGCACTCATTGCCCTTTGTGTATAAAACCTCCTTTTAACATTGCTCCTCTCATCTTAAAGATGTGCCCTCTACTAGTTAATATTTTCCTCCTGGGAAATATATACTATGTTTGCACTATCTATGCCTCTTATAATTGTATGTACTTATTTCAAGTCTGCCCGCAACCTCCAGCGTTCCAGAGTAAACAATCCAAGCATGTCCAATCTCTCCCTGTAGTAATACCCCACAATCCATGTATAATTCTGGTGAATGATGGACCAGTGTTTTATTACAAAGTCTGGTGGGAGTGTTTAGTTTAGTTTAGTTTAGTTTAGAGATACAGCATGGAAAAACAGGCCTTCGGCCTACCGTCCGCAATGACCAGCCATCCCCGCACGCTAACACTATCCTACATACACTAGCTTATACCAAACCAATTAATCTACAAACCTGTACATCTTTGGAGTGTGGGACGAAACTGAAGATCTTGGGGAGAACATACAAACTCCGTACGGACAGCACCCATAGTCGCGACCGAACCCAAGCACTGAAAGGCAGCAACTCTACCGCTGCACCAGTATGACATGGAGAAGAACTTGAGGTAGTATTCTCATGCACTTAATGCATATTGGCCTTCTTAATGGTAATGCCCACAGCTTTGGGATGTCCCTTTGGAGGAGCCAAGGTGTGTGAGTGGTAAACACTGCAAGCATGGTTCATTGGTGATGGAGGGAGAGGATATTTATTCTGATGGATGCCAACCAAGTGAATTGCTTTATGTTCCAGAGAAATTGAAGTTTCCTGAGGTCCGTTTGAACTGTACTCTTCTAAGCCAGAAGGACGTGTTCCATCACTTGTGCTTTGTAAATGGTGGCAAGGTTTTTGGGTGTCAGGAGAACACTTGTTGCAGGACTATATTTATGTTAAGGCTCTGATGTGTTTTGGAGATGACTGATCTTGGCAGAAGCCAAGCTGAGCATCGACAATCAGATTACTGATGAATTAGTGCCACTTGATAGCACAGTCAACAGCATCTTTCAACAACCTTTCTGATGATTGAAAGTAGACTAGATGGGCAGTAATAATTCCCATTAGATCGGTCCTACTGCTGGTAGACAAGACATATCTCGGCAACTTTCCATATTGTCAGCCAGATGGCTATAGTTCAAGTTCAAGTTCATGTGAGTTTATTGTCATGTGTCCCTGATAACACAATGACATTCTTGCTTTGCTTCAGCATAACAGAACATAGTAGGCATTGGCTACAAAACGGATCAGTGTGTCCATATACCATTATATAAATATATACACACATGAATAAATAAACTGATGAAGTGCAAATAACAGATAATGGGTTATTAATGTTCAGAGTTTTGTCCGAGCCAGGTTTAATAGCCTGATGGCTGTGGGGAAGTAGCTATTCCTGAACTAGGTCATTGCAGTCTTCAGGCTCCTGTACCTTCTACCTGAAGGTAGCAGGGAGGTGAGTGTGTGGCCAGGATGGTGTGGGCCTTTGATGACGCTGCCAGCCTTTTTGAGGCAGCGACTGCGGTAAATCCCCTCGATGGAAGGAAGGTCAGAGCCGACCACTTACCACTTTTTGTAGTCTTTTCCTCTCCAGGGCGCTCAAGTTGCCGAACCAAGCCACGATCCAACCTTTCAGCAAGCTCTCTACTGTGCACCTGTAGAAGTTAGAGAGAGTCCTCCTTGACAAATCAACTCTCCGTAATCTTCTCAGGAAGTAGAGGCGCTGATGAGCTTTCTTGATAATTGCATCTGTTCTTGGATCAGGAAAGATCTTCAGAGATGTCCACGCCCAGGACTTTGAAGCTCTTGACCCTTTCAACCATCGACCTGTTGATATAAACGGGACTGTGGGTCCCCATCCTACTCCTTCCAAAGTCCACAATGACTGATACTTCCAAAGTCCACAATGACTGAAACTACATATAGCATATATAGTATCAGTCATAACAATAATTGTTACTTTAAGGCTGTCAACCCTTCAGGATTTTATCATGGATCAGGCTGCCCTCCACATTGTACCAGTGTTTGTGGAATTGGGGCAATCTGTATGAAGACTTTGAATGAACTGCACATACTGTGTTGAGCTCCTCATACACCATGTATGAACATTCCGCAATGGACCACTAGAGGTTGAGTAAACACACATACTGGAGAAAGGATACCCTTCAGTTTGTCAATATTATTATATGACTGAGTATGCTGCGGACATCTGTTAAGCTCATCATTACCGAGATAGTCTAAGATACAGACTCAAATGCAAGAAATGGTAGCAAATAAAAGTCAAAGTACTAACTGGCAAAGTGGCAGACCAGTCTGAAGAAGGGTCTCGACCCGAAACGTCACCCATTCCTTCTCTCCAGGAATGCTGCCTGTCCCGCTGAGTTACTCCAGCTTTTTGTGTCTATTTTCCGTTTAAACCAGCATCAGCAGTTCCTTCCTACACAATACAGTGTGATAGCGCAGTCACCGACTAGTTGTAATGGAATCCTTGGTGGTTTACGGGAAGGTGCGGGGAGCTTCAATATGTTAATAGAAGGATGAAAATGTTTTTTTGTGTGAGTAACAATATTGAAGTAGAGAGTTAAGGGCCTGATCCACTTACGTGACCTTGGCTCGCAAATTACGCGACCTTGTGGTCACTTGAGGCGTACGGGCACCCTATGGCCATGCGGGGCCAGTCCCACTTAGAAGCGCGGAGTTGTGCGGGGCTGGTCCCGACATCCTGCGGGGCTCTGAAAATCTGACAGTGTCCGAAATCTTCGCGCGCCAACGGCCTGTCGGCACGCAGGTGCATTGCGGTCATACGCAGCGTCTTGACAGCGTATGCAGCATCTTGACGGCGTACGCCTAGCGTGTGGCGTTGCACGATGATGTCACCGCCCGGCATTGCGTTGCGTGAAGACATCACCACCCAACGGCGTGCGACGCCCAAATTCAGTCGGCCCGCCTCCTGCGCAGCTGATTGGTAAATATGACACAAGTGACGTCACGCGCGAACTTAGCGTGAACTTAGCGCGTACTAAGCGCGTACCTCACGTGAACTCCACTTCCGTTTGGTCACGCCAAACGCATGCAATCGCATGCAAGTGGGACAGGCCCTTTAAGATGAAAATGCCAGTAATGAGGCCATATTTAACCAGGATGACATAGTCCTGCAGTTGCCTCGCTGCTCCAGTGTCCCAGGTTTTAATCCTGCCCTGCTCGCTGCTGCTCTCTGTATGGAGACTGTATATCTCCCTGTGACTTGTGGGTTTCCTTCAGATGATCTGGTTGTGTCCCACATCTAGAGACATGCAGGCTGGTAGGTTAATTCCCACTGTGAATTGTTCCTAGTGTTCACTCATTCATCATCGTTGAAAACATTAGCGACGCAGAGGTGCTGGTTTCCAATGGGAACGGTGACGGACGCACCGCACATCTCTGTCCTCCAGTTCCTACGGACTTTTGGTGTGTGTGTTTTATCATCATTCCTTACAATGCTGTGTACGACAGTGATCGCAACTTCTACTTCTACTTGGTGAGCCAAAGGGCATGCTTGCATGCTATGTAGATGTATTATTCTCCAGGACCAGATACAGGACCAGATACAGGACCAGATACTATTGCAAAGTTGACAAACTTACTTCCATCTTTAAAGACCATTAATATTTCAGTTAACAAAGCAACAAAAAAGTTACAATAACATTTCAACCCAGCATCATCAGAGATTGTGGAAAGTTTAGAACACATAAGCAGAGGTCTGTAGAGATAATCAGTGACCAGAGAGATGCTCTGAAAGGTCTGCCTGTTAGTGCACTCTCAAAATGTGAGCTGAGAAATAATCTTGCGCATGGACTAGTGAATGAGCATGTCTACAGTATGTCTGGTAACGTAACATTAAATGATTTAACAATTGAAGCACGTATGCAAAATAGCTGTCTCAATGGAAATGGCCTCCACACATGCTCCAAAGGAATCGTAGCTAGTTGGCTGTAAACTTGTTATACAAGCTAGTGGCAGAGGCTATGGTGGAAACTGTGACATTGGGTTTGGGTCATGTGAACCTGTGTGACACAAAAACAAAAAGTCTAGGGGAAAGCTCTGCTTTTGTTGCAATGTATATAGAATACAGCTGCCATATTTGCAGATCACATACATTTGGAGGCCTTGATAATTAATATGTGAAGATATTATTACGTTTATTACTGAGGAATGCCATATTACATTTTATTGAAGCCACAATCCGGGTTGCTCCTTGAGGTTTCGGACATAACTCTGTTTGCACTGAACTTGATAGTACGGTACGGCCTCTAATGCTGTAACTTGACATTTCTGTCTTAGTACATAGTGACAATATTTAAAAAGAAGGAAAGCAATTATAGTTTTGAAAAAATCACAATGGGGAAGTTTACGCAGCAATTATGCAATTGAATACTATGAGGAGTGTACTTTAAAAAGTAATAAAATGGGTAATGGTGATAATTAAATATAAATGTTAAGATTTGAATAAGAGTTAATAATCAAGATGTCAACACGAATATTGATGCAGCTTCAGATTATTCCATGATAGTTCCACCCCACCTGACCCAAAAATGAAAACAACCCCATTAGCCATTTCTCAGCCAATTTACCCAGCTGATCAAAATCCTACTATAAAATCATCTTCACTGACCACTATACTAATTATTTTAGTGCCCATCCACAAATCATTAATTATGCTTTGTACATTCTCATCAAGATCATTGATATAGATAACAAACAGCAATGGGCCCAGCACCAATCCCTGAGGCACACCAGTGGTCACAGGCCACCTGCCTGAAAAACAATCTTCCACAAACATTCTCTGCTTTATTCCAAACAGCTTATCCTGTATCCAGTTAGTTAGCTCTCCCTGGATTCTATGCGATCTAATGTCCCAGAGCAACCTGCCAGGTGGAACCATAGCAAAGGCCCCCCTCAATCTTGTTGGTTACTTCTTCAAAAAACTCATCTTCTGTCAAAGCACATTACAGCCCTCAGCGCATAATCTTGAGTGCAACAACTTCAAATAACCACTCTGGCCAGTCTGGACAGAGAGTCATCAGCCTGCAGCTAGCTCTCTCCACAGAACCAGCTTGATCAGTTGGCATTCTCTTTTATTTCAGATTTCCAACAACTGTATTATCCTGTATCTCACAGCCTGGGCACTACTTCCTTTTTCCCCTTTCCATTCTCATTAATCTCCTGCTAGTCATATCTCCTCCAGAGACATGGCTGCAATGACGGTTCATCCCCACCTTTCTGTTACCACCACACTTGAGTCATTCACTCGGACAGGTAGTCAATTTGCTCTGACCATCCGTACCTCTTTTTTGAAAATTAAAAAATGCTGATTTCTATTTCCTGGTTCAGTTCAAAGTCACAAATCTTAATGTTATCTCTGGGGGTTACACAAAAAGCTGGAGAAACTCAGAGGGTGCAGCAGCATCTAAGAGGCGAAGGAGATAGGCGACGTTTCGGGTCGAGACCCTTCTTCAGACCCTTCTTAATGTTATCTCTATTTCTTTCTCCATAGATGCAACTTAAACTGATGAATGCTTCCAACATTTACTTATTTTAGATTGCCAGCATCTGCATTTCTTTCATTTTAATAGATGGTGCTGAAGTAGAGATGATTGGAAGCTTCAAGTTCCTAGGAATAAATGTCACCAGCAATTTGCCCTGGAACAGCAACATCGAAGCTGTCACTAAGAAAGCACACCAATGCCTCTACATCCTTGGAAGACTAAGTAAGTTCGGCATATCCCCAACAACCCTCACCAACTACTACAGATGTGTTGTAGGAAGCATCTTGTCAAGATGCATCATCGCCTGGTTTAGGAACAGCTCCATCCAAGGATGCACGAAATTGCCGAGAGTTGTGGACGTAGACCAGACCATCACACAGACCAGCATCTCTTCCATTGACTCCATCTGCACTTCACCCTGCCTTGGAAAGGCCACCAGCATAGTCAAAGGTCAACCTCACCACGGTCATTCCATCTTCTCCCCTCTCCTATCAGGCAAGAGGTACAGAAATTTTAAAACCCATACTGTCAGATTCAGGAAAAGGTTTTCCCAGCTATTATCAGGCAACTAGATGGTCCTTTCATCAGTTAGCATGTGGCCCTGGCCACCCATCTACCTCATTGGAGACCTCTGAACTATCTTTAATCAGCAGATTTCAGCTTTTTATCTTGTGATGAATATTGTACCCATTACCCTTCATCTGTGCACTGCGAACGGCTTGATAGTATTCATGTATAGTCTTTTGTCTGACTGGCTAGCATGCAAACAAAAGCTTTTCACTGGAGCTTGGTACACATAACAGTAATAAACTAAACTAAAATCATTTGCTTAAGCGAGAAACACAAAATGGTTGCTGTCTTTACTCTGCAATTGGAGAAGTAAATTAAAGGGCGCTCTTTTAGAAAGGAGGTGAGGAGGAACTTCTTTAGTCTCAGTGTAGATAATCTGTGGAACATTGCCACAAAGGGCATTGGAGGGCAAGTCAGTGGATATTTTTAAGTCAGAGACAGACAAATTCTTGATTTGAATGGTGTCAATGGTTATGGGGATAAGCCAGGAAAATCTTTCAGTTATCAAAGATGGGATAGCAGCACATTTGGAAAGTGGTGAAATCATTGGACAAAGTCAGCATGGATTTACGAAAGGTAAATCATGTCTGACGAATCTTGTGGAATTTTTCGAGGATGTAACTAGTAGCGTGGATAAGGGAGAACCAGTGGATGTGGTATATCTGGACTTCCAGAAGGCTTTCGACAAGGTCCCACATAAGAGATTAGTATACAAACTTAAAGCATACGGCATTAGGGGTTCAGTATTGATGTGGATAGAGAACTGGCTGGCAAACAGGAAGCAAAGAGTAGGAGTAAACGGGTCCTTTTCACACTGGCAGGCAGTGACTAGTGGGGTAATAAGGGCTCAGTGCCGGGACCCCAGCTATTTACAATATATATTAATGATCTGGATGAGGGAATTGAAGGCAATATCTCCAGGTTTGCGGATGACACTAAGCTGGGGGGCAGTGTTAGCTGTGAGGAGGATGCTAGGAGACTGCAAGGTGACTTGGATAGGCTGGGTGAATGGGCAAATGTTTGGCAGATGAGTATAATGTGGATAAATGTGAGGTTATTCACTTTGGTGGCAAAAACAGGAAAGCATACTATTAGTTAAATGGTGGCCGATTAGGAAAAGGGGAGATGCAGCAAGACCTGGGTGTCATGGTACACCAGTCATTGAAAGTAGGCATGCAGGTGCAGCAGGCAGTCAAAAAAGCGAATGGTATGTTAGCTTTCATAGCAAAAGGATTTGAGTATAGGAGCAGGGAGGTTCTACTTCAGTTGTACAGGGTCTTGGTGAGACCACACCTGGAGTATTGCGTACAGTTTTGATCTCCAAATCTGAGGAAGTTCATTATTGCCATAGAGGGAGTGCAGAGAAGGTTCACCAGACTGATTCCTGGGATGTCAGGACTGTCTTGTGAAGAAAGATTGGATAGACTCGGTTTATACTCTCTGGAATTTAGGAGATTGAGAGGGGATCTCATAGAAACTTACAAAATCCTTAAGGGGTTGGACTGTAGGCTAGATGCAGGAAGATTGGTCCCGATGTTGGGGAAGTCCAGGACAAGGGGTCACAGCTTAAGGATAAGGGGGAAATCCTTTAAGACCGAGATGAGAAAGACTTTTTTCACACAGAGAGTGGTCTCTGCCGCAGAGGGTAGTTGAGGCCAGTTCATTGGCTATATTTAAGAGGGAGTTAGATGCGGCCCGTGTGACTAAGGGGATCAGAGGGTATGGAGAGAAGGCAGGTACAGGATACTGAGTTGGATGATCAGCCATGATCATATTGAATGGCGGTGCAGGCTCGAAGGGCCGAATGGCCTACTCCTGCACCTAATCTCTATGTTTCTATGTTTCTAAATGTTATTAGGAGGCAGAGATCAGCCATGACTGAATGGCGGAGTAGACTCGATGGGTCGAATGGCCTAATTCTACTCCAATAACGTGAACTTGTGAAAGTGTAAGTCCGAGACAGCCTATTTCACAGAATGACCAGTTATAAAACACCACTGCAACCACAGCGTAAAAAGTGTTTGATTGTTAATTCTATGTTTTGACCAGAACCTTTCAGTATGGAAGGCTGGATTGGGGATCAATTCTCCCAGCACCCTAGAAACCATCATTTTCAAGTAAAAGTAACAATGACATTGGCTCTGCCTACCAAATTTCTTGTTTAGGAAAAATCATTTAATTCATTTTGATCTCTTTGTTATTTGCTTTTGCTGTGTAAACTGCAATATATTTTCAATACTTTTCTCATTATTTGAGTTGCAGCTTGTATTTAAATAAGACCGTATAAAATGGTGAGGCAGGATTCCCTCTGGGTCTCTCAGAAGACAGCATAATTTGGATATCAAAGAATTTATCTTGGAACAAATGCAAATCCAACAGCAACTGCAATTGTTTCATCTACAACAGTGCTGGGTAGAGACTGAGTGACAAGTGAAGGAGGAGAAGGGACGATTTCTTGTGCGGTATTTTGCATAACTCCAAGCAAAAAGTTTGAAAGAAATATCAAAATTTTTATGCGTCGAATATGCAAGTTCGCTGGGTTTTGAATAAATTCCAGGCTTTAAAAGAAACCTTGGTGTATCATGCAATGCAGGGAGAAAATAAGAAAAATACATTTGCAAGAAAAGAGAGAGAGAACAGGTCCGAATGTCCCTAGGCTATAAACATAAGGAATTAAAGAAATAGGTTTAATGGAGTGTTTTAAGAGGGACACCAAATATTGAGGGCTAGAGAGGTTTAGGGAGATAATGCCAGAGCTTCGGGGGCTGACACTGATGAAGTGTATACCATGGCAGAGCGCTTAAAATCAGGGACGCTCCAGAATTGGTTTACTGGGAATTGGATAAGCCTTTTGATGGAGGTTACATTAAATGAAACAGGTAATTAAATAGATACAAACATATCTATTAAGGAGTAGAGGTTTGGTCAATGATAGGGGATAGACTGCAGAGAGAGAGAGAGAAAGCAAGGATAAGGAAGAGGTTATTGTGGGGGAAATATCCTCTCAGAATAAAGTTGAAATCACTTCACTAAAGGCGAGCAACAAGAATTCTCCTTATAAACAGAATTAAGAAAGAGAAAAATAAAATTATAGTGTGAGATATTACTTTTTGACAACTCTTAAGTAGAATGCATAAACGCAAAGATTAGGCATGTGACAAAACAGGCTTTTGACAAGGTTCTGCATGGTAGGCTGCTCTGGAAGGTTTGATTGCATGGGATCCAGGGAGTGCTAGCCTACTGGATAGAAAATTGACTTCATGGAAGAAAGCAGAGGCTGATGGTGCAAGGTAGTTTTTTGGACTGGAGGCCTGGGACTAGTGGTGTGCCTCAGGGCTCAGTGCTGGGCCCATTGATGTCATCTATATTATTGATCTGGATAAGAATGTATAAGATATGATTAGTAAATTTGCAGATTACACGAAAGTGGGTGGTATTGTAGATAGCAAAGATAGTTGTCAAAAATTGCAGCAGGATCTTAATCAGATGGGCAGGTGGGCTAAGAAATGTTTGATGGAATTTAATACAGATAATTGTGAGGTTGCATTTTGAGAAGTCTAACCAGGGCAGGAACTTCACAGTAAATGGCAGGGTGTGGGGGGAGTTGTACATCAGAGGGATCTAGGAATTCAGGTACATAGTTCCTTGAAAGCGGCATCATAGGTAGATAGGTTGATCGAGAAAGCTTTTGGCATATTGGTCTTCATCAATCAAAGTATTGAGTTTAGAAGTTGGGAAGTTATGTTACAGTAGTAGAAGGAATCGGTGAGGTCACATTTGGAGTATTATGTTCTGTTTTGATCACCCTGCTATAGGAAAGATGTTGTTAAGCTGGAAAAGGTGTAGAGAAGAGAGACCATTATCAGACTCACGGGCCTAAGCAATAGGCAGAGGTTCTAGGACATTATAGGAGGTTGAGGTGTATGAGATCATGAGAGGAGTAGACAGTGTAATTCCAGAGTAATTTACCTAGAGTAGGGGAATCAAGAACTAGAGGACATAAGATTATGACGAGGGGGCGAGGGGGGGGGGGGAAGATTTAAGACAAACCTGAGGGGCAACTTTTTCACACATAGGCTGGTAGGTTTATGGAACGAGCTGCTAGAGGAGATAATTGAGGCAGGTAGTATCATAATGTTTTTAAAACATTTGGACAGGTACCTGGATAGGGGTAGATTTAGGATATGGGTCAAATGCAGGCAGGTGGGACAAGTGAAGATGGGGATGTTGGTGCAGTGCATTTTGTAAATAGTACACACGACAGCAATTTTGCATTCACTGGAGAAAATGTGTGTTTAGGGTTGTTACTGGTGTGCCCATCAAGTGGATTGCTTCATATTGGGTGGTGTCAAACATAGCAACAAATAAAATAGAAAATAGGTGCAGGAGTAGGCTATTCGGCCCTTCGAGCCAGTAATATGACTAATCATCCAGAATCATTACCCCATTCCTGCTTTCTTCCCATATCCCTTGATTCTGTTAGTTATATCTAATTCTCTCTTGAAAACATCCAGTGAATTGGCCTCTACTGCCTTCAGTGACAGAGAATTCCACAGATTCGCAACTCTCTGGATGAAAAAGGTTTTCCTCTTCTCATTTCCTAAATGGCCTACCCCTTATTCTTAAACAGTGACCCCTGGTTCTGGACTCCCCCAGCATCGGGAACATTTTTCCTGCATCTAGTCTATCCAATCCCTTAAGAATTTTAAATGTTTCTATAAGATCCCCTCTCATCCAGTGAATATAAGCCCAGCCGATCCATTCTTTCATCATATGTTGGTCCCACCATCCCGGGAATTAACCTGGTGAACCTACGCTGCACAAATAGCAAGAATGTCCTTCCTCAAATTAGGAGACCAAAACTGCACACAATACTCCGGGTGTGGTCTCACCAGGGCCCTGTATAACTTCAGGAGGACCCCCTTGCTCATAAACTCAAATCCTCTCGCAATGAAGGCCAACATGCCATTAGGTTTCTTCACTGCCTGCTCTACCTGCATGCTTACTTTCAGTGACTGGTGCACAAGTATACCCAAGTCTCGTTGCACCTCCCCTTTTCCCAATCTGATAATAATCTGCCTTCTTGTTCCTGCCACCAAAGTGGATAACCTCACATTGATCCACATTATACTGCATCTGCCATGCACCTGCCCACTCATCCAACCTATCCAATTCACCCTACAGCCTCAAAGCATCATCCTCGTAGCTCACACTGCCATCCAGCGCTGCGCAACTTTGCCACTGCTATTACATCTTTAATAATCGAATCAAGCATCTTCCCCACGACCCATGTCAGGCTAACTGGTCTATAATTCTCTCTCCCTCCTTTCTTAAAAAGTGTGGTTACATTAGCTACCCACGTTAACGTGCATTGAGTGAGATTTTAGATTTTGACTATTGTGAGTCAGCGTGCCTGACAATGGACATTTTTCACTTACGAAATTGATACTGGAGGGCATCTGGACTTTGCTGCATTGAGGCATGACATTTTCTGAGTATTTGCAAATGGAAGTGAACATTATGCAATCATCAGAGAAGATCCCCACTTCTGAAGTTACGGTGGAAGGATTAATGAGGTGATTATACTTATTGGTTAAACTCAGGCAAATAAAGTGCGTGAGATCTTCAGTCATAGGTTTTAGCCTCTAAGATATAAACCCGAGAACTGAAATTGTTCACGTTGCCAAATACTCCAATCGTTGCTTTCATGGGAAATTGATAGGAATAGAAGATCTTTCACAGACGTTGAACAAACATGCTCTGGATAATAATAATCCAGAGTGTAACAGAGCATACCAAATACTGTCTGCTCACACTCCATTAAATGTGACTCAATGTTGACTCATGATTTCTCAATCAGTCGAGGATTTCCCCTGCCTTCAGCTGTTTTAGTCTTTCACCAGCTGGTGGTATAAAGTCGCTAAATAACCAAGTTAGTCAAACTTCATAAAGCATATTATTCTACGTATTAATGAACGGTGATTCATCTGGATGATGCATGCTGAAAACTATAAAACATTTCCGTTTCCTTTCAATGACACAAGTCGTTCTTGTCATCGAGGAATTTGATATTTCTCAGGAAAAAACAATTTTGTTACTTTTTCGGTGAATATTTCAGTCTTGAGGTTAGATTATCTGTGGTACCAGGAGCCTCCACCATCACTACTGATCTGGTGGTGCAAGATCTGGATGTCTGTTTGATGACATAGATCAACCCTTTGCGGGGGGGCCGCTGAGAACAAAGGTGGATCCGGCAGGGTGGGGGAGGGGTGGCGGCTGCTGCCGTGTGCGGTGGCAGTAGATAGGACTGTTCAGTGAACATTTGTAACTTTGGTCGATGCCAAAATGTGGCGACACTTGCGTACTGCCTAGGTGAGGTCTGTTACGTGATTTTACCGAGTTGTATGCAAAAACAAAGCATTTCACTGTACCCAGGTGCATTTAACAAAAAAAGTATAATTGAATCATTGTTGAATTGGTGAACGGCATTTATTGTTCACCCCGTATAACCAATATGTTCGTATAACCATTATACCTAATAAACCAGGCAGAGTTTTCACAGGAATATGTTTTATGTTGGATGGAATATAAAGCATTTAGAATAATGCAATGAACACAAAAGCTCAAGAGAAATAAATGCCTACAGGGGAAAAAAATGTTAGCAACGTTATGCTAGCTGTCAGCTTGAATATCTCATAGGGCCTCTTGCTACAAATGGTTAAAACAACCACATCCTACTTTTATGTACTGTTTACATGCTTGCCTTCAGGATAAACTTAGGAATCTCCCATAAAACTCTGCACATCAATTTATATCTTGCTACATTTAAGATGAACATGAAAGCCAATCTTTTAATCATTTGTCCTTCAAATTTCCTTGCACGAGTCAGTGTTGAAGTTTGTTAGGCAACGTGCCTACGAAATCCACAGAGGCATTTTCCAGTTTGCAGATGCTGTATGAAAAGAAAAGTTACAATTATTGTAAATGCAGGTTATAAGGTATTGACATATAAAACAGAGTTGCCAGTAAAGGGCGGTACGGTAGCACAACGGTAGAGCTGCTTGCAGAGCCGGAGACACAGGTCCGATCCAGACTACGGGTGCTGTTTGTACGGAGTTTGTACGTTCTCCCCGTGACCTGCGTGGGTTTTCTCTGCGATCCCACACTCCAAAGACATACAGGTATGTAGGTAAATTGGCTTGGTAAAAAGTAAAAATTGTCCCGTGTGTGTAGGATAGTGTTAATATGTGGGGATTGCTGTTCAGCGCGGACCCCATGGGCTGAAGGGCCTGTTTCCGCTCTGTATATCTAAACTAAAGTACACTAAAGGACCTGTCCCACTTACGCGACTTTTACAGGCAACTGCCGGCAACCGTGATAGGTCGCCAACATTTTCAACATGTTGAAAATTCAGCGGCGACCAGAAAGACGCTACGATTCTTTGGAGACCTCTCATGACCATACAGGCGACCCCTGGCGACATGTCACGGGTGACAGGCTGTATGGTCGTGAGAGATCTCCTATGGTCGTGAGAGGTCTCCAAAGAGTCGCAGCGTCTTTTTGGTCGCCGCTGAATTTTCAACATGTTGAAAATTTCGGCGACTTGTCACGGGTGCCAGCAGTCTCCTGTAAAGGTTGCGTAAGTGGGACAGGCCCTTAATGCTGATCAGGCTGATCTGCTAGGAATCTCTTCACTCATCTTTCTTGTCATCCAAAAAAGTGTAAGCTACAGGAAAGGTTCCCAAGAAGAAATATATGATGCTGCTTGTTATAAGAACCATGATAGTTGCCACAATGGATATGACCTAATGAAGTGATAAAGCAAAAAAATAAATAAGAAGTGGCTACAAAAGTGCTGCACACATTAAACAAATCATCCCTTACCTGTAAACCTCACAGTGTATTTATTGGTGCTGATCCGATAAACACTAAAAGCAATTTAATCTCAACGTTGCAGAATATATCAAATATTTACAGAATCGTGCATTTAAAAGCTGGAAGAAACCTTTTACAAATCACTTGCAGGCTTGTTGGTAATTGTTTGGGAGGTGTGGTGGTTGTGGAAATGTGGTTATGTTTGTAATTTAGGGAATCAGTAATATTAAGGGAATGGTATGTCTGAAGGGACTTTGCCAAAACATATCGATGCCAAGGTTGACACAAAATGCTGGAGTGACACAGTGGGACAGGCAGCATCTCTGGAGAGAAGGAAAGGGGGGTGTTTCGGTCGAGACTCTTCTTCAGACTGAGAGTCAGGGAAGAGGGAGACACAGAGAAGCATACAAAGATAACATTTAATCAGGAGGACAGTCAGACTGGTCAGAGAACTAGGATGGGGGAGGGATGGAGGGAAAGGGAAAGTAAGCGTTACTTGAAGTTTGAGAGTCATTATTCATACCGCTGGGTTGTAAGCTGCCCAAGCAAAATATGAGGTGCTGTCAAAGGAAGGTCCAACACAAATTGAAGGAACAACACCTCATATTTTGCTTTGTTGTCACCTTCCCCTAGTTAACAATGATCTATTCTACATTTCCTTGAACAGTGTCTCCTTTGATGTCTCCTTTTCACACCTTTACTCTTCCATATATCTGTGTCTCCCTCTCCCCTGACTTTCAGTCTCAACCTGAAATGCCACCCATTCAGAAATGCTGCATGGCCCGCTGAGGCACTACAGCATTTTGTGTCTAGCTTTTGTGTAAACCAGCATCTGCAGTTCCTTCCTACACATACTGATGCCAAGCATGGGGTGCTTTAGTGATCTTGCCCTCAAGGCTACAAGATTATGGTGGCTATGGATAGCTGGGCTATCTATTAGAAGCAGCAAATTGAGGATGATAAAGAAAAGGATGCTAACAGACGAGGAGGAAGAAGAAAGAGAAAAGACAGTGGGAGAAAAGCAGCTTCCTTATTTCTTTGTTTGCTCACTGTACATCTGCCTCTTGCTCCCCCTCTGCACTCTCCCGCTGAGTACAAATGAGATTTGCACCGCAAGGTACTGAACTGAAAGGATGGGACTCCTTCAGCATCTGACCCTTTTCTTCACAACAGATGTGGGTGGCACATCTAGCATGACCACTCTAGCATGCCTGCAGTCCATCCTTTCACCCTTTTTAATTTATATTTTCAGTCCTGTTAAAAACAAAATGTTTGTTGGAGGTCTTCTTTTATGTGGTGGGTGGGGGGGAGGGGAAGGGGGAAACTTTATTTCCTAGTCCCTACCTGGTCAGAGAGGCAGCTTCCCTCCGAGCAGCTTCTTCGCCCCTTACCCGCGGCCTACCATCGGACTGGAGCGGCGTTGGGACGCCATCACGGAGCGGGCGATGCCTTACCGGGTCGCCGTGCGGTAAGCTCCGGAGTGCTGTGAGCGCCGACTCCAACATCCGAGGAGCTGTGACTGCGGGCATCCAGCCGCAGGTGGCGCTGGATTTAAAACACCAGATCGCCAGAGTTGGAGCTCCAACCAGCGCGGCCTAAGGACTAAGGGTGCCGCGGTCTCTGGGGAGGGTGCGGCCGCTCCGGACATTCCAAGCCGCTGAGGAGTGTTCACCCGATGCCGGAGTTCCATCTTCCCGGCAAGAGGGCCTGAAAACATCGGACTGGCTGCGGAGGCCACAAATAGGCCCCGACCTCGGGTGATCACAGAGGAGGAGGACTGAACTTTCTGATGCCTTTCCCCGCAGTGGAAAATTTTGATTCTGTTGTGGGCGGACGTTCATGTAGAATTCTATAATGTGTTGTGTCATTTTTCTTCTTTTAAAAAAAAAAATTTCTATGGATGTACGGAAGCTTAATTATTTCTTCTATGTAAAGCACTTTTGTTTCAACGCGAGTTGATTTAAACGTGCTATATAAATAAAATGTACTTACTTACTTACACATTCGAACCCACATGGAAATGGAAAGTGAAGATAAATAATTTTTCAAACCTCTATTTAAATTTAAAAAAATACAATAATTGAATTTACATCAGTTGAATGTGTTTTCCAAAACTGCTGACTAGCGTCAATGTGCATGTTAGTGCAGTTCTTACTCAACAAAATTAAAAAAAAATAAAAAAAGAAATGTCTGCTGGTGTCACAGTCTTTGTCTTTGTGTCCTAATGTTTAATAATGCTTTTGAATGTTTTGAATGTTTTAGACACTTTAACGGTGCTTGCAGGTGTGAGTGATATAGGAATATTGGCCCTGTTGTATATTGTACAATGAGGACTGTAAAGTACATTAAAGTAACATTCAGCAATAGCGAGAAAAATGATGTAAAAGGACAGGATAAGAATCAAATTGATTTAAAGTAGATTAACCTTGGCTACACACTGGACAATTACGTAAAAAAGATAAATAATTTGTTAAAACCAAAGAAAACACAATATCTTAACTTTTTACAAACATACACAGGAATGATACATTAGCTGGGTATAACGCTGAAGGCTGCTCAAATTCATCAGACTTTTGGGCACATCTGTAAATATTTAAGTGAAAGCCTCAGACATTTCTCTTCAGAGTTGGGTATGTAATGATACCCAGAATGCGTCAAACATCTCATGAGCTAGATTTTGGTCGAATTAAATTCTGTCCCTGGGTGAGTTGTATACAGAGTTCTAGATTATACAGAAAGCAAATGGTATTATTAGATAATTGAGGGAGTGCAGCGTAGGTTCACAAGGTTAATTCCCGGGATGGCGGGACTGTCATATGCTGAGTGAATGGAGCGGCTGGGCTTGTACACTCTGAATTTAGAAGGATGATAGGGGATCTTATTGAAACATATAAGAATATTAAGGTTTGGACACACCAGAGGTAGTGTTCCCGATGTTGGGGGAGCACATGTTCCCGATGTTGGGGGAGTCCAGAACCAGGGGCCACAGTTTAAGATTAAGGGGTAAGCCATTTAGAACGGAGATGAGGAAACAATTTTTCACACAGAGAGTTGTGAGTGTGGAATTCTCTGCCTCAGAGGGGGTGGAGGCTGGTTCTCTGGATACTTTCAAGAGAGAGCTAGATAGGGCTCTTAAAGATAGCGGAGTCAGAGGATATAGGGAGAAGGCAGGAACGGGGTACTGATTGTGGGCGATCAGCCATGATCACATTGAATGGCAGTGCTGGCTCGAAGGATGGAATGACCTACTCCTGCACCTATTGTCTACAACTTCATTCTCCATTATTTTCCATCATACATCTCAATAGCCATTCCGGAAGTGGTGGCATTGCCTGGCAGCTGCGGCTCACCTGCAGTCCGTCTGTTTTTTCTTTTCTTTTTGTCTTCTTGTGTTTGTTTTAGTTAGAATTTTGGTTTATTAAGCTGTATATGTGTGTGTGTGTGTGTGTGGGGGGGGGGGGGAGGGAGGGTGGGAGAAATAGGGTTTTGGTCTCTCCCTTTGGGGGGATGCGACTTTTCTTGTTGTGTCCCCTGTCACCGTCTCTGTCTGTGCTGAGGCCTAATGGCGGATCTGACGACCTCGGAGCTATGGCGGCCTTCCAGCGGCGGCAGCGGCCCGGCTTCAAATGCAGTGCTCCAGCGGCGGCCCGGCTTCAGAGCTGCGGTACTCCAGCGGCGGCCCGGCTTCAGAACTGCGGTGCTCCAGCAGCGTTCCGGCTTCAGAACTGCGGTGCTCCAGCAGCGTTCCAGCGGCGACCTGGCTTCAGAGCTGCGGTACTCCAGCGGCGGCCCGGCTTCAGAACTGCGGTGCTCCAGCAGCGTTCCGGCTTCAGAGCTGCGGTGCTCCAGCAGTAGCCCGGCTTCAGAGCTGCGGTGCTCCAGCGGCATTCCAGCGGCGACCCGGCTTCAGAGCTGCGGTGCTCCAGCGGCATTCCAGCGGCGGCCCGGCTTCAGAGCTGCGGGGCTCCACGGTGGCGTTCCAGCGGCGGCCCGGCCTCAGAGCTGCGGCGCTCCAGCGTTCCAGCGGCGGACCCTGCTTCAGAGCTGTGGCGGTGTTCCAGCGTTCCGGTGATGGCAGTGGCGGCAGCCCGGCTTCGGAGGCTCGGCCGAGGGCCTAGTGGATGATAACATCGGAGGCCTGGATCGCCTCAGCGCAGAGGGAGATCAAGGAGGGTAGAAGACAGAGACTTTAAGACTTTTGCCTTCCACCACTGTGAGGAGGTGCCTGGTGAACTGACTGTGGTGGATGTTAAATATGTGTTTATTGTGTGTTTTGTTTTTTATTATATGTTATGACTGCAAGGTAACGAAATTTCGTTCAGACCGTAAAGTCTGAATGACAAAAAGGATGCTTTACTTTACTTACTTATTAATGTGTGGAATTCATTATCACAGATGGTGGATATTTTTAAAGCGGTGATTGAAAGATTCTTGATCAGTAAGGATGTCAAAGGTGACAGGAGAATAGGGTTGAGATGGGAAAATAGATCAGCCGTGATCGAATGGTGGAACAGACTCGATAGGCATATTAAAAGGTGGATTCTAGTGATTAAAATAAATGATCTTTCACAGTCACTTCTTCCAGAATTTTGGCAGAGTTGTCTTTGCGCTTCCTTATCCTACGCAGATAGTAAGTGTACAATTACCAGCTTTGGATGATGTAATGTAAAATATATCACTATGACAGTGCGTAGAATGGATTAGCTTTAAGTCTTGAGGAAGAAAAAGTATGATGCCGGCATCAAAAGGTTTTTGACAAAACTATTTCACAGTACTTTAAAAAAAAAACAGCACGAGATTGTTTACAGTTTGAAACCAGATCCAAAAAAAAAACATGATTCAGTATGTGTTTATCATTGTGTCCAATCAGGGAGTGAAATGGCAGGCTTATGCTGCAGAGGTATGTGACACATCTAGCAAGAAGAACAGTTCATTTAAAACTAAGATCTGAAGATAGATATCAACCTGGAAAGTCACCTATCCATGTTCTCCAGAGATGCTGCCCGACCTGCTGTGCTACTCCAGCACTTTGTGTCCTTTTGTGCCTAAACCAGCATCTGTCGTTCTTTGTTTCTACATCCTGAACCTATTAATCGTTGACTGAAATCTGGAACCAAGGTTGACACATCTGACCACTTCTCCTTCAATGCCTTTACACTGCCATCCAGCCCAGCAGGTCTATAATAAAATTCTGATAATCTAGCATCTGATGGCTTGGAAATTCCGGTGGCCCAGTATCTTTAGTTTGGAATGTGAGCCAGGAGTCTAGAGTGCAAATGGAGTATTTTCCCCACAGCCAAGGCTCCAGGAAGTGGCCAAGGCCACACAGTTGTACTATGTGCTGGGCGTGCAGCTGGAGCCCAGACTGCAGTTCGTGATACCAATAATCGGAAACATGGGTAGGTTGGTGTCAAGAGCCGGGGTCCAGAGTGACTTTAGATACTACTTTACTCTTTAGAGATACAGCGCGTGAACAGGCCCTTCAGCCCACGGAGTCGCGTCGACCTCCCCGTACACTAACAATATCCTACACACTAGGGACAATTTACAATTTTACCAAAGCCAATTAACCTACAAACCTGAGATAGACGCAAAAAGGTGGAGTAACTCAGCGGGACAGGCAGCATCTCTGGAGAGAAGGAATGGATGATGTTTTGGGTCGAGACCCTTCTTCAGACTGGTTCCGGAGAAGGGAAAGGAGAGATATAGACAGTGATGTGGAGATAAAGAGCAATTAATGAAAAAAGTGCAAAAAAGTAATGATGGTAAAGGAAACAGGCCATTTTGTAAGGTGAAAATGAGAAGCTAGTGCAATTTGGGTGGGGGAGGGATAGAGAGAGAGGGAATGCCAGGGCTACCTGAAGTGAGAGAAATCAGTATTCGTACCACAGGGCTGTAAGCTGCCCAAGCGAAATATGAGATGCTGTTCCTCCAATTTGCATTAAGCCACACTCTGATAATGGAGGAGGCCAAGGACAGAAAGGTCTGTGTAGGACTAGGAAGGAGAATTAAAGCGTCCAGCAACCGGGAGATCAGGAAGGTTCAGGCAATAAGCAATAGACAATAAGTGCAGGAGTAGGCCATTCGGCCCTTCGAGCCAGCACCGCCATTCACTGTTATCATGGTTGATCAGCCACATTCAGTACCCAGTTCCAGCCTTCTCTCCATGTCCCATGATTCCGCTATCTTTATGAGCTCTATCTAACTCTCTCTTGAAAGCATCCAGAGAGTTTATCCTCCACTGCCTTCTGAGGCAGAGAATTACACAGATTCACAACTTTCTGGGTGAAAAAAAATGTATCCTCATCTCCGTTCTAAATGGAGATGAGGATACATTTCCCCATATTCTTAAACTGTGGCCCCTGGTTCTGGACTCCCCCAACATCGGGAACATGTTTCCTAGCTCTAGCGTGTCCAATCCCTTAATAATCTTATATGTTTGAATAAGATCCCCTCTCATCCTTCTATATTCCAGAGTATACAAGCCCAGCCGCTCCATTCTCTCAGCATATGACAGTCCAGCCATCGTGGGAATTAACCTCGTGAACCGACGCTGCACTCCCTCAATAGCAAGTATGTCCTTCCTCAAATTTGAGACCAAAACTGCACACAATACTCCAGGGGTGGTCCCACAAGGGCCCTATACAACTGCAGAAGGACCTCTTTGCTCCTATACTCAACTCCTCTTGTTATCCTCTTGCACCTCCTCAACATGCCATTCGCTTTCTTCACTGCCTGCTGTACCTGCATGCTTACTTTCAGTGACTGATGAATTAAGGACCCCCAGATCTCTTTGTATTTCCCCTTTTTCCAACTTGTCACTATTCAGATAATAATCTGCCTTCCTGTTTTTGCCACCAAAGTGTATAACCTCACATTTATCCACATTAAACTGCATCTGCCATGCATCCGCCCACTCACCCAACCTGTCCAAGTCACGCTGCATCCTCATAGCATCCTTCTCACAGTTCACATTGCCACCCAGCTTCGTGTCATCTGCAAATTTGCTAATGTTACTTTGAATCCCTTCATTTAAATCAGTGATGTATATTGTAAAAAGCTGTGGTCCCAGCACTGAGCCTTGCAGTACCCCACTAGTCACTGCCTGCCATTCTGAAAGTGACCCGTTAATCCCTACACTTTGTTTCCTGTCTACCAACCAATTTTCTATCCATGTCAATACCCTACCCCCAATACCCTGTGCTCTAATTTTACCCACTAATCTCCTATGTGGGACCCTATCAAATGCTTTCTGAAAGTCAGGGTACACTACATCCACTGGCTCTCCCTTGTCTATTTTCCTAGTTACATTCTCAATAAATTCCAGAAGATTAGTCAAGCATGATTTCCCCTTCTTAAATTCAT
This sequence comes from Okamejei kenojei, assembly GCA_035221665.1. Lineage (NCBI taxonomy): Eukaryota > Metazoa > Chordata > Chondrichthyes > Rajiformes > Rajidae > Okamejei > Okamejei kenojei. The sequence goes on from CM069133.1 coordinate 7,887,265, forward strand.
GCTGACTCGGACCGATCCTGTTACTGCTATCCAAATGTGCCGCTATCTCATCTTATATAATTGACTCCAGCATCTTCCCCACCACCGATGTCGGGCTAACTGGTCTATAATTCCCTGTTTTCTCTATCACGTCTTTCTTAAAAAGTGGGATAACATTAGCTTCTCTCCGATCCACAGGAACTGATCCTGAATCTATACAACATTGGAAAATTATCACCAATGCGTCCACGATTTCTAGAGCCACTTACTTAAGTACCCTTGGATGCAGACCATCAGGCTTTGGGGATTTATCAGCCTTCAGTTCCATCAGTCTACCCAACACCATTTCCTGCCAAATTGGATTTCCTTCAGTTCCTCTGTCACCCCAGATCAGGGGTCAGCAACCTTGTTCTGCATAGGGGCCGGGACACATGTCTGTGAGCGAATGGTGGGCCACATCTATCACATGTACACATGGATCCCGCCCCATCCCGCTCCGGATGGCAGTCATCCATGTAACCATATAACCATATAACAATTACAGCACGGAAACAGGCCCTCTCGGCCCTTCCAGTCCGTGCCGACCATTTGTTTTCCCCTAGTCCCATCTACCTGCACTCAGACCATACCCCTCCATTCCCTTCACGTCCATATACCTATCCACTTTAGTCTTAAATGTTAAAATCGATCCTGCCTCCACCAGTTCTGCTGGAAGCTCATTCCACACAGCCACCACCCTCTGAGTAAAGAAGTTCCCCCTCACGTTACCCCGAAACTTCTGTCCCTTAATTCTCATGTCATTCTCAAGTCATCAAATCACGTGTTCACAGAAGCAAGAGCGGAACTCGCTATCAAAACATGGAGGGGGCGGGGGACACAATTTTTTGCGGCCGCGTGCGCATGCGCATACTCACCCACACATGCGCGAGGCTTTGGCGACTCAATCCAGCGCTAAATGCAGCTCAACTCTCCCTGTCTCACCGGGTTAAATACAGCCATGTCTGGACAGACGGGATACCAGCGCTGCTTCTCCGCGCTGGCCATATTTCCCGCAAGCCCAGGCAGGTTCACTTAGCGGGACAGGCATAGTGAGCTGGGTTTAACGCTGGCTGTGGGCCTGGGGGCGCCGCGCTCGTCTGACTGCCGACGTCTCTGGCCACCCATGGTGGGGTACTCGGGTGGGGACGGGACAGTGCTGGAGATCCGGCCGGGATCGATCCTGGCTGCGGATGAGGCGCAGGTCTGTGACACATCTCCCTCCTCCAATCACCGCACTCTATCCTGAGTCCCACCCCCAATACCTCCCCCACTCACGTCTCCCTCCTCCAATCATCACGCTGAATCATCATGTCCCGCCCCCATTACCTGCTGACCGACGTCTCCCTCGTCCAATCGGCGCTCTCGATCAGTAGTCTCACCTCCACTGTCTCGCGGAAAGCAGAGATTTTAAAATCCGGATTAGAAAAACTTGGGGGGGGGGGGGGATGTCCCCCACCTCTCAAAACATGGGGGGGACATGTCCCCTCTGGCCCTCCCCGGGTTTTCCGCCCGTGCACAGAAGGTAGACAAAAATGCTGGAGAAACTCAGCAGGTGAGGCAGTCTCATGCAATCATTGCATGTCTCACCTGCTGAGTTTCTCTAGCATTTTTGTTTACCTTTGATTTTTCCAGCATCTGCAGTTCTTTCTTAAACGTGTTCACAGAAGTTGCGCGACCGTGCACCTTCTGTGAACAACAAAGATGGACACAAAATGCTAGAATAATGCAGCGGGTCAGGCAGCATCTCTCGATGGAAGGAATGGGCGGCGTTTGGGGTCAAGACCCTTCCTCAGACACCTGTATTATGTATCATGAACAGCAACACCAAAAGCACCTTGCACCAGAAGGCTAAGTTCTTGCATGCCAGCTAGAGGATTGCTGCTCCCATATTTAAGGAGTATAAAACACATTCATTGAACTGGTAGATCCCAGTCCAGGTCTCAGGACCCTCCCAGGGTACGTCCTCTTCTAATACCACATTCTGTTGAAAGTGGTATTAGAAGAGTGCAAAAGTGCAAATTTGTATAGGGCAGATATTCAATATGAAGACCAATGTATTATTGAATCCTTTGTATCTAACAATATTATGCCTTGCATACTCTGAAGCATGTTCATACAGGCTAATTCTTGCATTGCAATTTGTCATAGGCTGCCCTTGACTTCTGAGTCATAGAGAGTCATAGAGTCATAGAGTCATAGAGTGTGGAAACAGGCTCTTCAGCCCAACTTGCCCATACCGATCAATATGCCCGATATACACTTGTCCCACCTCCCTGCGTTTGGCCCATATCTCTTCAGATCTTTCCTATCGACGTATGTCCACATTTTTTGAAACATTGTAATAGTATCTGCCTCAACTACCTCCTCTGACAGCTTGTTCCATGCACCCACCACCCTTTGTGTAAAAAAAGCTGCCCCTCAGGTTCTTATTAAATCTTTCGCACCTCATCGTAAACCTACAGTATGTCCTCTGGTTCTTGATTCCTCTACTAAGATTAACCCTCATCCTCCTGCACTCCCAGAAATAGAGTTCTAGCCTGTTCAACATTTTTTTACAGCTCAGACTAACTGGACTATTTCCATGAAATCTACAAGTTCTCCTCCTTCCATGCGGATGTTACCATTTTGATTCACAGGTTCAACTAGTATAACTCTTGCATGTTTGAAGGACAAAGGTGGGAAATCTTTTCAATTGTAGATTCAACATTGGGTTAACTAAAAGGTTGATCAGAGAAAATTAGCAGCTATGTTGATGGCAAGCCATTGTATATAATATAGCTATCAAAGCTGATACAAATCAGATAACAAAGTAGAACCTATTTGTCTTTTCATATACAGCCTTATTTAGTCTGTGTAATTTGAGACACTCATTTTGAAAGTAGTTGAACCATTCTATTACTCACCGTAATAATACTGCAAACAAACGTATCAAGGTTAAGCCACTGTTACCTCAGGGAGGCATATTGCAATTAATATGATGGTATTTTCCAATGTGTAGATTTCAAAAATGAGCAAAAGACACTTATGAAGCATCTTCTGTGACCTTCATTCCAAATCACCGTACAAATAATTTCAGATTTAGTCGGAGTGGAAATAGGTCAGTCATGGGAGGAGATTGCTGGGACCTTTGCTGAGATCTTTGATCCCTCTTTAGAGCGGGTGAGGTCCAAGAAAACTGGAGAATAGCCAACATTTTCTTTTGTTTAAGATGTGCAGCGCGGACAATCGAGGAAATTATAGATGAGTGAGCTTTCCATCAATGCTCAGGGAATTATTGGAGAAGATTCTTGACTGTGTTTATTTACAAAGGAAAAACGTGGACTATTTTGGGTCAGTCAGCAAGGCTTTGTGCAGGGGAGGTCCTGCTTACAAATATAATTGAATATTGTGAGCAAGTGACAAAGATGTTTGGTGAGAGTTACGCAGTGGATGTTGCACACATGGACTTCAAGAAAGTCAAATCAAGAGCATTTAATTGTCATACGGAATAATGAAATGTTTACCTGCAGCAGCACAACAGGTTTGTAAAGACAGTACTCAATCGATAACATAATAAATAAACAAAAACAGTTCAATCAATTAAAACATCAATATTTGTGCAAAGCAAAATAAGGCCCAAAGTCCCATTCGGTAAAGCTTTCGATAAGGTCCCTCATGGTGGGCTGATCCAGAAGATTAGGACACATGGAGTCCTTGGAGACTTGGTAGATTGGATTCAAAACTGGCTTGCTTATAGAAGACTTAAAATCGTGGTTCAAGGGTGCATTCTGACTGAGGCTTTATGACCAGCGTCGTTTCATAGGGATCAGTGTTGGTACCTCTGTTGTTTGTGAAATATATAAATTAGCTGGACAAAATTATACGTGGACCGATTAGTAAGTTTACAAAAAATTAGAGGAGTTCTGGATAGTGACGAAGCTTGTCGCGGGATACAGTATGATATAGTCCGGCTGAAAAGGGGTGCAGAGAAATGGCAGGTGGAGTTTAATCCAGACATTTGTGAGGTTTTGCACTTTGGGAGGTCGTGTAAGAGGAAAGTATAGTGAATGTACACTTAAGAGCAATGATGTAGAAAAGGGATTTTGAAATGCAACCCCATAGCTCCCTGAAAGTCCCTGCTTGCGAGATGATGAAAGATGTTGGAAAGTCACATTGCAGCTGCATAAATCTTTGCCCTGGAACATCAGAGGCTGAAGTGCAACCTTATAGAAGCATATAGAATTATGAAAGGCACAGATAGGATATATAATTAAAATCTTTTTTTTCCCCCAGAGTAGAAATGTCAAATGCCCAGAGGCATAGCTTTATGAAGAGAGGTGAAAAGTTTAAATGGGACTAGACTAAGTGGGACCCATTGGGTCCCATGTTCACATTGGTGGGCTGCTCCCCCAACGCATTATTCCATCTCTCCACCAATTCCAATATTGCTGGGGAGGGGGGGGGGGGGGGGGAGGGAGCTTTCTGGAGCGCTAGTATGGGTGTTGTGGGCCGAAGGGATTGGTTTCCAGGGGGCTAGTGTGGACATTGTGGGCCGAATGGATTCTTGGGCTGGCAGCTCAGTCAGGTCTGGTGGGATGGCAGCACGGTCACTCAGGCCTGGTGGGCTGGCAGCTAAGAAACTGCCAGAAATTCTGAGACAGAAGGGGGAGAGGGTGGAGAATCAATTTTAGACATTTTTCATGTTTTTTTGCAGATCACAGCAATGAAGGAGGAAAGTCTATCCTGGCCTGAATCTCACAGGGATCAAATGAAGGAAGAGAGATAAATACTGGGATGAGGTTTAATAATTGCAGGGGGAATGCTTACTGATTATTATCTCAATGGAATTAGGTTAGGTAAGGGGGAGGTACAGCGAGACCTGGGTGTTCTTGTACACCAGTCACTAAAAGTTGGCGTGCAGGTACAGCATGCAGTGAAGAAAGCTAATGCTGGCCTTCATAACAAGAGGATTTCAGTACAGGAGTAGAGAGGTTCTTCTGCAGTTGTATAGGGCTCTGGTGAGACCACATCTGGAGTATTGTGTACAGTTTTGGTCTCCTAATTTGAGGAAGGACATCCTTGTGATTGAGGCTGTGCAGCGTAGGTTCACGAGATTGACCCCTGGGATGGCAGGACTGTCATATGTGGAAAGATTGAAAAGACTAGGCTTGTATTCACTGGAGTTTAGAAGGATGAGGGGGGATCTTATAGAAACATATAAAATTATAAAAGGACTGGACAAGCTAGATGCAGGAAAAATGTTCCCAATGTTGGGCGAGTCCAGAACCATGGGCCACAGTCTTAGAATAAAGGGGAGGTCATTTAAGACTGAGCTGAGAAAACATTATTTTACCCAGAGAGTTGTGAATTTATGGAATTCCCTGCCACACAGGATGGATTTTAGAGAGTGTTAGATAGAGCTCTAGGGGCTAGTGGAGTCAAGAGATATGGGGAGAATGCAGGCACGGGTTATTGATAGTGGACGATCAGCCATGATCACAACGAATGGTGGTGCTGGCTCGAAGGGCCTCCTCCTGCACCTATTTTCTCTGTTTCTATGTTTCTATGATGGGCCAAAGGGACTCCTGGGCTAGTACATTTAAAAACTGAGCGCTGGGCTTTGTTTTCACAGAGGCCCAGGAGACGTTGGAGCAAGAGGAGGAGTTACCCAAATCTGTAACGTTCCACACAAGTGATCTGTTGAAAGCAGCTGATCGCTGGAAGCAGCTGATTGGGTGCAACCCCTGGTTGGCATTAAAGGTAAAGTGAGTTAAAGGTTCAGTGAGCTAAAGGGTTCAGTGAGCTAAAGGGTTCAGTGAGCTAAAGGGTTCAGTGAGCAAAAGGGTTCAGTGAGCTAAAGGGTTCAGTGCTTTTTAGTAAAGGTTAGTTTAAAGGATTAAGATTTTTATAGTGTGAGTTGATTTAATTTGGGGGCAAGCTATGTCATTTGAGATTGGCCCAATGGTTTGCTCATCCTGCATCATGTGGGAGATCAGGGATATTGTCGGTGTCCCTGGTGACTACATTTGCAGGAAGTGTGTCCAGCTGCAGCTCCTGACAGACCACATTGAACGATTGGAGCTGCGGTTGGATTCATACTGGAGCATCCACGATGCTGAGAAGCTCGTGAATAGCACGTACAGTGAGTTGGTCACACCGCAGGTTAAGCGGCCAGAAAGGGAACGGGTGGCCATTAGCCAGCGTAGCAGTAGGCAGGTAGTGCAGGAGTCCCCTGCGGTCATCTCCCTCCTAAACAGATATACCATTTTGGATACTGTTGGGGGAGATGGCTCATCAGGGGAAGGCAGCAGCAGCCAAGTTCATGGCACCATTGGTGGCTCTGCAGCACATGAGGGGAGAAAGAAGAGTGGAAGGGCTATTGTAATAGGGGATTCAATAGTAAGGGGAATATATAGGCGTTTCTGCAGCCGCAAACGAGACTCCAGGATGGTATGTTGCCTCCCTGGTGCAAGGGTCAGGGATGTCACTGAACGGCTGCAGAACATTCTGGAGGGGAAGGGTGAACAGCCAGCTGTCGTGGTGCACATTGGCACCAACGATATAGGTAAAAAACGGGATGAGGTCCTACAAGGCGAATTTAGGGAGCTAGGAGATAAACTTAAAAGTAGGACCTCAAAGGTAATAATCTCTGGACTCCTACCAGTGCCACGTGCTAGTCAGAGTAGAAATAGGAGGATATTGCAGATGAATACATGGCTTGAAAAATGGTGCAAGGGGGAGGGATTTACATTTCTTGGGCATTGGAATCAGTTCTGGGGGAGTTGGACCAGTACAAACAGGACGGTCTGCACCTGGGCTTGAAGGGAACCAATGTCCTTGTGGGGAGTGTTTGCTAGTGCTGTCAGGGAGGATTTAAACTAATGTGGCAGGGGGATGGGAGCATGAGCAGAGAGACAGTGGGATGTAAAATGAGGGTAGAAGCAATAGGTAGCAAGGTGACCAAGGCTGAGAACTGAACATCCAGGGATATTCAATATTCAGGAGGGATAGACAGAATGGAAAAGGACATGGAGTAGCGTTGCTGGTTAGAGAGGAGATTACCGCAATAGAAAGGAAGGACATTAGCTTGGAGGATGTGGAATCGATAGAGGTAGAGCTGCGAAACACTAAGGGGCAGAAAGCGCTAGTGGGTGTTGTGTACAGACCACCTAACAGTGGTAGTGGAGTTGGGGATGGCATCAAACATGAAATTAGAAATGCGTGCAACATGGGTAAAACAGTTATAATGTGTGACTTCAATCTACATATAGATTGGGTGAATCAAATTGGCAGGGGTGCTGAGGAAGAGGATTTCTTGGAATGTATGCGGGATAGTTTTCTAAACCAACATGTAAAGGAACCAACGAGAGATCAGGCTATTCTAGACTGGGTACTGAGTAATGAGGAAGGGATAGTTAGCAGTCTTGTTGTGCGTGGCCCCTTGGGCAAGAGTGACCATGATATGGTTGAGTTCTTCATTAGGATGGAGAGTGACATTGTTAATTTAGAAACAAGGGTTCTGAACTTAAAGAAAGGTAAATTTCAGGGTATGAGACGTGAATTGGCCGAGATAGACTGGCAAGTGATTCTTAAAGTGTTGACGGTGGATATGCAATGGAAGGCATTTAAAGACTGCATGGATGAACTACGACAATTGTTCATCCCAGTTTGGCAAAAGAATAAATCAAGGAAGGTAGTGCATCCGTGGATAACAAGGGAAGTCAGGGATAGTATCAAAACTAAAGATGAAGCATACAAATTAGCCATAAAAAGCAGCCTACCAGAGGACTGGGAGAAATTCTGGGAGTCCAGCAGAGGAGGACAAAGTGCTTAATTAGGAAAGGGAAAATTGATTATGAAAGAAAACTGGCACTGAACATAAAAACGGACTGCAAAAGTATTTATAGATATGTGAAGAGAAAAAGGTTAGTTAAAACAAATGTAGGTCCCTTGCAGTCAGAAACTGGTGAATTGATCATGGGGAACAAGGACATGGCAGACCAATTGAATAACTACTTTGGTTCTGTCTTCACAAAGGAAGACATAAATAATCTGCCGGAAATAGCAGGGGACCGGGGGTCAAATGAGACGGAGGAACTGAGTGAAATCCAGGATAGTCGGGAAGTGGTGTTAGGTAAATTGAATGGATTAAAGGCCGATAAATCCCCAGGGCCAGATAGGCTGCATCCCAGAGTACTTAAGGAAGTAGCCCCAGAAATAGTGGATGTATTAGTGATACTTTTTCAAAACTCTTTAGATTCTGGACTAGTTCCTGAGGATTGGAGGGTAGCTAATGTAACCCCACTTTTTAAAAAAGGAGGGGGAGAGAAAACGGGGAATTACAGACCAATTAGTCTAACATCGGTAGTGGGGAAAATGCTATAGTTAGTTATTAAAGATGGGATAGCAGCACATTTGGAAAGTGGTGAAATCATTGGACAAAGTCAGCATGGATTTATGAAAGGTAGATCATGTCTGACAAATCTTATAGAATTTTGTTGAGGATGTAACTAGTAGAGTGGATAAGGGAGAACCTGTGGATGTGATATATCTGGACTTTCAGAAGGCTTTCGACAAGGTCCCACATAAGAGATTAGCATAAAACATAAAGCACACGGTATTGGGGGTTCAGTATTCATGTGGATAGAGAACTGGCTGGCAGACAGGAAGCAAAGAGTAGGTGTAAACGGGTCATTTTCAGAATGGCAGGCAGTGACTAGTGGGGTGCCGCAAGGCTCAGTGCTGGGACCCCAGCTATTTACAATATATATTAATGATCTGGATGAGGGAATTGAATGCAACATCTCCAAGTTTGCGGATGACACGAAGCTGGGGGGCAGTGTTAGCTGTGAGGACGATGCTAGGTGACTTGGATAGGTTGGGTGAGTGGGCAAATGCATGGCAGATGCAGTATAATGTGGATAAATGTGAGGTTATCCACTTTGGCAGCACAAAGAGGAGGGTAGATTATTATCTGAATGGTGGCCAATTAGGAAAAGGGGAGATGCAACGAGACCTGGGTGTCATGGTACACCAGTCATTGAAAGTAGGCATGCAGGTGCAGCAGGCAGTGAAGAAAGCGAATGGTATGTTGGCATTCATAGCAAAAGGATTTGAGTACAAGAGCAGGGAGGTTCTACTGCAGTTGTACAGGGTCTTGGTGAGGCCACACCTGGAGTATTGCGTACAGTTTTGGTCTCCTAATCTGAGGAAAGACATTCTTGCCATAGAGGGAGTACAGAGAAGGTTCACCAGACTGATTCCCGGGATGGCAGGATTTCCATATGAAGAAAGACTGGATAGACTCGGCTTGTACTCGCTGGAATTTAGGAGACTGAGGGGGGATCGTATAGAGGCTTACAAAATTCTTAAGGGGTTGGACAGGCTAGATGCAGGAAGATTGTTCCCGATGTTGGTACAGGATACAGATTTGGATGATCAGCCATGATCATATTGAATGGCGGTGCGGGCTCGAAGGACCGAATGGCCTACTCCTGCATCTATTTTCTATGATTCTATGATTCTATGATACAGGTCTGATGGGCCGAAGGGGCTCTTTAAAAAAAGATCTCAGTGAAATCTCAGTGAAAGGCACTTTTTCTGGACTTTTCCTGGCCTGGCACAGGCCTTTTGGGCCAAAATGCTCCTCCTGGGCTAATGGGACTGGTTTCTCAGCCTCGTGGGCCGAAATTAGTGGTTTCAGGCAGGCCAAACAACTAATTTCAGTTCATTTCCAATAGCATTGCACTTTCTAGCACAGGGCAGGCTCAAGCCAAACTGCTCATTGCATTTTCACATCACTTCCATTCCATTGCAGTTTCAAGCATAGGGCAGACCCAAGCCAAACAGCTGATTGCATTTTCACTTAATTTCCATTGCCATTGCACTTTCAAGCACAGGGCAGGCCAAACAACTCATTTCATTTTCATTATGGGCTAACAAATCATTTATTCAAGTACATTGCATACTCACGGTGTTCTGTAGTTTCCCAGCTCAGACAAAGAGTCGTGACCTCTCCCTCACCATCTTGCAGACAGACTGAGCCATGCCCACATTTCTGGGTTTTATAGTCCCTCCCCCTCCCACTGGAAGGGGCATGGCCTAAATGCCGGTGATCGACAGTAGAGAGAATCTCAAGATTTTTTAAACACTAATAAGTCTTTTATTTTTCATCGATGGGAAAAATCCCCAGGGCCTGCGCAGCGGAGGAGGACTCCGAGTAAGATGGCCAAAGAAATCACTGCCACATGTGGTATCGTTTTCTCTAAAATCAAAGCACAGTGCAAACAGGAAGTGGTCAAGATGAGACTTTTAATTATATATATTAATGAGGCAAGTATTTTTTATACTGGAAGAGCCGGCTGATTGGGATGCGCTGCCAAGGAGCTTCGTGGACACAGTTATGGGAGTGATTCATAAACAGGTAGAAAATGGAAGGACACAGACCATGTTCAGGTCTGATGTGGGAGGAAAGTGGAGCACGTGGAGGAAACCCACGCAGTCACAGGGAGAACATGCAAACTCCACACAGACAGCATCCAAGGTCAGGATTGAATCCTGGTGGCTGGTGCCGTGAAGCAGCAGCACCACCAGCTGCGCTACTGAGTCTCCCCACTTCTTCAAATATTCAGTTCAGTAATAGACATCTCAGGCTCACACCGCATACTTTATAGACACCATCAAAGCAGGAGAGAATTCGGCACTTTGGAATTCAGCAGAGTGGTGAAGAAAGAAGGTGAATAGAATGAAAGGGAATGGCAAAAGAACAATACAAAAGAAAATAATTTGTTATTTGTGTACCATTATCAAGGGCAGTCACTCCCACATCTTCCCTCTCCCATCAGGCAAGAAGTCCAGAAGTGCGAAAACACGTACTCCAGATTCAGGGACCGTTTCTTCTCAGATGTTATCAGCCAATTAAACTGTGCCCTCACCAGCTATAGTGCGGTTGAGTTTTCAAAAGCAAACTGGATATGTGTTGGAACAGAAAGATGTCGGGGTAAAGTGAGAGTTGGGAATGAGACGAGCCAAACAGATTTTTCATAGGGTCAGTAAGGACAGTGGCCACATTCTGTGCATAACCATCCTGCGGTTCCGTGATTGTTGACGGCCATGTCAGTATCTTTGGGATGGTTCATCAATGCTTGACCTCATTTCCCATCTCTAGTGGGTGTACAGCATCACATGGCACATGAGAAGCACATTGGTGTTTTATTCTATATTTATCCATTAAGTCACAACATTGAACTTGGCTGTGTAGTGTCTATTAGTTGGACATTAAACAACTCCTTTGCCTCCAACGTGGAAGGTAAATAGTGCGGGATCAGTGTGAGCAAGATGTGCCTGCTACATTGATAATGATTAAAATATCAATATGTACTGCCCTTGGCAGAAACACAGAACAGACTCTATTCATAAAACAATAAAGTACATTTCATAAACCCACAACGTGATTGATTGTATTTAATGAAACAGTCGCAGGAATTACACAAATTGGGTATACACGCTGGTCTTAAAGAGACCACCTATATGTCCAAGAAGTATTCAATTTAATCTTGCATTCAAAGGGTAAAATTAAGGTATTGTGAATACTGGATTTATGAAATAAAAACATAAAATGCTGGTCAAGCAGCAATTTTGTGTGGAGATACAGCGTGGGAAGGCTCACTGAGTCCGCGCCGACCAGTGATCCCCGTACATTAGCACTACCCTACACACTGGGGACAATTTACAATTTTACCAAGGCAATTAGCCTACAAACCTGCAGGCCTTTGGAGTGTGGGAGGAAACCGGAGCTCCAGGAAAAACACACGCAGGTCACGGGGAGAACGTACTGGCTCCGTACAGACAGCACCCATAGTCAGGATCAAACCCGGGTCTCCGATACTGTAAGGCAGCAACTCTACCGCTGCACTACCGTGCCACCCTTGTGGGCGGAGACAATGTTTTGCGTTCCCGCCTTACAGCGCCAGAGACTCAGATTCAATCCTGACCATGGGGACTGTCTGTACGGATGTGTACATTCTCTTATGACCGCGGGGATCTTCTCGAGGTGCTCCCGTTTTCTTCTATACTCCAAAGACATGGAGGTTTTAGGACAATTGGCTTCTCTCAATTGTCACTAGTGCGTAGGATACACCTAATGTACGGGTGATCCTTGGTCGCTGTGAACCTTGGTGTTGCAAACCTCGTTTGTACTTGGGTTGATTCATTGTTGAATTGGATCAAATGGAGCTCAGAGTAATTGAGGTTCAATTCCTTAGAGGGAGAGTGAGAGAGTCTAGGACCAGAGGCGATCGCCTCAGGATAAAAGTACATACCCTTAGAAAGGAGATGAGGAGGAATTTCCTTAGAGGGTGGTGAATGCCTTCCTTCTCTGTTGTTTTATAGTATGTGTTAAATATATGTTTTAGTGTTCTTTAACTGTTTTATGGGGAGGGGGTTGGGGGAAACTTTTTTCAATCTCTTACCTCGATGGAGATGCAATTTCTTTCCATATCGTATCTCCGTCTGCACTGCGGCCTAACATCAAGGGGCTAGCGGCCTCTGTTGGAGACCGACATCGGGAGCTCCAACCGCACGAGCCTGCGGGACTTACCATCATGGAGCTGGCGATCCCTGGTTAGAGGCCGAATTCGGGAGCAGGAGCTTCAACTGCCCCGACGCGGGAGCTTTGATCACTGGCTGCGGGAGCTTCGATCACCGGCTGCGGGAGCTTCGATCACCGGCTGCGGGAGCTTCGATCACCGGCTGCGGGAGCTTTGATCACTGGCTGCGGGAGCTTCGAATGCCTCGACGGATGGATGGACTGCCCTGACCATGGGAGAATAAAGAGGAATAAGATTGGATTTTACTTCGGAGTCACGTGAGTGACCACGTGAAGACCCCGCCAGAACGCATGCGCAACATATCGTCTAACGCATTGCGCAGCGACAGGCAGGAGGAGTGTGGCTCCTCCAGCGTTAGGTTTAAAACGGACCTGCAGATAAGTTTCTACTACTCTGAGGTTGTTTTCCGTTCTGTACGATTTACTTTTTACAGAACGAAGTACTCATGGACAAGTCAAAGACAAAGTCCAAACGGACCGCAACGAAGCTGACTGCGGAGGACCGCGGCAATGCGGGCAGTCAGCAGCGGCCGACTTCACCTGGGACGCTAACCGTGCGGTCAGCAGCCCTCGACTTGGCACCGGCACAGCCTGTAGGGGTATCTCGGACTGGTGGGAAGGCCACTCGAAAGTCGGATAAGCCCGTAGACTCGGATGGGTCAGGGCAGGAAGATTCACCGCCGGCGGATAGCGACCGTGGCCGTTTATCCCGCATGGAGCGGTTGATGGAGCAAATGCTCCAACGTGACTTACTCCAACAAACAGAGCCTTGTCACCGTGGGTCTCCTCGGACACCCACGGCAGCACCTTGTACAGGGCTGCCAAATGTCTCCCTCTCCTCGGAGGGGAGCATAGGGAGTCACTACTGGGCTGGCTCTGAAGATAGGGGTTCGGCTGAAGACACTTCTAGTGTGCTAGGGGTGCAGGAAGAACAGAAGCTGCTCGGCATGGTCTCTAAATTTGTGATGCCCTCGCAAAAAGGACAGCCGTTACAGCCACAGCTGGCAGCAAGCATCGATTACCTCACCACAAACCAGCTACAGGAACAGGTAATGAATGACACAGCTGCTAAGTATTTAGCACCAGAAAACTGTGTTTCCCTCAATGTTCCTGCAGTGAACAACCCAATCTGGGGACACATCGGTGGTGGCATCAGAGCCCAGGAAATTAAGATGCAAAAAATCCTTAAACTACTGGCCTCCGGTATAATGGCATTTGCCAGATCGGTTGATGGAAAGGACATGTCGGATGAACAGCAAGATGCAACATGCTATTTGAAATAAATTGCTTCAGAAAGAGTGTGATCCGACCTGCCTTAAACCCCAAATTTGCAGGGTTGTGCAAGACCAGCAGCACGCAGCCGCCTAGTTTACTGTTCGGGGATAACCTGCCGAAGCAGGTCAAAGACCTCTGCGCAGAGGCCAAAGCCGTCGGACTAATAAAAGCACCGTCAACTGCTAAGACCTCACATCTTCGGCGTCAGCACCCCTACGCATCCACCAGCAAACTATGATACCCAGCAGCTGGTGAAAGCTCGAAGGCCATACATTCAGGACAAAGGTCTTTTTTAGACCAAGGCCCAGAACGGCATTCGTGGAAAATGAGCCAACCCCACACCCCAGCTCCTCTATCCCCCAGGAGACAAGGTTGGAAGAAATGAACACAGCGGCACCGGTAACCATGGGAGTAGGTGGGTCTGGTTTCTTCTGGAACATAGGGTGTGTAAGATCTTCACAGGTTGGGGGAAGGTTACACTTGTTTTGGAGTGCATGGAGTTCCATAACTTCTGATCCTTTTATACTGCATAGTATCCAGGGATATAAAATTGAATTCATTCATAAACTCCTTCCTCCGGTTCAGCATGCACCTGGCCTAATGCTTGTGCTTTCACAACAGGAAAGATTGGAAGGTCATGCAGAACTTTTGAGGTTACATACAAAAGGAACAATTGAGAAATCCAAACACGAATCTCTTGAGTTTGTGTCTAATATTTTCACAAAAAACAAAAAAGATGGTGGATGCCGCATCATCATTGATTTGACACAGCTGAATACATTTGTGCAGTATACACATTTCAAAATGGAAACTTTTTTTACTGCCAAACAATTAATTTCCAAAAGATACTTCATGGCTTGCATCGACCTAAAAGATGCATACTATTCGGTACCAATAGAGAAGGGTCACCGCAGATATCTGAAATGTAACTGGATGGGGCAGCTCTGGCAGTACAAAATGCTGTCTAATGGATTGACATCAGCCCCCAGACTATTTACTAAAATATATTAAAACCAGCCTTGGCGTTTCTTCGAAAACAGAAACATATTGTCATGGCATATCCGGATAATATCTTAATTGTGGGAAAAACTCACAATTAAGCCAAATCGGCTGTTTCAGCCACCAAGCATTTATTTGAAAAGCTGGGGTTCATCATCCATCCAGATAAATCTAAGTTAACACCTTCTATGACAATGGACTACTTGGGGTTCACAATTGATGTAATTCACATGTATGTAACTTTGCCAAAGGACAAAGCAACAGACTTAATAGAGGCATGTAACAGCCTTGTTATCATCAGTCAACCATCTATTCGACAAGTAGCCAGGGTGATTGGATAGCTCGTGGCTGCTTTTCCAGCCACACAATTTGGACCTTCGCATTACCAAAATTTACAGAGGGCAAAGGTGCAAGCACTCAAACATCATGCTGGCCATTTTGACAGGCCAATGCAGTTACCAGCTAAAGCAGTTTTGGAGTTGCAATGGTGGATAAAGAACACTTGGCATTGCTCTAATCCCATTATAATCAGCAATCCTTCAGTTGTGTTACAAACTGATGCCAGCTGGGGTGCAATTAATACCATCTCTAGTGGGATGCATATGAGTTAACTTTACTTCAAGCACTGGGTATTAATCATCTAGAGATGTTGGGTGTGTTCCACAGACTTCGGACTTACTGTTCGGACATGCACCATCTGCATGTTCGCCTGCAAATTGATAATACCACCGAGGTGGCATATATTAATCATATGGGTGGAATTAAGTCGATATCTTGTGATAATCTGGTAAATACAATTTGACACTGGTGCATCAATAGAAATATTTGGATATCAGCAACTTACCTTCCAGGTAAGCTCAATGCAGTGGCGGACACCAGGTCACTCAAATTCAATGACAACACCGAATGGATGTTGGACCACCAAGTGTTTACTGATATTGTAGCTCGGTATGGAACAGCAGATATCGATCTATTCGCATCTAGGCTTAATCACCAGTTGCCAACGTATGTTGCATTGAAACCAGACCCTGGGGCAGTAGCGATGGACACATTCTTGCTACGCCGAGGGGATTTTTTTTTAATGCATTTCCCCCCTTCTGCCTCATCAGTCGGGTCTTGCGGAAAATACAACAAGACTCCGCGTCGGGTATTTTGGTAGTACCCGACTGGCCTACTCAGCCATGGTTTCCTGTGGTTCTCAACATGGTCTCGGAACCATGTATGCCCATCTCCAAGCACCCACATTTATTGGTTCATCCTGTGACAGGCGAGAGTCACCCGTGCCATGACAGGATAAATCTGTTGATTTGCAGGATCTAAAAAGACACTCCTGGAATTTGGATTGTCAGATCGAACCATGAACATTATCGCGGTGGCTTGCAGAGAGTCCACAAGAAAACAATACCTTTCATATATAAGGAAATGGGAGATATTCTGTACCAGGGAGAACATCACATACAATACAACTACTGTGATGAATGTGTTAGAATTCTTGGCCAGCCTTCACTTTGACGAAGGCTTGAGCTACAGTGTGATTAACTATACAAGAAGTGACCGATCATCTTACTTGGGGCAGGGATTAGGACACCCCGCTGTTGGATCTCACTCTCTAGTATCGAAACTAATGAAGGGTATTTTCAACACTAATCCCCTAGGGCTAGGTACTCCCAGACCTGGGATATTGGTGTTGTCTTAATGCTGCTCAGGGGTTAGGCACCAGCAACGTCCCTGACTCTGGCAAAACTACCATATAATATGGTGATGCTGATGGCACTAGTATCGGCACAACGGGTCCAGTCACTGCATAAATTAAGACTGGACACTACGGCGATATCCACGAACAAAATATCTTTCTATATTTTTGAATTAGTTAAACAGAACAGGCCTGGGTCGTCTGGCCTCAAATTGGAGTTCCTAGCATACCCCATAGACCTCCGTCTGTGCATAGTGACCCATCTATTGCATTATTTAGAGGTCACCAAAAGCCTAAGAGACACGGAAATGGCATTATTAATCAGTCATAAACGTCCTCATAAAAGGGTGTCCGTGCAGACCATTTCGAGATGGTTTAGACAGGTTTTGGGTGCGGCAGGAGTGGACACTGATGTTTTTAAATCTCATTCTACCAAGGCTGCAGCTACATCGGCAACAAGAATGTTGGAAGTTCCCATGGACCACATCCTTGCAACGGCAGGATGGTCTAGTAAAAGAACTTTTCAACAATTTTATAATATTGCCAGACCTGGGATATTTGCAGACTCGATTTTAAGTTCTGTATTATGATTTACCCTGAATATTAGGGGTTATTATTATTTGTTAATAAATGTATCATTGTGTTTCAATAACTGATTCATGTCTGAATACGTTAACATATTTCCTCCATTGGTCAGTCATGGCAGTGTGTGGGCATAGACTCGTTTTCTACGGCATGAAATCACAGAGCTTTAAAATCTTCACGTAGTCACCTACGTGACTCCGAAGTAAAATAGTAAGATTAAACGAGAACTTACCAGTTTGAAGTTTGATCTTTTTTATGAGGAGTTACGTTGAGGGATTATATGCCCTCCACGCCCAACCCTCTATCATAAAGGTCAACTGGTATTCTAGTTCTCTTATCTTACTATGTTTAGTTTGACTTCTGTCATCTGTGATTTCACACCGCTGCTTTGAAGAATGTCGCGCATGCGTGCTGGCGGGGTCGTCACGTAATCCCGCAACCTAACTCCTCGTAAAATAAAGATCAAACTTCAAACTGGTAAGTTCTCATTTAATCTTACTATTCTATTGCCTTCCGGGGGTAATGGGGAGAAGGCAGGAGAGTGGGGTTGAGAGGGTGAGATAAATCAGCCATGATTGAATGGCGGAGTAGACTTGATGGGCCGAATGGTCTAATGCAGCTCCCAGGACATGAACAATTCACCATGCTCTAAGGAAGGTATCACACAATGACAACCTTTTCTATCGATAAATGTTGCCGGTGCCCTGATTGTAACTGGAAGACTATACAGAGCAGAACAGTACTCACAGTTCACATAGATTCTGAGGCCACAAGCTAGTCCAAAAGACACAAACTGCTGGACTAACTCAGCAGGTCAGGCAGCATCTCAGGAGAACATGGATAGGTGGCATTTTGGGTTGTGACCCTTCATCTGAAGAAGCACTTTATTTTTTGGTAAACCAGCATCTTTGTGTGTCCAAAGGACAACCTTGCCAGCAGCACACACATTGGTCAATTGTCATTGCTGGGGTCAGGATGATTAATTCTCCACAGAATACATTCTTCCAACAATAAATATTGAGGTTAATCACCTGTGGAGCTTAGAATCGCCTGTGGAACATATGGAGCTTAGAGAGGATATATGCCATTCAGAACATGTGGAACACTAGGCATCCATTCCTGAAGTCACACATGCCATAGAGTCATGGAGTCATAGAGTGATATAGTGTGGAAACAGGCCCTGCAGCCCAACTTGCCCACACCGGCCAACAAGTTCCAGCTACACTAGTCCCACCTGCCCGCATTTGGTCCATATCCCTCCAAACCTGTCCTATTTGTGTATCTATCTAACTGTTTCTTAAACATTGAGATAGTCCCTGTCTCAACTACCTCCTCTGGCAGCTTGTTCCACACACCCGCCACCCTTTGTGTGAGAAACCTACCCCTATGATTCTTATTAAATCTTTTCTCCTTCACCTTAAACCCATGTCCTCTGGTCCTCCATTCACATACTCTGGGCAAGAGACTGTGCATCTACCCGATCTATTCCTCTCATGATTTTATACACCTTTATAAGATCACCCTTCATCCTCCTGCGCTCAAAGGAATATTGTCCCAGCCTATTCAATCTCTTCCTATACTGTAGATCAGACCCTCTAGCCCTGGCAACATCCTCGTGAATCTTCTCTGTACTCTTTCCAGCTTGACAATATCTTTCCTATAGCACCAAACCCAACACTCTAAATGCGGCCTCACCAACGTCTTATACAACTGCAACATGACCTCCCAACTCCTATACTCACTACTCATGTCTGATGAAGGCTAATGTGCCGAAAGCCTTTTTGACCACCCTATCTACATGCAATTCCACCTTCAAGAAACCACGCACCTGCACTCTTAGATCCCTCTGCTCCATAACACTCCTCAGAGCCCTACCTTTCACTGTGTAGGTCCTGTCCATGTTAGACTTTCCAAAATGCAACACCTCACATTTCTCTGTATTAAATTCCCACAACCATTCCTCAGGCCACCTGGCCAATCGATCAAGATCCTGCTGCAATTTTCCACAAACATCAACACTATCTGCAAAATCAGCCACTTTTGTATCATTTGCAAACTTGCTAATCTTGCCGTGCATGTTCTCATCCAAATCATTGATATAGATGACAAACAATAAGCCCTAAGCATCTTCCACGCAAGCCTAGTTACCCTTCAAAAAAGCTAAATCGAAATCATAGAGCTTGTACGTCAAAAAAGCATAACGTCCCAACCCTCAAGGACTCTATGTGCATATCTTTGGGCATTTTGATACACCCAGATCTCAAGGACCACAGTTACTTAATCGTAACCCTGACCAAGGACCACTGTTACATAATTGTAACCCTGAACAAGATCTTATTCTGTGTACGTACTCCAACTAGTGTCAAGAATTTAACAGCAGTTTCCATTTCTGCATTGGTCATGAAAATGTGTCCGACAGTAATCCTGGTGAAGTGCGCTGGTATGAAAGCAGCTGGAGATTTTAGCTGACTCTGTCAACTATGACTCAGGGGGTACCAGATTCCCCTTTGAGTTTGATACTTGTGGTTTCAACTTTCACTTCAGATTCAACTGAACTAGATATAATGAAATTAAAAACACATATTTTTAATAGTGATTATCTGGTTACTATAGTTTTGCTGATTGTGGAAATTTGCTGTGTGCAAATTAGCAGCAGATTTTCTTTATTTATAACACTTCAAAATTGCAATATAAGATTGTGAATGGAAAGTTATCAATGGGTAAGTTTAGACTTTCATTTGCAAGTGTCAGGGTTATTGGGATTGAGAGGAAAAGATAGATCAGCCATGATAGGATGGTTGAGTAGACCTGATGGGCTGAATGGCCTAATTCTGTTCCTAGATCTTATGATGTGAGGGGACAGCAGTCATGCGCAGCATTAGTGATATATTCATGCATCTCTCTATATGTCCAAAAATCGCGGTACTGGCAGTTAGATTTGAGAGATTTTCCGATCCCCTTCAAGATAAATGCTGGGTATGTAAGACAATTGAAAATCTTTCCAAAACTCTCTCCTGTTTTAAGATATGTGTTCGATCCTAAGATGAACTCCAGTTGATCCCCATGACATCATTTGGTAGCTTACCACCACTGCACCAAAACTGTCCTCAGGGGATTAGGGTCAAGGAAACTATTCATGTTGTGGAAACTTGACTCTGATGATGTTGACAGCTATGTAAACAGTGGAACTAACTTCAGAACTTAGGGGAAATGTTCAACCTGTGATGACTACACTCCAGAACTAGGATCACCTGAGCTGTAGTTTCCAGACAAAGCTGGTGCTTGCACAAACTCCAAGGTAAAGCTCCAAAATAGCATCAACTGGTTCAATGAAGCTTTTGAAGGATGTGAGTCTGGGAAATTATGGATATATCAGAGGGGGAAAATGGGATTAAAATAGATGGGTGCGTGATGGTCAGTACAGATACACTGCTGCCTGTTTCAGTGCTCTATGACTATGATCCATGATCATAGTCATAGAGCACACACTATCACACTATCCTCTGACAGATTCACAAGACCCTGGAAAATATGAACCACGATTTATACTTGAAAAGCCACTGGTCAGCACTGGTCAACAATGATGATGATCAGCACTGCCTTTAGCTAACAGAGCAAGAGGTTCTTTGAAGGCTACATCCCTGGCACTGAACTCATACTTACTTACTTACTGCATATATGCCTCCTGGCATATAGGGCAGCAACGAAGGTCCTCCAATCAGTAGTGTTGATTCCTTCAGTTGCTGTTTCCATAACATATTTGTTTTATGAGACAGGATTGTTAGCCCTGTGCTCAACCTCCAACCTGGAAGACCAGTGGATCGCTCTTCGTCTCGCCTCTACCCTTCGACCTGTCCAGCATGGGAGACCCTAACAGGAGACGAATCTCCCGCTGGCATAGCTCTAGGGGTCACAGAGACACACAAGCTCCCCGACCACGACAAGGTTGCAATCCAACGGGGAGACTGAACTCATGGTGTACTGGATATTGGTGGTTTTTGTCCTCCCGTGCATTAATGAGTCACGGATTATCTACAGCAGGCAGCTCAAGGCATTTGAAAAATGGGTGTGGTGAGAAATGAAGCAGGTATATCAACACGTTTTCCTCCCTTTTTTAAAAATTATTTTTTGTTTTTAGGTTTTTATGATATTGACTCTTTGACTACACTATTTGGTAGTTTAGGGGTTTACACATTCACTATTTCATTCACTTTCTCTCTTTCTTGCTCTTTTTCTCTTTTTCTACTTCTTCTTTGCCAAAATTAAAATGGAAGATGTACAATAAATGTATTTTGTCATATGCCGCGGTTTATACTACTGTACACTGCTTCTAATAAAAATATTAATTAAAAAAAATACCACCAAGTATGTCTCATCAAAACTCTTCAAAATGTATAGTTGGTCATGTGAATCAATGTTAGCACCTTCGCCCAGCCACCCTCATTCTGTTATATTGGGTTAACCATGCATCATACATGCCCCACATCAGACTCTTGATACATTCTTCTCTTAAGTTCGGTTCAGTTTAGAGATAAAGCACAGAAACAGGCCCTTAGACCCACTGAGTCCACATGACCAACGATCCCCACACGTTAACACTACCCTATACACACTAGGTACAGTTTACATTTATACCAAGCCAATTAACCTACAAACCTGTACATCTTTGGAGTGTGGGAGGAAACCGAAGATCTCGGAGAAAACCCACACGGTCTCCGGGATTTGGGATTGAACCTCGGTCTCCGGCGTTGTAAGCGTTGTAAGGCAGAAACTCTACCGCTGCACCAGCTTGTCACACTCTATTAGGGGATTAAATTACCAGGGGGATTAAGAGAAGCATAATAGGGCGTGCTCATAAATTCATAAGTTCTAGGAGTAGAATTAGGCCATTCGGCCCATCAGGTCTGCAGCGCCATTTAATCATGGCTGATCTATCTTTCCCTCTCAACCCCATTCTCCTGCCTTCTCCACATAACCCCTGACACCCATACTAATCAAGAGTCTATTCTCTACCTAAAAATATTAATTGTCTTGGCCTCAACAGCTGTCTGTGGCATTGAATTTCACTGATTCCATGAAACATTCCTCAAACCTTCCTTGATAAGGTGCAACATCCCTACCAACTCCTTGTGATCCATTAGTGCTCAAAATGGATGGGAATCACACAGGATGTATCAAGAACCTCAAAGGCAAGAGAAGCACACATAACTCCTGTAGATAAATAATAATGCCTCAAAAGCTGGTGACCAGACTAGCCCGCAGGTCCCCCCCACACCATCTGTGGAAGAGTTTGTAGATTCCACACTAACTTCATCAGCCACTGTAATAATAGAGTGGAAGTGAGTTAACCATGATCCACACGGACTGACTAAAAAGTAGATTACACAAGATCCTGATCAAGTTTTGGATGCTCTCTTTAAAGGTTGGAGCAAGAGATTTCTAAATTAGCCAAAGGATTCTAGCACATATACTGTAGTTGTCACAATATTAAACTGAGACTTTGTCATTCAGAGTGTGGTGGTGCTGCTATTTATTTTATTGTTAATTAATTTCCTTTCAACACACACTGTGCGCATTTCCCCTCCTAGTCTGTGAGGTTCTGAGTAAAACCCAGTATCTCACGTGTAACAAAATAAATGTGTTACGAGTTTATATCATGCTCAACAGAGGCAAGGGGATAAAATGACAGGAGCTGTTAGTTTGAACATTTTGTGTTTGTGTGCATGCATGGTAAGTGCAAGTATGCATGTGGATGTGCACGTATGTGTGAATGTGTGTGTGCCTACTTGCATGTGGCACCCAAAATAAACGTTTGCTATTGGTTTTTGATTCAGTATGTAGTGTTTCTTTCAACTGTGTCGGTAACTGAGAGAGCCAGTTGTCTAAACCTGCAGTAGCCGAGGAGACAATAAGTACACACACCTATTCTGATTAATCCAAATCTTAGCAAGCTAACCAATGTCAAAAATGCACATTAAAGTACATTGTGATTTTCAGAACAATTCTGAACCCCATGCATTCAGAGGGTGTTAAGATGCTGGATGATAACCATGCCAGATATGTATTCTGGTATAAATTTCAAGTCATTCAAGTCAGTCATAAGGTGCTGCTGTGAATAAAGACAAAAGAGAAAATAAAGACCAAAGCAGAAACCATTGCTCAAAATATTCAACAGAAAGTTGGTGGTACAGTGGTCAACTTACTGTACTGGTGACAGGACATCTGAAGTAAGAATGCATAGAACTGAACTCAAATCCTGTCATATCAGCTTCAAAATAAGAATACATTTGGCTTTGGTAGTGATAACTGCTAATCTATCAGGTTGTAAATGCCATTAAAGGGAAGAAATGGATGGCCTAATGTGACTCCCAACCTACAACTTTTAAAGAGCCGTAGCAAACCACACATTTGTACTGTGAGGCTCTATGTAAAGGGAAGAACAGGAGCATTGTGGTTAAACCTTCACCAAAAGGCATAAATAGGTTAAAAATGGTGACTGACCTCATTCTCTTCAAGGGTAGCCATGGGTGGGGAACAAATGCTTAGCGTGCAATTATAGCCCACAAGTGGAGAAATTAATACATTTTAAGATATCATCGAGAAAGCAGAATACAAAATGTTGCTATTACAGTGACAGCCACTATCACACAATCTATTGCTCAGCCGCTACTACAGTGGCTTGCAAAAGTATTCATACCCCTTGAACTTTTCCAGATTTTGTCACGTTACAACCACAAACGTAAATGTATTTTATTGGGATTTTATGTGACATACCAACATAAAGTGGTGCATAATTGTGAAGTTGAAGGAAAATGATACATGGTTTCCAAATTTTATTACAAATAAAAAACTGAAAAGTGTGGCGTGCAAAAGTATTCAGACCCCCTGCGTCAATACTTTGTAGAACCACCTTTCGCTGCAATTACAGCTGCAAGTCTTTTGGGGTATGTCTCTACCAGCTTTGCACATCCAGAGACTGACATTTTTGCCCATTGTTCTTTGCAAAATAGCTCAAGCTCAGTCAGATTGGATGGAGAGTGTCTGTGAACAGCAATTTTCAAGTCTTGCCAGAGATTCTCAATTGGATTTAGGTCTGGACTTTGGACTGGGCCATTCTAACACATGAATATGCTTTGATCTAAAACCATTCCATTGTAGCTCTGGCTGTACGTTTGGGGTCGTTGTCCTGCTGGAAGGTGAACCTCCGCCCAGTCTCAAGTCTTTTGCAGACTCTAACAGGTTTTCTTCCAAGATTGCCCAGTATTTGGCTCCATCCATTCTTCCCAAGAACTCTGACCAACTTCCCTGTCCCTGCTGAAGAAAAAACATCCCCACAGCATGATGCTGCCACTACCATGTTTACACAGTGGGGATGGTGTGTTTCAGGGTGATGTGCAGTGTTAGTTTTCTGCCACACATAGCCTTTTGCATTAAGGTCAAAAACTTCAATTTTGGTCTCATCAAACCAGAGCACCTTCCTCCACATGTTTGCTGTGTCCCCCACATGGCTTGTGGCAAACTGCAAATGAGACCTCTCATGGCTTTGTTTCAACAATGGCTTTCTTCTTGCCACTCTTCCATAAAGGCCCGATTTGTGGAGTGCATGACAAATAGTTGTCCTGTGGACAGATTCTCCCACCTGAGCTGTGGATCTCTGCAGCTTCCCCAGAGTTACCATGGGCCTCTTGGCTGCTTCCCTGATCAATGCTCTCCTTGCCCGGCCTGTCAGTTTAGGTGGACGGCCATGTCTTGGTAGGTTTGCAGTTGTGCCATACTCTTTCCATTTTCGGATGATGGATTGAACAGTGCTCCGTGAGATGTTCAAAGCTTGGGATATTTTTTTATAACCTATCCCTGCTTTAAACTTCTCCACAACTTTATCCCTGACCTGTCTGGTGTGTTCCTTGGGCTTCATGATGCCCAAGGAACATTGTTTGTTCACTAATGTTCTCTAACAAACCTCTGAGGCTTTCACAGAACAGCTGTATTTATACTGAGATTAGATTACACACAAGTGGACTCTATTTACTAATTAGGTGACTTCTGAAGGCAATTGGTTGCACTGGATTTTATTTTGGGGTATCAGAGTAAAGGGGGCTGAATACTTTTGCACGCCACACTTTTCAGTTTTTTATTTGTAAAAAAATTTGAAAACAATGTATCATTTTCCTTCCACTTCACAATTATGCGCCACTTTGTGTTGGTCTATCACATAAAATCCCAATAAAATACATTTACATTTGTGGTTTTAACGTGACAAAATGTGCAAAAACTCAAGGGGTATGAATACTTTTGCAAGCCACTGTACATAGATTATGTGGTATATTTTAGCATTTTGTAAATGTTTGTTATTCAGCAAAGTATGTGCAGAAATGGAAAGATAGTGCAGAGATCATCAGCAATGCTGTTGATATATGTTATACTCAACATTCTTCAGAGCATATTGGAACAAGGAACTGCAGTGCTGGTTTACAACTAAAGACACAAAGTGCTGGAGTGACTCAGCGGGTCAGGCTGCATTCCCTGGAGAATATGGATAGGTGACATTTTGGGTCGGAACCCCTACATCACTGACCTCTGTTTCACCATCTGCCTACCAAAATTCCTCTCATCGGCGTTCGCCTAATACCTGCCATGCTTTGTCCTGTCCTGCTCTCTTCCAATTTTCTTCCCATGCAACTATATGTCGGAAGAAGGGTCTTGAGCTGAAACATTACCTATTCATGTTCTCCAGAGATGCTGCCTGACCCGCTGAGTTACCCAAATACTTTGCATCTTTATTTGTCAGAGCACTTGGCCATGGGTTGAAGTGAGCATTTGCAACTTGTGAATCAATGTGCTGGAACGTACAAGCACACAGGTTTGCAAATGTCAGGATATTTCCTGTCTACAGTATGAACGACCCTCACGTTATGTCCCATTGGGTAACGGACAAATCACCAAACAAAAATTTGAGATATGGAAAAATGTATGTGGATAAAAAATAAATAGATAAACACAAAATGAGAAAGAAACAAATGCTGTTGTCCCTGAACATTTGGCTTAAAATGAGGGAAAAAATATCCTGTCTGAATGCACCTATGGTAAAATCATGGGATTCAATAGGAAAAGGAGTAAATGAATTGTAAATTGAATTGCCTGTAATCAACCCCATGGGTTAAGAAGGAAAGGTCATGTCACGACATATCAGGCCACTCCAACACTGAATCCACACTTATTGTTCATTAGCACGTGCACAATCCTAGAATCTATGGATGAGGCCATAGAGATCTTCCATTTTGAATGTGGGAAAAACCATATATTCTATCCCACAAGGTTACAGGATAAGGCCCAGGCAAATTCAATGCCAGAGTAGGGAAAGATGAAAGATAAGGAGAGAGTAAAGAAGGCCTGCTCCAGTGGATTTTCAACAGGTTCGGTTCAGTTCTGTTCAGTTGAGTTTATTGTCATGTACAGGCAACATCTGTAGTCAGGATGGAACCCGGGTCTCTGGCGCTGTAAGGCAGCATCTCTACTGCTGCACCATTGAGATCTTCTTCATGAAGGCATGCAAAGCCATGGTATTAACGGGCCCACAGCAGAGCCATTTACAGTGTAGATCAGTATGAAGTAAATATGCATGATCACTCTGCGGAAAAGGATATTTGTAGATCCCGGAATGGCTGGACAATACAGAATAGACAATAGGACAATGGACTGTCATATGTTGAAAGAATGGAGAGACTGGGCATGTATACACTGGAATTTAGAAGGATGAGAGGGGATCCTATTGAAACATATAAGATTATTAAGGGATTGGACATGCTAGAGGCAGGACACATGTTCCTGATGTTGGGGAGTGCAGAACCAGGGGCCACAGTTTAAGAATAAGGGATAAGCCATTTAGAACGGAGATGAGGGAAAACTTTTTCACCCAGAGAGTTGTGAATCTGTGGAATTCTCTGCCTCAGAAGGCAATGGAGGCCGATTCTCTGGATGCTTTCAAGAGAGATAGAACTCTTAACAATAGCGGAGTCAAGAGATATGGGGAGAAGGCAGGAATGGGGTACTGATTGTGGATGATCAGCCATGATCACATTGAATGGCGTTGCTGGCTCGAAGGGCCAAATAGGCTACTCCTGCACCTATTGTCTATTATCTATTGAACCATGGTCCACCAGTCAATTGTGATCCCCAATTTCCTGGGTACCTCTGAAACTTCGAACACCTGCATCAAGCATCTCAAGGCACTGGAGGTGTAATGCCAACACAGCCTCTGCAAAGTCCTCCAAATTCAGTGGAAAGATAATAAAACCAAGCTTGGCATCCTCTCCAATGCTAACATTCCCAGCATTGAGGCACAATTTGCATGCAGTTCGAGTGAATTCACAGCAGCAACAAAGCAAGATATGCTTTGTATAAGAAGAACAGTAACATAAGATGGAAATATTTCATGAAAATTACACATTCTCTTGACATCTCAGATATATTACAACATTTTCACAATTATACCACCTCCAATCTTTTGCACTGAGTTAATTCCATTATCAGCCTGAGAGCACTAATGGAACACGGTGCAGGCATTATTCACAAAAGCTATCAAGAAATCATAAATATGAAAGAATTGTGAGGGGAAAGTATATGTCAGACACAATATCAACAAATGTCTAGCATGTCAAACAATCCCAATGTCAAAGAGAGACACACAAAGCTGGAGTAACTCAGCGGGTCAGGCAGCATCTCTGGAGAAAAGGAATTGGTGATGTTTCGGGTCGAGACCCTTCTTCAGTCTGAGAGTCAGGGCAAAGGGAAACAAGAGATACAGAAGGCACATAGATCAAATGAATGAAAGATATGCAAAAAGCAACAATGATCAAGGAATGGTGGAGCCCACAATGCTTCATTGTTGGCTGTGAAATAGGTGATAACGAGTTAAGTAGGCAGGGAAACTCAATAGGACAACAGAGATACTAGTATTACGACTAGGGTGGGGGAGGGACTGAGAGAGGGAATACAAGGGCCACTTGAAGTTAGAAAAATCAATATTCATACCATTGGTTGTAAGCTGCCCAATCTCAAACCTGCCAAAAAGGCTTGGCGGTCACTATTAGCATTGATTTTACAGATCCACACATCGATCATTTGCTTTTAATTTCCAGTGATGATAGCAGGTTCCTTTTAATTTTCAGTGATGATAGACATTGTTAGATGCACATCAATGCTTGATCATTGTTTGGCGTTCTGCAAACTGTGAGGTCAGATCGAGGACAGTGGTTCGACAGGAATTATATCAGGGTTTACAGCCTGCTGTGATATCACACATTGTAAAATAACATCTTCTCGGCCCTGTGACAATGGAGAAATGAAGACATTATGGGAACATAAAGTCAGCCCCACTACTCACACTGAGGCAAAAATGATGGATGCAAAAATCTATCACTTTTTACACAACGAAAGGATGTATTCAAGCGAGAGTTGGATATAGCTCTTAGGGCTAAATGCAGAAATGGGGTACTGATTCTGGATGATCAGCCATGATCATATTGAATGGCGGTGCTGTCTCGAAGGGCCGAATGGACTAATCCTGCACATATTTTCTATGCTTCTATGAATATTGCCACCAGCAACAGGAATACTGCCAGCGACACTAACTATGGCACCACAAATGTATTCACATCTTCTGGAGACCCTGCAAGGTAAATCAGCCCCCATCCATTGGCTGTTTCAAAGCCAAAGAAAACAGCATGAGATGCAGACAATCGCATGAAATTCCCCTCAGGATGTAGAAGTGTTGATGTTCCGTCTTGGTTCTTGCATCAAAGTGGTTGGTCCATGACAGATCGTTGGTCTTATTTACACCAAGGAACTTGAAGCTCACAACCATTTGAACTTCAACACTATTGATGCCAATTGGGGCGTACTCCACCTTTCCTCCTGAGGTCTTTAACCAGCTCCTTCATCTTACTGACATTGAGGAAGGGGTTACAATCCAGACACAATGTTACTTAGTTCTCTATCTCCTTATCATTCTTCATGATTCAGTCCACCACAGTGGTGACATCTTGTATATTTGAAGATGGGGATAGAACCAAGTTGTGAGTGCATAGGGAGTATAGTAGGAACTGGGAACGCATCCTTGTGGAGCATTAGTTTTGAGAATTATTGTGCTGTCACTTATCATCACAGTGGTCTGTGGGTCAGAAAGTCGAGGAACCAGCTGCTTGTCCTCCACTTTTGCAGCCTTCTTCATTCTTTGCTGTTTGAGGTATTGAATAAGGCTGTGATGCAACCAGTCAGTATGGTCTCTACTGTACACCAGTAGAGGTTCAATAGACTTTTCAATGAGCTTTCTTTGTGATTTCACCAATGTACTGGACCCAGGAGGGATCTTCAAAGATATGCATGCCCAGGGATCTTGAACCTGTTAAAATGATTTTAAAATAGTTTTAGGATATAAATAAAGTTCCAGAGCTGATAGAAGAACTGGAAGTTGTTGCAGAGTTGGAGTGAAATAAGAGGTATAAAACTACAGATGATGGAAACCAAAACAGAAACAGAAATTCTGGAATCACTTAACAGGTCTGGTACAATCTTCAGTGAGAGAAATTGTGTCAATCAGCTCTTAAACTCTAGAACTAAGTTTATATCAAAAAAAAATCGCAATAGAATCATTTTAACAGGTTCAGACCAATGACCATGCTTAAAAACTGGAGAAGTGAAAAAACAAATGTGTTTTATGTTGTAGAGACGAAGAAGTGTGGAGAATACAGATAGAATGTCTGTGATGTAGACACCACAGTTCTCAAGACTGCCTATTGTTTTAACATCATAAAAATAACCAGAAGGCAAAAGAAAAACTAAAGTATTGAATTAATGGAATTCAATACTGAGTGTCTAGGGCTGATTTGTGGATAAATGGTAACTGAAGCATTGTTCCTTAAACTTACATTGAGCATTAGTCATTAGTCAGAGTATTGAGCATAGAAGTTGGGAGGTCATGTTGCAGATGTTGGTGAGGCCGCATTTAGAGTACTGTGTTCAGCTCTGGGCACCGTGTTATAGGAAAGATGTTGTCAAGCTGGAAAGGGTACAGAGAAGATTTACAAGGATGTTGTATGGTCGTAGGTTGTAAGGACTGGAGGGTCTGAGCTCCAGGGCAGGGGTCGGCAACCTACGGCCCCCGGGCCAAATGCGGCCCGTAACCCGGCCTGCAGGCGTATTCGCTTTTCCGTAGTCATCCAGCCCGCAGACTTCCTTCATCTCCGGTACCTCCTGGGCCCGAGCCGCCAAGCACCCGAGCAGGGCCGAGCGCCACAGCGGGGCCGAGCTCAGGCTGTACCACATCTGGCGCAAAGCTGCCGGCACATCTGCACACCTTCTGTGTCTGGGCTTCACTGTTGGGATCAGGGTTGTCAATAGACCGGGGACGGGTGAGTGTGAGTATTTGAGCCAGGACAGAGCCAAGGCAATGGACCATAGGTACGCCTGTAACTAGGGGCCAGTGGTCTGGGTGGTGTCCCCGAAGAGGCGGGATCTATGTGAACACGTGATTTGATGCTTGCCATCTGTGGCGGGACGGGGGCGGGATCTATGTGAACACGGAATAGATGTGGCCCGCCATCTGCTCACAGACATGCGTCCCGGCTCCTATGCAGAACAAGGTTGCCCACCCCTTTTCTAGGGAGAGGTTGAGTAGGCTAGGACTTTATTCCGTGGAGCTCAGGAGGATGAGGGGCAATCATATTGAGCTGTATAAACTCATGAGAGGGAAAGATCGGGTAGATGCAAAGTCTCTTGACCAGAGTAGGTGATTTGAGAACCAGAGGACATAGGTTTATGGAATTGGAAAAGATTTAATAGGAATCTGAGGGGTAACCTTTTCACACATGGGTGTATGGCACAAGCTGCCAGAGGAGGCATTTAAGGTAGGAACTATCCCAACATTTAAGAAATAGTTAAACAGTACATGGATAGGGCAGGTTTGGAGGGATATGGACCAAACACGGGCAGGTGGGACTAGTGTAGCTGAGACATGTTGGTCGGTGTAGACAAGTTGGGCCGAAAAGCCTGTTTCCACGCTGTATCACTCTATAACTCTATGATATTATTAGAATAGTTTTGGAGCCGAAACTGTCAAATACAATCAATGTGCAGGATGCCAAGAATCACCAACAGTTGGCACAGAGTTTGAGTTTATGATGAGGGAGCCTACAAACTTGAAAAGGATGACATTGGAAATAAACAATCCTGGAAGTGAAAAAAAACTACTGGAGGAATTGGACAACATTTCAGGTCGGACCTTGTTTCAGTCTTCAGTCTGAGGAAGGGTGCCAACCCGAAACATTGTCTGTCCATTTCCTATTACAGATGCTGTCTGATCATCTGTGCTCCTCCAGCAGTTTCTTTTTGCTCACGATTCCAGCATCTGCTGAAAAGGTGTGACTGAGAAAATATGTAGAAGATGTATGAATATTTCTCTGGGTACCACAGGAAAAGACAGGATGTTGATTTTACAAAATCTATGCATGCTTTCTCTCAATGCAAGTACATTCTTTCTATAATGATATTTGCAGCTTTTACAAAATATGATCAGGACCAAAATGTAATTATCAAGGGGGACAAGTTATGTTAACGTACTCTACTGGCTGGGAACGTGCCTTCTTCGATTACTGTCTGAAGGGACAGGATATCCATATTCCTTTCTTAGCTGATGAAATGTCATGATGGTATTGCAGATTAAATAACACCCACTCCACTGCTTCCTTAAAACTGCAATGAAAATAATAAATTGTGGACCAGGACACATGTCATTGCTCTGTCATCAGCCATGGGAAGTGCCGGCATCATCATCATCTGAAGTTGCAACACCAGTCTCAAGACATTTTACCACAAAGACGTTACCCCTTTAATACAAATTAAACAACATTGTTTCAAGAGCAGGTACTTTTCTTAGTTTAAGTAAAAAAATTTGGGGGGGTTTTGTCTCTCCAATTTATTGTTACTTGAAACATACTTTTTACTGGGTCAAGATGACCCACAGAGGTGAAGTCGGGTGCGTGGCAAACTTTTTTGTTTTTCAAGTACGCTGCTGCTGCAACCAGACACTGTAACACAGACACCCAAGCCCAGCGCTTGAGTAAACATAACTGGTTTGATCTGGCTTTGGACGTTCGTCTGCATAGTGACTCACTAGCACCACACTGTATAACGAGGATGGTTCAGAAGTATAGAATGTTTCAGCTCAGCCTTGTCTGCTTTATAGTTCGCGTAATAGTTAGCTGTTCTCGGAATTGATTGGCAGTAGATTCAGACCCTGGTTTAGATTTGCTGTGAAATCAGATCAAATTCTTTCTATTGGCATCAAATCAATCGTCTGAATATTCTGCAATAAAAAGAACAAATGCAAAATAGTTGATATATT
This sequence comes from Okamejei kenojei, assembly GCA_035221665.1. Classification (NCBI taxonomy): domain Eukaryota; kingdom Metazoa; phylum Chordata; class Chondrichthyes; order Rajiformes; family Rajidae; genus Okamejei; species Okamejei kenojei. The sequence continues at coordinate 7,919,821 of CM069133.1, forward strand.
TGGTGACTGTATGTAAGGTATTCAAATTTCCCATTTGTTTTCTGATCTCTCACGAGGACCCTATCTATTTAGTTGTGTGAAAGTAAGAAACAACATCTAGCACAGATGGACAAGGTCAAAACACTGGAGGGGAAGTTGGAAATCAAGGTTAAAGAGAAACATGTTGAGTCAATTTATGAAAGAGGGGTGAAAGATACCACATTGGACAGGTTTATTAAAAGTGCAGGATCACCACTATTCCAGTTTAAAGATGCAGCATGGAAACAGGCACCTCTTCGGCCCAATTCTTTGGCCCACAGGTCCTTCGACTCACATCAGCGATCCCCATACACTAGCACTATCCTATCCAAGCTGATTAATTGCGAAACCTGTAGATCTTTGGAGCGTGGGAGGAAACCGAAGCTCCAGGAGAAATTCCACGCAGGTCACGGGGAGAACACACAAACTCATGCGTTCTCCCCGTGACCATGAACATCGCCAGGGTCAAACCCGGGTCTGTGACGCTGTAATGCAGCAACTCAACCGCTGCGTTACCGAGCCGCCCACCAATCTTGCAGATATTTTTACATAAAGATCTCCAATACAATAGACAGTAAACATTAGGCAATGCAGGACAAAATTTCAAAACCAACTGGGATGATATTTATGGGGAGGATAATTGTAAAATTCACACATTAGGAATTTAAAAAAAAATGCAGGTTATAAGTTCATGTTCATACGTAATAGGAGCAGAATTAGGCCATTCGGTCCATCTAGTTTACTCTACCATTCAATCATGGCTGATCTATCTTTCTATCGTAACCCCATTCCCCTGCTGTCTCCCCATAACCCCTGACATCCATACTAATCAAGAATCTACCTATCTCTGCCTTAAAAATATATATTGACTTGGCTTCCACAGCCATTTGTGGCAATGAATTCCACAGATTCACCACCCGCTGATTAAAGAAATTCCTGCTAATTTCCTTGCTAAAAGAACATCCTTTAATTCTGAGGCTATGACCTTTAGTCCTAGACTCTCCCACGAGTGGAAGCATTCTCTCCACATCCACTCTATCCAAGCTTTTCATTATTCGGTAAGTTTCAATGAGGTCCTCCCTCATCCTTCTAAACTCCAGTGAATAGAGCCCCTGGGCTGTCAAACACTCACCGGGGCCCAAAATTGCTCACAAATGCGGTTTGACCAGCGTCTTATAGAGTCTCAGCATTACATCCCTGTTTTTGTATTCTAGTCCACTCGAAATAAATGCCAGCATTTATCCAAATGAGCAACTGTAATATTTAGCAGATTAGCTTAAGTGCCAACCACACAGTTTATTTGCAATTACTTCATGGAACATAGAGCGCAGGAGCAGGACATTCGGCACGTAATGTCCTTGCCAAGCATGATGCAAAGTTAAACTAATCTCCTGTAACTGCACATGATCTATGTCCCTCCATATCCATGTGCCCATCCAAAAGCCTCTTAAATAACACTATCGTATCTGCCTCTACCATCACCCATGAGAACATTGTTCAAATATGGCATACAAATGACCAACAAGAATTCTGGTGAAAAGAATATGACCTTGTGTAATGCAAATTCAGATTGCTGCAAAGTATTTTGTCATGACTGAAGTAGTCACTGCGGTCACTGATACAGTCTAGAGGAATGTGTTGGTAGGAATTGCCAGATGCTGGTTTAAACCCTAGATAGACACAAAAAGCTGGAGTAAGTCAGCAGGACAGGCAGCATCTCTGGATAGAAGGAATGGGTGATGTTTCAGGACCTGAAACGTCACCCATTCCTACTCCCCAGAGATGCTGCCGGCCCCGCTGAATTACTCCAGCTTTTTGGGTCTATCTACAGTCTAGAGGAATATATCTCCAGACCTGTATTCTGAACATGATTAAAAATTTGAGGAATTGTGAGGGAGAACAGGACTCATGTAAAGGGGCGTCGGTTGCATTGTTCCTAGCAGGAGTGCAATACTTCCAGCAGGGCTGAATAGAATATAGTCTTCTTTATTGATCAAATTGAACTGTGCTACATAACAACCAGATAAGGTTGTCGATTCATTTATAACCTTATGTCAAATAAACAGTTAGACTGTGCAAGAGGTTGAGGGTCATGGTGGAAAGATACGATATGTGGAAATTGACTGCTTCTGAACAGCATGGGATGCACGTGGAAATGAGGAGAACGGCAGGATGGGACATGAATGTCACCTCAAAAAGTGGCCCTGATTGTGTGAGTCATTACAGGAGATACATCGGGCTGCAACTTCGAATGGACCACAGAGAGATTTGAGCTATAGATGCAAGAGGCCCTTATTCCACACATTATGCAGGAATTCTGGAAGAAACTCTCTTGGAAAATCTTTGAAGAATCACACTGAATTCTAAGTATAGAGGTTTTATACTCTTTAAGCACAATGACAACAGCAGGTAATTAAGTACAGTTTCCAACGTTAGAATTATGTGGATTACTTCAACATTTTGGATGTGGACAAGTATCTCTGTAGAATTACATTTTACAATGGGAGTACATCTCAGCTGACAAGATATATTTGAATATTCAAACATCTGTGGATGATCTGAAAGCTTCTGAGCACAAAACCACAGACACTCAAAGTACAGTTCTTTTATCACAGAGCACAGAAAAGAATGCCTACTTCAGCATAACCCCATGAATGGCCCAATGTAACTATAGCCTCAGTGCTGGGGATTTAAGCATGGGAGTGGACACAACTGTTGGCTTATATATCCTTGCATTGAGTTTAGAGAAATCTGCAGAGACAAAATTGGTGATAGAGGCATACAGCATGGAAACAGGCCCTTTGGCCCAATTCGTCCATACTGAGTAAGATGCCCGTATCTAAGCTAATCTAACCTAGTCCCAGTTGCTCATGTTTCATTCCTCCAAACTTTTCCTATCTATGTGCATGTCCAAGTGCCTATTAAATGCGTCAACCACTTCCTCTGGCAGCTCATTCTATTTGCCCACCAGCTTCTGATTGAAAATGTTGCTGCTCAGGTTCCAACAAAATCTGTCCTTTCTCACCTTAAACCTATGTCCTCTGGTTCTTGATTCCCCTACTTTGGGTAAAATATTCTGTGTGTTCATGATTCTCCTCACGATTTTATACATGATTATATATATAAGATCACCCCTCAGCCTCCACGTGAATAAAGCCCTAGCTTACCCAATCTCTCTCTATAGCTTAGGCCCTCCTCCTGACAGCATCCTTTAAAACCTTTTCTGTACTCTTTCCAGCTTAATGACATCCTTCCTATAGCTGGTGATATCTGACCATTAGCTCAAGCTGGCTGATGTAATAAAGGAAGGTTTTAGATGCATGGGTGAGGGCAAGGACCATTGCTGCCAGGTAGACTATGCAGCAGAATAGTCTACATGGTGCATAGATTAGACTGTGCCACATCAGAAGTTACAATCTTTTCCTCAATTGACTAAGCCCAGCAATATGAATATTGATTTATCTAACTTAAAGTAACCCTTACATCCCCTCTCTCTCCGTCCCTCCCTCACCCAGGTTGTTGTACTAGCTTCAGTCATCTTGTTGAGGCTCATTGTCTGTAATATGTTTTCACCTAGCCCACAGCTAGCAATGGCCTGTTTCCTTTATCATTGTTACTCTTTTGCATATATTTCATTCATTTGTTCTATATCTCTCCATATCACCATCTATTTCTCTCATTTTAGTTTCCCCTGACTCTGGGTCTGCAGTGGGGTCTCAACCTGAAACATCATCTATTCCTTTTCTCCAGAGATGCTGTCTGACCCATTGAGTTACGTCAACTTTTTGTGTCTACTTTCTGACTAAAAGCTCTCCTGGAGCATTGAATGCAGCAGTGCATTCTCAGCATTGATGCCTTTGCTATAGGGTGGTTCTTGAGCAGTGGAATGTACACTGTTTTCCAGGGTCTGGAATTGAACTTGTAATGTTAGACAACCTGGTGGAACAATAGGGGATGTTAGTAGAGGATCCGTGACCTGTAGACATTCAATGTGAGAATTCTCTAATGCTTCAGGGAAAGTGTTGATACTGGCGACTTCAACCTGAGAGTGCATGCAAATCCAAGCATTGCCTGCATTGTTCAGCTCCACGAGCAAAGTTCAGGTGACCTTGGGTATGGAGTGTGTCTGCAGTAGGTCAAATAGTTTCCCTTTAGTTTGAAAAATGATCTCCACTCCTGCAGAAAGTTTGGTGAAGGTGGAGTGCAATAGTGCAGCAGGAAAAGTGTTGGGGCCGTCGATGACAATATGCTTTAATTTTATAGATCCAATAGTTAGTATCGTAGCTTGTAAGCTGTCACAGAGCAAATACACACAAAGATAAATTACTGTGGGCAGCCAAATTAGATGAGGGTGTGATGGACGTAATGGAATCTTCGATCTTCCTCTCTTTTCATTTGGCTACTCACTCTCTTCAAGAGAGAGTTGGATATTGCTCTTAGGGCTAACGGAACCAAGGGATATGGGGAGAAAGCAGGAACAGGGTACTGATTTTGGATGATCAGCCGAATGGCCTACTCCTGCGCCTATTTTCTATTTCTATGTTTTGTAAATTGCCCCTGGTGTGTAGGGAGTGGATGTGAAAGTGGGATAACATAGGAACTAGTGTCCATGATTGATCAATGATCATGGAGTCATAGAGTGATACAGTGATACAGTGTGGAAACAGACCATTTGGCCCAACTTGCCCTGTGCCTATTTTTGTATGTTTTTCTGTTTCTATGAGCCCAGTGATGGCTGACCATTGAGCTCAAACTCCCAAAGAGAGGAGATCTTCCATCACATCCAAAAGAATATGACCAGATATCCCAGACCCTGGCGACTGCCCACACTTACAGCACCATCAGGGTGCAGCCTTGAACCCCACAACTTCGCACTGGGTAAACACGCTACTCACTTCAGCCCATCCAACACCAGTCGTCACATCCACCCACCGCTACACCGCTAAACGTTACTGCACAAAACATAATTCCCTTTATCAAGTATCTGTACACTGTGGACTGCACGATTGCAATCATGTGTAGGCTTTCCCCTAGCGGGTTAGCATTACTGAACAAAACTGAACTAAACCATGAAATGATTTATTGCTGGGCACCATCAGTGGACGGAGGGATTCTCACAAGATTCCTTGCTACGCAGGTGGCTGCACTGGGGAGAGCTGTTTCACATCAAGCTCTTGGCACAGCAGCGTGCAGCATTGATGTGGAGGGAGCGGAGGTTCCTGACTCAGCTGTACACAGTCTGAGCAAATGACTCTCCTTAAGGACCAGGGGAGTACTTACCTGTGAGTCTTCAATTTGGAGAACCCAGGAGTGCTACAACAAATCATTGTCGGGCATAAATGGTGCACTCGGGTAGATCAGTTTGTAACGTGGCAGATGTGAATCTTGGTGAGGATTTGATGAGAAGTTTGCAGGAAAAATCACAGTGTGTGGGCTCAGGGATAGGACAGAGAGAGACAGCAGTGTGAAGGGGAAAAGCAGTTCAAATAGTGAAAGGTCTGGATAGAGTGGATGTGGATAGGATCTTTCCACTAGGGAGAGAGTCTGGGACCAGAGGCTGTAGCCTCAGAATAAAAGGACGTACTTTGAGAAATGAGGAGGAGGAATTTCTTTAGTCAGAGGGTGGTGAATCTGTGGAATTCATTGCCATAGAAGGCTGTGGAGGTCAAGCTAATGGATATTTTTAAGGTGGAGTTTGATAGGTTCTTGATTAGTATGAGTGTCAGGGATTATGGGGAGAAGGCAGCAGAATGGGGTGGTGAGGGAAAGATAGATGATTGAATGGTGGAGTAGACTTGATGGACCAAATGGCCGAATTCTGCCCCTATAACTTATGAACATGAAATTATGATAAACATATGCCTCCAATTTAGAAAGGGAAGATTCAATGATTTCTCCAACTTGGCATGTGAAATGAGGGTAGTAAGGTGGAGAAGATTAATTTTTTGTTCTTTTGGCTCAGATGCTGTGGTTATAATAACCACTTAACTACCAGGGCTTGCAGCTTGTGTGTTATGAAAGTAGCAACAACTGCAGGATTTCCACTAGTGTATGACACAGCAAATGGACCCCAAAGCTGAGGGCAACAATTCAACAATCCCCACCTGCCTAGTTGTTTTGATGCCTTTTCCACCATAAGCAAAGGAGCCAAGTAAATTAATGAAAATGTAGGTTTAATTTTGAATAGGTCCCACTGGAATACGTCTCACACTTTGATAAAGGAGTTTCAATGTTGGAATCTTCATAATTTGACAGAAACCAAATATAGAATGCCTTGACCTCTATTGTTCAGTCGGCAAACTCTTCCCAAGCTTACAATGCCTGTCGACTTATTTCCCTATTCCACTCCTGCCTTGACGTCATGGTTCCCAGTCTCCTGTACTTTTCCAAAGGAAGCGCATGTAAGGGAAAACACCTCTTAACACACACTGCACCGCCAACATTTCCAATGCTCACAGTCTATATTTCTTTTGGTAATTTCAGGTAATTATTCTGTGCCTTTCATCAACCTTTAGGTGTCTACTCCAGCCTCTTCTGCTTTGCACCACCAACCACTTTACTTATTTACCCCCCCCCCCCCCCACCCCCCCGCCATCCTTCCTCTTCATTTTATTCCATTCCTTTTATTCTTGCAACATTTTCTTTAATTCTCCGCATTTACCTTTGCAGTTGCTCAGGTTTTATGACAGATCAATACAAAGTGTGGGAGTGACACAGCGGGTCAGGCAGCATCCCCGGAGAACATGGATAGGTGATGTTTCAGGTCAGGACACTTCCTCAGACTGAACTCTGAGATCCCGACCCAAAATCTAACCTACCTATGTTCTCCAGCGATGCTGCCTGACGGGCTGAGTTACTCCAGTGCTTTGTGTTTTTATTTTGTTTACTGGCACCTGCAGTTCCAGGTTTCTACCTTCACGAAAGACCATTTCCTGAATTGTGGATCTGCTGACTGTTGAGAATTATCAGAATAATCTGTTGGTATTTGGTACACCAAGTAAACTCTTTATCCCTAAACATGTACATTTTAATTCCCAAGGACTTGCATTTCAAAATATGACGAAGTGTGTGCACAGGCCAATGAAAGCCTTCACATTCACGAAGATGCCTAACTGAGAGGAGGTCACTGACCCAGTCAACATTGGGCATGAAGCACACAACCACATGAACCTAGAAATATAGAAAATAGGTGCAGGAGTAGGCCATTCGGCCCTTCATGCCAGCACCGCCATTCAATATGATAGTGGCTGATCATCCAAAATCAGTACCCCGTTCCCGCTTTCTCCCCATTTCCCTTGATTCCGTTAGCCCCAGGAGCTATATCCAACTCTCTCTTGATAACATTTCAGTGGTGGCACCAAAAAAGATATTATTGTAAGGGAAAGTCTAGTAAAGACCCATCTCCAAGCAACTGATACGGATATTTCCTGATAGACATATTTAGAAGTATGAGAGGAATGGATAGGGGAACCAATCAGAATATTTTTCCCAGAATGGAAATGTCAGAAGGCAACGTTTTAAAGAAGATGTGCAGGGCATGTTTCTTTACACAGAGGGTGGTGAGTGCCTTGAATGAGCAGCCAGTGGTGGTGATGGAGGCAGATATGATTGTGGCACTTAAGAGGCTTTTAGATAGGCACATAGATTTGCTGTGAATAGAGGGGTATAAAGGCAGATGAGATTAGCTATCTTGGCGGCATGCTTGGCACAGACATTGTGGGCTGAAGGGCCTGTTTGTGTGCTATACCTTTCTATGTTCTATGTTCTAACGGCAAATTTAGCTAAACACACCGATCCATCAGTGAACTTCCATCACTCAACTAACAATAGCCGTTATGAATCAGGACACCATCCTTTTACCTATATGCCATTCCACACACTCATGCATTTAGAACTACCCCAAAGCTCAAACCAATGCTTGCATGCATTCTCAGCTGTTCAGCCAGAACAAACACGATGATCAAATGCATTACAACACAGGAACGCACTTCCCTCCCTCCCTCTCGTAGGAGCGGGCACATATTCAGCTGCAGCAGCAGAATGACAAGGGGGAGGTCACCGTTGTGTGTTCAGCATTCGAGGATAAAGAGGGCTGGCCCCTACTGCCAGCATTAATAGAATATTAATAGCATTAATAGATAAGTATACGGACGGGAAGGGAATGGAGGGGTATGGTCTGAGTGCAGGTAGATGGGACTAGGGGAAAACAAATGGTCGGCACGGACTGGAAGGGCCGAGAGGGCCTGTTTCCGTGCTGTAATTATTGTATGGTTATATGATTATATGGTTAATAGAAGATGGTGAAGTTGGAACAATAATGTGAGGAGACATTTAGCTGAATGATCCCGGGCATTAGAGAGGACATTGTTGATGAGAACGAGCCTAGTTGATGGAAATGTCAAAGCCAGTCAACAACGCCATGCTCACGATGGACGGTGAGCTAACTGGGTAGTAATTAGTTAGATTGGATTTGTCCTACTTTTGATGAAGAGGACATCAACATTTTAAGGCATGCTGTCAAGACATGTACATTTAACTCTAAGAGTAATCAAGGTCAGATACTACTTTTGCTTCGACTTTCCAAGGATGAGAGGGTTTTCAAGAGAGAGTTAGACTTAACTCTTACGGCTAGGGAATCAAGGGATAATTGGGAAAAAGCTGGAACGGGGTACTGATTTTCTGATGATCAGCCATGATCATATTGAATGGTGGTGCTGGCTCGAAAGGCTGAATGGCCTACTCCTGCACCTATTTTCTATTTCTATGTTTCTATGTTTTGTAAATTGCCCCTGGTATGTAGGGAGTGGATGTGAAAGTGGGATAACATAAGAACTAGTGTCAATGATGATCGATGGTCATAGAGTCATAGTCATAGAGTAATACAGTGTGGAAACAGACCATTTGGTCCAACTTGCCCTCACCGGCCAACATGTCCCAGCTACACAAGTCCCAGCTATGCACATTTGATCCACATCCCTCCAAACCTGTCCCATCCATGTACCTATCTAACTGTTTCTGAAATGTTGGCATAGTCCCTGCTTCGACAACTTCCTCTGGCAGCTTGTTCCACACACCCACCACCCTCTGTGTGGGAAAAGTTACCCCTTTGATTCCTATTAAATCTCTTCTCCTTCACCTTAAACCTATGGTCCTTGATTTACCCACTCTGGACAAGAGACTCTGCAACTACCTGATCTATTCCTCTCGCGACTTGGTCGGCATGGGCTTGGTGAGCCAAAGGGCCGGTTTTCCATGCTGCATCTTTCAATCGGTCAAACTGATAAACTTCAGTGTGTATGGAGGAACTGCAGATGCTGGTTTAATCTGAAGACAGACACACAAAGCTGGAAGTAACTCAGTGGGTCAGACAGCTGCTGAGATAGACCCCGATGCTTGGTTGACTTTAGTTGTGGCCTCGCAGAATTATGCAGCACAGAAATAAGCCCCATTGAGTCCAAGCCAACGATCAAACATTTTCACTCATTCTACACTGAATCCACTTTATTCACCCAACAGATCCCCCAGTTCTTCCACGTTTATTTTCCATGCTAGAAGCCATTTTTAGTGGCCAATTGACCTCTAACCCATATGCCTTTGGAATAAGTGAGTAAAACCAGAGCACCTGGAGAAAATACACATGATAATGGGGGGGGGGGATGTGCAAAGTACACCCAGACATCATCGGAGGTCATGTGCAACAATGAGGCAATCACTCTACCAATACTCTATCTTAATTTATACTTTTGCGCTTCCATTTCTTTTCCCCTTGTACCCTCTGAAGAATCTTCCTTTCCATGGAAAATATGACTTCATTATTTTTAACCTGGTTTGTAATTCATCACACTAACCTCTGCTGCAATGCTTTTACCTGCACTGCAAGTGCATCTGTGTCCATTTGAAATATATTTTCTTCCCCAGTGTTATCTGCTCCCCCCAAACTCGTGCTGCCTGCAAATGTAATCCTTTGCCTTAGATTCTAAATACCAAATGAAGAAAATCAAGTGTAATGAATGTGAGACCACTTCTTTCCTTAAATGATTTATTTTTGCTCCCCATCACGGAAATATATATTTAATTTGTAGGAAGGAACTGCAGATGCTTGTTTAATCTGAAGATAGACACAAAAAGCTCGAGTAACTCAACGGGACAGGCAGCATCTCTTGAGAGAAGGAATGGGTGACGTTTTGGGTCATAGAAACATAGAAACATAGAAATTAGGTGCAGGAGCAGGCCATTCGGCCCTTCGAGCCTGCACCGCCATTCAATATGATCATGGCTGATCATCCAACTCAGTATCCTGTACCTGCCTTCTCTCCATACCCCCTGATCCCTTAAGCCACAAGGGCCACATCCAACTCCCTCTTAAATATGGCCAACAAACTGGCCTCAACTACCTTCTGTGGCAGAGAATTCCACAGATTCACCACTCTCTGTGTGAAAAACGATTTTCTCATCTCGGTCCTAAAAGACTTCCCCCTTATCCTTAAACTGTGACCCCTTGTCCTGGACTTCCCCAACATCGGGAACAATTTTCCTGCATCTAGCCTGTCCAACCCCTTAAGAATTTTGTAAGTCTCTATGAGATCACCCCTCAATCTTCTAAATTCCAGCGAGTACAAGCCAAGTCTATCCAGTCTTTCTTCATATGGAAGTCTGCCATCCCAGGAATCAGTCTGGTGAACCTTCTCTATACTCCCTCTATGGCAAGAATGTCTTTCCTCAGATTAGGAGACCAAAGCTGTACGCAATACTCCAGGTGTGGCCTCACCAAGACCCTGTACAACTGCAGTAGAACCTCCCTGCTCTTGTACTCAAATCCTTTTGCTATGAATGCCAACATACCATTCGCTTTCTTCACAGCCTGCTGCATCTGCATGCCTACTTTCAATGACTGGTGTACCATGACACCCAGGTCTCGCTGCATCTCCCCTTTTCCTAAATGGTCACCATTCAAATAATAGTCTACCTTCCTGTTTTTGCCACCAAAGTGGATAACCTCACATTTATCCACATTATACTGCATCTGCCATGCATTTGCCCATTCACCCAGTCTATCCAAGTCATCCTGCAGCCTCCTAGCATCCGCCTCACAGCTAACACTGCCCCCCAGCTTCGTGTCATCCGCAAACTTCGAGATGTTGCATTTAATTCCTTTGTCCCAATCATTAATGTAAGTTGTAAATAGCTGGGGTCCCAGCACTGAGCCTTGCGGCACCCCACTAGTCACTGTCTGCCATCCTGAAAAGGACCCGTTCACTCCTACTCTTTGCTTCCTGTCTGCCAGCCAGTTCTCTATCCACATCAATACTGAACCACCAACACCGTGTGCTTTAAGTTTGTATACCAATCTCTTGTGTGGGACCTTGTCGAAAGCCTTCTGAAAGTCCAGATATAACACATCCACTGCTTCTCCCTTATCCACTTTACTAGTTACATCCTCAAAAAATTCAATAAGATTCGTCAGACATGATTTACCCTTCGTAAATCCATGCTGACTTTGTCCAATTATTTCAACACTTTCCAAATGCGCTGCTATCTCATCTTTAATAATTGACTCTAGCAGTTGTTAGACTCTAGCACTACCGATGTTAGACTAACTGGTCTGTAATTCCCCGTTTTCTCTCTCCCTCCCTTTTTAAAAAGTGGGGTTACATTAGCTACCCTCCAATCCTCAGGAACTACTCCAGAATCTAAAGAGTTTTGAAAAATTATCACTAAGGCGTCTGCTATTTCTGGGGCTACTTCCTTAAGTACCCTGGGATGCAGCCTATCTGGCCCTGGGGACATCGGCCTTTAATCCATTCAATTTACCCAACACCACTTTCCGGCTAACCTGGATTTCACTCATTTCCTCCATCTCGAAACCCTTCTTCAGACTATTCAGGGGAAAGGGAAACTAGAGATATTGAATATATTTTTAATTATATTGCTTCCCCATTTCCCAAAACAGAGCGGAAAGTTTTTTTATACAGAGGGGTTAATATCAAGAGCTCGATGCCAAAGAGAGTGGTGGATACAATCATGACATTTAAGAAGCATTTGACAGGCACTTAACCAAGCAAGGCATAGAAGGGAACAGACCTAATGCGGAAAAATGGGATCAGTATAAATAGGCAAAAAAGTTGGAATGGACATGATAGGCCTGTTTCTGTGCAGCACAAACTCCATGCTGTGGAGAGCCAGCCTATTATGAAGGTACACAACACTGGAGCTTTATCAAAAACAACAAAGTGTCCATTTAGTTTCGCTATCATAACCAATATAACTCTGGGCATTTTCCAGAGGATTTATCATACTAAGTGTTATTATTACAACAGCTACTTTTAAGTTAATAATTAATAAATATTAAAAAATATACCATTTGGTAATTATTTAAAAGACGAACTGCGGATATATAGTCAAAGGTTTATTTTGAAAGATACTCTATGGAGGAACAAAGGTGTATAAATACTTTTGAGGTTCCGTCCGACTTAATTCATACCAGGTACAAACATGTTTGTCACAGTGCCTCTTCGAAGTCGTGCAAAAGTACACGTAAGGTAGATGCAAAAATTAGTGATATCATTCTGTGTTACGTAAGTTGCCTTACTGGGAATATACATCATAAGGAATGCTCAAGTGATACACCTGGTTTTACGGATCGTGTTACTGGAGCGCTCAAGTGCTCACTGCAAATTCCTGCAGGTGGTGCCTTCTGCTACGTGACAAAACAAATTAGGTCATGAACAATGAGTTGTGTCTCTCCCAGGGGGGCTAAAACATCCCACCAACTGTTTTTGACCTGCAGTTCATCATTGCCATTAGATAATGTTTGCATCATTTTATTTTGTCACTTTTTAATGAGGTAAGAAAACCAATGAGAACCAGAAGGGAAAGCTGTGTAAGAAAGAACTGCAGATGCTGGTTTAAATTGAAGGTAAACACAAAATGCTGGAGCAACTCAGCGGGACAGGCAGCATCTCTGGAGAGAAGGAATGGGTGACGTTTCGGGTCGAGACCCTTCTTCAAGCTGATGGTTTAAATATGAGCAGCACATCCAAGAGGAAGATGAATGAAGTAGGGTCTCAACCCGAAACATCACTTTTTCCTTTTCTCCAGAGATGCTGTTGCTCCAGCATTTTGTGTCTATCTTCAATGTAAACCAGCATCACATTGAACCATTGTATATTTCCTTAATCGTCATCTGGTTTGATCTGTTCTTCTCACACCTTACATGTTCTTTATATCCTTCCATATATCGTTTCCCTCTCCCCTGACTCAGTTTGAAGAAAGCTCAACCCAAAACGTCAACCATTCCTTCTCTCCAGAGATGCTGTGTGTCCCGCTGAGTTACTCCAGCATTTTGTTTCTACCTTCAGTGTATACCAGCATCTGCAGTCCCTTTCTACACATTTCTTCTGCAGTTCCTTCCTACACAGAAATATGAATGAAACAGTTGAAATTCAAATTGATTTTATGTGTACAATAACCAATTGGACAATCTGTATAAATAAGTTATGAGAGGCATGCATAGGGTAGACGATCGGAACCTTTATCCCAGCGAGGAAATGTCAAAGTCTAGAAGGCAGAGCTTTAAGGTGAGGGGCAACGTTTAAAGGAGATTGCAGGACAAGTTTTTTACACAGGGGGTGGTAGATGCCTAAACGTATTGCCAGGAGTGGAAGTGGAGGAAGATATGATGGCGGTAGTTAAGAGGCTTTAACATAGGCACGTGGATATGCAGAGAATTGAGGGATGTGAAACGTGTCCAGGCAGTCATAAGAAGGGTCTCAACCTGAAACGTCACCCGTGCCTTCTCTCCAGAGATGTTGCCTGTCCCACTGAGTTACGCCAGCATTTTGTATCTACATTCCAGACAGATGAGATTAGGTTATCTTGGCATCACGCACAGCACAGACATTGTGGGCCAAAAGACTTGCCCCTGTGTTGTACAGTTCTATGTTCTAACCAATGTTTACACTTTGGCTGAAGAAGGGTTTTCGGCCCGAAACGTTGCCTATTTCCTTCGCTCCATCGATGCTGCCACACCCGCTGAGTTTCTCCAGCACTTTTGTCTACCTTTACACTTTGGCTGTTGTTTATTGAAAATTGATGACATTTATTGTGGATGAATTGTATAGTATTGGGAAGATAAAATGCTTGGAGTTCAGCCAAGCCACATTAGAATCATCTAAATATGTTATGTTCTGAACTCACTCCCAGCCCTATTTTAAAATGGTTTTGCATAACTTTTTCAGATGTTACAATCTGATGCACCATTAACCTGTGTTTAGGAAGGAACTGCAGATGCTGGGAAAAGTACCGCAAAATATTGGAGTAATTCAGTGGGTCAGGCAGCATCTCTGGGAAAAAAAGGAATAGATGACGTTTTGGTCGGAACCCTTCTTCAGGCTCATCTCTGCAAAAAGGTTCTGACCCGAAATGGCACCATTAATGTGTACAGCTTTACTTTAACATTATTAACTACCACACTTAACATGGTTTCATATAATTTCAAAAGGTAATATAAAACATACAGAGAATTGCAGATTCATCCTGTTAATGTTTCTTATCTTAGCATGCCCCATGATAGCAGTCTTTCCACTTGCACACCATTTGGAAATAAGGTAAAAGATAATTTTAGTACAAATTTATTTTTTAAAAATTTGCAAAAAATATCTGGAAAAAGCATGTTTTCATTTAATCTGGCTAAATTTAGAACTAAAAAAACATTATTTTGAATTTATTGGTGAAAATTATGAAAGCAAGGTACTTCTGCTATATTTTAGAAATGAAACTAAACTTAAAAGCTGCTTGTGAAATATTAGGTCCAAAAAATAATTTTATAGATTCTTGAAATCTTGTAATCCAGGCTACATATCACATTAATATAAATAATAGTCACTTCATTTATCACCTTGCATAAATTTGAAAGAATTTTGTATCACATTACAAATGCCATTTTATTCTGTAAAATTCTGCTTATATAATTCCATTGAAAATTCCTTTTTTAGATATAATTTTATAAATAATTTCCATCTCCTGGATTTTTTCACTTTACCAAAACCTGTGCAGATCAGTTGACAGGAGAATCTGTGGACTTCTCTAACCTCTTCCTTCTTAATCTGAGTTTACCCACCTGCTTTAAAAAGATGACTGTCATCCCGGTGCAAAAGAACAATAAGGTAGCTTCCCTTAATGACGACTGTCCAGTGGTTTACCAGTTCACAAGTTATAGGAGTAGAATTAGGTCATTTGGCCCATCGAGTCTACTCCGCCATTCCATCATGGCCAAACTCTGCCTCCTAGACCCAGAGGGATCTAGAAGTACAAGTGCACACGGTTCCTTGAAGGTGGTGTCACAGGTAGATAGGGTGGGCAAAAAGGCTTTTGACACATTGGCCTTCATCAGTCAGAGTATTGAGTGTAGAAGTTGGGAAGTCATTTTGCAGCTGTGCAGTTAAGACTGTGGCCGCATTTAGGAATTGTGTTTAGTTCTGGGCACCTTGTTATAGGAAACATTTTGTCAAGCTGGAGAAGATTTACGAGCATGTTGCCAGGACTAAAGATTCTGAGCTGTAGGGAGAGGTTGAGTAGGCTGGGACTCTATTCCGTGGAACACAAGAGGATGAGGGTTGATCTTATAGAGGTGCACAAAATCATGAGAGGAATAGATCAGGTAGATGCACAGAGTATCTTGCTCAGAGTAGGTGAATCGAGGAACAGAGGACATAGGTTTAAAGGGAAAGTGAAAAGATTTAATAGGAATCGGAGGAGTAACCTTTTCATACAAAGGGTGGTGGGTGTGTGGAACAAGCTGCCAGAGGATGTAGTTGAGGCTGGGACTATCCCAACATTTAAGAAACATTTAAGAAAAGTACAGGCAGGTGGGACTAGTGTAGCTGGGACATGTTGGCCAGTGAGGGCAAGTTGGACCGAAGACTCTGTTTCCCACGCTGTATGACATTCCCACAACTCTATGATATTGTGACCAGATCTCAAACAGTGATGAACCAACGATTGAGAGCTTAGCAGTAAAATTAAGTAGCTGATCATTGGCTTCAGGAAGTGGGGTGCAGTACACGTCTATCTAAATCAATGATGCTCTAGTGGAGATGGTTGAGAGTTTCAAACTTCTCGATATAAATAACTCTTTGTCCTCATCAACCACATTGACACTACTGCCATGTAACTCATCAATGCCTCAACTTCAACATTACTTTAATGACTCTTACCAATTCCTACACATGCGCCATATAAAACATCCTATCCAGGTGCATCATAGGGCTTCTCCTCTGCCCAAGACTGCAAGATGTTGGGAATTCACCCCAGTCTGCCACACAAACCGCCCTAACATCTATTCTTCACACTGCCTTGGGGAAGCAGACAACACAAGTGAGGACCACTCACACTCCGCTCATTCTCCCTTCTACCCTCTCCTGTTAGGCAGGGGAAACAAAAGCTTGGAAGCACCTATCATCCCATTCAAGAACAGGCTCTTCCCCACTTTTCTCAGACTCCTGAAATAACCTCTTATGGGCCTAGGATGAATTCCCATTCTTGCTACTTCTTTGCGTATCTTTCATTCATTGTTCTATATCGCTCTCTATCATCAGCTATATCTCTCATTTCCCTTTCCTGTGACTTTCACTGAAGGGTCTCGACCCAAAACCGCTATCCATTCCTTCTCTCTAGGTAACTGCTTGTCCCGCTGAGTTACTCCAGCTTTTTGTGTCTATCATCCTATATCATCCCATTGTAGTTTAAAAAAAAAATCTGCACTTTCCCTGTTTCTGTAAAACTATATTCTACAGGCTGTTTATTTTCCCTTTTGCACTACTGATTGCTGATGAGGTTTTCCCTGTATCCTAGTGCATAGGACAAGAATAAACCAATCCCAATAACAATGAGTGAGCTTCTACATGTTTTAAACGGAATTGCAGGGCGGTGTCGGAGAATTAAATTATTTGCAGCCACTGAAATCGCCTACATTGCATAACTTTAGCCTCGCCTGTACACTGTCACATTATCCAGTTTACCCGATCAGCAATTGATTTACTACTAACAGCGCCACTTAGTGGCCTGATGAAGAATGAGCAATTCCAGCTGGAAATTATAGCAAGCAGTGACAAGCCAAGGACTTGAATTTTGAATACTGCATCCGCTGCTCCAGATGCCAGATGATCTATATCGGTGAGACCAAGCGGAGGCTTGGCGATCGTTTCGCCGAACACCTCCGCTCGGTCCGCAAAAACCAACCCGACCTCCCGGTGGCTCAGCACTTCAACTCCCCTCCCATTCCGCATCCGACCTCTTGGTCCTGGGCCTCCTCCACGGCCAGAGTGAGCAACACCGCAAGTTGGAGGAACAGCACCTCATATTCCGCTTGGGGAGTCTGCATCCTTTGGGCTTGAACATTGAATTTTCTCAATTCTGTTAACCCTTGCTCTCTCCTCCCCTTCCCACCTCTCCCTCAGCC
The DNA here is from genome assembly GCA_035221665.1 of Okamejei kenojei. Taxonomy (NCBI): domain Eukaryota; kingdom Metazoa; phylum Chordata; class Chondrichthyes; order Rajiformes; family Rajidae; genus Okamejei; species Okamejei kenojei. The sequence continues at coordinate 7,937,297 of CM069133.1, forward strand.
CTCGGGCCCTGGCATTCCTTCTATCTCTATCTCCCTCCCCCACCCTAGTCGCACTAGCTTCTCATTTTCACACCCCAAACAGCTTACAATGGCTTGTTCCCTTTATCATCGATACTTTTTTGCATATCTTTCATTCATTGTTCTTTATCTCTCCACATCACCGTCTATATCTCTCGTTTCCCTGATCCCTGACCAGTCTGAAGAAGGGTCTCGACCCGAAACGTCGCCTATCTCCTTCGCTCCTTAGATGCTGCTGCACCCGCTGAGTTTCTCCAGCTTTTTGTGTAACCCTTGAATTTGATTATCTGGTTACAGAAAAATCAACAACTATAACTTGTTGCATTATTATTGAAATATTCATTTGTTTTGTTTTGAAAATAATGACAAAACAAATGTTTTATTTATAATGGTCTCAGCAACAACATTACCTATTTATAAGTAACAAACAGATACTTTATTTCTAATTATATACCAAAACAAATTTACTGGCTTGCTTTTTCTCTTTTGTGCAAGCCAGTAAATTCAGTCTCTGTTAATATATATTCTCTGCTCTCCAAAATCAGGATAGTTTAGAATTAAAAAAATGAGAACAATGGAAGGCGTTCATGAGATTGTGAGAGGGATTAATAAGAGGATGGAGAAGGCCATAAAATCAAAAGGTCATGAGTGATATTAGAATTAGCCCATTTGGCCCATCAGGTCTACTCTGCCATTCAATCATGGCTGATCTATCTCTCCTTCCTAAATCCCATTCACTTGCCTTCTCCACATAACCCAGAACCAGAGGCCACAACCTTAGAATAAAGGGGAAGTCATTTAAGACTGAGCTGAGAAAAAACGTTTTCACCCAGAGAGTTGTGAATTTATGGAATTCCCTGCCACAGGGGGCAGTGGAGGCCAAATCACTGGATGGATTTAAGAGAGAGTTGGATAGAGCTCTAGGGGCTAGTGTAGTTAAGGGATATGGGGAGAAGGCAGGCACGGGTTATTGATAGCGGACGATCAGCCATGATCACAATGAATGTCGGTGCTGGCTCGAAGGGCCGAATGGCCGCCTCCTGCACCTATTTTCTATGTTTTCTATGTTTCTATGTTTCTAACCCCTGCAACACGTACTAATCAATACATAACTATGAAGCATAGTTTTAAGTTAATAGAAAAGGACATTACAAAAATAAAATATTTTTCTTTAATTGGAAGATCAAAATATTTGAAATTCTCACTTTTGTTGTCAGATGTTTAGTCACTGAGCAGATTGATTGACAAAGTAAGAGCACCTGTAATCCATGCTGAATTACATATTGCCCAATGCTAGGATCATAGAACATGGTCTATGTCACAATGTCTGTGCCGGACATGATGTCAAGACCAGCTCTTATCTATCTGTACCTAATCCATATCGCTCCATTCCCTGCATGTCCATGTGCCTATCCAACAGTCTCCTTATGAGCCTGTCCCACTTACGCAACTTTTTCGGTGACTGCCGGCACCTTTCATAGGTCGTTGCATGTCGCCGAAAATTTTCAACCTGCTGAAAATTCAGCAGCGACCAGAAAGACGCAATGACCCTTTGGGCGTCTGAGGAGACTATTCACGACCATACGGGCGACACCCTGGCGACATGTCGTGGGGCGAAGCCTGTACGGTCGTGAGTAGTCGCCCAAAGAGTCGATTGTACCTTGTTCTGGTCGCTAGTGGATTTTCAACATGCTGGGAATTCACCCGGCGACCTGCAACGACCTATGACGGGTGCCGGCAAGTCGCCGAAAAAAATCGCATAAGTGGGACAGGCCCATAAAGGCCCACAAACATCTGCAGTTCCTTCCTACACAAATTAAAAATGAAGTTACAGTTTTGTAAAGCATTGCTTCCTGATTCCACCTTCCACTGAATGCTAACATTCAAATCCATGAAGCATTTAGGATGGAAAATGCTATCTTGGCCTTTGGATTTGAATACAAGAGGATTTGAAAGCAAGAGTAAAGATGCATTATTAAAAAAAAAACCTTCTACCATGTTGTAGCAACACCTGGAGAAATTTGTACAGTTTTGATTTTTTTTCATTCAAGAGTTTAATTTTAATTTTAGTACATAGTGAGAATTCATCGGACTTGTCGTAGGAATGATGGGTTTGTTGAATTAAAAGAGAGTGGGTTACATCTATGTTCTTTTGAGTCTGGAATAATGAAAAGTGATGTCATTGAAATCTATATGATCCATACAGGGCTCACCAGACAAGATGCAGGGAGGAGGCTTTCTCTTGAGTCTAAAATCAGGGACCACAGTCTCAGAATATGGGATAGGCCATTTAGATCTCAGAGGGCAGTGGCTCATTGGAATTCTTCTCCCTGGAATGCCATGGAGAATCAAATTGAGTTTATTCAATACAGAGTTGAATAGATTTCTGGACGTTAGGGGAGTAAAAGGATATGGGAACAGCAAAGAACATTGTATTAAGGCAAGTAAGTAAGTAAGTAAGTACATTTTATTTATATAGCACGTTTAAATCAACTCGCGTCGAAACCAAAGTGCTTTACATAGAAGATTAAATAATTAAGTTTCCATACATCCATAGAAATATTAAAAAAAAATAAAAATGACGCAACACATTATAGAATTCAACACGAACATTCCCCCACAACAGAATCAACATTTTCCACTGTGGGGAAAGTCATCAGAAAGTTCAGTCCTCTTCCTCTGTGATCACCCGAGGTCGGGGCATATTTGGGGCCTCCGCAGCCAGTCTGATGTTTTCAGGCCCTCTTGCCGGGAAGATGGAACTCCGGCTCCGGGTGAACACTCCTCAGCGGCTTGGAATGTCTGGAGCGGCCGCACCCTCCCCAGAGACTGCGACACCCCTAGTCCTCAGGCCGCGCTGGTTGGAGCTTCGACTCTGCCGATCTCGGATCCCAGGCTCCATGGTGTTTTAAGTCCAGCGCCGCCCGCGGCTGGACGCCTGCAGCTACAGATCCTCAGATGTTGGAGTCGGCGCTCACAGCACTCCAGAGCTTACTGCACGGCAATCCAGGTAGGGCATCACCCGCTCCGTGATGGTGTCCCAGCACTTGTGCCGCCAGGACACGCTGCTCCGGCCCGATGGTAGGCCGCGGGTAAGGGGCGAAGAAGCAGCTTGAGGGAAGCCGCCTCTCCGACCAGGTAGGGACTTAGAAATAAAGTTTCCCCCTTCCCCTTCACCCACCCACCACATAAAAGAAGACCTCCAACAAACATTTTGGTTTTAACAGGACAAAAAATAAAAAATAAAAAAGGGTGAAAGGACGGACTGCAGGCAGAGCAGCCATACACAACGGTGCCCCACTCCTGCAGTCCGCCATCTTGTTGGTGTAGGACGCTGGTTAAAAGCTGGAGTAACTCAGCGGGACAGGCAGCATCTCTGGAGAGAAGGAATGGGTGGCGTTTCTTGTCAAGATCCTTCTACATTCTGAAGAAGGGTCTCGACCGAAACGTCACCCATTCCTTCTCTCCAGAGATACTGCTTGTCCCGCTGAATTATTCCAGCTTTTTGTGTCTATCTTCAGTTTAAATCAGCATCTGCAGTTCCTTCCTACACATTGTATTAAGGTAGATTCAATATGATCAATGAATGCAGCTAATTCAACAGGTCAGAACGATGACTCCTCCAATAAATCTTGTTCTTATTTTTTCAAGTGTTCTAATTATTATCAGTTTAACACTTATTTACATTACTGACTGCTGTTATATATGTTGGTTGGATATTTAGTGGCAACTTGTTGGTTTATTTTTAGGTATTTCAACTCCGTCATGTTATGCGAATGATCTATTTTTCTCTCCTTTGGTCAGCCAATTTCATGTTCCAAATTTCATCAGCCAACTTAGTTAAATTATCCATATCACTGTACTGTTTCTGAACTGCTTCCTCTAAGTTGAAACATTTGCGCAATCGGACTTCCTTTACCTCTCTAGATTCTTAATTACCATAGTGGGTGTCAGGGAAAATCACTTCTGTCAATGACAGTTATTGTAAATTCACAAATTTACTAGCAAGGATAAAGGATTCAAGTCATGATTTTTTTAATTTGTTGGTGTGGCTACACTTAGACTACTATATGCAGTTCTCGTCACAGAGCTATAGGAAGAATGTTATTAATGGAAAGGGTCTGGAAAAGAATCACCAGGCTGTTACCTGGGCTTGCAGGCTTGAGATATAGACTGGGACATTTTTCTTTGGAGAATATGAGGTTGAAGTTTGACCTTATTGAGATGTACAAAATCATGAGGGTTATAGATAATGTGGACACTCACTGTCTGTTTCCGAGGCTGAATGGTTCTAAATTTAGGGGACATTGGCTTAAGGTGAGATTTGGCAACCTTTTCACTCAGTGTATAGTCCATATCTGGAATGAGACATTTGGATAGATATTTAAATAGCAAGCGTTTAGTGGACTAAGGGCTAAATGCAGGAAAGTGGGAGTGGCATAGTATGCCAAAAATGGTTGTCATAGACAAGTTGGGCTGAAAGGCCTGTTTCAGGGCCGGATTTAGATGAAGAGAGGCCCTAAACTATTTCACATGTGAGCCCCCCCCCCATCGCCCACCCCCACGACTAGAGGACCATGACTACCCGACAGTGACAGTGTGACACTTTTAGATCATACTGTATGTTGTCATTAAACAGTTGGTTTTAAAATACATATTGGATTCACCGCGGAGCGGGCGATGCTTTACCTGGATCGCCGTTTGAAGCTCTGGAGTGTTGGGCCTGCTGCTTCAACATCATGGAGCTGTGGTTTGCGGAGCTCCCAGCCTCGGGCCGCGCTGATTTCAACATCGTGGAGCCCTGGGAACCCTTTGCCGAGGGCCGCCAGTGTGAATCTCCGCCCAGCTCAGCCTGTGGACTTCGGGAGCAGCAGGCTCCGGTAGGAAGTGGCCGATTCGGAAGTCCAAGCCGCTGAGAATGTTCTCGCGTTCCGACGTCGGATGGTGACCCCAAATTTCATTGCACCAATTGGTGCATGTGACAATAAAGGGCCTGTCCCAGCAGCATGCAACTCTATGCGATGAGCGTGACCTAACGTGGTCGCTTGAGCCGTCTGGCGTTGCGGGGCCGGTCCCACTTCGATCGCCGGAACCGTGCCGAATTGTGCGGAGTTCATCCCGACATCGTGCGGGGCTCCGAAAAACTGACCACGTTCAAAAATCCCGCGCGGCAACGGCTTTTCGGCTCGCAGTTGCCTTGACACATTACACACCGCCTCGATGTCGTGCCTCCGTGACCCTCTGTGTGTGTGCCTCCGTGACCCTCTGTGTGTGTGCCTCTGTGCCCCTCTCTGTGTGTGCCTCTCTGTCCTGGTGAACTTACCTTTAAGACTTCGCTCCAAGTTCGCCTCACTTTGCTCCACGTTGCGCCACTCACCCCATCTCCGCGCGGTCCCCGCTGCCGGTTTGGTCGCGCTCTTCGCATGCTGTTGGGAACGGCCCTGTACAGGGATCACCCGACCTCCGCGCGGCCCTCGCTGCCGGTTTGATTGAGCTCACCGCATGGAGTCGGATGCTGGTAGGCCAGGCCCTTAAGTGTCTCTTGAATTGAATGTGGAATATTAAGAAATAAAGAAACTACAAATACGCTAAGAGCAAAAATGTTTTTTTCTCGCTCATAGCAAAATCAACCAGAAGTTCACTAAGATCTGTTTGTCTAAGTTTGTCACTCTCAATGCACAGAATGCTCAGTGCAGCCAACCTCTCTTGAGACATTGTGGACCTTTAATTCATTTTAAATTCTTTTGAGCCTTGGAAAAGACCTCTCTCCCGAGCAGTTGGTGACCATTAAGCTAACAAACAGCCGCAAGATTGCTTCCACATTTAGAGAAAGCCATCTGAATTGTTTCCTTGTATATTATTTGATAAAGGTCTGTATGAGACAGAGAGTGCTCTTCTGTATGCCTATGGCTTTGTCTCACATACGAGTGAAAGTGCAAAAGTTCATCTGTAAGTTCCAGGTCAACATCTTCTGGGTATGCTTCCATCAACACCTTGCTGAATTTCTTGCTTAGATGTTGTCAGATTAGTAAGGAAAACTGTTGTACAACTTCAGTGTACACAATACCTCTTCTTTTTAAATTGGTTTCAAGTGCATCTAGTATAGGAATAAAGGATTTTATCCTAAACTTATCTCTTGAAGAGAGTTTATCTAAAGCATCAGGACCAGGTGCACTTCCATCATTTGCTTGCCATTTCCTTACTCTTTGTCTCCCTGTGACAGTGGAGGGGTGGTGGGTGGTCAGGGGGTAGGGCGGTATGAGGACTATAGTGTGGGTGGGGAAGAGCTGGAGTCACATGGTTTGAGGGGAATGGGAAAGACCCAGTGGAACAGCCACTGAGTTGGGGGGACTAGCATTAGGACCCAGGGGAGTGGGAATCTGCAGCGTAGAGCTCCTCTAGTATCTTTGGTGGAAACTTCAGGCCCGGTGATGAGTCCATGCTGCAGGTGAGGCGACGGCTGCGAGCTGCTGGAGGGCGGTGGAGTGGCGAGGAAAGCGTGGGAGGTCCCGGTGGGTGGATGGTCGGTGGGGCAGCGAGGTTCGACGGGTCCGGTGGGGCGGCAAGGTGAATCCGCCCCAGGTGCAGTGGCGAATTTGGTCGGCCCCCTATGCGGCGGCGAATTGGGAAGGCCCCCCGTGCCGCGGCGAATTGGGAAGGCCCCCCGTGCGGCGGCGAGGTGTGTAGGCGCCCCGTGCGGCGGCGAGGTGTGTAGACCCCCTGTGTGGCGGCGAGGTTCGACGGGTCTGGTGGGGCAGCGAGGTGAGTCCGCCCTAGGTGTGGTGGCGAATTGGGAAGGCCCCCCGTGCGGCGGTGAATTGGGAAGGCCCCCCATGCGGCGGCGAGGTGTGTAGGCCCCCCGTGTGGTGGCGAGGTTCGACGGGTCTGGTGGGGCGGCGCAGTGAGTCCGCTCCAGGTGCGGTGGCGAGGTGTGTAGGCCCCCTGTGCAGTGTCGAGGTGAGTCCGCCCCCCGTGCGGCGGTGAGGTGTGTAGGTCTCACGTGCAGCGGCGAGGTGTGTAGGCCCCCCATGCGGCCGCGGGGGAAAAGGCTTAAATAAACTACATAACTTTTCCGTTGTCCTGCACTTCCAATGATCCAAGGATCTGTGAAGCAACTTCCTCTCCACAAGAAATATAGACCTCACCTGCATTTTAATCCCTCCCCACCTCTACCCCTCTCCCCCGCGTTTTTATAGATATGTGAAGAGAAAGAGGTTAGTTAAAACAAATGTAGGTCCCTTGCAGTCAGAAACAGGTGAGTTGATCATGGGGACCAAGGATATGGCGGACCAATTGAATAACTACTTTGGTTCCGTCTTCACTAAGGAAGACATAAATAATCTGCCTGAAATAGCAGGGGACTGTGGGTCAAAGGAGGAATTGAGTGAAATCCAGGTCAGTCGGGAAGTGGTGTTGGGTAAATTGAATAGATTAAAGGCCGATAAATCCCCAGGGCCAGATAGGCTGCATCCCAGAGTACTTAAGGAAGTAGCTCAGGAAATAGTGGATGCATTAGTGATAATCTTTCAAAACTCTTTAGATTCTGGAGTAGTTCCTGAGGATTGGCGGGTAGCAAATGTAACCCCTCTTTTTAAGAAGGGAGGGAGAGAGAAAACGGGGAATTACAGACCAGTTAGTCTAACATCGGTAGTGGGGAAACTGCTAGAGTCAGTTATTAAAGATGGGATAGCAGCACATTTGGAAAGTGGTGAAATCATTGGACAAAGTCAGCATGGATTTACAAAAGGTAAATCATGTCTGACGAATCTTGTGGAATTTTTCGAGGATGTAACTAGTAGCGTGGATAAGGGAGAACCAGTGGATGTGGTATATCTGGACTTCCAGAAGGCTTTCGACAGGGTCCCACATAAGAGATTAGTATACAAACTTAAAGCATACGGTATTAGGGGTTCAGTATTGATGTGGATAGAGAACTGGCTGGCAAACAGGAAGCAAAGAGTAGGAGTAAACGGGTCCTTTTCAGGCAGGCAGTAACTAGTGGGGTACCGCAGGGCTCAGTGCTGGGACCCCAGCTATTTACAATATATATTAATGATCTGGATGAGGGAATTGAAGGCAATATCTCCAAGTTTGCGGATGACACTAAGCTGGGGGGCAGTGTTCGCTGTGAGGAGGATGCTAGGAGACTGCAAGGTGACTTGGATAGGCTGGGTGAGAGGGCAAATGTTTGGCAGATGCAGTATAATGTGGATAAATGTGAGGTTATCCACTTTGGTGGCAAAAACAGGAAAGCAGACTATTATTTAAATGGTGGCCGATTAGGAAAAGGGGAGATGCAGCGAGACCTGGGTGTCATGGTACACCAGTCATTGAAAGTAGGCATGCAGGTGCAGCAGGCAGTGAAAAAAGCGAATGGTATGTTAGCTTTCATAGCAAAAGGATTTGAGTACAGGAGCAGGGAGGTTCTACTTCAGTTGTACAGGGTCTTGGTGAGACCACACCTGGAGTATTGCGTACAGTTTTGGTCTCCAAATCTGAGGAAGGACATTATTGCCATAGAGGGAGTGCAGAGAAGGTTCACCAGACTGATTCCTGGGATGTCAGGACTGTCTTATGATGAAAGACTGGATAGACTCGGTTTATACTCTCTGGAATTTAGGAGATTGAGAGGGGATCTTATAGAAACTTACAAAATTCTTAAGGGGTTGGACAGGCTAGATGCAGGAAGATTGTTCCCGATGTTGGGGAAGTCCAGGACAAGGGGCCACAGCTTAAGGATAAGGGGGAAATCCTTTAAGACCGAGATGAGAAAGACTTTTTTCACACAGAGAGTGGTGAGTCTCTGGAACTCTCTGCCACAGAGGGTAGTTGAGGCCAGTTCATTGGCTATATTTAAGAGTGAGTTGGATGTGGCCCTTGTGGCTAAGGGGATCAGAGGGTATGGAGGGAAGGCAGGTACGGGATACTGAGTTGGATGATCAGCCATGATCATATTGAATGGCGGTGCAGGCTCGAAGGGCTGAATGGCCTACTCCTGCACCTAATTTCTATGTTTCTATGTTTCTATGTTTAGATCTCAAGGCCCTAAGCTTAAACTTGTCTAGCTTATACGTAAATCCGGCCCTGCCAGTTTCCGAGCTGTATTGGTCTTTGATTCTATGACTTTAACAGCCTAAATTCTCTTAAATTTATCCTGATTTAAGATGGTAGAGCTGCAGCCTCTCTCTTTGTACACTCTCTCTGTGACCACAAGGGATTCTTCCAGGTGCTCCAATTTCCACCCACATCTCAAAGATGTACAGGTTTGTAGGTTAATTGGACTGCAAATTATCCCTAGTGTGTAGGGAGTGGATGCATAAATGGGATAATGTGTGAATGGGTGATCAGTGGTCGGCGTGGACCCTGAAGGGCCTGTTTTCATGCTGCATCTTAGAACTAAACTAAAACAAAACTGAAGACTTTTTGCTTTGGAACTTCTGTCTAGTACGTCATCAGCTCAATGTTGAGAGGGTCATAGAAGATCATAGAATCTTACAGCAGGGAAATAAGCCCTTCAGCTCAACTTGATAGACATGTCCCATCTACACTCGTCTCATCTGCCTGCATTTGGCCCATATCCCTCTAAACATGTCCTATCTATGTAAAGCAGTTCAAAGAATAAAAACCCTCAACCTGTTCTGGGAACCAAGGAAGGTCAATAAATAATGCTGTTACCTGGATTCAACAAGAAATTAAAGGAACAATAGCAAAGCAATGCCATCTACCTCACTCAACAACAATAGTTTGGCCTTTACTGTAAGTACTTTAAATTTTATCCTGGAAGGGAATGAACAGCATTGAATGAGTAACCACTTCCCAACAACAGAATGCTTCATGAAGAAACAAGTTATAATCTCCCCATTGACATTATTGTTCCTTTTATTCAAATTTTTTGGAATATCTAGCTGGCATGCCGACATTTTAACGTAACCTGTATATCTGACTCATAACTTGTATCACTGGACCGGACTTGCAAGAACACACCATTTTACTGCAGAAGTGTTGTGCATTGTGTAGTCACTTCAAGGCAGATTGCTGGACTGCATCTGTACCTTTCCTTAAAAACAACAGGCCATCGGCAATTGTGATTTATTTTACCCCTGATCACACTGAGTGTAGCTAAAGTCCCAGAATGCCCAAGAACACAATGGTTAAATCACTGAGTTAGTATCCCGAGACCTGGAGTAATAATCCAGAGAAACTGGTTTAAATCCCAACATGGGATTTGAATTCAATTAAGTAAATAAAATAGAAAAACACAGCACCAATCCTGAAGACCATGAAACTGCTGAATTGTAGTAAAAATCGATTTGATTCACTAAGGAAGAATTCACTCTGGATCCTTGTTTATCAGTTTATTTGTGACAAGGTGTATTGAGGGTAGTTTACGGCAAAGAAAAACAAAGCCCGAGTCAGGCTCTGAGTGGTTAATGAAACAGAATACATTTCTATACATAAAGATATTCATGAGAGGAATAGATCGGGTAGATGCACAAAGTCTCTTGCCCAGAGTAGGTGAATCGAGGACCAGAGGACACAGGTTTAAGGTGAAGGGGAAAAGATTTAATAGGAATCTGCGGGGTCATATTTTCACACGAAAGGTGGTGGATGTATGGAACAAGCTGCCAGAGGAGGCAGTTGAGGCTGGGACTATCCTAACATTTAAGAAACAGTTAGACAGGTACATGGATACGACCGGTTTGGAGGGATATGGACCAAACACGGACAGGTGGGACTAGTGTGGTTGAGACATGTTGGCCAGTGTGGGCAAGTTGGGCCGAAGGGTCTGTTTCCACACTGTATCACTCTATGACTATGGCTCTAAAGGGTGGAGTGAAATTAAAAATGAAATTATCAAAATAAAGAGAGATCATGAGAAGAATACTGGCAAAAAAAATACAAAGAGAATCCAAATATATTTAATCAGTATTTAAAGAACAAAAATATTATTGACGAAAGAGGCAGAGGCTAAAGATATGGGTAATCTTTTTGTGATTATTTTCTCAATAGAGAGAAATTAAGATGATATTGTAGTTAGGCTGAACAAACATTAGATGGGTTAAATATAGTCAGAGTGATCAGGGGTTTATCATCTGTGAAAATACATACACATTATTGCAGGCTCACTGGGAGCGGATCCATGTACCAAGTTCGACTGTTAGTGTTGGAAGTGTGGGCTGAGTGTGTGGCCAGAACTAGAATCAGGAGCATGGGTAGGGTTTCGAGTCGGAGGGATTGGAATGTGGCCCAGAGTAGGAGCTGGAGTCAGAGCAGGGACACCAGGGGTAAGGAAAAGGGCAGAGAGGCACAGACAAACTGAAACATACACTGAAGTTATTGTACTGCAGTGAATCTTTATGTTAATATATCATTGCAGGCATAATATTGTTGTCAGGAATCTTAGGAGTACACGCATGTTTTTGTTATCCATATTAAATCTGTGTCCCTTTCCCTTGTGAATAATGAGAGCTTGTAACTCACCAGACCTAAGTGAAATGTGTCATCCTGTTGTCGAGAGAAGCAAGGAGGAAATTAAAGACACACTGACTAGAACGTTTCAAGCCTCCTGGGCTACAGGAATGATGTTAGGAGATACTAATATTGTATCCTTGTTGCAAATGGGAGGAAAATACAAAACGATCAACTACAGGCCAATTTGTTCAACTTTGACAGGGTAAATTATGTCAATCCTTTCTATTGGACAGTATGAACATTCAGTGGGAAAGATGTAGATTAATCAGACATAAGCAGTATGTATTTATTAAGGAAGTTCATGTCTGAATAACTTCCTCCATGAAGGCTGGGACTCCGTGCCTGGATGCCTGACATCTATTTGTGATCTAAACTTAAATGCAAGTTTAAGGTAATGTTTGCAAATGATGCAAATATTGACTGCATCATTGATAGTAAGAAAACAGTGCTTTATAATGCAGGAAGTGGAATGGTAAATTATATATATAGTTCTAGATTCACACCACACGGAAACAGGACCTTCAGCCCCGTTCTTCCATGCAGACTAAGATGTCCTATCTAAGTTAGCCCTATTTGCCCAAGTTTGGCTCATATCCTTCTAATCCTCTACTAGCCATGCACCTGTCCAAATATCTTTGAATGTTGTTATAGTTCCTGCCTCAATTACTTCCTCTGGCCACTTGTTTCCTCTGTGTGAAGGTTCCCTCTCACCTTAAACCTCTAGTCCTTGAATCCTCTACCCCGAGAAAGAGACACTGTGCATCCAACCCTGTGATTGTATACACCTATATGAGATCATCCCCCTGGCCTCCAGCGCTCCGAGGAATAAAGTCCTAGCCCACCCAACCTCTCCCTTTAGATCAGGCCTTTGTGGCTTGGCAACGTCCTCGCGAATCTACTCAGCATCCTTTACAACTTAATGACAATTTTCAAAAGCAGAGTGAGCAAGTCTGAATACAGGTTATGTTTAGGCTTAAGTTTATTATTGTCGCGTGCACCAAAGCGAAAAGCTTTGTTTTGCATGTAATTCAATCAAATCAGATAATACAATCTGGTGGCAGATCTATCTGCACAGTGGTGCAGAGATAGAGTTGCTGCCTTACAGCACTTTCAGTGCCAGAACCCCAAGTTTATCCCGCCTATGGGTGCCATCAGTGAGAAGTTTGTACATTCGCCACGTAATCGCGTGGGTTTTCTCCATGATCTTTGGTTTCCTACCACACCCCAAAGATGTACAGGTTTGTAAGTTAATTGGCTTGGTATAAATGTAAATTGTCCCTAGTATATGTAAGATAGTATTAGTGTGCGGGAATTGCTTGTTGGCATGGACTCCGGTAAGCCAAAGGGCCTGTTTCCGCACTGTATTTATAAATTAAACTAAACTCTCATTGAATACTATTGTCTAAACTCAAGTACGATAGGTAGCGCAAAGGGGAAGATACAGAGTGTAGAATATAGCTCTCAACATTGTAGTGCACTAGTTCCACAGACAAAAGTCCAAAATGCGCAATGAGGTAGAGATGAATCTGACAGTAGCCTAGCTTATGGAAGGAACAGTCAGTAGCCTGATAATAGAAGGGAAGAAGTTGTTCCTCATTTTGGTGGAACATGCTTTCAAACTTCTATATTTTCATATGGGTGGCCTCACAAACATTTTGTACATCATAACGTAACTTCCCAACTTACATACCTGACTGCTGAAGTCCTGTGGCCCAACAGTAGAGTAAATAGGGTGCTTTAAAAATTAAGTGGCTGTGCTTGACCAAAGTTCCAGACACCCCAGGTGGTGAATCTGTGGAATTCTTTGCCACAGAAGGCTGTAGATGCCAAGTCAGTATGTTTAGGGCAGAGATAGATAGATTCTTGATTAGTACGGATGTCAGAGGTTATGGGGAGAAGGCAGGAGAATGGGGTTAGGAGGGAGAGATAGATCAGCCATGGTTGAATGGCAGAGTAGACTTGATGGGCCAAATTGTCTAATCCTGCTCCTATCACTTATGATTTTATGACCTCCTAGAAACCATAGAAACATAGAAACATAGAAAATAGGTGCAGGAGTAGGCCATTCGGTCCTTCGAGCCTGCACCGCCATTCAATATGATCATGGCTGATCATCCAACTCAGTATCCCGTACCTGCCTTCTCTCCATACCCCCTGATCCCTTTAGCCACAAGGGCCACATCTAACTCCCTCTTAAATATAGCCAATGAACTGGCCTCAACTACCTTCTGTGGCAGAGAATTCCAGAGATTCACCACTCTCTGTGTGAAAAATGTTTTTCTCATCTCAGTCCTAAAAGATTTCCCCCTTATCCTTAAACTGTGACCCCTTGTCCTGGACTTCCCCAACATCGGGAACAATCTTCCTGCATCTAGCCTGTCCAACCCCTCAAGAATTTTGTACGTTTCTATGAGATCCCCCCTCAATCCTCTAAATTCTAGTGAGTACCAGCCGAGTCTATCCAGTCTAGACCTCTCCAACTTGCAGAATGGGCTATAAATATTAAGAGAACGCTACGCCCACAGCATGCAAAGCCTTTCAATTTTCCATCTAAAAACATAGGTAGAAATTGGTTTCATGTGTTCAACATCTGAACAGTTGCATGGCAGTGTGTTGGAGACTCAGCCCTGGGCTTCTTGTCAGTAAAAGTATATATTATTTTGAGGTGTGCTTGTGGTTTATTAGTGGAGAAATAGCCCTATATGGAAAGGCAACAATGGCGAGAAGCTGCATGCAGGAGGATGTTGAGGCTAACCTTGCAAAAGCTGCAGAAAAGTTAAGAAATATCTTTGCACAGCCCACATAGGATGAAAAACCATGTACAGTAGTTAAAGCAACCCCTGAATCTGCAAGATGTGAGCTTTGTGTCATAGCTGATTGAGAAGTCTGTAAGTAACAAAAGTGCATTGTCATTTCAGATGTTCAGAACCCAATTCCAGCATTACAGCAAAGGCCTGTGAACAGGATTTCACACTCCCCTGTGTGATTTGATAATATAAACACTTTTATTTGGTCCCAACATAAACTGTTGACTTAACCATTTATTTGAATCTGAGTCCTCTCCTTGAAAAAGCTGATGAGCCTCTATCAACTGCAAAAATTCAACATTGAGATCAATGCTTTTTTTTCTGTTGGTTAGAGGCAGTAAAGGATATGGAATAAAGGGAGATGAGTCTGAAGAAGGGTCTCGACCGGAAATGTTACCCATTCCTTCTCTCCAGGGATGCTACCTGTCCCGCTGAGTTACTCCGGCTTTTTGTGTCTATCAAAGGGAGATGAATGTGGCACATATCAGCTATGATGAAATTGAACAATGGAACAAGCTCAAGAGGCTAAATGGCCGACACTTCCAGGGTTCCCCTTTGGCATTATGGGTTGAAGAAGAAGTGGACGTCCAAGGAAGATGACGAGCATTGGTATCTTTAATCTCCCAGGAAATTAAGGAAACATAGGAGAAACAATGGAAAACTGAACCATGGTTAGGCCATTTGGCCTTTGAATTTGCTCCACCATTCAAAGCAATCATTGATCTCAATGCCATATTGCTTTTTCACACCCCTTGATTCCCTTTGCGTCTTGAAATCTATCCATCTCCTTCTATTTATTTACTCACCTTCATAGAATTCTGTGATTGACTATTGCAGTAGTTCACTACTCCCTGAATGAAAACATGTATCTTCATCTCAGACCTAAATGTCTTACTTACCCTATATCATGAGAATGTGCCCCCTTGTTTGCTGCAACGAAGCCAGGTGACGCATTTATAGACAACGAGACAAGGGGGATGCGTTGGGTCCTGTCCCCTCAACACGCGGTTGTGTGAGGGGGGGGGGGGGTTGGGGGGCTGGCCTGCAGCACACTAACTACCAACCCCCCCACACACACTAACCACCCCCCCACACACACACTAACCACCCCCCCCACACACACACACACTAACCACCCCCCTTGATATTATATTAATATTATTCATTGCCGCCTTTTACCCCATCCCCGCCCTATTTCGAGGGGCAGAGAGAGTGTGGCAGAGAAAGAGAGAGAGGGAGAGGGGGGTAGGGAGGGGGGGAGAAAGGGGAAGTGAAGGAAGGGGGGGAGAGGTTGGGGAAGGGGGGAGAGGGGGTGGAGAGGGGGGCCGGAGAGGGTGGGGGGGGGACAGGAAGGGGTAAAGGAGAGGAGAGGGGGAGAGGAGAGGGGGAAGACGGGGGAGGAGAGGGGGAGGAGAGGGGAAGAGGAGGGGGGAAGGAGGGGGGAGAGGAGGGTGGAAAAGGGCGAGTTGGGAAGAGAAGGAAGGAGAGGGGAGGGGAGAGGAGAGGAAGGGGGAGGGGGAGAGAGAGGGAGAGGGTGGACTTGAACTTGGCCAGCGGGCGGAGTGGACGGTGCTGACTGCTAATGGGCGGTGGGCCTCCGCAGCTCTCGGGACCTCTCTGGACTTGCGAGACCTTGCGGAACCTTGCATGACCCCTCTGAAGCCCTTGGAAGCCCTGTTCAGCGGGGGGGGGGGGGGGGGGGGAGGGGGGTTATATAATCCAGAGCCCTGGGAGGGGGAGGAGGATGGGGCGCTCCGGCTGGCCGGCCGAATGCGAGTTACGCAGGAGGGTTACGTAACTCGCAGCTCGTGCAAATCAAAGCCCAGCAGGCTGTGCGTTGAAAATTCTACGCAGCTCGCCGCGAGGAGCAGAGGCATTGTGACATCATCCAGCTCGATTCAGCTTGTTAGATTTAAAAAAGATCTCAGATTGGTGAACAATTTTAGTAAAAAACTTGGGAAATATTGAATCAAATTTTCAGACAAGGCCATTTTCGAGATCATGAGGTAAATCTCTACCGGAATATGTAAAAATTTCACCATTAGCGCGTCGGGTTTTCGAGGAGATGTGAATCACAGACAAACAAGACACACACAAATAAATACATCTACATCCAAGATCAGAGGTTTCAATAAGATCTCCTCTCATCCTTCTAAATTCCAGAGTATACACCGAGTTTGCACCGACCAGCGATCCCCGCACAATTACATTATCCTACAAACACTGGGGACAATTTTACCTTCATACATTCACACCGAGCCAATTAACCTACAAACCTGTGCGTCTTTGGAGTGTGGGAGGAAACCGAAGATTTCGGATAAAACCCGTGCAGGTCACAAGGAGAACGTACAAACTCCGTACAGACAGCACCCATAGTCAGGATCGAAACCCGGGTCTCTGGCGCTGCAAGCGCTATAAGGCAGCAACTCTACCACTGCTCCACCGTGCTGCCCTATGGTACGAGACATGGAGGGGACTGCAGATGGTAGTGTTCCCTTGTGCTTACTGTCCTCATCCTCCTTGTTGGTGGAGGTCACGGGTTGGAAAGTGCTACAGATGTAGCAAGATTAACTATATGCTGAGGATTTTGTCATGGAAGCTATTAAAGCAACTGTGAGCCAGTGGTGAATGGAATGAATGCTTAGAGTGCTCAGTGGCATATCATTCTAGTGAGTTTCTTTGGTCTGGATGGTATTGAGTTTCTTGAATGTCCCCTGGTTTTTGAGCTACAACCATCCCGCTGCAGTGCAGAATGCGCCAAAGTCGCCTATGCCATCTCCCTGCTGTCAGGACGTGCTTCACCCTGGGGTGCAGCTGCCTGTGAGAGGCAGCTAGACCTCTGACAGGACTTTGCCCGTTTTTCGGCTGAGCTGAGAAAGACTTTCGACCACCCTTTGGTCGGAAGAGAGGCAGCCCGGAGGATGCTGCATCTCCGCCAGTGGGTACACTCTGTTGCTGATTAGGCAATTGATTTTCAGATCACTGCTTTAGAGAGAGGTTGGCGTGATACCGCTCTGCTCAGTGTCTTCATCCATGGCCTCAATGAGAAGGATGAGTTGGATGCGCTGATTGATTTAACCATCCGGATAAATAACCGG
Source organism: Okamejei kenojei (assembly GCA_035221665.1). NCBI lineage: Eukaryota > Metazoa > Chordata > Chondrichthyes > Rajiformes > Rajidae > Okamejei > Okamejei kenojei. The sequence goes on from CM069133.1 coordinate 7,954,692, forward strand.
CTCCAAGAGCGAAAGAGAGACAAGGAATCAACAGCTCTCAAACAGTGCCCTTCCCATCACACCCCTCTCGTCATAGTGAGCCGATTGTCTCACTTCCCTTCGGAAGATGAAGCCCCACGCATCCTGGTCCTGATCCAGTGGAGGGGGAGCCTATGCAGATTGGCCACACCAGGCTGAGCGCCAGAGACGCATACAGGAGAGGTGTTGTCTCTACTGTGGAGGTCCTGGACACTTCAACACTGCTTGCCCAGTAAAACCCAATGCTCCCCAGCAAGAGAGGGATTATGGGCGAGCAAGGTTTACTTCCCTCCTATTTCCACCAGACTCACTCCGATTACGGTACGCTTTGGAGCCACGCTATCAAAACTTATGATGACTGGGGCAGATGATAGTTTCATTGATATCACTGTTGCTCAGAGATTTCTGATTCCCACCATTAAAGTAGAAGAGCTCCGCCAAGCCAGTGCACTTGATGGAAGAATAATTGGTATGGCTCCACTCTCAACTCTCCCTCTAGAACTTTGTGTTAATGGAGAGAATTCAGATGCCCCTGCTAAATTCACCTCATGTCTCTGTTGTTCTGGGTCGGCCTTGGCTGACTACTCGCAACCCCACTGTAGACTGGTCCACTGGCAAGATCTCCACTGGGGGGGAGGATTGTCACATGAATTGTCTTCCTCTCACCTCTGTGTCTGTTGCTCCTAGTGACAATCCTGACCTGTCCAAAGTACCATCCGAGTATCATGACCTGACAGAGGTCTTCTGCAAGTTCCGAGCCACCTCTTGACCTCACCACCCTTATGATTGTGCCATTTACTTATTATCTGGTACTTCTCCACCCCGCAGTGGTCTGTACTCGCTCTCTGCTCCTGAGACCAACGCCATGGAGAGATATATTTCAGAGTCTCTGGTAGCTGGTTTAATTCGTCCATTCTCCTCTCCCACCGGGACGGGATTTTTCTTTGTGAGAAGGATGGGACCTTCGCCCTTGCATTGACTTTCAAGAGAGAGCTGGATGGGGCTCTTAAAGATAGTGGAGTCAGGGGATATGGGGAGAAGGCAGGAACGGGGTACTGATTGGGGATGATCAGCCACGATCACTTTGAATGGCGGTGCTTGCTCGAAGGGTCGAATGGCCTACTCCTGCACCTATTGTCTATTGTCTATTGTCTATCGAGGCCTGAATGACATCACTGTCAAAAACCGTTACCCCTTGCCACTCATCTCCTCTGCCTTCACCATGTTTACCAAGCCGGATCAACGCAATGCCTACCATTTGGTTCGCATCAAGGAAGGAGATGAGTGGAAGACAGCCTTCAACACACTCAGCGGGCATTGCGAGTTCCTCGTAATGCCCCTCGGCCTGACCAACGCCGCAGCTGTCTTCCAGACTCTGGCCAATGATGTACTCCGGGACATGCTGAGCCGGTTTGTCTTAGTTTACCTGGATGACATCCTCGTCTACTCTGGCTCCGCATTGGAACATACCCGCCGTGTCCGTCTCGTCCTGCAGGTGGAGAAGTGTGAGCTCCACCAGCCCCCGGTGTCCTTCCTGGGAAACATCCTCACTGCTGGCCATGTCGAGATGGATCCAGGAAAGGAGAGAGTGGCGGTAGATTGCCCTGAGCCTACCAGTCGGAGGGAGCTATAATGCTTCCTTGGCTTTGCCAATTTTTACCGCCGCTTTATCCGCAGCTACAGCATCCTGGCTGCTCCTCTCACTGCTCTCACGTCAAGTTTGCCTTGTCCCCTGCTGCTGAGGGGGCATTCCAGGATCTTAAGCAATGCTTCACTACCGCCCCCATCCTGGAGCATCTTGACCCGGCCCGTCAGTTTGTGGTGGAGGTTGACGCCTCTGATGTTGGAGTTAGGGCGGTGCTTTCCCAACTCTCCTCCTAGGACCAGAAGATGCTCCCCTGTGCCTTCTTCTCTCGCCGCCTCTCCCTGGCTGAGAGGAACTATGACATTAGCAACAGCTAGCTGCTGGCAGTGAAGCTGGCATTGGTGGAGTGGAGGCATTGGTTGGAGGGCACTGAGCAGCCTTTCCAAGTCTGGATGGACCACAAGAACCTGGAGTGCCTGCATTAGGCGAAGCAGGTCAACCTCTGTCAAGCCTGGTGGGGCCTGTTTATCACCCGGTTTAACTTCACCTTGTCATACCATCCGGGGTCCAAGAATGTCAAGCCCGATTCCCTCTCTGCCTCCCACCTGCCTGGTGAGCTCCATCACCTGGGCGACCAAGACCACGGTTTGCAATGGCCAGCGTCATCACCCCGATCCTGCTTTTGGACCCCCCAATAATTTATTTGTCCCGGCCTCCGCCCTCTCTGAAGTGCTCCAGTGGGCCCATTTCTATAATCTCACCTGTCATCCTGGCATCAGCCGTCTACCTGCTGCACCAGTGGTTCTGGTGGCCCACCGTGGAGGCCAACACCCTGTCATTTGTCTCCGCCTGCTCTGCCTATGCACAGAATAAGACGTTCCGTCAGCCACCCTCTGGTCTCCTTCATCCCCCACCTGTTCCCTGCTGTCCCTGGTCCCATATCGCCCTGGACCTCATCACCAGCTTGCCTCCGTCCAAGGGTAATATGGTTATTCTTACCATTGTGGACCGTTTCTCCAAGGCTGCTCATTTCCTTCCTCTTCCTAAGCTCCCATCTCCCTGATCTGTGACTTTCATCAGCAGTATTCGGACCATTCCCTCTTCGCCCCCCAACTGTCAGGCAGAATATACAAACGCTTGAAAGAACTGTCAGTTCCTGGTCTATTTCTTTCGGTTCCATTCGTGTCTGGATTTTGGGTTTTCTTCAGTACTTCTCGGTGAGCCTGCATTCGAATCCTTTCCATTGCAGGACCCCCTGACAGGCAAACTCACAAACGTACTGGAACAATGTCTGACACATTATCAGAGAGGAGGTGAGGCATTGTAGTAAGTGAATAGTGATTCACATCCATGTTTGTGCAACATGGCACTCAAACCATTTCCTGCATACCAATCTCTTACTGGGTTTTGCAAAATCTGCAATATGTGGTTGAATGAGAGCACTACTTTAACTCACCTGATCCTCAGAAAGAAATGCTTTTGGGATGAACCCTTCATCTGAAGTATAATTTTAATTATATTTTCCAGGTTCTAATCGATACCTAGTCTGTGAGACTGTCTTGATAAGTAATTATTCTAAAGGTTTTGACACTATATCTCAGAATCAAAACCAAATCAATAATCTACCACTCTTGCTCGTCACATCTTTGACCATCATTCTGCATGTAGCTGCGCTAAACTGTAAAATTGCTGCTAATCACACATGGTTTAAGTACATAAAGAATTAGGAAACGATAAAATGCTGTAACCTTTTTTTTTAAATCACTCCTTCCAGACATTGCAACATCTAGTATTTACAGAATCCATCTTTGTCTAACTCATTTATTGAGAAATGAGGTTTTCAAATTCCTACCAAAACCTCAAATGTGTTGCTAATCAGATGCTATTCTGGAAGAGCCGTAAAGCAATCCAAGGGTCACTTTGTTTAACAGAATATTTAACAATGTCTTCTTGCACGCATCATATTAAACATTCTCTTTGTTTATCCATTTCAATTTTTCACTGAATAAATATTTATTCCATTCATTTGAAAGGTATTGATCAATGTTGCATTTCTGTTCTGTCAGCAGCTCGAAGGGAAGTCAAATCCCCTGAGCCGAGCTAGTTTTTTTTAAGAAACTTTTCATTTCATATCTGAAATATAGACTTTCAGTTACACAACACATGTCAAGGCCTCCGACAATGTCTTACAGCCATTTAAAGCCAAGTAAAGGGTTTTCACTGCAAATAAAGCTGGTTTTGAGATAAAATGTTCCCAGTGGGGAGTAGAATGGCATTAAATACACTTCAAGGGATAACATCAAATTTAATGTTTGTAAAGTCATGAGCTGACAACCTACAATTACACACCGATGCTCTTTGTGAGTGTTGCTCCTCTTTGTAAGCATCCAATTGAAAATGGCCCAAGTCAAACAGCACAGAATTTCCAAGGAGGATGTTGGGCAAAACAAGGTTGTTTTCAAAACAAAAGACACAAAGTGCTGGAGTAACTCAGCATGTCAGGCAGCATCTCTGGAGAACATGGATAGAGCTATGTATGGTTTTCGTACAGCAACTTCAGCTAATGGGTGTATGCACAATTAAACATCCAAAAATTAAAAAATATTGACTGCAATAAATTGCAGATAGTTGTGGATGTAGCCCAGTCCATCACACAGATCTATCCCCCCTCCCCCAGTCGACTCTATTCACACTTCACGCTGCCTTGTAAAAGCAGCAAGGACTATCTTTATCCCAGTCATTCCCTCTTCATTCCTGGTCATTCCCTCTTCGCCCCCCAACTGTCAGGCAGAATATACAAACGCTTGAAAGCACATCCCACCAGTTTCAGGAAAAAGCTTCTTCCTTGCTACTATCAGACTAATGAATGGTCCTCCCAAAAACTAAGGTGAGCCCCAATCTTCCAAGCTACCTGACTGTGGGCTTCACACTTTTTCTCTGCAAGTATAATGTTATAATGTTTGTGCACATGATGTCCTTGTCATTGCATACTCACAGGACTGCTTGAGTTTTCAAGAAAAGCGCTGGACCAAGGTTGTACTTGTATATGGCTTTATTGTACTTATGTACATTATGGCTTGTTTGGATAACACACAGAGCTTTTCATTGTATTTCAGTACACGTGAGATCAAAAAATCAATACCAATACCAAAAATCTATTGCTGTGATTTCTCTGCACCACCATTACCTTAGTTAAAATAACAACTTACTTTAGACTTTAGAGACACAGATACAACACGGAAACAGGCCCTTCAGCCCACTACGTTCATGCCGACTGGCACTATCCTGCACACGAGGGACAATTTTCATGAAACCAATTAACCTACAACCCTGTACGTCTTTGGAGTGTGGGAAGAAACCGGAGCACCCGGAGAAAACCCACGCCATCTTTCTTGCCATCCTACCACGCTTAACAGTATTATTGCTGAATTGATAAGATTATAAGACATAGGATAAGGAGTTATTCCTCCTTATCTCCATTCTAAATGTGTTAATGCTGTTTCCATTCTAGAGCAGTAGATAGGAACCGAGCTCAACACAAAAGGTTTTATCAATTTGGGATGACGAGAAATTGGACATCAACATTTTCAATAGGGGGATAATGGAGTTAGGAAGTTGAGCAAATTAATGATTTGGTAGGCCGCCAAGAAGTAAATAAATGACCAGGAAAGCACCTTGATTCTGTGCTAGGCTGGAAGATCCAAGCAGTCCTGAGAATGTGAGCTGCTAGGACATCATGTCCAAGTAACTCTGTGATACTTCAAAAGAAACATTGCTTGATGAAAGAATTCACCCATCTGCTCGTCAAGTTTACATAGGTCCCTTAATACAGGAAATACCTGGTCAAAATTCTGGTGTGATTAGCATTTCTTATTACCTTTGTTTCTGGAAAATATTAGTCATCTGTTAAATATTGCTGTAACACGTTATGCAATTACATTTCTCAGCAGTTACGTACTGATTACCATGAATCAGCCTCTGTGCCATTTGCAATTGATTATAACAAACTTGAAGTTTCATTCCTTTAGATTTACTTATTTTTAAAAATTAAATGTCAGATTTTTAATTTTTTTCTTTACAAAATCGTTTTTAATCTTTTTTTTCCTTCTCAATCTTAATATATTTCACTCCATTAATTTCTCTTTACATTTGACATTGATTTCACCTGGTCAATGACACTTCAGAATTGTTGAACAGTGAAAAAGCCAATAAATGTTCCAAAGTTAATCAGCAACCTAAGATAGCAAACTGGCAGATCTAAGCAACTGGAGCAGTTTGTGACTTAATTGGCTGTGTGAGTTTAATGTTTGTTGAATTAAACCAGAGAAATGGCCCCACATTTACTGACTACTCTAGCTGCCAATGGCCGAGACCCAAAACATGTTGGTCATTTCTGCAGAGTGGAAAATTCAACCGAGTGGCACCAGGTTCCCAATTTTACTTCGGAGTCACGTGAGTGACTACGTGAAGAAGTCCCGCCTGGCGCATGATTGGCATTACGTCGACGCTGTCGGTAGGCAAAGAGCTGCAGAGCACAGCTCCACCAGCGGTAAGGAACAGGCCCGCAGGTAAGTGGTTTGAATTATTTACGGGGCGTGTTTCAAACTCCGTGGTGCTGGCGTGCAGAGCCAGCAGGAGTTGAAAGGAAAAGAGAAAAAAACTCCAGAGGAAAAACGGAGATTAAAATGCTTCCCAGGTAGAAGCTCAGCGATCGGGTTGGCAGATTAGTGCGGAACCGGTTCCGATACCGGTGGCCGTTAAAATTAACCGTAGGGAGCATTTAGTCGCTCCACAAATCAAAAGCCACGGGAAGAATCTCCAGTGGGGAAGAAAATAAAGAAGTCTGAGAGGCTGTGGTTTTAATAAGGCTCTAATAAGGAAAGGCCTCCAGACAAGAAAGCCTTATGGCTCAGAATAAATTAAATGGAGAAATACTACAAATTATTTTTCAACCAAGGGTCTAAAAAACCTAGAATATTCCCAGGCAGGCCCTGAGGGGTTTCTATATACAAGTATATGGTGCTTTTACCACTGTGGGAATATGAACCTCGGATTGGGCTGGAGGTAGTCTCCTTGAGCAAGTCTCAGGAGTACCAGGGCAGTAAAAAACCGACCCTGAAAGTGGTGTTTTTGGTCATAAGTACCCACCACTGCACAAGTATAAATCCAGGTGTACTTAAAGGGTACAAAGTACGACACCTGAAGGAAGCGGTGAGGCCATGGAAGGTAACGTCAATTGGTTTCTCACCTGCTTCAGGAGGCTGTTGTGGTTGAAACAGCAGATTTATATGAAAACACTTGTGCTTTACTAGGGTGCCAACGGTGAATCCGATTAAGGCACCCATGTCTTCAATAGTGTGGAGGCACAGGGAATACGATTCCAAAGAATTTCAAGTTTGCGGGTGGCATCACTGCTTATGAAAGATTGCGCAATGACCAAAATTAAAAAAAGACAAGTGGCATTGTTTTATAGCTCATATGTTGAGCTCAATGGTATGAAAGAAAATTGCCATTCGGACCATTTTGCACTTTAGATTTGCAGGTCAATACAGATCAAGCTATGTTCAAACTCCTGGTTATTTCGGAGTAAACCTGCCTAAAACAAATCAAAGTCATTGATAAAGAGGCAAAGACTATTAGCCTCATAAAACGTTTGCAAAATTGGCTGGTCCAATGTGAAGGGGATTTGATATATTGATCAAACAGAGGCAGGAGTATGGTGAGGAAGTATTTTCATCCAGCACAGGCTTATGTTAACCCATATTGTGGGGGATGATGGCCATTATGTGCATTTGGTGGGGTACAAAAACGTTATTCTATCACAAAGGAAGCTTTTGTTGAGCCTCCGATTGGTGGTAGATTACAGGTGTGTTATGATAAATGATATTGCATAACAGCTGATCAGTTTATATTAGATACTGTGTAAGGATCTACAATAAAATTTGTAGAAGGAATTGATCCACCTGTATAGAATAAACCTAATCCTATTTTATGTTTCTGCACCTGAAAAAACTCAAATAAAGTAGGTAAGAAATTTATTTAGGGAAAGTGTAATGGGGAAAAAAACGGAGTAAGCATCCACAACAATTTGTAACAAATAATTTACCCAGGCAGAAGAAAGATGGTGGTTGGAGAGTCATTCTAGACATCACACACTTTAATACATTTGTCCAGTATAAAACATTTCAAAATGGACACCTTCAACACTGCAAGGCAGTTGTTATCAACAAGTTGTAATTGGTTACTATAGACTTAAAGGATGCGTATGATTTAGTACCAATTTATCATCATGTTCAGAGGTACTTGAAAATCAATTAAATGGGTCAGCTATGGCAATTTAAGGCATTATCTAATGGATTAAGCTCAGCTTCTAGGCTGTTCACACAATGGTTGAAACCAGCACTTGCACTGATAAGGACACATGGTAATGGTTTATCTTGATGACATTTTTAATTGGCAATGCTGATCAGGAGTCAGCTGAAAAATTAGTGCAGCAACTACAAGCCTGTTGAAAGGCTAGGGTCCTGATCCAACAAAATCTAAGCTTCAGCCATCCCCAACAATTTACTATTTGAGGTTTGTGAATGATTCAGTACCATGTTCAGTAAATTTACCAAGAGACAAAAAGTGTCAATATTACAAATGTGTGCCGTTACCTTGTGACAAGCCTTATCCCTCCATCCGAGAAGGAGCTTAGGTAAATTAGTAACACTATTTCTACAGTAGAGTTGGTAGAGTACAGTAGAGTAAAACATTACCACAAAAGCTCCAAAAGGCAAAAACACAAGCACTAGAAGAGTGTGCAGGCCATTTTGATAGGCCTATGCAATTCCCAGAGGAAGCTTTATCAGAATTACAGTGGTGGATTGAGAATGTTCCACAAGCTGCTTAAAAACATATAAGCTCAGCAGCCAGCAGTCATTGCAAACTGAAGCAAGTATTCTTGGATGGTGGATAGCTTCTCGGTTTTTTTTTGGGCTAAGATAAGTGTAATACCTGTTCTTATCAGGTTAAAATCTAACACGTCCCTTATCTAGGGGGCTATGGACAATAACACCAGGGGGTGGCAGATGGATTGTCCAAGAAACGTATTTCTCCAAACATTTGGTATTAATTATTTGGAGTTGTTAGGAGCTTTTATGGATTAAAAGAATATTGTTCTACTATGAAAGATTTGCATGTCCACTTACAAGTAGACAATACCACAGCTTTGGCATATATCAATCACATGGGTCGAGTAAGATCATTATCATGTGATTATCTGGTTAACCAGATGTGGCATTGGTGTATCTTTAAGAATATTTGGCTTTCAGCTATCTACCTCGGGGAGAGACAATATTGTGGCAGACACAGATCACGAAAATTTAAAGACAATACAGAATGAATATTAAATCCACAAGTTGGAAAACATTGTCAGTGGTATGGATTACCTGACATTGATCTGTTTGCATCTAGATTAAATCACTAATTGCCCAAATACGTCACATGGGAACCCAACCCTGGAGCAGTAGCTGTGGATGCATTCTCACTACATTGGGGGGGAAATATGTTCTTTTATGTTCCCCATTCTGTCTGATTAGGCAATGTCTGATGAAAATATAGCAAGACTCTGCCACGGGCTGTTTGCTGGCCCAAACCGGTCACAGTCATGATTCTCATTGATGTTTAGAATGATAATTGAACCATTTATGATGATTCATAGCTGCAGTAATTTGTTGCAGAAATTCATCCATGGCATGATCATATGAATGTGTTAATCTGCAGGTTCTGACCAGACCATTACAAGAGCTTGGACTGTCGGATAGGACCATGAATGTTATAACTGCAGCTTGGAAAAATAGCATTAAAAACAGTATTTTGTTTATATAAAGAAATTGGAAGTCTTTGGTAGACAGTCAAAGATATTTTATCATACTGCTAACATATCAGATATATTGGAGTTCCTTGCTGGATTGCATTTTTGATCCGCACCTAAGCAATAGGGCTCATAGTGCTTTATTGTCCTATTTAGGACAAATTGCTGACCATGAATCTATCGGGTCTCATCCGTTAATATCCCGATATGGGAAAGGAATATATATTAAAATCTGCCCAAAGTAGAAATACAGAATTTTGGGAGGTCAGCATAGTTCTTACTTTGCTTAGGCAATGGGCTCCAATTCTATCACTGTTTCGGAAGTTAACATTTGAAGTAATAATGCTCATGGCTTTAGTATCAGCACAAAGAGTGCAAACATTGCAAATGTTACGTTAGACTGTATGCATGTGGCTACAGATAACATTGTCTTATATGTTTATGACTTAACCAAACAAAGCAGACCAGGAGGAGCTGGAACCAAGGTAAATTTTAAAGCATATTCTGTCGACCAAAAATTGTGTGTTGACTCAATATGTTGAAGTAGGCAAGAATCTCCGTGGTGGTGAGACAGCGCTATTTATTACACACAAAAACCACATAAAAATATCAGTACAAACTGATGGTTCTAGATAGTTACATTCTAGATAGTTAAAACAGGTTTTGGGACTCAGCAGGAGTAGACATTGAGATGTTAAAAATCACTCCACCAGGGAGGTAGGTACATCCACGGCAAAGGCACAGGACCGGCATCTCGATCAAAAAATTAGAGGCCGTAGGATGATGTAAAATCAACTTTTCAAAGTTTACAAGAAACCTGTTCTCACGGTGTCAGGGTTGGACACGCAGTGTTGGGTTCTCTTTGATTGTGCTTTGTTTTATATTATCAATTTATATCTTTGGTTATAAATCTTCCCCTACGATAGAAGGGTTGTTACTTTCATTCTTTTATAATGAAAAGACTTATTACATAAACTAAAGAAATGTTTAAAAGATGTATTATATACTCACTACTGTGTTGATTGAGCCAGAGTGTCGTATGGAATGAATCTACGACATAAAAAACACAGAGCTACAAAATCCTCACGTGGCTCCGAAGTAAAATAGTAAGATTAAACAAGAATTTACCAAGTTTGAAGTTTGATCGTTATTTTATGAGGAGTTACAATGAGGGATTACGTGCCCTCCACTCCCAACCCTCTTAAAATAAATGATCATCTGGTAGTTCTAGTGTATGTTGAGCCTTACTATCTTACACCGGCTATTTGTTCTGTGTTTTTCATGCCGCTGCTTTGAAGTATGCTGATCATGCGCCAGGCGGGACTTCTTCACGTAATCCCTCATCGTAACTCCTCATAAAATAACGATTAAACTTCAAACTTGGTAAGTTCTCGTTTAATCTTACTATTGAAATACAAAGTACTGGAAGAATTCAGCTGTTCAGCACTATCTGCGGAGGGAGTGGACAGACAACGTTTTGGGTTGGGAACCTTCTTCAGACTAATACAACATCACAGCCCCCCTCCCCCCCCCACCTTCCTGCCCTGCCACAAATTCTGCTACTCACCAATGTACTATGGGGAACTTATAATGGTCTAACTACCTACCAACCCCCATGCCTTTAGGTTGTGGGAGCAAACCACAGTCAAAGGGAGACATACAATGTGCAAACACCCCACATACAGAAGCAAAGGTGAGGATCAAAGCTGGGTCACTGGGGCTGTGAGGTAGCATCTCTACTTAGCTGCGTCACTGTGTCACCCATTGTTAGTATTATTCTATTGTTCATTGACTTCAAGCACTGGAAGCATTGCAACATGGATAGTGTTCATTCAACTCAAAAATGTCATCACTTTGTAGGAGGGAACTGCAGATGCTGTTCGAGATTTTGATCCAGCAATGGTGAAGAAATGGTGATATATATCCACGTCAGAGATAGACACAAAAGGTTGGAGTAACTCAGCGGGATAGGCAGCATCTCTGGAGAGAAGGAATGGGTGACGTTTCGGGTCCAGACCCTTCTTCAGACTTTATCCCTGTGATCCCTGATCATCGGAGACATGGAGGGGCAGAGGACAGGTGGCAACAGTATAAAGGTTCACCAGTTGGCAAAGCAGGAAAGAAACAGCCCTATGTGTGGCGCTTTTGCCAAAGATTGTGTGCTGATTTCTTCAAATGACCTGAATGTCAGGCTCGTGTGTGCATTATAACTTGAACAGGAGGCATGTTGACGATATAGACCAAAAAAACCCTTCAGTCCTTCTCACTCCACTGTCAAAACTCGACAGTTTGATAAAGATGCTATTGTACTTCTCCTTCCATTGTTCAGCTATTTATAAAAGCTGCTCCACCCTACTTTGAGAAATAACTGCGGCTATTAGATAAAATGGGTGGTGTGTTATTATTTTTGGAACTATACTTAAGTCTGTGAATGATCATTGTATGTTTTTCCATTAGTTATATACATTGTTTGATATGATTAGATTATTACTAATTTAATAAGTAAATATTTGGTTTCAGGGTATTGCTGCAAGAAAACTGATCATTTCTAATACAGTCTAAAAATAATTAATTGCAGAAGAAAATGCAGCACAGGAAATCTGCCCTCGTTCAGAACATCGATGTTATCTTTTTTATTCATAGATCACTGTTTCTCCAGTTTAAAAAAATATATATCCTGAGTGGGAATGATAACATTGAATTAAGAAACGATTTAATCTTGTTTGTGAATATGGCACCCGGGGACAGAAATGCTAACTTAATGAGCCTTAACTGCATGGGATATTAAGCAGTGAAATTCATGTCAAGTATTTGTAATGGTGGACGTGTGATCATTCTGGTCATTGTTCTACTCCAAATCTCAGGGATAGCATTATAAATACAAAGGCAGTGAAAGCCATTAATGAGTTTGTCCATGAAGAAACTACAGATGCTGCTTTAAAGACTGGAGCGACTGGGTTTATATTCACTGGAATTTAGAAGGATGTGAGGAAATCTTATAGAAACATATTCAATTCTTATGGGATTGGACAGGCTAGATGCAGGAAATATGTTCCCCATGTTGGGGGTCCAGAACCAGGGGTCACAGTTTGAGAATAAGGGGTAAGCCATTTAGGACTGAGATGAGGAAAAACATTTTCAGACAGAGAGTTGTGAATCTGTGGAATTCTCTGCCACATTGGAGGCCAATTCACTGGATGTATTAAAGAGAGAGTTAGATATAGCTCTTAGGACTAACGGAATTAAGGGATATGGGGAGAAAACACAAATGAGGTACTAATTTTGGATGATCAGCCATGATCATATTGAATGGCGGTGCTGGATCAAAGGGCCGAATGGCCTACTTCTGCACCTATTTATTATGTTTCTATGTTTTTATGTTAAACCGAAGATGGACAAAAAAAGCTGGTGTAACTCAGAGGGTCAGGTGGCATCACTGGAGAAAAGGTATAGGTGACATTTCGGGTCGAGACCCTTCTTCAGACTGATGGGTTTGTTTTGTCTCCCTCATATTTTCTTTGAGAAGTGCATAGCCATCGAAACCCATACATTCTGTTGTGCTACTTGAACTGGTAAAGAGGCAGCACGACCTGCCTTTTTCATTCAATCCTCACCTCGTTGTGCTTCAGTGGAGAAAAATGCCACATCTTTGAGTTGCTAAATATTTGGCTCACTGTAAATATTTTGATCTCAGCTTGGTCTCTATTTTCTCAATTATTACTATTAGCTTGTCATTTCACTGGCTCTTCAACATATGGCAGGTAGGACAGACCACAGGCAGGAGAAAGTTCAGTGGTCAAGCCAAGACATAACGAAGGCACAGGCAAGGGTTCCAGCAGGAGGAAATGAGATGAATCAAAGGGATAAAATCCTGCAATTATGGAAGTAAAAATCAGTGGATTTACTAGACACCAGAAACTTTAGTGATTTAACAATAAAGGCACAAAGTGCTGGATTAACTCTGCAGCATAACTCCTTCTTCCGAAGAAGGGTCCTGACCTGAAACGTCGCTGTTACATGTTCACCAGAGTTGCTGCCTGAGCCGCTGAGTTAGTTCAGCACTTTGTCTCTTATTCAGTGGATTTGCTGTTTGGACCATTTAACTCAGTTCAGAGTCAAATCCTCTGAGGTGGTGAATAGTATAGTCTGGACTTAGAAAGTTGCCTGGGTGGAATGGATTTGATGGCTAAGGAACTGAGATTGAGGTGAAATTGCCCTTGATGGCTTCAGGTTTCTCAATATTTAGATTGAATCAATAAGTTGCACAGAACAGAAAGGGCTTTGAGGATATTTCTGCACATCACCACTGGACAACACTGGAAACATCAAAAGAGGTAAAAACATTTGATGGCATGAGCACTAATTGGAATACGAGTATTAGGCGCAGGAGCGGGCCATATCGTCCCTTAGCCTACTACGCCATTCAATAAGATCACTGATCATCCCATTAATGATCTGGACACTTTCTTGCCAGATCCCTTTATCCCTTGATTCCAAAATCTTGGATCCCAATCATATAAATAGGCACAACCTCAGCTTTAACAGCTCACTAGATGATGAATTTCCAAAGATTTACTTGCCATTTGGGGGAAAGCTTGCTCATCTCTTTGTTAGCCCTTTGCCCTGAGACTGCCCCCAAGTTCAAGATCTTTCAGCCAAAAAATAATCTCTCAGCATCTATCACCCCAATTTTGCTCAGGTTTTTCTACTCTTTAAGGAATCTCTTTTCATTCCACCAAACTCTTTAGAGTATAAGGATAGGAACCCTTTCAGGTCATGACCCTTCTTTAGACTGGAGTCTGAAGAAGGGTCTTGATGCAAAACATCACCTATTCCTTTTCTCCAGAGATGCTACATGACCTGCTGAGTTACTCCAGCATTTTGTGTCCATCATCAGTGTAAACCAACATCTGCAGTTCTTTCCTGCACATCCAATGGGTATATATAGGTCAATCTCACTCAGGAATTTGACAGTTCACTCGACAACCCCTCATTGTAAGAAATAAATAAGAAAATTCACCCGACTCAGCCTCCATGGAGCAAAAAAAAGTGGTCCTCTCAATGTACCTGAGACGTGTAACTGCTTACTTTCCACATCATGTTTATTCTTGTCCAGTCACGGAAGTTGTCCACATCCTATTGCAAACTCATTGAGTCCTTGCCAAAGTTTACTTTCCCAGAAAGAACAAAATGTCAAATTAATCCACAAATTAAATCTCGATGGTAATTGGCCATGAGCCCAGCATTGTTTTCCATCATACATTACCAACACGACTCCAGGCTCATTTTGAGCAAAGCAGAAATACATTTTGAGTCCTCACAAGAAACATCCTGAAAACTCTGAAAGTGGTAGTAGTAAGCTTCTTCATTGATTAGAGTCACACATTCATAGAGAGAGATGCAACACTGAAACAAGCCTTTCAGCCTGACCAATGCCGAACCAACAACCACCCATTTACACTCATTTTATATCACTTAGGTGAAGGATTAATTTATTATGTTACAATCTCTAAAGACCCAGATGTGCTTGCCGTTTTAATTCTCCAAACCTGTCTCGCAAGCGAGAGGAGCTGGCCAAGGTCAACTGGAAAAGGACCCGAGTAGGAATGACAGTGGGACAGCAATGGCAGGAATTTCTGGGCATAATCCAGAAGATGCAGGATCATTTCATTCCAGTGGGAGAAATATTCGAAGGCGTGTAAGAGGCAACCGTGGCTGACAAGGGAAGTTAGCGATGGAAAAAAACTAAAAGAAAAGGAGTATAACAAAGCAAAGAATAGCGGGAAGCCAGAGAATTGGGAAACTTTCAAAGGACAACAGAAGTTAAGAAATAGGGTAATACAGGGTGAAAAGATGAAATACGACGATAAACTGGCCAAGAATTATAAAGAAGGATAGTAAAAGCTTCTTTAAGTATTTTAGAGAAAAAGATTAGAAAAAACAAATGTTGGTCCCTTGAAGGCAGAAACAGGTAAAATTATTATGGGGAACAAGGAAATGGCAGAAAAGTTTAACAGGTACTTTGGTTCTGTCTTCACTAAGGAAGGCACAAAAAATCTCCCAGGTGCACTAGAGACAGAGGATCTAGGGAGAGAGGATCAGAAATAAATTTGTATTAGGCGAGCAATAGTATTGAGTAGATTGATGGGACTGAAGGCTGATAAATCCCCAGAGCCTGATGGTCTGCATCCCAGGGCATTCAAGGAGGTGGCTCTAGAAATCGTGGACGCATTGGTGATTATTTTCCAATGTTCTATAGATTCAGGATCAGTTCCTGTGGATAGAGGGTAGCTAATGTTATCCCACTTTTCAAGAAAGGAGCCAGAGAGAAAACGGGGAATTATTGATCAGTTTAGAGACACAGCGCGGAAACAGGCCCTTCGGCCCACCGGGTCCAGGTAGACCAGAGATCCCCACAAATTAACATCATCCTACATCCAATAGGGACAATTTTTACATTTACCAAGCCAATTAACCAACAAACATGTGCGTCTTTGGAGTGTGGGAGGAAACCTAAGATCTTGGAGAAAAACCCCAGCAGGTCATGGGGAGAATGTACAAACACCATACAGACAGAATCCGTAGTCGAGATCGAACCCGGGTCTCCGGCGCCGCATTTACTGTAAGGCAGCAACTCTACCGCTGCGCCAACGTGACATCGGTGGTGGGCAAGATGCTGTAGTCAATTATTAAATCATTTAATTCTTTAATAATCGACTGAATAGCTTGGATGTTCTGAGAATTCTGAGAATTAACCTTGTGAACCTACGCTGCATTACCTCAATAGCACGGATGTCCTTCCTCAAATTAGGTGACCCAAAACTTCACACAATACTCCCAATGTGGTCTCACCAGGGCCCTGTACAACTGCAGAAGGACTCCATTTGGATAGCAGTAAAAGGTTTGGTCAGCATGGATTTATGAAGGGGAAATCCTGCTTGACTAATCTTCTGGAATTTTTTGAGTGTGGCAAACAAAAAGGGGAGCCAGTGGATGTAGTGCATCTGGACTTTCAGAAAGCCTTTGATATGGTCCTACGCAGGAGATTAGTGGAAATTAGAGCACATGGTATTGGGGGTAGAGTATTGACATGGATAGAGGATTGGTTGGCAGACAGGAAACAAAGAGTAGGAATAAACAGATCCCTGTCAGAATGGCAGGCAGTGGCGAGTGGAGTGCCGCAAGGCTCGGTGCTGGGGCCGCAACTATTTACAATATATATTAATGATTTCAATGATGGAATTAAAAGTAACACTAGCAAATTTGCAGATGACACAAAGCTGGGTGGCAGTGTGAATTGCGAAGAGGATGCTAGGAGGATGCAGGGTGACTTGGACAGGTCGAGTGAGTGGGCAGATGCATGCAATATGCAACATAATGTAGATAAATGTGTGGTTATCCACTTTGGAGGCAAGAACAAGGAGGAAGATTATTAAAGGTAGACAAAAGTGCTGGATAAACTCCGCGGGTGAGGCAGCATCTATGGAGGGAAGGAAATTGGCAACGTTTTGGGCCAAAAATTATTATCTCAATGGCGTCAGGTTAGGAAAAAGGGAAGTGCAACAAGAGCTGGGTGTCCTTGTACATCAGTCACTGAAAGTAAACATGCAGGTACAGCAGGCAGTGAAGAAAGCTAATGGCATGTTGGCCTTCATAACGAGAGGATTTGAGTGTAGGAGTAAAGACGTTCTTCTGCAATTGCATAGGGCCCAGGTGAAACCACATCTGGAGTATTGTGTGCAGTTTTAATGCCCTAATTTGAGGAAGGACATCCGTGCTATTGAGGTAATGCAGCGTAGGTTCATAAGGTTAACTCTCAGGATGACGAGACTGTTATGTGAGGAAAGAGTGGGCTTGTATACATTGGAATTTAGAAGGATGGGGGCATCTTATAGAAACATACAAAAGTATAAAATGACTGGACAAGCTAGATGCAGGAAAAATGTTCACAATGTTGGGGGAGTCCAGAACCAGGGGCCACAGTCTAAGAATAAAGAGGAGGTCATTTAAAACTGAGATGAGAAAAAACTTTTTCACCCAGAGAGTTGTGAATTTGTGAATTTGTGGAATTCTCTGTCACAGAGGCCTATGTAAATTCACTGGATGAATTTAAAAGAGATATATAGAGTTCTAGGGGCTACCGGAATCAAGGGATATGGGGAGAAGGCAGGCACGGGTTACTGATTGTCGATGATTAGCCACGATTAGAATGAATGGCAGTGCTGGCTCGAAGGGCCGAATGGCCTCCTCCTGCACCTATTTTCTATGTTTCTATGTTTCTGACTAATCTGTGTGATATCCTGCATTGATATCGCGAGGCCCAATGGAAGTTTCAGTAACAGCACTTCTGCAGCTTCCAGACTCAATATCATACACATCAACTTAAAGTTACTCAGTCTTTCTTTATCTCTATATCAGAATGGCCATTTCTACCAGTCAAGTATCTGTGACTTTAATTTTGTTTTTCTCAATCCATGAGTCATGACTGGCCTGTTGAATATGTCCCACTGCTCTGCAATGAGCAACACACAACACACATACAGCAACCAAATCTGCTTCCAACTGCTAGATTAACTAATTTGGTTTCACTCATCAGAGATATTCCCTTTTGTTTGACACATGCGTCTTTTGGCTTATTTTAAATTCCAAGCTGGAGGCAAGGTACCGACATCTCATTTGGCTATTCTGCTATTACGTCATAGCTTTTTGCCAATAGTTTAGTTTAGAGATGCAGCATGGAAACAGGCCCTTTGGCCCATCAAATCCACGCCGGCAATCATCACCTGCGCACAACACTTCTGTTATCCCACTTTATCATCCACTCCCTACACATTTGGGCAATTTTGAGAAAGGCCAGTTAATCAACAAACCAGCGTGTCTGAGATGTGCAGGGAAACCGGAGCACCTGAGGAAACCACCAGGTGACAGAGAGAACGTGCAGTCTCCACACAGACACCACCTGAGGTCAGGATTGAACCTGGGTCTCTGGTGCTTGTAGGCAGCAGCTCTATCACCTGTGCCACTGTGCTACCATGCCCTATTTTTGGACTGCACTACGTCTTAGCACCATTCTGTCGTTTTGCTCTTAACATTATATTTATTATCATATTTATCATTACCATGTCCACTGTTTGCTCTGTGAGCTTCATGCAAATAAGGAATTTCATTGTACCCTAATTTATATGACAATATACCAATCCGAAAGTGAACATACATTGCGATTTATTTGAAATGTATAACTGCAAATCTGAAACAAAACAGGAAATACAGAAATCACTCAACAGTATCTATGGAAAAAGAAGCACAAGCTGTTTGACTTGAAACATCATCTCAACGTCTATCAACAGATGCTGACAACCTGTTGAGTTTTTCCAGCTTTTTTTTGTTGTGATTTATTTGGTAAACTGTGTAACTCCCAATTATACAGGACCGGCACAGTGGGGCAGTGGTAGAGCTGCTGCCTTACAGCGCCAGAGGCCTGGGTTCAATTCTGACTACGGGTGATGTCTGTATGGAGTTTATACATTCTCCCATTGAATGTGTCGGTTTTCTCCTGGTGTCCTCCCACGCTCTAAAGATGTATTGGTTTCAGTAAAACTATAAATTTTCCGTAATGTGTAGGTAGTATAGTTCTAGTGTACGGGATGACCACTGGTCGTCATGGACTTGGTGGGCCAAAGGGCCTGTTTCCACGCTGTATCTGTAAAGCCTCGCACTTTTTCCGAATACTAATTGATACTAACTTCAGAATACTAATTGCCAAACTTTACAATTCTGTGTGTACCCAAACTATCAAGCAACGTTGGTCTTTTTGTGTTTCTGTCTTACTTTTCGTGAGCTCCTCAGCTCCCTCATGATATTCATCAGGGTCTCTCAAATACACATGCTGACCACTCCCTGCATGACTTTGCAGAGATAACCAGTGCAGCCTTAAAATGCTAAGGAAATATAGAAGCATGAAGTCCTACATTACCAGGTTTGGGCACATCTACGTCCCATAACTATCAGGTTCTTGAACCAACCTACACAACTCTAATTCTACAGAACACTCGTCTACATCTTGCATTATATGAACGTATTCTGGATTATGCTTTTATGCCATGTCTTGTCTTTTGTAGTTTTCTTTCTTTCAGAAAATATTGTGTAATTTACATG
Organism: Okamejei kenojei; assembly: GCA_035221665.1. Lineage (NCBI taxonomy): Eukaryota > Metazoa > Chordata > Chondrichthyes > Rajiformes > Rajidae > Okamejei > Okamejei kenojei. The sequence goes on from CM069133.1 coordinate 7,974,305, forward strand.
TCATTATTATTTGTTGTGTTTGTCTGAGTCTACGTGCCTGTGATGCTGCTGGAAGTGAGATATTTCATTGTACCTAACCCTACTTTGTGCATTTGACATTAACACAACTTGACGACTGGAACAGAAAAATTATGGCCAAATGAAACCAGATTAACTGGCAGAGTTAATTCGGAACACATTCTGTGAAGAGCACTACATAAAAACAAGCATTTGCAATTGTTAGAGTAATGGCATAAGGAATTAACTTCCCATATCTCAGGAACCTCCCCTTAATGAAGGTAGAAGGGTTACTGAACATCCCGTGGTCTGGGCATAGGCTCAGGGGCGACCGCGCCTTTGCGGTTGCAGCTTCTAGACTGTGGAACAGCATCCCTCTTCCCATCAGAACTGGCCCCTCCATCGACTTTTAAGTTGAGACTTAAAACTCATCTTTACTCTCAAGCCTTTCTTGACGAGGGGAGGCTGTATACATGTATGTACTTAATCCATGAACCACTGTTGTACAACGTTAGTACCTCCACCAATGTAAAACGAGAGTTGTTTTTTAAATGTGCTATAGAAATACAAGTGACTTCACTTGACTTGACTAGACCTTAAGTTAATTAAATTCACTGTTGCCTTCAGTGAAATCGCAGAGTCTTGGGTAGTCTGAGGAAAATAATCTTTGAAGATAAAGAGGACAAACCAGACATAACATTTATGCTTTACCAGGCGGCACTGATCACTGACATTGAACATACTTTTAAGACTTGGACACAAATGGTGTTGTAGTGTTGTGTTGATTTGCCAATATAAGCTGCCACAAGGACAAATGTCTTTGTTCCGTTCCTGGTACAAGTGAGAATTAAACACTTTTTTGTACCAACTGTATAACAGCTGCCTTAAGGCACACAGGTTTGATAGACTAACACTGTCTCTATAATACTCTCCAAATCCACTACAAAATAAATGAACAGAACATCAGCATTCTCTCTTGGGGTAATAACTCCACCTCTGATGCCCTAATTATGCTCTGTTGCCTCATTTGGGCAGGCCATATTACTCACTTGCCAATACCAGACTCCAGATACAGATTCTCCAGTCTGTCTTGGGAAGAGATTACCAAGGTGAATAGAGGAAAAGATACAAGAATATTCGTAAAAATTAAACACCCTTCCTGAGACCCTAGTCCATGACTGCAGAAGGCGCAGCGACACAACTGTTAGGGGGTGGCATGGTGGTAGAGTTGTTGCCTTACAGTGCCAGAGACCTGGGTTCGATCCTGATTACAGGTGCTGACTGTATGGAGTTTGTATGTTCTCCCTGTGAAACCTGAGATCCCAGAAATGGTGGGAGAGTCATCCTCAATCCTTAGAGATCACTTAAGAAGAGTAACAACACATGCTAAAATAGCACATGATATACAAACTGACAAATGAAAATTCTGTAGTCAACTCAAGATGCTTCAATATTGTTACAACTATCAGTAGTATCTGTCCAACAATAGGAAACATTTCTTAGGTATATCCTGTTAACAAAAAGCAGGACAAATCCAATCCAGCTATTTACCACCCATTCTAAATTGAGTCTATTCTGAATTGTCCGCAAACTCATGGAAGCCATCCTCGACAGTACTAGCAAGAGACATTTGACCACCAATAACTTGCCCAGATCAGCTTTTGCCAAGACCATTGGGATAATCAGATCTTATCGCAGCCTTTGTCGAAACATGGGCAAAAGAGTTGAATACAGAGTGACTGTCGACTTCAAAGCAGATTGGAACAAATGTGGCCTCAAGGTGTCCCAGCAAATCCGAAACCAGGACACTGATAATTCAGACAAATCCTATGAATTAAATAAATTATGAAGGGCATGGAATGATGAGACAATAGGAAACTATTGGGACTTCATGTGGGACTTCATGCTTCTATATTTCCGCAGCAGAGGTGTAAAAAGCTAGAGGGAATGGGTTAAAGGGGATCTGAGGAAGAATTTCCTTTCACCTCTATTTTGGAATGCTTGAGGGGGTAATTGCGACAGAGACACTCACAACATTTGAAAAGTATCCAAACAAGTTTGTGAATTGCCAAAGCAAAGAATGCTATGGCCGCATGCTGGTAAATGTGATGAATGTCAATGGGTACAATGGTTGTCATGCATGTATTAAACCACAGAGCCTGTTTCTGTGGAATATGAATCATTCCTTGCACAAGTGAGATGTTTATGGCTGTTGAACATCAATCACCCCGGCTCCAGATGAAGGCTACAGCAGTTCCACAGTGAAGTGCCCCAAGCTCAACTATCTTCAAATGCTTTTCCAATGAATTTCTTTCTCTCATGAATCAGAAGTGTAAATGTTCACTGATGATTGCACAAAGTTAGTTCCATTCACCATGCCTCAGAAAATGAAGCAGCCTATGCCTGAAAGCAGCAGCACCTAGATAACATTCAGACATGTGCTTTTAAGTAAATTTCCATCACAACAATATGGTGATGATCATCTCCAAAAAGAGAATCTAAACCCCTATCCTTGACATTTAATGGCATCACCATCGCAATGTTGACTACTTTCAATATCTTGGTAGTCACCAAAAAATTAAACTAGACCAATGATACAAATACTATATGTGCAAGAGTAGGTTCAAGGACAAGATATTTTATGGCAAGTGATTCATGTTGTTAAACCGTAATGGGCCTGTCCCACTTAGGTGACTTTTTAGGCGACTGCAGGAGACTCTGCGCTCGCCACATGGTCGCCACATGGTCGCCACATGTTTGCTGGTGGTCTCTGGTGGGTCTCCTTCATGGTCGCGAGGAGTTCCGCATTTTGGGAACTAGTCGCGGGCTCAGTATGGTCGCCGCAAATTTTTCAACATGTTGAAAATTTGTCTGCGACCAAAAATTGGTCGCCATGGAGAAAGCCGATACTTTTGTAGTCGTAGGTGCAGTTATAGTGGGGTCGCCATGTAGTTATTGGTAGTCAAGCTAGTTGGAGGTAGTTTTAGTTAATCGCCTTTGCTGAGCATTTTCATTGGCTCATTGGGGGAAAGAAAAGGTAAGCACGACTTTTCAGAACCAAGGAGAACCGACCGGTAATGTTAAATGACCGCCACATTTCACAGCTGTGTATCTCTGGCTTATTAAAAGTTGTCTGGCTTCTTAAAAGTGTTTCCACCCCTTCTCCCCCGCTCCCTCTTTTAAAGGACTTACCGTACACTGTGCGAGCCGTCTTAACCTTCCTGTTCATCGCGGTGTGTGTCTGTATCACCTTGGCTTTGCATCATGTGAATTTCAGACAGCGCTCCCCCGCTTTCCCTGGCCCCCGCCTTTGTGATGTGTTTGTGTGTGCGTGTGTGTTCCACTCTGACGGTCGCCGTTCCAGTTCCCGGTTTTTCAGCGAGTGCCGCGATCTTGACAGTCGCCTGCAGTCCGCTGAAAAACCGTCCAAGTGGGACAGGCCCTTTAGGAATTTCCATGGTCTACAAAGCACAAATTAAGAGAGTGATGAAATGTTGCCTGCTTGGCAGGATGAGTGCAGTGTCAACAACATTCAAGAACCTCAACACCATCTAGAACAAAGAAACACACTCGAATGATATCCCGCTAACCACTCTAAGCATTCATTCCATTCACACTGGCACACAGTAGCTTTAATAGCTTTCATGACAAAATCCAAAGCATATACAGATAGATACAGATACAGATAGATTTTATTTGTCACATGTGCCAATTGGCACAGTGAAATGAAGTCACTAAACAGCCAAAAATAAAGAACACAACACAGGGTAGACAGAAATTCAACATAAAACATCCCCTCACAGCAGGATCAAAATCTCCCACTGTGAGGGAAGGCACCAAAGTCAGTCTCTTCCCGATGCTCCCCAATGTTCCCCCGTGGTCAGGCCCTCCGCTGTCGCCGCTATGGGCGGCCCGATGTTCAGGCCCGCTCCCCGTGGTGATGTAAGTCCGACGTCGGGGCTGGGGGACGTCCTCAGCGGCCTGGACCCCGAGTCGGCCCCCTCCTACCGGAGTCCGCGGCTCCCAAAGTCCACTGGCCGCGCCGGGTGGAGATGCAACGCTGGAGGCCCTCGGCAAAGGGCCCCAGGACTCCACGATGATGGTCAGCGCCGCCCGCGTTGGGAGCTCTCTAAACCAGAGCTCCACGATGTTGGAGCAGCGGCCCAACGCTCCGGAGCTCCAACGGCGACCCGGGTAGGCATCGCCCGCTCCACGGTGACTCCAGCGCCGCCGCCGCTGTTGCAGCTCTGGTCCGGTTCCCGGTCCCCGGCAGGAAAGGCTGCTCCAATCCAGGAGGTAGGCCGCGGATGGGTGGGGTGAGTGTCTGCTATATGGTGGGGTGCGAGGACGCGACTCGGAGAAATAGTCGCGTCCCCGCCAGGAAGCGACTGGGAGTTAGTTTCCCCCTTACCCTGCCCCCCTCCCCCACATAGAAAAGTCAAAGATTCGCCAAAAAACACACTTTAAACAGCACTATAATAAAAAAAAGAGCAAAAACAAACGGGCTGCAGGCAGAGGCTGCTGTCAGTGCAGCGCCCCTATCGATATAGTTAATCTTGCTACATCTGCTGCACTTTCCAACCCGTGACCTCAAGGATGAGGGCAGTGAGCACATGGGAACACTACCATCTGCAGTCCCCTCCAAATCTCGCACCAAAGGGTGGCACAGTGGCGCAGCGGTAGAGTTGCTGCTTCACAGCGCTCGCAGCACCGGAGACCCGGGTTCGATCCTGACTACGGGTGCTGTCTGCACGGAGTTTGCACGTTGTCCCTGCGACATGCTCGGGTTTTCTCTGAGATCTTCGGTTTCCTCCCACACTCCAAAGATGTACAGGTTTGTAGGTAAATTGGCTTGGTAAAATGTAAAAATTGTGTGTGTGTAATATGCTGCGATCAATGGTCGGCACGGACCCAGTGGGCCGAAGGGCCTGTTTCTCTGCTGTGTCTCTAAACTAAACTAAACTAAAATATTGATCTGGACAAGCATAACAGGCACTTCATTATAACCACATCTTAAACCTGTGATTCCCTCCTCATAAGGGAATACCATACCCTGAACAACTGCACTGGTTCATCAAGAATACCATTAGCAGAAGGACTGCAGTGGTTTGCCTCCAATTTCTCAAGGCGATTAAGAATGGACAATGAATTCCAGCTTAGCCATTGCTGTCAAATATATAAAATAAAACTTCATACAGTTTTCTTTTCATATTCATATTCAGAAATGACCACAAAACTATTTTTATTGTATTGCTTCTAAGGGAAGAAGTAAATGTTTTACATCAGTAATTTATTGCTATTTTTTCCATGTATCTAGGTTCTACAGAAATCGATCATTCATATTAATTAATTAAAATTTACTTTTTTGTACTCAAGTTAAAAAAAACTACAGAAAACACTTTTCAACGGGTTACATTGAAGTCAAAGGTTATAATCAGTTGAACGTTACAAAATGTTGTACAAACATTGTAAAGTATAACACTGCTCTAAATATTTTAATGCAAAATTTTAGTGCAAAAGAAGGACATCCAAAACGTATAAAAATATGAACAAGTTTCGATTGCAAAGCAGGGAAGGCTGTTAAAGGTGAGTGTCTGCTATTGGTATTCTTCGGAGCTCCACAATCTGTGAATTAGCAATGCTTCTACCATCTTGGCTTCCGTGATATGATTCATTATCACTGGCACTGAGGCCGGCACCTGCAGGATTAAAAACATTCAGTTAGAATCTTTGGGAAAGTCTTATTTGCTCTTGCAATAGATAGCACTAAGTTTATGACCTTGAAATAACTCGAAAGCATCAAAGACCTGAATGAAATAAAAACAAAGTGCTGGAGTAACTCAGCAGATCAGACAGCATCTCCAGGGGACATGGACACGTGACATTTCAGGTCGAAGAAGGGTTCCGAGCCAAAACGTTCTCTCGATTCAGCTTACCCATGTTCTCCAGCCAACAATGGACTGTTTCCTTGATCATTACTTTTATGCATATCTTTCATTCATTTGTTCAATATCTTTCTATATCTCCGTCTATATCTCTCGTTTCCCTTTCCCCTGACTCTCAGTCTGAAGAAGGGTTTCGACCCGAAACGTCACCTATTCCTTTTCTCCGGAGATACAATAGACAATAGGTGCAGGAGTAGGCCATTCGGCCCTCCGAGCCAGCACCGCCATTCAATGTGATCATGGCTAATCATCCACAATTAGTACCCCATTCCTGCCTTCTCCCCATATCCCCTGACTCCGCTATCTTTAAGAACCCTATCTAGCTCTCTCTTGAAAGTATCCAGACAACCGGTCTCCACCGCCCTTCGAGGCAGAGAATTCCACAGATATTGCTTGACCCGCTGAGTTACTTCAGCTTTTTGTGTCTTTCCCCAGCAAAGCTGCCTGACTTGCCGAATTACACCAGCGCTGTGTGTTTTTTTTTGTTCACCAGCATCTTCAGTTCCCTGTGTGTCAAAGATTTGAACACATGAGCATAGATATTCTGTGCTCGTACATGGCTCGATGCTGAACCACATTATGCACTCATTTGTTCATCTATGTTGTGGAATTATAATTAATAGCTTTTCTGAGGAATGTTAACAAAATCCACTTGCTAATCTCCCTACAATGCTCTGTCTTTAATATCGTTATACCTATTTACAAAATATAGTTCCTTCTCACTCCTTGTCACCTGCATGAATGTTTCCAGTTCTAATCTTTCTACATAGAATTATATGCATCTGCTGTAAAGAAACAAAACACCATAGTCTGGACACAATATCGTGGAATAACTCAGCGGGTCAAGCAGCTTCTGACTGATACACAGATAAAATAATTAGGTACACAGACGACTTTCAGGTTAGTCCACTTAATTGACAAGTCAACAGAGATTTGCTGAAGTCAAATCAATACTCAAGCATTTTGTTATCTATCTGATGGGTGTATTTCCATTGCATTTGCAGTTCCTTCTTACTCTCCCCAACACGATACAAGCGTAAACAGCTTACTTTTAAAAGCAAGACACACATTACCAATCTCACTCATATTATACACTTTGGTTCTTTCCTTAGATGACACTAGGTTTACGTTACTGCAACGAGTTTAAATGTTTCCATTTTTAACTTGAACAGTTAATTTGACTCGTGGAAAAAATCAAACATGTTTGATTTTTTTCACGAGTTAACAAGTTTCCCGAGTACCTGCCGTTAGCGCCACGAGTGGACAAGTTGAACGCGCGAGTTCCGACGTTGCCGCTACGTTCATCGTACGTGACCACCACGAGTCAAAACTCGGGGTCACTCGTGGGCCAACTCGCACTGTGAGACAGGGGTTTAAACCAGATCACAATGACTGCAGCAACAAATGCTTCCTCTTGTGTAGGAAGGAACTGCAGATGCTGGTTCACAGTGAAGATAAACACAAAATGCTGGAGAAACTCAACGGGTCAGGCAGCATCTCTGGAGAAAAAGAATAGGTGATGTTTAGGGTCGAGACCCGTCTTCAGACCCTCTTTGACTGTTGTCATTTGCCACTAGAAGCAGTTTTGCTTCATTTACATTTACATTTATCCATTCCATTTGAAAACCTTCGTTAAATGTCTTGATTATTCTGTTCGAGGGAGAAAGCGCGAGGTTCTCAGTTCATCAGAGCACATGAGCATTGGCAGTACTCCAGTAAAATTATACCTGCCTTCTCAAAGGCCTTGATATCCTTCCTGAAATGAGATCAGCACAGTTCTGCAGCAGAGGCCTAACACATGTTTGATAAAGATTTAATATAATTTCCCTTTCTTCACATCTTATTCCAGCATAGACAGAAACCATAAACCAAGAAGATTTTAACAGTTTTTTCTTCAGTTTGTCCAGCTACAATAAGGTCTTGTTGAACACTCCTCGATCACTCTATTTCTGGTCTCTTTAATATCTTACCATTTAGTTCATACGAGCTTTCCTCATCTTCATTTCTTTTAGCTGACTGTTTGACACCCATGTTCCCATGAATTTTATGAAGCTTCAAAGAACTTAATGAAGTTCGCCAAATGTGATTTGACTTCAGCAAACCTGTGTTGACTTTCATTTATTAACCATTAAATTTCAAAATGTCAATTAATCTTGGTCTTGGTTGCCAATGTTTTACCAGTATGATCATTAGGCCTGACTGGTCTCTATTTAGAGTCATTCAGCATGGATAAAGGGTCTTTGCCCCAACTTGCCCACACTGACCAACATGCCCCATGTACTCTAGTCCCACTTGCCTGCGTTTGGCCCATATCCATCTAACCTATCCGCTCTGTGTACCTATCCAAATATAATAGTGACAGTACCTACACAACTACATCCTCTGTCAGCTTGCTCCATATAACTGTCACCTTTTGTGTAAAAGAAGTTGCCCCTCAGGTTCCTATTAAATGTTTACCCCTTCACCTTAAACCTATGTCCTCTGGTTCTTGATTCCCCTCCTGGAAACTATACTCCAACTGTGGCCTCACTAGCGCCTAATATAGCTGTAGCATAACATCCCAAATTCTATACTCACAACCTTAACGAACGAACGCCAATGTGCCAATAGCCTTCTTGACCACCTTATCTACATGTGATGCCACTTTCATGAAAAAAAATGTACCTGCACCCCTAGATCCCAGTGCTCTACAATACTTTCCAGTGCCCTACCATTCACTGTGAAGGTCCTGCCCTGGTTTGACTTCCCAAAATGCAACACCTCATACTTATCTGTATTAAACTCCATTAACCATTTCTCAGCCCACCTGTCCGAATGATCAAGATCCTGCCGCAATTTTCTATGATGCTTCGTTATCTATAATGCCGCCAACTTTCCTGTATTTGCTGCATATTTTGCCTCTTCCTATATTTGTAACCATTTTTTTTTCCTTATCCTGAATCCAACCACGTTTGTATGTCATACTCTTCCCAATGGTTTTGCAATTTGGAACCTTTTCCCTAAATCATTCTGCTGTTCCATCTCACCTCACCTGCAGAAACAAACTTAAATTTAACAATGTGTTTAGCATCTCTTTCTCAATGTACTGGCCAATGCAGACTCATGTTTATACATAAAGAATAGATCTTGTTTGACTCACCAGGCTCACACTCCCATGACCTGGCATGTCGCAAGGTCACTAGGAGGGAAGGTAAAAGGAAAGCAAGTTTATACTAAAGTTTATATTTGTGATCACAACAACTGTATGCTCCTCACCCATGACATGGCAAAGTCCCACATTACATAAACCATTGATTCGTGACTTAAGGTTATAAGGTCATAAGGAAGGTAATTAGGCCATTTAGCCCATCAAATCTACTCTGCCATTCAATCATGGCTGATCTATCTCTCCCTTCTAGCCCCATTCTCCTGCCTTCTCATAACCCCTGACACCCGTACTAATCAAGAATCTATCTATCTCTGCCTTAAAAATATCCACTGATTTGGCATCCACAGCCTTCTGTGGCAATGAATTCCACAGATTCACCATCCTGTTAAGGAAGGAAGGAAGCTGTTAGATATTTTTTGCAAATTTAAGTAAATAAATACTTCAGCACAACAACAGAATTATTAAATTGTTTCAGAATTATTGCATGTCAACATTCAAACATTCTATTTGGGGGCGCATAAGCTGATCTTGCAAGCAGTGAGATAAAAATATAATGTAATATTGCCTTCTGCAGAATACATATTCATCCATTTATTTTCTCCATAGAGATTTGACTTTGAACAATGTTCCATCCTACAGGCATCTTTTAATACATAGATTCAGTTGGATTCAAAATCATTTTATCAGTACAATTTATTGTTTACAGCCCTATCTTAACTGAAGGACTTTGTTGCTTAATTTGGGACACATTGTACGATTTCTGATGCTTATCATGTTACCATTGTTACCTATGCGGCTTGCTGATTGCAGTGGTAAACAGAATCTATCCGAGCATTTAAGAACATTATAAATCTTATCAATGCTTTAAACTACAGGTCTCACAGATATGGAAACCAACTTTCTGTTGTACCAACAATGCTCCTGTGATCCCAGGCCTCCACTAACAACTTTACCTGTTATTTACACAGTTTCTCTAACTTCAAGTAATCCCGGCATTCCCTCTCTCTCTTTCCCTCCCCTACCCAAGTCATACCGGCTTCTCCCAACAAACAGCTTGTCTCCTTTATCATCGTTGCTTTTTTGCATATCTTTCATTCGTTGTTCTGTATCTCTCTACATCATCATCTATATCTCTCATTTCCCTTTTCCCTAACTAGTCTGAAGGGTCTCGACCAGAAATGTCACCCAATACTTCCCTCCAGAAGATGCTGCCTGTCCCGCTGAGTTGCTCCTGCTTTTTGTGTTTATTTTTGGTTTAAACCAGCATCTGCAGTTCCTTCCTACACATTTAGCCTGCTTGGTATGAAATTTCCTCTCAGCACGATGATACTGAGTGGGCAGGGTGAGGTGATTTTCCATGATAAATACCCAACGGATGTCAACATCAAGGCAAACATAGATGATGCCTTCTTGAGTCCTGGATGGTCTATTTTAAAGACAACAAGTTTAACTGTTTATCTTAAAATAGGCTAGTGGGGAGAACCCGAATGCGGGGGAACCACCGTGGGGGTGGGGGGGGGGGGGGGGGGGGGGGGGGTGGGGGGAGGGAAGAACAAAGGAAGACCTGTGGTGGGATACTTTGTTGGCACCCTTTATGTGGCAACTCTGCATACCTTGGTTATGCAAAACTAAGAATATCATTGTGACTAAAGTATCATTCATTCATAGTGAAAAACCTTTTTTTTTAATCTTCCTGAGCAAGGAAAATGTAGGTTCCTCACATTCCATGTGTGCAGACTATACACTGCCTCAACATTTGACCTTTGACAAAGTGGCTTGGGCTGTGTTGCACTTTCTATTTAGGATGGGAAATTGTCTAGTTGTTTAAGACACCTACCACCATTCCTAGATGGATTGCTTGCTGCATAAACCGTTGACAATCTAGGAGTGAACATTTTTGAATAATTCATAAGTTAATTTGCTCTGAAAGAAACTGTATGAATTTTATTTCGAAGTCACGTGTTTTGTTTCGTGTTTCTTTTCACAGTGGACTCCAACAAATTATGGATAAATCCAAGGCGAATAAATCCAGACAGGCTGCGGGGAAACCGGCTACGGAGGACCGCGGGAGTGCGGGTAGCCGGCGGCTGTCTGTTTCGCCTTCACAGTCGCTGACAGTGCGGTCAGCGACTTCAGACTTGGTGCCTGTACAGAGCACTTTGGCAACCCCTAAAGGGGGTAAAGCCAAACGCAAGTCTGATAGGCTTGTATACTCGGATGAGTCAGGCCAGGAGGATTTTCCTCTTACACCTATGGATAATGTCTTTGGGCGTTTATCCATTATGGAAGACCTCATGATGCTCGCTCGCAATATGCTCCGTGATACGGAGGCATACCAACGCAGGTCTCCCTTCATGCCTGCGGCAGCGCCTGGTCCAGGACTGCTTAGTGCCTCCCACTCTGATGAGGGGACTCCGATCAGGGGTCAGTACATGACTGACTATGAATACGGATGTATGTCGGAAGGACATACTGGGATGCATGAGATGCGTGAGGCTCACACATAAGAGTTGCCTGCCCTGGCATCCAGATTTGCGATACCCTCGCAAACAGGTGAGCCTCTTCAAGATGAACTAGCCTCCAGCATCAATTATCTCACTTTGTATCAACTGCAAGAACAGATCATGGTTGAAACGGCTGCGAAGTATCACACGCCTGCAAATTGTGCATCCTTAAAAGTGCCGGCGGTCAACAGTTTCATTTGGGGTTACATTGGAGGAGGCATCGAGTCCCGGGAGATGAAGCTCCAGCGGATTCTGAAATGACTGGCTTCAGGCATCACGGCTTTTGCCAGATCAGTAGATGGCGGGTCACTGTCGGACGCCCAGCAAGATGCCCTGGCATTAATGTACAATGCACATTTCGAAATGAACTGTTTCCGCAAAAACGGCATCAGGTCTGCATTAAACCCGAAGTTTGCAGGTCTGTGTAAGTCCAGTAACGTCCAATCTCCTGTTCAGGGACGACCTGCCTAAACAAGTGAAAGACCTACACGACGAAGCCAAAGCTACAGGTTTAATCAAAGCACCTGCTATGGGCAAGTCTTCACTGTTCCGGCGTCAGCACACCTACGCCTCCACTAGCAAACAGCGGTTTGCTGAAGCTAGTGGCAGCCCTAAAGTTGATCTTGCCGGGCATAGGTCTTTTTTAGGCCAAGGCCCAGCCCGGCTGTCATGGAAAATGCGCAATCCTCGCAACCCAGCAGTTCAATCCTCCAAACCCAGAGGACGGAAACAGAACCCGTATTAGAGCCCATTGGGCCTGCTATCAGACCACCGGTAACCATGGAGGTAGGTGGGTCTGGTTCTTTCTGGAACATGGGGTGTGTGGACCAGTTACGAGTTGGTGGTAGATTACACTTGTTTTTGCATGAATGGCGATGGATAACTTCAGACCCGTTTATACTGTAAAGGGGTTGAAAATTGAATTTTTACCTAACCCATTGCCACCCACACAAGATATACCAAGTCGGTCGTATATTCATTCCAAACAAGAGGGATTAGATATACAAGCAGAAATTCATACATTACACGAAAAAGTGGTAATTGAGAGATCAAATCATGAAAGTCATCAATTCGCCTCCAATATATTCTCTAGGCAAAAGAAAGATGGGGGATGTCAGATCATCCTTGATTTAACACAACTTAACTCATATGTGCAGTATAGACATTTTAAAATGGAGAACTCCTTTGCTGCTAAACAACTAATTTCTAAAGGGTGCTTTATGGCACTCATCGATCTCAAAGATGCATATTATTCAGGTCCAATTCACAAGGATCACCAGAGATATTTGAAATTTAGCTGGATGGTGCAGCTATGGCAGTTTAAAGCATTGTGTAATGGATTAACTTCAGCTCCCAGGTTATTTACCAAATTACTGAAGCCTGTACTTGGCCTGCTCAGAGCGCCAGAGCACATTGTTATGGCCTATTTGAATGATATTCTAATTGTAGGGAAAATGCTGCATTTGGCTAATCTAGCTTTTTTGGCCACAGAGTCATATTTTTCAGAAATTGGGGTTACTCGTCTATCCAGTTAAACCCAGATTGATACCGACTAGGACTATTGATTATTTAGGATTTACTATTAATTCTATAGAAATGTCTGTGACTCTGCCCTGGGGCAAGAGATTAGAGTTAATAGAAGCCTGTGATAACCTTGTTGTTATGGAGCAGCCATCTATTCGCCAGGTGGCTAGTGTAATTGGCAAAATAGTGGCTGCCTTTCCAGTAGTCCAATTTGGGCCCTTGCATTATCAAAATTTGCAGCGTGCAAAGGAGCAAGCACTTAACTTCCATTTAGGTCATTTTAACGGACTTATGCTGAAGCTATATCAGAGTTACAATGGTGGAGACCAATATTCAGCATTGCTCCAGTGACATTTTGATCAGTAAACCTTCAGTTATACTACAAACTGATGCAAGTGCACAAGGATGGGGAGCTAGTAATACCATCTCTAGTTGCGATGGCAGATGGGATATGCACAAGTTACCATGTATCCATCTATATGGGTTCAACTATCTGGAGATGCTGGGGGCATTCTATGGGTTGAAGGCTTACTGTGGGAATATGCATAATCTGCATGTTCGACTTCAAATTGATAACACTACTGCGGTGGCATACATCAATCACATGGGTGGAATCAAGTCAGTATCCTGTGATAGTTTAGCCAACCTTATTTTGAGCTTGTGTATTGAAAGAAGCATTTGGATCTCAGCTACCTACTTGCCAGGTAGGTTTAACATGGTGGCGGACACTAGGTCGCGTAAATTTAATCCACACCTGGAGTATTGCGTACAGTTTTGGTCTCCTAATCTGAGGAAAGACATTCTTGCCATAGAGGGAGTACAGAGAAGGTTCACCAGACTGATTCCTGGGATGGCACGACTTCCATATGAAGAAAGACTGGATAGACTCGGCTTGTACTCGCTGGAATTTAGGAGATTGAGGGGGGATCTTATAGAGGCTTACAAAATTCTTAAGAGGTTGGACAGGCTAGATGCAGGAAGATTGTTCCCGATGTTGGGGAACTCCAGACCAAGGGGTCACAGTTTAAGGATAAGGGGGAAGTCTTTTAAGACCGAGATGAGAAGATCTTTTTTCACACAGAGAGTGGCGAGTCTGTGGAATTTTCTGCCACAGAAGGTAGTTGAGGCCAATTCATTGGCTATATTTAAGAGGCAGTAAGATGTGGCCCTTGTGGCTAAAGGGATCAGGGGGTATGGAGAGAAGGCAGGTACAGGATACTGAGTTGGATGATCAGCCATGATCATATTGAATGGCGGTGCAGGCTTGAAGGGCCGAATGGCCTACTCCTGCACCTATTTTCTATGATTCTATGATTCTAATGATAACACAGGATGGATGTTAGATCACAAAGTGTTTAACAACGTTATTGCTCGATATGGAACGCCGGATATTGATTTGTTTGCATCTAGGCTTAATCACCAGTTGCATGGGAGCCAGACCCAGGGGCAGTAGCGATAGATGCATTCTCGTTACACTGGGGAGGAATGTTCTTTTATTCCTTTCCTCCATTTTGCCTCATCAGCCGGTGCTTGCTAGAAATCAAGCAAGATTCTGCTTCAGGCATTTTAGTAGTGCCTGTTGATGTTGATGTTGGGAATGTTAATGGAACCATATATGGTCATTAGTAAGCATAAAGATTTGCTTGTTCATCCCGTGACGCGGGTATCTCACCCTCTGCATGATAAAATCAACTTATTTATTTGCAGAGTTTAAGACCTTTTCTGGGGCTCGGGTTATCCGACCGAACGGTGGATGTGATCACTGCAGCTTGGCGGGACAGTACCAAGAAGCAGTACATTTCCTACATCAAGAGATGGGAAATGTTTTGTGTAAATTCAAATATAACTTATAAAACTGATGTCTGTATAGCTGATGTCTTAAAGTTTCTTTCAATTTTATTTTTTGATAAAAGATTAAGTTATAGTGCCATCAACACTGCCAAAAGTGCTCTTATCATCGTACTTGCTGCTGGGATCGGGACACCACTCTGTTGGGTCTCACCCTTTGATATCCAAATTCATGAGGGGTATCTTTAACATAAATCCTCCAAGGCCCAGGTACACGGAAGTATGGGACATTAACGTTGTGTTAACACTGCTTCGCGGTTGGGCTCAAGCTGCATCCTTATCTTTGGCCTGGCTCCCCTACAAGGTAATAATGCTCATGGTGCTAGTTTCAGCGCAACGTGTCCAGTCGTTGCATAAGCTAAGGTTGGACAGGACGGTTATGTCTACCATTAAGATAACGTTCTATATAAATGAGTTAATCAAGCAAAGTAGACCGGCTGTGTTAGGTCTGAAGCTGGAGTTTTTGGCATATCCAACGGATCATAGATTATGTGTTGTCACATATATTCAACAATATATAAAGACCACGAAGAACCTTATAAGCACTGAACTGGCTATGTTCATCAGTCCTCAAGCGGAGGCCTCAATAGGCCGGACTATGGGTGGACGTAGGATGGGGACTGGACATTGTGCCTTCCCTCACAGTGGGAACCATTGTGGGCGGATGTTTTTTATGTTTAAATCTCTTTATTATTGTTATGTCTGTATTCGTTTTTTATGTGCTGCATTGGCAAGAAGCATTTCACTACAACAATTGGTGTATGTGACCAATAAATAACCTTTGAACCTTTGAACAGTCATAGGAAACCACACAAGAGGGTATCAGTGCAGACCATCTCTAGGTGCTTGAGATATGTATTGGCTTTCGCAGGAGTGGACACTGATGTTTTTAAATCTCACTGCAACAACATCAACAGCAAGATTCATGGAGTTTCCACTTGACTGCATCCTAGCGACAGCAGGATGGTCGAATGAGCGGACTTTCCAAGCCTTTTACAATAAGCCTATTGCCAGTCCTGGTTCGTTTGAGAACACAATTTTGAGTTCTGTTAGATAAATCTTTCTTTTCCCGGATGCAAGGGACCACTATTATTATTACTTTCATTAAAAGCATCAGCATGTTTTTAATCTATATCATGTCTGAATGCACTATTATTTCAACCATATCTGGTCAATTGATGCAGTGTGTTTGCATGGACTAGGGTTCACGGCATGAAATCACAGAGCTTTGAAATCTTCACGTAGTCACTCACGTGACTTCGAAAAAAAAGAAAGATTAAACGAGAAATTACCGTTTGAAGTTTGATCTTTATTTTATGAGATGTTGTGATGAGGGATACGTGCCCTCCACTCCCAACGCTATTCTCATAAAGATCATTTGGTAGTTCTAGTTTCATATCTTCCTATAGTTAGGTCAGCGTTTGTTCTGTGATTTCATCCGGCTGCTTTAAAGGTTGACTAGCATGCGGGCTGGCGGGCTTCTTCACGTAATCCCTCATTGCAACTTCTCATAAAATAAAGATCAAACTTCAAACGGTAAGTTCTCGTTTAATCTTTCTATTAAACTAGCAAGGTTCTAAGAACTTGAAAGAATGGCTGATATTATTCAGGGTTTCAACTGGAAATCTAATTGTTACTTTTTTTTTGATACTGAACGCAAAGGTGTGCTGCGCATGCTACCAAGAAACTAACTGTTATTCCTTGATTTTTTGTGGTGATATCAGAATTCCTCCTGCAGTGCACCTATGTATGGGTATCTTTGCATAAACTATGTTCACGATAGCAGATAATGTTATCACCACTCACCAGTTTTTAAGGCAAATATCAAATCATCAAACTCTTGTGACTCTTCATCCCCCACCAAGTTTCCAGTGCCATAATCTCCTTTAGTGCCATAAGTGTTGCCATTCAGTGGACTTTGCTTGAAGATACTGCTTGCTTGACTGCTGGTTCTTAAAGAGGCTTGTTCCCAATCAGCAGGTATCTAAAATCAGAATTCCAGACATGTAAAAACATTTTTTTCAATGTATCATTTTTCCCCTTCCACTTTTAGAGCTTCATGTACAAATCTTAATTCTTCAAAGATAATGTTAGTGACCTGCTGCCAGGGTGTCTTATTATGCGGATAAACGTTCATTTCAGTTCAGTTGAATATAGTTTATTGTCACGCGTACCAAGGTGGGGCTGCGATAGAGTTGCTGCCTTACTGCAATTTCAGTGCCAGATATCCGGCTTCGATCCCGACTATGGGACCTGTCTGTACGGATTTTGGACGTTCTCCCCGTTCTCCACGTGACAGCATAGGTTTTTCTCCGAGATTGTCGTTTTCCTCCCACGCTCCAAAGATGTGCAGGTTTGTAGGTTAATTAGCTTTGTATCAATGTAACTTGTCCCTGGTGTGTGTAGGATAGTGTTAACATGCAGGGATCACTGGTCGGTGTGGACTCGGTGGGCCGAAGGTCCTGGTTTCGTACTGTGCCTCTAAACTAAACTAGACTACAGTGAAACGATTTTGTTGTGTGCTAACCAGTCAGCGGAAAGACAATACATCATTACAATCTCTAAACTAAACTAAAATAAATGAATCGAGCCATCCACATACATGATAAGGGAGCAAAAACGTATATCAAAATAGTGTTCCCTTCACTATCTGTTTCCTTTTCCATTTTTGTTTTGTGCCTTCCAAGCATCCTCATCAATTGCAGCTGTACAATATTCATGTTTTAACAATTAAATCAATTTTTCATTATTTAAATCTCAATGGGTATATTTAACCTTGAAATGACAAATTAAATTGAATACTTTTTAAAGGTCATTGCTTCTAAGTGAAATACTCAAATATTTATCTGTCATTTGGCAAAGAACAGTTCGTTTTTTCAATACCCAAGCAATTTGAGTGCTTGCATGAATTGACTGACTATCGGAATGCCTGCAAAAGGTGGTACAAAACATTCACACCCACTTTACAGAAACATGTTCACTAAAGGCTGCTAATCTTTCACCTGCACTTTGTTCTAAAAGAGGGAAACAACGGTGTTGAAAGTAAAAGTAACGATACACTTTACATATTGTTAAAAGTAAACAAAATCCTTGCAAATTAAATCGAAGCATAATTTAATATCATACATAATTATTGTTGTTCCTACAATCAGCTTTCAACAGTGTCTCTTACTCTTTGCCAACAGCATGAATGTTTTTTCCAATTAAATCCTAGCTAGATCTTAGTTAGTTCAACTCAGCTGAGGGAAAGCAAAATCCTATATCCCTTGGTTCCCTTTCCCCTGACTGGTCTGCAGAAGGGTCTCAACCGAAACATCACCCATTCCTTCTCTCCAGAGGGAGTGGAGCACCAATAATCCTGCTGGCGGTCTTCACAATCCTGTCCAATTGGTGCCGTTCATACACCTTGCAGCTCCCGAACCAGTGATGCTGTAGGTTAATGTACTCTCGATTATCTCCCTTTAAAAAGTTCGTAGGTGTGCAATAGACCTGCTTTCCGTAGTCTACGGAGAGGGTGTAGTCGCTGCTGGGCTCTCTTGACCAGTGCTGTGGTATTGGTCGTGGACGTCAGGTCATCTGACAGGTGGAGTCCTAGGAACTTCACACTGCTGACCCTTTCCACATCAGCTCCATCGATGTGCAGAGGTGTATGGCGTTGTTTTCCCGCCCTCCTGAAGTCAACCACCATCTCCTTCATTTTTCCCACGTTGAGAATGAGGTTGTGGGATTTGCACCATCCTGTGAGCAGCTCCATCTCCATCCTGTACGCCGACTCATCATTGTCACTGATGAGACCCACCACTGTTGTGTCGTCACCGAACTTGTTGATGAAGTTGTTGTTGAGTCTAGCAGTACAGTCGTGTGTACGCAGACTAAACGGCAGGGGGCTTAGGACACAGCCTTGGGGTGAGCCAGTGCTCACGGCTATGGTTTTTGATGTCCTACTGCCCACCCTGACTGTTTGCTGCCGTTGCGATAGAAAGTTCAGGACCCAGTTACATGTGCCAGCATCAACCCCCAATAACTCCAACTTCTCCACCAGCTGCTGCGAATGACTGTGTTAAAAGCAGAGCTGAAGTCTATGAAGAGGATCCTGGCATAAGTATTTTTACGATCAAGGTTTGGCAGTACGAGGTTCAGTGTTGTTGAGACTGCGTCCTCTGTGGATCGGTTGGCTCTGTAGGCGAACTGCAGTGGGTCTAAGTTTTTGATATGCTGCATAACCAGTCGCTCAAAACACTTCATTACTGTGGGTGTTAGAGCCACTATGTCATTATGGCAGGCTGGGTTTGGTTTCTTCGGGACAAGAACGATGGTGGCACTCTTAAGACAGTTGGGCACTACTGCCTGGCTGAGCGAGGTGTTAAAAATGTCTGTGAAGACATCTTTCAGTTGCTCGGCGCAGTCTCTTAGAACGCATCCAGGAATGTTGTCCGGCCCTGTGGCTTTGCGTGGGTTGATGCTGGCAAAGGCCTTTTTAACTCCGGCTGCGGACAGCCTGAGCGACTGGTCACTGGGAGACGGCAGTAGTGCACGTGTCTGGGTGCTGTTTTTAACCTCAAACCGTGCGTAGAACTCGTTCAGTTCATCTGGTAGAGAGGGGTCGTTTTGGCATATCCGCAGTGGGGGGGGCTTGTAGTCAGTGATGGTATGAAATCCCTGCCACAAGTGACGTGTGTCTTTGTCATTTGTGAAGTGACTATTACATTTTTTGTGCATACAGCCTCTTCGCTTCCCTGATCCCCCGGGATAGGTTCCTCCTTGCCAGTTTGTATGCTGCATTGTCTCCAGATTTAAATGCAGCATTCCGGATTCTCAGTAGGGAACACACTTCCCCAGTTAGCCAAGGTTTCTGATTGGCATGCCTCCTGACGGTTTTTACCACCGTTACATCCTCGATGCATTTATTGATGTATCCGATGACGGATTCTGTGTATTCTTGGAGGTTGATGCCACTGTCATCTGTTGCTGCCTCTCTGAAGATGGCCCACTACGTGGTTTCGAAACCGTCCTGTAGTGCCTCGGTAGCTCCCTGTGGTCATGTTCTGACTTCTTTGACCGTTGGCCTGACCTGTTTCACCCTGGGTCTGTATGCAGGTGTGAGCTTAAACCGCTAGGTGGTCAGAGTTGCCGATATGGGGGAGGGGGGCTGCTTTATATGCATCTTTAATGTTGGTGTACACCAGATCTAGTTTGTTCTTTCCCCTAGTTGCAATGTTTACGTGCTGGTAGAATTTAGGCAGGACAGAAGTAAAACTTGCCTGGTTGAAATTCCCAGCTGCCATGAAGAAAGCATCTGGATGTTCCCTCTGCTGCTCACTGATGTTGTTGTAGAGCTGTGTCATAGCATCCTTCACGTCCTCGCTCGGTGGCACATAGACGGCCGTTATGAAGACTGCCGTTAGCTCCCTGGGTAAGTAGAAGGGTCGGCATTTCACAGTCATTAGCTCCACGTGGGGTGAGTAGAAAACACCACAGCATCCTGGCACCACGATCTATTCACGTACACAGCCAGTCCCCCTCCTCTTGCCTTACCAGCTAACAAAGCTACTCTATCAGCTCTGTATAGCATAAGCCCCTCCAACTGGATCGTAGCGTCTGTGATGTTCTGATTCAGCCAGGTCTCCGTTAGGACGTAGACACAGCAGTTCTTTACGCTTCGTTGGGAGGCTCTCCACGCTCTGATGTAGTCCATCTTGTTGTCGAGGGAGCGGACATTTGCCAACATGACTGTAGGGAACTGCCGGTTTGTGAGGGTTTGCGTTTATCCTAGCGTAGGCTCCTCCGCACTTCCCCCGCTTCTGCCTCCTGCTACACCGCTTGCGTTGTTCCAGGTGCGGGTGCAGCCGCGGTTCTCTGTGGGCCTGCACACCTCCGTGGGCCTGCGCACCTCCCCACCAGTGTTGTTCCCGGTGCGGGTGCAGCCGCGGCTCTCTGTGGGCCTGCGCACCTCCGTGGGCCAGCACGACGCAGAAGTCTCAGCTCCACCAGGACGCTCCGTAAGGTAATGTTGCACCACAAAGCCTTGTTGCCGATATTTAAAAGAACCTGCCGCTCGTACTTACGCACACACATATATATCCTCCACCACACACTCTTCATACACACCACTCGCTCCAAAAACCCGCAAAATCGCCAAACTTTCACTGGGAGAGGCCGCTACAAAACTCCGGTCGCGCCGCCATCTTGGCAGTCGTGCCGCCAATTTGTTTTCTGCACAAGATTTCAGCATCTGCAGACCCTGGTGTCCCTACAATAACTTCTTCTGCAGTTGTATAGGGCTCTGGTGAGACCACATCTGGAGTATTGTGTACAGTTTTGGTCTCCTAATTTGAGGAAGGACATCCTTGTGATTGAGGCAGTGCAGCGTAGGTTCACGAGATTGATCCCTGGGATGGCAGGACTGTCATATGAGGAAAGATTGAAAAGACAAGGCTTGTATTCACTGGAGTTTAAAGGATGAGGGGGGGTCTTATAGAAACATATAAAATTATAGAAGGACTGGACAAGCTAGATTCAGGAAAAATGTTCCCAATGTTGGGCGAGTCCAGAACCAGGGGGCCACAATAAAGGGGAGGCCATTTATGACTGAGATGAGAAAAAACTTTTTCACCCAGAGAGTTGTGAATTTGTGGAATTCCCTGCCACAGAGGGCAGTGGAGGCCAAATCACTGGATGCATTTAAGAGAGAATTAGATAGAGCTCTAGGGGCTAGTGGAATGAAGGGATATGGGGAGAAGGCAGACTCGGGTTATTGATTGGGGACAATCAGCCATGATCACAATGAATGGCGGTGCTGGCTCGAAGGGCCGAATGGCCTCCTCCTGCACCTATTTTCTATATTTCTATGCCACTGTTACCCCTTACCACTTCTTAGTTATGCAAATACAATTTCAGAGATAATGTTTAAGAAGGAACTGCAGATGCTGGAGAATCGAAGATAGACAAAAATGCTGGAGAAACACAGCAGGTGAGGCAGCATCTATGGAGCGAAGGAAATGGGCGACGTTTCGGGTCGAGACCCTTCTTCAGACAGAGATAATGGTCAGTTTCCATTTCCTTCCCAGTCACTCTCTGCACAAGAAGCTACCAGGTTAGTGAGAGTGAGGCCTTTTACTTAATTAAGCTCTGTTAAAAGAAGAGAAGCAGGCTCATGGGACACATCCTATGGGCATAGATGATCATTCTTCTTCACAAACATTATTTTCTTCTCTACTCTTTATTGATCTTTTACCTCTTTCAATGTTTTGATACCTCTGTTTCAGCGAGTTGTTTTAATGCTGTATTCCTGGGGGGGTGTTTCCAAAGCGTAGCAGCTGACTATAACTTCATGCCTGTGGATGCTCCAGAGAGTCACCTCTCTACTCTGGTGAATGTCCTCTATGGTTATTATCCTTGGGACGGTGAACTCCGTAGTTAAAGTTCAAAATATCAGCTTTGAAATTCATGATCCTAGCAAACCCCATGTTAAATGCAGGACACCCAATTTGATCTATTACCAACAATGTGTGATTCTTCGGCTCTAAAGAGCAACAGAAGATAACTAAAAAGGCAATACGGGGAGAAAAGTTGAGGTAAGAAGGTAAGCTAGCCAAGAATATTAAGGAGGATAGCAAAAGCTTCTTTAGGTATGTGAAGAGGAAAAAAATAGTTAAGAACAAAGTTGGCCCCTCGAAGACTGAAAAAGGTGAATTTATTATGGGGAACAAGGACTTGGCAGATGGGTTGAACAGGTACTTTGGATCTGTCTTCACTAAGGAGGACACAAACAATTTTCCTGATATAGTAGTGGCCAGAGGACCTGGGGTGACAGAGGAACTGAAGGAAATCCACATTAGGTAGGAAATGGTGTTGGATAGTCTATGGGACTGAAGGCTGATAAATCCCCAGGGCCTGATGGTCTGCATCCCAGGGTACTTAAGGAAGTGGCTCCAGAAATCGTGGATGCATTGGTGATCATTTTCCAATGTTCTATAGACTGAGGATCAGTTCCTGTGGATGGAGGGTAGCTAATGTTATCCCACTTTTTAAGAAAGGCGGGAGAGAGAAAACATGGAATTATAGACCAGTTACCTTGTATAATCTGGATGAGAGGGAATCTTATTGAAACATATAAGATTATTAAGGGTTTGGACAAGCTAGAGGCAGCAAACATGTTCCCGATGTTGAGGGAGTCCAGAACCAGGGGCCACAATTTAAGAATAAGGGGTAAGCCATTTAGAATGGAGACCAGGAAACACTTTTTCTCACAGAGTTGTGAGTCTGTGGAATTCTCTGCCTCAGAGGACGGTGGAGGCCAGTTCAAGAGAGAGCTAGATAGGGCTCTTAAAGATAGTGGAGTCAGGGGATATGGGGAGAAGGCAGTACTGGGGTACTGATTGTGGATGATCAGCCATGATCACATTGAATGGTGGTGCTGGCTTGAAGGGCCAAATGACCTACTCCTGCACCAATTGTCTAGTGTCTATTACTCTGTGCACATTTAATTAGCCACTTGTGATGTTTGCCTCATTTGTAAGAGTTAACAACAAATAAATCTAAGAGCTACAGGCCAATGTACCTTTTAAATGGGCGGCGGCTGCTGAATCAAATTGCTGCGGGACCAAATAAACTGGGCAAAACTACTGCTGGAATCAATGAATCAGCATGTTGTCTATAGATGATGGGGATGGGGACGATGCAAAGCAGAAGGTGTTGAGTGCAGAACGGAACAGCTGGAATGGAGACAGAGTAGCCATCATGACTTACACAGACCTTAACAAGTCAGTGAGAAGAAGTGGTCCTATACAGTAAGGATGCAAGAAACCTCCCATGGAATGAAATGCTCAAGGAGAGGTAACTCTTGAACAGGTACATGGATAGGAAACGCAGGTGAGACCAGTGTAGATAAAGCATCTTGGTCACATGGGCACGTTGTGCAGAAGGGCTTCTTTCCGTGCTGAATGACTTTGTGACTAAGAGAGGTAACAAGAGTGAATAATGCCAATTGTAATGCTCCAAAGCTTTTATCCCTACCCTTTAATGACCTCTCACATCTGGTTCGATCCTGACTATGACTGCTGTCTGTATGGAGTTTGTACATTCTCCCTGTGACCACTTGGGTTTTCTTCAGGTGCTCCGCTTTCCTCCCACACTCCAAAGACTGTCCCTAGTGCTTAGGATAGTGCTAGTGTATGGATCATCACTGGTCCGCGCAGGCTCGGTGGGATGAAGGGCCTGTTTCCATGCTGTATCTCTAAACTAAACTAAACTAAAGTAGCAATGGAAGGCAAAGTTAAATTCAGACTCACCTTGCAGCTTCTGACTACAGCCAACCCACCCTTTTGAAATAAATCAGCTCAGCATCAAATAACTTCCTGACAAACCCACATGTTGCACCCTTTACATAACACAGGTGCAGGGCATGTTCCTGTTCTCCTGTGTGCAGTCCACACTGGTGTTATTTACATATCCTGGTTCCGTCTCAGAGGAGTGCCAGCAAAGAGCCTGCAATTTGGTGTTAAATATGTATTGATGACACCATTTTGTGTATATTTGTGTCATACATAAAGAAGTGCTACTTGAAGTTTGTGCTAGATGGATTCACAAATTTGTGACCACATTTATACTGAACATGAACTAATTCCATCTCTGAACGGCCTTTTAATAATGCAGGAAGGCTGGTCAAATGCAAGCCATCTCTTAATGCGAGCAGGCATGAAAAGGAAGCATTAGATCCTCAACAATATGTAACTGCAATATGATTCTGTAACTAATTAACCACATCAGTTAGCCTCTGTTTATTTTATACGTGGGAAGCACATTTTCTCTAGCCAAATTCATGATAATCACCTGCAGGAAAAGTTCAAATAAAAAATCCAACAATAGTTAATTATTGGTTAACAATTTAGATTGGCTGACATAATCTGCGCACACTTAAACTGCATAACAAACAAGAACTACTTTAATAGTACATTGTGAGTTTTTTTTTCTACTAAAAGATTGTAAACCATTTAGTCCTTGTGAAAGAAAGACCTTAATGTACAGTGGTTGTGCTGTAACCCCCACTATTTCAGGAAACAATGCGAGTTACAGTATGATTTGATTGTATTGATACTTCATGAAAGGTATAAAGTCATCTATTTATTCATTATTGATGTAGTTTACATTTCTAATTAATTCTTACTTTCGAAAGGCAGGCTAGATGGTACCTCCAGCTTCTGTGGTCAGTGAGGAGAGTTGCAAGGGGAAATTGGCAGGGAGCCGCACAGCTTTCTACTTTTACCACCATTTTGAGGATCTTTCTCCAAAACCGATGAGGTAATGAGAATTACCAACATGTGAAATCTGGCACATAACAAAGCCTCCTCAGCCAGCTTGTTCCGACATTAAACTTCTGTGAGAAAACCGGATATTTAAAGCAAGGGTGTTTCCTTAATGCATGATAATAGTGTTTTAGAAGATCTCAGATTGCATGTTAATGAGGAAAATATGTCATCCAATGCATTTTACTTCATTACTACTTAGCAACAATGTGCAGTGATGTTCCCCAACATTGTCAAGGAAGCAAAAGGTGGCTTTAGATTTTATATTTTGTCCTGTAAACTTATTGAACGGGATTGCTGGATAACTGCTTATCTGAGTCTTGTCTGTCAAAAGGAAATGTTTAAAACATTTTGCACATTACTTCAGCCAGCCATATCCTGCTGTTTTCTCTCCAATGTGGGGTTCCTGCTAATGGAAGATGTGCTGTGACCTTGCTCAAAAACTATCTCGCTTGCGAACCTTTTATGACCAGGCTTGCTTTGAAAGCTACTGGATATGTTCAAAATCATGGGAGGGCAAGACAAAGTGAATATAGAGACACTTCTCACCAGCAGAAGTAATTAAAAAAGGAACAATTATTAATATTAATTAGAAAAGGAACCAAGGGTAATAAGGAGGATACTCTGAAGATTCACCAATTTAAAACATGTTTGCTGTTTTGCCCTCCATACCTGCTGCTTGACCTTTTCATATTTGATATTTGTGGCATTGTGTATGTGTGGAGTTTGCATATTCTTCCTTTGATTGCATGGGTTTCCTTTGGGTGCTCCAGTGTCCTTCCATGTGCAAAGACATGCTGATTGGGAGGTTAATGTACATTACCCCTAGTACAGGTGACCCTTTATTACAACTGGGAACGAGAGAGATGCAAGTTAATTTTCAGTGGGAGAGAAGCTGGGGAAGAGATGCTGGGTATAGCTGTGTAATTAGCAACTGTTACGGTTGTAGCCAATAATGATATGGCCTTTACTTAAAATCCAGGGACTAATGTTTGACACCACAATTTGCTTGAAACGATTTTTATTGTTCTTATCAGCCCTGAAGACAAAGTAACAGCAATAATCCTAGTACTTTTCCATTGTGTTCTTACCACACCCTCTTAACAGATAGCTATGTGGCAGGCTGACTCTTCATCCCCTAAGTCCACACATGTTAAAGGGAAGCCAATGTCAACAAAATTAGCAAGCAGGATAGAGTCCCTTGCTTGGCAACTCAGCAGCATTCCGGTGATTCCGTGCAAAACACTTCCACTTCCCTTTTCCAGCTTTCCCCCTTACTCCATCAATCTGAAGAACACTCCTGACCCAAAATATTGTCCATGCATAGGAAGGAACTGCAGAAGCCGGTTTAAACGAAAGATGGACACAAAAAGCTGGAGTAACTCAGTGAGATAGACAACACCTCTGGAGAAAATTAATAGGTGACGTTTCGGGTCGAGACCCTTCTTCAGACGTAGGTCTGAAATATTGTCCGTCTATTCCCTCTGCAAGTGCTGCCTGACCCGCTGTGTTCCTCCAGCAGTTTGTTTTTTTGCTCTGGATTCAAGCATCTGAAGTCAGTTCTGCTTTACAGTATTGCAGTTGCCAATTGGCTGCTTAGTCTGAAGGATGAAAGTTTAGAATGTACCATTTTAAGGGTGGTTTGTGCTGTCAACAGCAGAGGTTATATAAAAACAAAGACTTGGTCCGGCACGGAAAGAAACAGCTGTGTTTATGAGTGATGCACATCAAAACAGATTGTCGCTTTAAATCAGCTGCTTGGATTACTGGATCAGAAAGTTGTGGAAACAACGGCAGAGATTCCAGAATAAATATCGAGACTGATTTTGTTAACCTGTCCAAAATGTATCCTCCAACAATAAGGGTGGCACAGCGATAGAGTTGCTGACATACAATGCCAGAGACCCCAGGTTCGAACCTGACTGCGGGTGCTGTCTGTATGGAGTTTGTACATTCTCCCCATGACCAGTGTGGGTTTCCTCCAGGTGCTCTGGTTTCCTCCCACACTCCAAAGACATACAGGTTTGTAGGCTAATTGACTTGATACAACTGAAAAATTGTTCCTAGTGTGTGTAGGATAGTGTTAGTGTGCGGGGATCTTTGGTTGGCACGGACTCAGTGAGCCTGAGGGCCCGTTTCAATTCTATATCGCTAAATTAAACTAAACCAAAGATTTATCACACTGCTGTTCACTAAAGTAACTTCGTTCACAATATTTCATTGGCTGCAAAGTAGTTTTTTGTCTTAAATGTGTTGAGAGAAAAGCTCTATAAAAGCAAAATAGTACACCTCCCTTCCCATCCGTCTCCCAGCCAAACTTACTTACCCGGTCACGCCCCCTATTATTTGACACCATGTTGCTAAAGTTTGACCAGACCATAATGGTGGAAATGACCATCATCCAGCACCACATTTTCTCCAGAACAGCTATCTGAGGGACAAGCAATCCTTTTATGGTTAACTACATATTTGTTTTTCTTCTCAGTGGATTTTCACCTTGTTGTAGTGGAGAAGCTTGTGTGGACCTGAGATCGATGCCGTCTGGAGCTGTGCTCCTGGTAGGGCCACCCATGGCGGTAAGGTTGAAGGGAGGTCTTTGACAATGAGCAATCCAACCAAGACCTCAACAGTGGAACAGGCGGAGGATGATGGCTGACCTTAGTGGAGCGTCACAACGTTTGGGAAGGCGGATGAAGGCTGCAGCAGAAAAGGGTCTCCGGTCGTCTTGGACTCCATGCCACTGGATCCTGACCAGATCTGTCAAGGTGGCTGTCTGTGCACCAGTCTCCCCACGTTAAACAAACTCGCGCACAGGCGTCCTCCATATAGGGAACAGCACCCTGGAAACACCTATAGTCAGCCATGACCGAAGGGGGCCTAAGAGTTATAGAGACACCAATAATGTTCATAATTTTTCATCTATTTCACTTGTAAGATTTGACTAACCACATATTTTGTGCTGATAAGATCACCCACTTGGACAAGAAATTATGTGCTGCCCGAACAATCTGAAGTATAAAAGCAACCTAGTGATAAAACTTGGATGGAAGTGCAGTTCTGCTAAATGTTACCTCCTCCATTGCAGTGATTAGGTTCTGAGTGGACTTGCTGATCTCCCCTCCTACGGATGGTGCACCACTGCCTGTTGTTAGATAGGTTGACCCAGGACTGGGATGACCATTGATTTCCATACTGTAGCTGGCTTTCACTGGCCAGCAGAGTTGGTTGTGCAAGATAACGTAGACCACAAAAACATACAGGCCCTGCAAAACCAAAACAAATATATTATAAAGAATGCAGTAAAGAGAGAACATATTTTGAGGAAAAATAAACAAATCTGTTGAAAACTTAGAAATAATTTAAAAGTAAATATTCATCCTTTTAACGGATATTCATAGCTACAGTGGGTTGTGGAGGCCACGCCTTTGGGTGTTTGTAAAGCAGAGATCGACAGGTTCTTGATTAGTAAGGGTAGCAAAATGTTACGGGGCGAAGGCAGGAGAATGGGGTTGAAAGTGAAAGATAGATCAGCCATGATTGAATGTCAGAGTAATCCTGATGGGCTGAATTTAGGAGGGCTTCTTGCGAGGCTCCTTCTCTTGCCTGGTTACAACTCAGACTATCACAGGAAATTAGACATTTACCAGTCGAGTTTCATGTGGAAGATTAATGTGAGTAGGACTGTTTCCTTTCCAAACTTATTCAATAGCATTTTAAGTTTTAGAAAATACTCATATATGTAGCGCAAAATTGAACTACTAATTTAAAATATACTAATCAAGACTTTTCATATTACTGTATTTATAAGATAACATTTTGGACAACAGGGGAGTCAAGATATCTGGGGGTCAGGCAGGAATGTACATGTGAGTCTTAGACTGTATCTGGCTGAACGGTGGAGCAGGATGAGACCTATTCCTACATTTCATGTTCCTCACATTACAACTCAATTCAGACAGAAAATTGGAGGAGGCAAAATATGGGGAAGCCTACACTCAGTGGGGAATGTAGATTAATAATATTCTTCATCGGGTAATAGAGCAAAGAAAGAATTAGATTGTATTGAAGGTATTTCAGATTTTGTTATCCCCATGTTTGAGGCTAATACGTTTACATACAGGTGTACCACACTTACCTGCAGGATGTTGAAGATAACGTACAGGACCAGCATCCAGAAGTGCCTGTAGGCCATGTACAGGCCTCCCCACAGCCATGTCAATGATATCAGAGTGAAAAGGTACAGCACAAGAGGAACTTCTGTAAATATGGTGAAAGAACATATCAGGCTATTACTGAGCACATTTTGTGAATAGGTGATTCAAACATGACCTGTTGGAATACCAGTAAAAGTTACCAGTGGTACAAAATGTCTGTGCTTGGAAAACAAATTCATAAAACGTAACGCAGAGTAATGTAAATGTAGAGGGAGTTACAGACAAGGTTCACCAGACTGATTCCTGGGATGTCAGGACTTTCATATGAGGAAAGACTGGATAGACTCAGCTTGTACTCGCTAGAATTTTGAAGACTGAGGGGGATCTTATAGAAACGTACAAAATTCTCAAGGGGTTGGACAGGTTAGATGCAGGAAGATTGTTCCCGATGTTGGGGAGGTCCAGGACAAGGGGTCACAGTCTAAGGATAAGGGGGAATTCCTTTAGGACCGAGATGAGGAAAACATTTTTCAGTGGTGAGTCTCTGGAATTCTCTGCCACAGAAGGTAGTTGAGGCCAGTTCATTGGCTATATTTAAGAGGGAGTTAGATGTGGCCCTTGTGGCTAAAGGGATAAGGGGGTATGGAGAAAAGGCAGGTACAGGATACTGAGTTGGATGATGAGCCATGATCATATTGAATGGCGGTACAGGCTCGAAGGGCCGAATGGCCCACTCCTGCACCTATTTTTTGCTATGTTTCTATGTAACCTTATGAGATTTTCATACCATTTCTGTCATTTTTTGAATGACCTTATGATTTTTAAAAGTCTAATATCTACAAACAATCTCCAGCTCGTTTATATGGGATAAGCCTGAATGCTGGACTTTAGGCTTCTATGTCAAATTATTTTGTCAAGTTTTCAAAAGGCCTTGGTCAGATCCAATGGGCAGTTCATCCAGCACCTTATCCCATCACAACTCTCTCGTCCACATTGGCTTAACCTGTTCACTGCCAAGATGTTTTTTCAGTCTGTACTCTGACCCAAGTATACTCAGGAGTGGCACTGAACAGGTTAAGCCAGCAGCTCAGAAGGTCTGGAGCCAGGTGTGACAATAAGGCAGTGAGCATAGAGGGGTAGTCATGGAGAAGGACGTTCAACACACCTCCATCTTCTCCTTCAGCCTGAGCTCCTTGGTTGACAACGTCTCTTGGAAAGCCCTGTTTATCCTCCACATAAGCCAGCATGGGAGGAACTGCGAGCTGATGTACAGACACATGGGAGAGACTGCAAGCAGGAACATAGATGCATGGCCAGAGAGAGATAGTTGTAACTCAGACACCAGATAGATTGCAAGCAGTGGTTCAGTGGCATTGAGCCCTTTATCATTCTTGGCTAGAAGGCTTCAAGGTACCTTGCACATTCCGGCAATTCAGGTGTGCCAATTCATCATGCTCGAACTGGTGGTAGCAGAGATAATTTTTCAATGCAGGAGCCGGGAAATCGTAACGGGTTACCAAGCTCTGTGATGGATATGGTGTTGGAGCAGAGATCCTATTGTTGGTAAGATGCAACATTTATTTCTCTAACTACAGCAGCATGTTAGATGATCTGGACCATGATAAGAGGATTCATGCAGCTTTCCCACTGCACCAAAAAATGTTGTTGGTGAGATGCAGAGTTACTATTAAATAGACTTCAAGAGGTGTATTCTGAGGCCCTGCCTTCAAAAACTCTCAGATTTATACATATATATATTATATACACACGCACACACATTGAGGAAAAAAATGAGAAACATTTGAAAAATAAGTTAATAAATTCTCCGGCTGCAGGCGCAGCTGACGGGCATGGCACGTGGAAAAGGGATTTATTAAAGCTTAAAATGTGAATAACTTTTAAAATACAAACAATTTAAACATTAAAAATGAGATTTATTCAGTCCATTCTTTCTTGTTGTGTCTCTTGTTGTGTTCCGCAGCCGGGGGAGGGGCACGGCTTCAGGCGGGGGCTGGTGGGGGGGCACCTGCAGCCGGGGGAGGTGCACTGCTTCGGGAGGAGCCTGTCGGGGGGGGGGCGGGGGAAGGGAGCGTCCTGCACTCACTCCATCCTCCTCAATCCCCCCACATCCACTTCTCGCGGCTCTCTAGCGGCGCAGCCATTCCCGCCCAATGGGTTCCCATTGTGACGTAGAACACGCAGGTATTACTGCGCAGGCGCAGCTGACGGACACGGCAAGTGGAAAATTGACTTATTAAAGCTTAAAATGAGAATAACTCTTACAATATAATAACAATTTAAACGTTAAAGATGAGATTTATTCAGTCCATTCTTTCTTGTTGCGTCTCTCGTTGCATTCTGCAGCCAGGGGAGGGGCACGGCTTCAGGCAGGGGCTGTCGGTGGCCATTGGGGGGAGCGTCTTGCAGCCGGGGAGGGGGGCCGGTTTCAGGCGGGGCCTGTCGGGGGCCGGTGGGGAGAGGGGGGGGGGGGGGGAGAGCGCTGCCTTGCCTACCACTGCCGTGGCCTACCGTTGCCTACCCCTGCTGCTGCCTACAGCTGTCATGGCTTATCGCTGAGGTGGCCTACCGCTGCCGCTCACCACCGGCTTCAGGCGGGGACCGGTGGGAAGCATCCTGCAGCGGGGGAGGGGGATGGCTTCTGGAGGGGGCTGTCGAGGTTTGTCGGGGTCCGGGGAAGGAAGTGTCCCAGCCGTGGGGGGGGGGGGGGTTGTGGAGGTGGGAGAGGGGGGTGTGCGGGGTGGGAGGAGAGGGGTGTGTGAGGGCGAGGTGGGGGTGGGGGTTGTGGGGGTGAGGGGGGGTTGTGGGGGCGAGGGGGGGGGTGCGGGGACAAGGGGGGGAGTGGGTGTGACAGGAAAAAGACCTATCCACACTGAATGGCAGGAGATCAATCCACAATGCATGAGCGGTTTTTACGATTTAATTTTTTTTATTTTTAAAACATCGCTAACTTTTACATTAGACCACTGATCGGAACAAAACTTGGTGCAATCGCAGCACAGGAGAACGGTGAGTAAGCTGGTGAAAAATCGTAGCGCTATCGCATAACGTTTTTGCTCAAATAGAATGACCGTGCAAACCGGATGATAACAAGATCAGAGCTTTAGTTATGTTCTAGACTAAGTGGGACCCGTCGGGTCCCAGCTTCACACGGGAGGGCTGGTCCCCCAATGCAATATTCCACCTCTCCACCAATTCCAATATTGCTGGCCAGTGGAGGGGGGGGGGGGGGGGTTACTGGAGCGCTGGTATGTGTGTTGTGGGACAAAGGGACAGGTTTCCAGAGGGCTAGTATGGACATTGTGGGCTGAATGGATTCTTGGGTTGGCAGCTCACTCACTCAGGCCAGGCAGCTCAGTCACTCTGGCCAGGCAGCATTTTAGAACCAATAGAGACACTTTTTGCAGCATTTTAGAACCAATAGAGACACTTTCTGCAAGCATTTTAGAACCAATAGAGACACTCTTTCTGCAACCATTTTAGGATCAATAGAGACACTTTCTGCAACCATTTTAGAACCAATAGAGACACTTTCTGCAACCATTTTAGAACCAATAGAGACACTTTTTGCAACCATTTTAGAACCAATAGACACATTTTGCAACCATTTTAGAACAAATAGACACTTTTTTGCAAGCATTTAGAACCAATAGACACTTTTTGCAAGCATTTTAGAACCAATAGATACTTTCTGCAAGCATTTTAGAACCAATAGAAACTTTTTGCAAGCATTTTAGAACCAATAGACACTTTTTGCAAGCATTTTAGAACCAATAGACACTTTTTGCAAGCATTTATAGAACCACATTAAGGGCACTCACAGTTGAGTAGACATGCGTTCAGTGCTATTCAGAGCTCAGAGAGACGTGACCCTCTGGCTTCCTCCATCTTGCAGAGACGGAGTGAGGCACACCACTTCCTGGTTTTATAGTCCTTCCCCCTCCCTCCAGCAGGGGCAGCAGAGAGAATGGCAATTAAAAAAAAACATTAATATCTCTCTGATTTTTCATTGATGGGAAAAATCCTCTGATCCAGGAAGGCGGAGGGGGGTTCTGAGCGAGCTAGCCAAAAATGACAGCCGTAGGTGGCGGCGTTCTCTCGGAAATCACACCACAGTGAGCCAAAAGCGGTCAAGATCAGACATTTAGTAATATAGATAGATAACAGGCAACAAAAACTGTATTTGCTGTGTCTACAAGTGGAGAAGATCAAAGATAATTGCAGAAATAAAATCCTTCAATTTTGATAAAGCTTTTTTTATATTTAAGAAAGTAAGCTCATTAAGTGAATAAAAGTGTACTTCAAGAGATTTTAATCTTGGTATGTTTTGTAAACCTATCAAATATGCACGTAAATCTGTTACTATTTTAGAATCAAGTTGTCCTTGCCTTCTCCAGATTAAGTATATTGAGCAGTGTGCATTTCAGCTGCTTTTTTTCTGGTCAATTTGACCCAGGTCTCCTTCTTGGTTTATGCCAAGTTGGGTAACTGCTTTAATTTTTTTCAAAAGCAGTGTTATTGACCCTTGAGCTTCAATTTGTAGCAAAAGACCGTATCATGCTATAAGCATAACAAGTTTGAAACAAAAAATATTTTTAAACATGGGGTGCACATTTAATCCTTACTCTGTTGAGCAATCAGGCACAGAAAGGAGAGGATTACCCCAGATGCCCCATAAATCGGGAAGGTGAACCAAGTATATTGGAGAAGGATATATTGAATCTATTCATTCACTTGGAGAGTATCCAGTTGTACCAACTTGGGGGACAATGACCTGCTTGTCTGCTGTAGCTTTAGTAACAGAGAAGGTCCAGTGCACCACAAGGCTGGACAAGGATCGAACAGCAGATGGGCCCCATTAACCAAATCATCAATGCTTCTCGGTATAAAGCTTCAGCTGCTGATTTATAAACCTGAAAATATATTGTCTAGTCGTCGTGATGTGTGATTAGGGTTGGAGCTCATTGGATCGGTCTGATCAGGCCTCAACCTGGCTGGTGATTTGGAAAGGGGTGGGGGTATGGTGATGGGTGTGGAGTGACACTTTGTGCTTGGGCATCAGGTGTATGTCTGTGAGTGCATGTACAATTGTGGGGGGGGGGAAGGGTGTTTCTTTTTTTTAGTTTTAGAGATACAGCATGGAAACAGGCCCTTCGGCCCACCGAGTCCGAACCGACCAGCGATCCCCGCACATTAACACTATCCTACACACACTAGGGTCAAATTACATTTATACCAAGCCAATTAACCTACAAACGTGTATGTCTTTGGAACGTGGGAGGAAACTGAAGATCTTGGAGAAACCCCATGTAGGTCACAGGGAGAATATACAAACTCTGGACAGCAGCAGTCATAGTCATAATCGAACCCGGTCTCTGGTGCTGTACGGCAGCAACTCTATCGCTGCACCTCCGTGCCGCCCACTTGATTTTATTCATATGGTTGTACTAACTCACTTTTATGATACTGTTGCATTTTAATAGGACAAAGTGATCTGCATGTCTTAATCACTAAGTTATCAAGTCAACTTCCTCTCACAAGATTGTTCAAAGGATTCCATCAGCTAAGTACACATTTTATTTGGCCATCAGTGTTGGCAGCATGGATCGATATATTACTCTCATTCCTTGTGTGAGATAATTTATGATCTGCATGTCTGCAGTTTATTACAATTATGTGAAGACTTGAAATCAGTGTGTCATCAACAAGCAATTGTTTAACACATTTGTGTCTTCCCTGCCAGTGTTATTTTAACACAAGCATTAAAATGTTTATTGTAAGCAGCCTAATGTCAACATTAAAAATAGAAGATACATGTCAAATGAAAACAGTTTCCAATTTTCATTTGCACTTTGAAATGTTCTCTCAATGTCGCAGGCCAGATCACCAAGACTTGCTAGCCAACTGCAATGCAAGGTTAACTTCCTCCTGGCATCTGTACCTGTACAATCCATCAAAAAAGGGACAAAATTAACAAGCAGCAGAAATAGGCCATTTAGTTGCTCACATTGCATGCTGCATTCATAAAGCCCATGGCGGACCTTTTTACTTCAGCAGCACTTGCACTTATCTCATATCCCTTGCCTCTGTAAAAAGCACTGTGGCACAGCCGTTGAGTTACTGCCTTAAGGCGCCAGAGACTCGGGTTAAAGCTGACCTAGGGTGCTATCTGTATGGAGAAAACAAGGAATACCTGAAATTGTAGAAGTCAATGTTCATACCGCTGGGGTGTAAACTACCCAAGCAAAATATGAGGTGCTGCTCCTCCAATTTGCAGTGGAGGAGATTGGTGGAGCAGATTGGAGGAGCTGCACCTCATATTTCGCTTGGGTAGTTTACACCCCAGCAGCATGAACATTGACCTCCAATTTCAGGTAGTCCTTGCTTTCTCCCTCCTTCCCCTCCCCTTCCCAGCTCTCCCACAGCCTACTGTCTCCACCTCTTCCTTTATTCTTCCTGCCCCGGCCCTCCCCACCCGTACATCAGGCTGAAGAAGGGTCTCGACCCAAAACATCACCTATTCCTTTGCTCCATAGATGCTGCCTCACCCGCTAAGTTTCTCCAGCATTTTGTCTATCTGCAGTTGTTATGGTCATTCAGGTACAGAGACAGGGACATTGATATGCTATTTATATAGGACATTGATTTAAAGGGATAAATGCTATTAAACAGGCAAATGGGATTAGGCATCTTGGTTGGCATGAATGAATTGGGCCAAAGGGCTTGTTTCCATGTTGTCTACTGTACAATCTCATACTAGCTGGGCTATTAACTTTAAGCACCAGTGAAGGTTATTGGATTTTTTGTCTTTCCAAAGTAGGTGGATAATGCAACGCAAAATTAATTTATTCTGTCTGAGCAGTATTAGCATTTACGAGTATGTTTCTGATTATGTATGTTTATTTTCAGTACATCCTATAAACAACTAACCCAGTTTTACAGATGTGACCAAGATATGGAAAGAACCAGAAAGTACAACAAAGAAGACACACAGGAAGACAATCAGCTGCTGGCAGGATGTTGTTGGTAAGGGGCCTGTCCCACTTGGGCGACCTAAGCCGCAAGTCCAGAAGAGTGCCAGGCAGAAGGGCACTCGCCTGGAAAGCCTCTAGCTGGATCGACCGAACCGCGAGCTGCATCGACCGACCTCACACACACACAAACGCATCGCAAAGGTGGGGACCAGGGACAGCGGAGGAGCGCTGTCTGCACGATGAACAGGAAGGTAAACGCTGCCACAGAGTACCGTAAGCCCTTTAGATAGTGTAGGGGGAGAGAAGGGGCGAGAAGGGGAGAGAAGGGAGGTAGAAGGGGAGAGGGGAGGAGAAAGGGGAGGAGAAGGGGAGGGGGGGGGAGAAGGAATGGAGACACTTTAAAGAAATTTAATAAAGTTTAGCGGGCATTTTACCTAAGTAAAGACCTGGTAGGTCTTCCTAGGTCGTGAAACTCCAATGAGCCAATCAAAATGCCCGGTCAGCAAAAGAGAAGGCGTACGGCTGCCCTCGAGTGCCTGTAAGTAAATAGCGACCCCACTCCACTGCACTACGAGTGAAAAAGACCCATGCCGACCTAATTTTACTCGCGGAAAATGTTTCAATATGCTGAAAGATTTTCCTCGGCCTAG
Source organism: Okamejei kenojei (assembly GCA_035221665.1). Taxonomy (NCBI): domain Eukaryota; kingdom Metazoa; phylum Chordata; class Chondrichthyes; order Rajiformes; family Rajidae; genus Okamejei; species Okamejei kenojei. The sequence goes on from CM069133.1 coordinate 8,011,371, forward strand.
CTGAGGCCGCGAATAGGTGGGAACCTCCCTCGAGCATGAAGGAGAGTTCCAGCCATCTCATACGACCTCCTCTCCTAGGACCTCGTGTCGACCATGCTGCGAGTTTGAGTCCAGGGTAAACTCTTCTAAACTCGCAGCTTAGGTCGCCCAAGTGAGACAGCCCCTTAACTCTCTTTCAATTATGGTGCTCATAGATAAACCTATACCACTGATAATTTCTGAAATCACCTACTCTGTTGACTGTTGTACAAATGTATGAAAAATAACTTTTGAATGTATTGCTAAAGATGTAAATTGTCCACACAAACCTATCTCTGGAGCTGTGATGTAGTTTAGAAACTTCATAAGGGTTCCACCAAGACCCCGCCAATTCTTCTCTCATACTTAGACAAAAGTAATCTAACATGGTCCAATGCTTTCAGTTCGTTTGCCTCTGACACTTTTAATCAGAAAATAATTAATGTCAATATATTTTTGCAATTGGTTAATAATTTAATGCAGATGTCAGTATCACAAAATAATAAAAAATTGTAACATTGCAAATAAATGAAAAGAGAAATTGATTCTGTAATTGTCAAAGTTTGTTGTTGAGAAGTAAGCGATCTGACCCATCTTTGCTTTTCACAGACTTCACATGCTCCCTTGCTGTGGCCTTGAAATTACATCTGGTTAAATATTTATCCATTTCCTTTAAGAGATGCAATGATACTGGTCTCAGCTATTTTCTGTGGCAAACAATTCTGTATTTTAACAAATTTCTACCTAAAGAATTTTCCCCTGGTTTTTATCTTCAATCCGTTTGAAACTGGTATAATTATTGCTCACCCCCAACAAAGGAAACCTTTATTTTGCATCAATCCCTTTATGATTAAACCTAAATCTCTTTTAAATCTGTTTGTATCTTTTAGTGTGATTGTGGAAATAGTTCTTGTTACTCAAGTATCTCCAAGTAATTGCTCTCCCATAGACCTGAAAATCCTTCAAAAAAAAGTTTGCACAAACTGTACGCTCAAAACAGTACACAATGCGTCAGCTGTATCTTATCTGTGGTTAGCACTTCCTGTCTGATAAGAATTACTTTGGAAACAGAAGCACAATACTTTTTTGAAAAAGGTTTCCATAGCGAATTAGAATTTTTTTTTTTGAATGAAGCGAGGGATTTATTAGATTATTATAGTAACTGTTTCTGCCTGCTCAGCTCTAGCACATGTTCCTCTAGACCATTGGTCCAATGGACTGTCCTTCCTTAAGTGGTCCTTCCAAGGCCTGTAGTTGAATTGTGTTCTTACACTGCAGGATTAGCACAACACCTTGTGCTATCTCCTCAACCACTTCAGTGGTCTCTCTGAGATGGTGCCTGATCCTTTGATACAGATTGTCCTGATCCACTGTAACGTATGATCTGGATACCAATGTATGCCAGGTTACCATTGCCTTTTGCAATGTATCCTGTAGGGATCACTCCTCAATTTGTGTCCAAGTGGCAGGATTTTGGCACTCCTCACATAGCATTTATCTGCTTTTTGTTGACTATTTTCAGATGTCCTATTATTGGGATATTAAAGGAATCAAGGAACATGGAATTAGTGCAGGAAAGTGGCACATAGCTTCATCGCATACTGCACAGAAACAAGCCTTTTGGTCCAACTCATCCATGCCAACCAAGGTGTCCCATCCAAGCTATTCCTATTTGTGCATGTCATAAGGTCATAAGGAATAGGAGCAGAATTAGGCAATTCAGCACATCGAGTCTACTCTGTCATTCAATCATGGCTGATCCATCACTCCCTCCCAACCCTATTCTCCTGCCTTCTCCCCATAACGTCTGACACACGTACTAATCAAGAATCTATCTGCCTTAGAAACATCCATTAACTTGGCTTCCACAGCCTTCTGTGGCAAAACATTCCACAGATTCACAACAAATTCCACCGATTCACCCTCTGACATAAGAAATTCTTCCTCATCTTCTTCTAAAGGACAATCGACAATAGGTGCAGGAGTAGACCATTCGACCCTTCGAGCCAGTACTGCCATGCACTGTGATAATGGCTGATCATCCACAATCAGTACCCCATTCCTGCCTTCTCCCCATATCCCTTGACTCCGCTATCTTTAAGAGCTCTATCTAACTGTCTATTAAAACAATCCAGAAACATCCATTAATACTGAGACTCTGACCTCTGGTCCTAGACTCTCCCACGAGTGGAAACATCCTCTCCACATTCACTCTACCCAAGCCTTTCACTATTCTCTCAGTTTCAGTGAGGGATCCCCTCATCCCTCTTAACTCCAGCAAGTACTGGCCCAGTGCCGTCAAACGCTCATCATATGTTAACCCACTAATTCCTGGACTCCTTCTTGTAAACTTCCTCTGGATCCTCTCCAGAGCCAGCACATCCTTCCTCAGATGTGGGGCTCAAAATTGCTCACAATACTCCAAATGTGGCCTGACCAGCACCTTATAGAATCTCATTACATCCCTGTAAATGTATTCTAATCCTCTTGAAATAATTGCAAGCATTGTGTTTGCCTTACTCACAACTATTTCAACTTGCAAATTATCTTTTTGGGAATCCTGCAGCAGCACACCCAAGTCCCTTTGCACCTCTGATTTCTGTCTCCTCTCCCTATTTAGAAAATAGTCTACACCTGATACATGTCTCTCCAAACATTTCTTGTCCATGTATCTGTCCAAATGTTTTCTAAATGTTGCTTCTGTGCATGCTTCAACTTCTTCTGGCAGCTTGTTCCATACACCCACCACCTTCTGTGTGGAAAAAAGCTACCCCTCAGGGTCACCTTTCCCCTCTCATCTTTAACCTAAGCCTTTTCATTCTTGATTCCCCTGGCCTAGGAAAAACAACTGTGTTTATACATAGGGGGCGCTATGTATAAATCTTTAGTTAGTTGAGTTTTTGTTCATTGGAGTTCAAGCATTTTTAATGTGGAGGTGGAGGCGGGGCGGGGGGGGGGGGGGGGGGGGGAAGGGGGAAACTGCTTGTCAGGGTGCCTACCTGTTTGGAGAGGCGGCTTTTCTCTGGGCTGCACCTTTGACCCGTCCTCGCGGCCTACCAGCGGGCCTGGAGCTGCGTTTCCCGAGGGGACAGTCCAGAACGTTAGCTTCAGCAGCGGCGCAGCGCTGGAGCGCTATCGCGGAGCGGGCGATGCCTTGCCCGGTCGACACGCTGGAACTCCGGTGAGCTGAAGACCGCCGATGATCATCGTAGGAGCTGCGGGACTGTGGAGCAGGCTGCGGCGCTGAACTTTAACATCGGGAGCCTGGGATCTCTCGCCGAGATTGCCAGTAGTGGAGCTCCATCTAGCGCGGCCTGTTGGCTTCGGAAGCCGCGGTCTCCGGTATGGAAGTGGCCGTTCCAGGTTTCCCAAGCCGCTGTGAGGATTCTCCCGAAGCCGGAGCGAGAACAGCCTGGAACATCGGGCCTCCGTAAAAGGTGATTGCGGAGGCCTCAATAGGGTGGACATGGGGATGGGGACTGGACTTTGTGTCTTCCCTCATAATGGGAACAATTGTGGGGGGATGTTTTTTTTATGTTAAATTTCTTTATTATTGTTATGTTGTTTTCTTTTTTATGGCATACAAATTAGCCAGAAAAAGAAGCCTACCAGAGGACTGGGAGAAATTCAGGGTCCAGCAGAGGAGGACAAAGGGCTTAATTAGGAAAAGGAAAATAGATTATGAACGAAAACTGGCAGGGAACATAAAAACTGACTGCAAACGTTTTTATAGATACGTGAAGAGAAATAAATTAGTTAAAACAGATGTAGATCCCTTGCAATCAGAAAGAGGTGAATTGATCATGGGGAACAAGGACATGGCAGACCAATTGAATAACTACTTTGGTTCTGTCTTCACTAAGGAAGACATAAATAATCTGCTGGAAATAGCAGGGGACCGGGGTCAAATAAGATGGAGGAACTGAGTGAAATCCAGGTTAGCCGGGAAGTGGTGTTGGGTAAATTGAACGGATTAAAGGCCGAGAAATCCCCAGGGCCAGATAGTCTGCATCCCAGAGTACTCAAGGAAGTAGCCACAGAAATAGTGGATGCACTAGTGATAATTTTTCAAAACTCCTTAGATTCTGGAGTAGTTCCTGAGGATTGGAGGTGTAGCTAATGTAACCCCAATTTTTTAAAAAGGAGGGAGAGAGAAAACGGGAATTACAGACCAGTTAGTCTAACATCGGTAGTGGGGAAACTGCTAGAGTCAGTTCTTAAAGATGGGATAGCAGCACATTTGGAAAGTGGTGAAATAATTGGACAGTCAGCATGGATTTATGAAAGGTAAATCATGTCTGACGAATCTTATAGAATTTTTCGAGGATGTAACTAGTAGAGTGGATAAGGGATAATCAGTGGATGTGTTATATCTAGACTTTCAGAAGGCTTTCGACAAGGTCCCACATAAGAGATTAGTATCCAAACTTAAAGCACACTGTATTGGGGGTTCAGTATTGATGTGGATAGAGAACTGGCTGGCAGACAGGAAGCAAAGGGTAGGAATAAACGGGTCCTTTTCAGAATGACAGGCAGTGACTAGTGGGGTACCGCAAGGCTCAGTGCTGGGACCCCAGCTATTTACAATATATATTAATGATTTGGACGAGGGAATTGAATGCAACATCTCCAAGTTTGCGGATGACACTAAGCTGGGGGCTAGTGTTAGGTATGAGGAGGATGCTAGGAGGCTGCAAGGGGACTTGGATAGGCTGGGTGAGTGGGCAAATGCATGGCAGATGCAGTATAATGTGGATAAATGTGAGGTTATCCACTTTGGTGGCAAAAACAGGATGGTAGACTATTATCTGAATGGTGGCAGATTAAGAAAAGGGGAGATGCAACGATACCTGGGTGTCATGGCAGTGAAGAAAGCAAATGGTAAGTTAGCATTCATAGCGAAAGGATTTGAGTATAGGAGCAGGGAGGTTCTACTGCAGTTGTACAGGATTTTGGTGAGACCACTCCTGGAGTATTGTGTACAGTTTTGGTCTTCAAATCTGAGGAAAAACATTCTTGCCATAGAGGGGGTACAGAGAAGGTTCACCAGACTAATTCCAGGGATGTCAGGACTTTCATATGAGGAAAGACTGGATAGACTCGGCTTGTACTCGCTAGAATTTAGAAGACTGAGGGGGGATCTTATAGAAACTTACAAAATTCTTAAGGGGTTGGACAGGCTAGATGCAGGAAGATTGTTCCCAATGTTGGGGAGGTCCAGAACAAGGGGTCACCTTTTAAGGATAAGGGTGAATTCCTTTAGGATCGAGATGAGGAAAACATTTTTCACACAGAGAGTGGTGAGTCTCTGGAATTCTCTGCCACAGAAGGTAGTTGATGCCAGTTCATTGGCTATATTTAAGAGGGAGTTAGATGTGGCCCTAGTGGCTAAAGGGATCAGGGGGTATGGAGAGAAGGCAGGTACAGGATACTGAGTTGGATGATCAGCCATGATCATATTGAATGGCGGTGCAGGCTCGAAGGGCCGAATGGCCTACTCCTGCACCTATTGTCTATGTTTCTATGTGCTGCAATGGCAATTCACTACACCAGTTGGTGGACTAATAAAGAACCTTTGAACCATTGACATTTCTATCCGATCACCCCTCACCCTCCAATGCTCGGAGAAATAAATTGCACGCTTGTCCAGCCTGTCCAAAACCTATAGCTCAGGCCCTCCGGTTCTGGCAACATTCTCAAATATTTTCTCTACACTCTTCCAGATGGGCATCTTTCCTGTAATAAATCAACAAGTAGCTAATTCTCAATGTGAATGTAACACATCTTCTTGTCCATCAGCAGATCATTGCTCCAAGGTATTTTTCTGATGCATCTGCTTGCAGTATCAGCTCATATTTATCATTAAAGCAATGTAACAATTGTCCCGTTGTGACTGTTTTCTTAGGCCCTTTGAACATTTGATCGTGGCCATCCATCTGACCAACACCATTTCACGTCCTTCTTGTTTAACCTTCTGAGTAGCTCATATGTTTTATCCAGATGGGGAAGGACTGCACAGACTGAAGACTTGTTGAAGGGTCTGAACCCGAAACCTTGTCAGTCTATTTCCATCCACAGATGCGGTCAGAATGTTGACTTACCCAGCAGTTTGCTTTTTGCTCAAAGATTCAAAACAGTCTCTTAAGCCTCCATTTCACCAGGATGCTGCGTGGGATGGAGTATTTCACATGAGGCAAGAGTGGACAGGCTAGGTCTGTGTTCTCTGGAGCTGAGGAGGTTGGGGACATGATTTGATTAAATTATGAGGGGCATAGATAAGGTAGTCTACAGGTGATTTGTCATGGTCATTTGCGCCACGCTGTGAGATTCCATGAAGCACGGTGCTCTTACAACATCTGTAGATCTTGGCATAGAGCAATAGAGTGACACAGTGTGGACACAGGCATTTCGGCCAAACTTGCTCACACCAGCCAACATGTCCCAGCTACATGTCCCACCTGTCCGCATTTGGTCCAGTAGACACACAAAATGCTGGAGTAACTCAGTGGGACAGGCAGCATCTTTGGAGAGAAGGAATGGATGACGTTTCGGGTCGAGATCAGTCAGAAGAAGGGTTTTGACCTGAAACGTCACCCATTCCTTCTCTTCAGAGATGCTGCCTGTCCCGCTGAGTTACTCCAGCATTTTGAGTCTACCTTCGATTTAAACCAGCATTTGCAATTCTTTCCTACACATCACATCCTCTAGTCCTGGCTGCATTCTCTTAAATCTTCTCCTTCAACCTTCCCAGCTTGACAACATGAGGCATCTGCTTCACTGCCTTGCCTTTGCTGGATCAAACTTCAGATTATTTCATGACCCAGGAGAGAGACTTCCTTCATCTTGAATTTGTTATCCTTGCATCTGCTCAATTTCTTGTTCATAAGAAAAGGCATATTCATAGCTTCCTGCCTGATTTCTCAATTTACACCAAGCTGGAGCCTAGACATGATTCATGAGACTACCATCCTTGACTTTATCAGTCGCTCCTATTCAGCTTTAAGGTTCGCTTTGCAAGACATTGCAACACATTTTAAAGAAAGAAATTCTCAGTTGTTCCTAAGATAGGATGGTTTATAACTAATCATTTCACCGTGGGTACAATTACAACATTAAAAAAAATCACAGACAGGAACATGGACAGAATAGGTTTCGAGGGAAATGGGCTAGGCCCCGGCAAGTGTGCCTAATTTGGTTGAGCAACTTGCTTGGCATAGAGAACTTGGGCCAAAGGGCCTGTTTCCATGTTGTTTAGCACGATGAAGCTATGAAAATAGTCTGCATCTGTGAGTTGTGTAGCTAAAGTGATTGATTGCCATGGTCTGTCATGGTGTACCTTTGGAAAACCCTCCTGCTATGATGTGATGTTTCCAGATTCAAGTCTGACATCTTTTTAGTCTACAATGAAGAATATATAGAGGGCATTCAAGAAGTTACTTTTCTAAGTGCCTGCGGAGAGACATGTAAATGAGTTAAGGTTGGCACCCTGGCACAGTGTTAGAGATGCTGCCTTACAGCACCAGAGACCTGGGTTTGATCCTGACTATGGATGCTGCCCGTACGGAGATTGCATGTTCTCCCTGTGACCACATGGGTTTTCTCTGGTTTACTCTCATACTCCAAAGACATACTCCATGTTTGTAGGTTAAATGGCTTTGGCAAAATTGTAAATTGTCCCTAGTGTGTAGGACAGTGTTAATGTTAGATTGCTGGTTGGCTGTATCTCGAAAGTCTCGAACCAGTTCAATACTCACAATGTAAGAGAGGGAGAGAGAAAACAGTTGCCACCTGCCTAATTTTTAAAGGGGTTTGCATCCAATTTTCTATAAGCCTCACACATTATAATGCAGTGCCCCTAAAGCGGTTCTATATTGGAAACAATATTTGGCTATTTCATCATTCGAGCCTTTTTCACCATTAAGTGAAAAATAGATAATACCTTAAGCTAACTCTATGTGTTAGCCTTTTCCCTTTATTTATCAATCTCACAATTGAAATTATAAATTAAGCAAGCTTCAATTGAGTTAATGGAAGGAAGTTTTAAATTTTCTATGACCATTTTTGTATAGTTATGTTTACCAGCTTTACTAGTAGAAGGAAGGAAACCTTTAGACTGCATTCTCCTTCATCAGACAGGAATAGTTTCCAAATACACTCCCTCAGTTTCCATTAAATATCCTGAAAAACTATGATCAAATCAGCACAGAACCTCTGTATTCAAGATGATGCCACCTTGTAATTTAAGGTCAGGTATCTTTCTTCTAAATGTATGTCGTACTTCCTCATTAAACATGAATATTGCAAAGAGAGAATGATTATTTCCAACATGGTCTAGTTGGTCTTTAGGACTAACTCTATTCTTTTGGCCTTACTGAACCTGGTATTTATAGCATTAGGAAATAAATAGTTTGACAGTAAACAAAAATACTATAGCAATACATAGCAGAAGAGGAAATTGTTAGATGTTTCTCAAGTTTTCCCGGGTTTCTGCTGCCTGGTATAATGATACAAACGACAGCATTTAGTAAATTATGTTGACATTGATTTTAGCTCTTGAAATTGATTAGGCAATTACTGCATTACTGCATTTATTTCATGGATCAATATGGGTTCTTTCTTTTTTCTGTGTATAAATTACACTACCTATTCTGATAATTAACTCTTATATTTAGTTTACTTTAGATTCACAGAGTTTTACAGCGTGAAAACAGGGCCTTCGGCCCAACTTGCCCACGCCCGCCAGCATGTCCAGTCTACACTAGTCCCACCTGCCTGAGTTTGGCCCATATCCCTCCAACCCTGTCCTATCCATGTACCTGTCCAACTACTTCTTAAATGTTGGGATGGTCTCTACCTCAACTACCTCATCTGGCAGCTTGTTTCATACACCCACCACCCTTTGTGTGAAAAAGTCACCCCTCAGATTCTTACTAAATCTTTCCCCCCCTCATCTTAAACCTCTGTCCCGTGATACTTGATTCTCTTATTCTAGACAAGAGACTGTGTGTCTACCGGATCTATTCCTCTCATGATTATATACACCTCTATAAGATCACCTCTTTCTCTTGTGCTCGAAGGAATAGAGTCTTTGCTCAATCTCTCCCCATAGCTCAGGCCCTCAAGTCCTGGCAACATCCTCGTAAATCTTATCTGCACGCTTTCCAACTTGGCAACATCTTTCCTATAACATGGTGCCCAAAACTGAACACAATATTCTAAATGTGGCCTCACCAATGTTTTACAATTGCATCATGAGCTCCCAACTTCTATACTCAATGCTCTGACTGATGAAGGCTAATGTGCCAAAAGCCCTTTTCACCACCCTATCAACCTACTTTCAATGAACTAGGTACCTGTATTCTTAGATCCCTCTGCTCTACAACATACCCCAGTGTGTTAGTGCTCCCAAAATGCAAGACCTCATATTTCTCTATATTAAATTCCATCAACCATTCCTCAGCCCACCTGCCCAACCAATCAAGATCGCGCTGCAATTTTTGACAACCATTTTCATAATCTACAATGCCATCCACTTTTGTGTCATCTCCAAACTTGCTGATCTTGCCGCGCATATTCTCATCCCAATCATTGATATCGATGACAAACAGCCATAGGCCCAGCACGGAACCCTGAGCACACCACTAGTCACAGGCCTCCAGTCCAAGAAGCAACCTTCCACCATCACCATCTGCTTCCTTCCATGAAGCCAATTTTCTATCCATTCAATTTTCTCTCCTTGGATCCCATGGGATATAACCTCCCAGAGCAGCCTACCATGCGGAACCTTGTCAAATGACTTAGTTTGGAACATGGAATTTTAATTCTCTTCTTTTTGAAAAGTCCCTTGGGATTGAGGATGATTTATATCCACTCCTTTATGTGGGTTCTGAGGTTACTGATGAGGCCAGTGTGAGAACTAACAACTTTTCCCACAGATGAGGCAGGGTTAGCCTGATGTATGAGTAGTCTGTGGGATGTTCTGCTCTTGTCAACTTGGAGTGGCGGCGCTGCCCTGGCAGCAGCGGCTAGCCTGTTTTTCTTTTTATTTGTTGTCTTCTTGTCTTGTTTTTAGCGTTAGTTTGAGTTATTATGTAGTGTATGTGTGTGGGAGGGGTGGGAGAAACGTTCTTAGTCTCTTCCTTTTGGGGGGACACGACTTTTCTTGTCGTATCCCCCGTCTCCGTCTCCGTCTGCGCTGAGGCCTATCGCGGAGCTGGCGGCCTCCAACTTTAACTGCGACCGACCCGAGGCTCTGGAGGCAGAGCCAGCCAGGACTTACCAGCGCGGGGCTGGCCGACTTCGGGGCTGCGGCGGGTTCAGGCGTTCTGGCGGCCCGACTCGGAGCTGTGGCGGCTTTCCGGTGGCGGTGGCGGTGGCAGTGACTTCGGAGGCCCGGCCGCGGGCCCAGTGGACGACATCGTCGGGAGCTCGCAGGTCACAGGTTGGTGACCTGTTTTTCTGGAGCTCCCGCGGCAACAGCTGCGTCCGCTGGACTGGAGGGCGGCAGCTTCGGCAGCTTTGACCGCCCCGGGCCGCGGAGTTGAACCGGCCCGCTCGCGGAGCGCGGTTCACCCGCGGGACTTGTTTACATCACCCGGTGCACCCGCGGGACTTGTTTACATCACCACAACATCGGAGGCCCGGGTCGCCTCAGCGCAGAGGAAGAGGAAGAGGAAGAAGGGAAGAGACAAAGACAGGATTTTTGCCTTCCACCACAGTGAGGAGGTGTCTGGTGAACTCACTGTGGTGGATGTTAAATATGTGTTTATTGTGTGTTTTTGTTATTTACTATATGTATGACTGCAGGCAACGAAATTTCGTTCAGACCGCAAGGTCTGAATGACAATAAAGTTTTCCAAGTTCCAAGTTCCAAGTTGTCACCACTTACTTGTAGCCTTTTCGTGCTCCTGCTGCATAGACTTAAGGGCCTGTCCCACTTGCATGCGATTGCGTGCGTTTGGCGCGACCAAACGGAAGCGGAGTTCATGCGAAGTTCGCGCTAAGTTTGCGCGTGACGTCATTTGCGCATGCTTACCAATGAGCTGGGCAGAAGGCGGGCCGACTGAATTTGGGCGTCGCATGGCGTCGGGCGGGGACGTCATCACGCAACGCCACGCCGGGCGGTGACGTCATCGCGCAACGGCATGCTCTAGGCGTATGTCGTCAAGACGCTGTGTACGACATCAAGACGCTGCGTACGACCGCAATGCGCCTGCGTGCCGACAGGCCATTGGGATGCGAAGATTTCGGCCACTGCAAGAATTTCGGAGCCCTGCGCGATGTCGGGACCAGCCCCACATAACTCAGCGTTTCGAAATGGGACCGGCCCCGCGCGGCCATAATGTGCCCGTACGCCTCAAACGACCACGGTCGCGTAAGTGGGACAGGCCCTTTAAGGTTTCTGCTACTATCCCAAATTTTCTATTTGAACAGTTGAGGGCCAGAGATCCCCACGAGTCAGCGAGAATATTGTGTTTCTCAAGGAAGCTTTGAGCATACCCTTGCTTGTTGTTTTTTTTTGTTTGTCTCATAATCTTTTCCCATAGCAGAATTCAGAATTGGGAGACAATGTTGGATCTGATGTTGGGCACACAGTTAATGTGGCCTTTGAAACAGAGCCAAATATGCAAAACTGGAGTCGCCATGCCAGGGATGTGAGCTGGGGATGGACACCGAAGTTTGTTAACTCATTCTTACTCTCCTGATGAATTTGGAGGATTTTGCAAATACAGCATTGATGTTTTGTTTAACCCGTTGAGATGCCTGATGTAGGTAATCAAGTAGTGGGTACACAAAAAACTGGAGAAACTCAGCGGGTGCAGCAGCATCTAAGGAGCGAAGGAGATAGGCGACGTTTCGGGTCGAGACCCTTCTTCAGGTAATCAAGTATGTAGGAAGGAACTGCAGATGTTGGTTTAAACCGAAGATAGACATAAAATGCTGTAGTAACTCAGCGGGACAGGCAATATCTCTGGAGAGAAGGAATGGGTGATGTTTCGGATCAAAACCGTTCTTCAGACTAGTTCTGAAGAAGAGTCTTGACCCCAAACTTTACCCATTCCTTGTCTCCGAAGGTAATCCACGTCTCAGAAACGCAGAGGAGGGCAGTGTTCACTGCTGCTCATTAGTTTTGTGCCAAGGTCCAAGCTCCTTTTCTTCAAACTTCCTGCTCCTACACTCTGATATAAAGGCCCAACCTGCCTCTGCTGTTCAATATTTCCTCGCAACCATAAAGGTTGATGGCCATACCCTGGAAAATATGAACTACCTCTCATTTAACATCCCTCAATGAAGGCAGATATCAATGATAAAACTTGCTACTGCCTTCAATGTATCTTTAGGTTAATACTGTATAGCACATCAAATTAGTAATTTACTGTGTGTATTAGTGAATATATTATGGACTAATCCACTCATGTCATTAAACTAAAGCCTCATCTGCACCCTAAATTGCACATAATACAATTCCACAGTATCGGTATTGAATAGTTTGATATGGAACACATAACCTGTTATTTATTGCATTGAAAACTGAGTATGGTTTGGTTCCTATGTTTCATACAAGCTACTCTACTGATTACAAAGTATTTTGTCATGTCTGGATCACAGGTGCTGAAAATAATAGGACAGTTAAAACAATGTGATAAACTTGGTTGAATGACATGGATCACAATCCTTGCCTGAAAAAAGAATATTCAAATACTTTACGCTCAATAACATAATCTTATTGGACCCAGATTTTGTAAAAGACCAATGGAAGGTGCTAATGCATAATTCATCCAAAACTGCTGTTTGATGAAACTCATCATTCCATCTTGGCATTTACTTGGATCCTCACAGTGAAGAATATCAAAGGCGGAGGCAGTTGCAATATGTAACCATATTTCCCCACAGTTTTGCAGTATTGCTGCACAATCCCCTCTGAAATGATCATAAAAAATGAACCCTTGATTTTGTTTTAATCAGACATACGTAGTTCAGCTTATTTTGAGTAATACTTTATCAGTCAATGGCAAAAGGTTAGAATACGAGTGAAAATATTAAAAGAAAATCCTTACCTTTTCCATTTGCCTTCCCCCTGAAAATATCATCATAGGACTTCCACTGGTGCACAATCTGATAGATGTAGATAAAAATCACAAGGACTCCCACAAGGCATAATAAAGGCATCAGAGCTGCCGCAGCAAGAGCTGCATACATATTTGGAATGAAGCACCTATGGAGCAAAAAAATAAAACAAGATAATTCTACATCTAAACTGTGGTGTTTTATGTGTAGTCAGATGAGGCATTGAGAGAACAGATAATAGGCCGGTAGGAGAGGAGAGGGAACCGGAGTCCGGCCTACTGCGCCTTCAAGGTCGGCTGGAGGAAGTGGCCCCAGGGCACTAAGGTGGCGGGCAAGGAGATGGACGTCACACCCAAGGCAGGCGATGGCTGGAGTCCCAGAGCAGCCTGGGGCTTGCCTGGACCGGGCACCGCATATAAGAACTGAGTCAAACTTCTCAGCAGATCAGCATCAATTCCACTAGACATTCAATGACATTATCATTGCCAACTCTCCCAGCATCTACCTGCAGGTTTTTAACAAGATGTAATGTGTTACCATTGATCAGAAATTCAACTAAACTAGACACATATTCCATTACAGGCACCCTGTGTATTTCCCATAGCCTTTCCACCACTTACCTGTTGACAGTTCAATCAAGGACACTCACTTGCCTTGATAATATTCAAGAGCTAGGCAACATAGGGCAAAACAATTGGCTTGATTTCACATTCACCTCACATCACTCATTTCCTTCAACACTGGTGCACCATGACTGAAGTATGTGTAATTCAAAAGATAAACTACAGTAATTCACCAAAGCTTCCTCTGCAGGACCTCCCGGAGTCATGACTTTTATTATAAAAAAGCAGAATACTTGTCATGGCCGGGGATCTCATCCATTCATTTCACACTGTCAGGTTTACACCATCCTAACTTGGGAATATTTCATCATCCTATTACCAGTGGTCAATTAAAATCAATCTTTGATTTTCTACCTACAGCAGTGTGGCCATAACTTTACTGGGAGGATTTTAGTAGTTCAAAAATGGCAATTAGCCTAGACTTTGTCAAGAGCATTTGAGAATGTGCATTAAAGGACAACTTTGCTTGTGATGGATATTATCCATGACTGCAAAAAGTGCAGAACTGAAAACTCCTACTTATTCCGTCAGAAGTAAATTACAAAGGAATAATGTTCATGAAATTATACCTCATGCTTGAGCATCTCTAAAGCAGCAACTGGATAAGAGACATTAATACTCTGACAACGTTTTTCCAACATTGAAAATCATTCCCAATTCCCAATTGAACACATTTGTCACAAAACGATTGCAAATGATAAATTGCATATTGTTGGACAGTCATTCAGCAATATTATTTCATTGCACTTTCTAATTAAAGTGATTGCTCCAGAATAATCGGTGTTAAACAAACAATATATTTTTCATTAAATTAAGAGCAAAAAACAACTTCAGATGTTGGAAGTGGTTCCTAAAAGCAGAAAAGGCTGGGACTACTCAGGAGGTCAGACAACATCTGTGCAGAGAGAGAAACAGACTCCATGTTTCAGTTAAAATTGAACCATAAAGAAGTTATTATATTCAGAACTCCGTACACTTTTTGGAGCATCTTCATTTACATGTGTGGACGGCAGTAGAGTTGCTGCCTTACAGTGCTTGCAGTGCTGGAGTCCCAGGTTCGATCCCGACTGTGGGTGCTAGTCTGTTCGGAGTTTGTACATTCTCCCATGACCTGCGTGGATTTTCTCCAAGTGCTCCGGTTTCCTCCCACATTTCAAAAACATACAGGTTTGGAGGTTAATTGGCTTGGTATAAGTGTAAATTGTCCCTAGTGTGTGTAGAATGGTGTTAATGAGTGGGGATCGCTGGTCGGTGCAGACTCAGTGGCCGGTGGGCCTGTTTACGCACTGTATCTCCAAACTAATCTACAATCTCTTGTTTCCAATGCTCAGGATTATGAAAACTGCATCAGAAGTGTTTGCCCAAATCACCTCCACACTGCCCGTTGTGATCACTGGTCTTTGATCAGCCCACAAACCACTTGGTCAGAGCTCACTCATGTCACACACCTCAATCAGGGCAGAGCATAGTGTGTAAATAACGAGGCACACCCGTGAGTAGAATGATTCCCGTTTTCCTTGTGTATTTCCACCTCCATGGCAACCCTTTCTGTTGCTCTATTCTTGACTGCCTTGTGCACTTTTAATTATGATGCACTTTCTGCTAATCGGCCCCATTTTGATTCAAGGTTCTGTATCGATCTGAGTGGTGTTTAGTGCATGAGAAGAAAGTGCAACTTATATTTAACTTATGTTAAAATACATATGTTTAGTGCATGAGAAGAAAGTGCAACAATTTATCGACAATAGCAGCCTTTCCAGTTCTGTCCTTGTATTTTCCAGTTCCTCAGAAGGTATGTTTTTGACGCACATTTTCAGTAAACAGGGATGTTACTATTATTTGTCTAGAAATGCACTTCACAGGCAATAATCAGTGTAAATGTGGGAGTTTTTATTAAGTGACTTTCCTGTTAGTCAAAGTCTAAGTTAAAAGCATCAGGATTGTACATCTCTACATTTCAAATCTTTTACAATGCATGGCCCTTTTATTATCAAGAAGGGGAAGCACAGGTGAGACAATCTCAGTGGCATTTGAAGGAATTAGTAAAAGCCCAGGATGGAGGGTAGACAAAGAGAAAGGGCAGCACCAAAACAATATAAAGCGTCACTGGGATTACTCCTGAGAGCAGTTGGAAGCAGGAAAGGCGTAAAAGGGAATTAGAAAAGCACAAGGGAAAATAATTTATAGATCCTCAAAGGAAGATA
The DNA here is from genome assembly GCA_035221665.1 of Okamejei kenojei. Lineage (NCBI taxonomy): Eukaryota > Metazoa > Chordata > Chondrichthyes > Rajiformes > Rajidae > Okamejei > Okamejei kenojei. The sequence goes on from CM069133.1 coordinate 8,027,284, forward strand.
GTGGATAAGAATTAGAATAAGTAGATTGTTTCACGGGAACAATGGCCTCAGTTAGCTGAATGGCTTCCATCTGCACCAAATAATTCTGGGATTCGGGGAACATTTTGTCCCAGTCAGGGGCACAATGTTTGAAGCAGTTCAATATTTAACCAGGAATAGTGAGTACATTTCCTGATTTATTTACTTCCTGTGGATTAATCTTACTTCCTATGGATTAAGCTATTCCACACTATTCCCACCCTATTTTTTCGTTTGAAAAATGTTCTACATTATAGAACTGTGCGCAGCCCATCAGCTTTAAGCTAACAATTCAGCTTTCAGCAGAGTTGCTGCCTTACAGCGCTTGCAGTGCCGGAGACCCGGGTTCGATCCCAGCTACAGGAACTGTCTGTATGGAGTTTGTATGTTCTCCCCGTGATCGCATGGGGTTTCTCTGAGATCTTACACACCAAAGACCTACAGGTTTGTAGGTTAATTGGCTTGGTATGAATGTAACTTGTCCCTGGCGTGTGTAGGATAGTGTTAATGTGCGGGGATCGCTGGTCTGTGCGGACTCGGTGGGCCGAAGGGCCTGTTTCTATGCTGTATCTCTAAACTAAACTAAATTCCTGATGCTAAGTTTTCTTCAGAAGGAAAATGATACATGGTTTCCAAATTTTTTTACAAATAAAAAACTGAAAAGTGTGGCGTGCAAAAGTATTCAGCCCCCCCTGAGTCAATACTTTGTAGAACCACCTTTCGCTGCAATTACAGCTGCAGGTCTTTTGGGGTATGTCGCTACCAGCTTTGCACATCTAGAGACTGAAATTTTTGCCCATTCTTCTTTGCAAAATAGCTCAAGCTCAGTCAGATTGGATGGAGAGCGTCTGTGAACAGCAATTTTCAAGTCTTGCCAGAGATTCTCAATTGGATTTACAGTGGCTTGCAAAAGTATTCATACCCCTTGAACTTTTCCACATTTTGTCACGTTACAGCCACAAACATAAATGTATTTTATTAGGATTTTATGTAATAGACCAACACAAAGTGGCGCATAATTGTGAAGTGGAAGGAAAATGATACATAGTTTTCAAATCTTTTTACAAATAAAAAACTGAAAAGTGTGGCGTGCAAAAGTATTCAGCCCCCTTTACTCTGATACCCCTAAATAAAATCCAGTGCAACCAATTGCCTGCAGAAGTCACCTAATTAGTAAATAGAGTCCACTTGTGTGTAATCTAATCTCAGTATAATGTTACAGCTGTTCAGTGAAGGCCCTCAGAGGTTTGTTAGAGAACATTAGTGAACAAACAATGTTCCTTGGGCATCATGAAGCCCAAGGAACACACCAGACAGGTCAGGGATAAAGTTGTGGAGAAGTTTAAAGCAGGATTAGGTTATAAAAAAATATCCCAAGCTTGGAACCATCTCACGGAGCACTGTTCAATCCATCATCCGAAAATGGAAAGAGTATGGCACAACTGCAAACCTACCAAGACATGGCCGTCCACCTAAACTGACAGGCCGGGCAAGGAGAGCATTGATCAGAGAAGCAGCCAAGAGGCCCATGGTAACTCTGGAGGAGCTGCAGAGATCCACAGCTCAGGTGGGAGATTCTGTCCACATGACAACTATTAGTCATGCTCTCCACAAATCGGGCATTTATGGAAGAGTGGCAAGAAGAAAGCCATTGTTGAAACAAAGCCATAAGAAGTCCCATTTGCAGTTTGCCACAAGCCATGTGGGGGACACAGCAAACATGTGCTCTGATGAGACCAAAATTGAAGTTTTTGGCATAAATGCAAAACGCTATGTGTGGTGGAAAACTAACACTGCACATCACCCTGAACACACCATCCCCACTGTGAAACATGGTGGTGGCAGCATCATGCTGTGGGGATGCTTTTCTTCAGCAGGGACAGGGAAGCTGGTCAGAGTTGATGGGAAGATGGATGGAGCCAAATACAGGGCAATCTTGGAAGAAAACCTGTTAGAGTCTGCAAAAGACTTGAGACTGGGGCGGAGATTTACCTTCCAGCAGGACAACTACCCTAAACATACAGCCAGAGCTACAATGGAATGGTTTAGATCAAAGCATATTCATATGTTAAAATTTCGTGATAAAATTTCAAAAACATGTATCATTTTCCTTCACAATTATGCACCACTTTGTGTTGGTCTATTATATAAAATCCCAATAAAATACATTTACATTTGTGGTTGTAACGTGACAAAATGTGGAAAAGTTCAAGGGGTATGAAAACTTTTGCAAGCCACTGTAGCTAATGCCTTTGTTTGAAGAACTTTCATTAGAAGTGGGAAAAATAGAAAACATGCATCAGTGAGTGCGGAAGAAGGTGGGAGAGAATATCTGTGAGAAGAGCTGGGGAGGTGTTCCATTTCCTACATTTGCATGAAAATGTTGTAAAATTGGGAGAGTTTGATTGGGAGACATTAATACTCTGACAACATTTTTCCATAATTGAAAATCTAAGTCATTCTCAATTCCCAATTGAACACATTTGTCACAAAATCGATTGCAAATGATAAATTGCATATTGTTGAACAGTCATTCAGTAATATTATTTCATTGCACTCTCTAATTAAAGTGATTGCTCCAGAATAATCGGTATTAAACAAACAATATGTTTTTCAGTAAATTAAGAGCAAAAAACAACTTCAGATGTTGGAAGAGCAGACCAGAGTGTTGTGAAGGGAATGGCCTCTTTGAATATTGTAAAGTGAAGAAGCAGAATGAGTTTGCTGGAGCTAGAAAGCATCTAGTGACAGTAAATATCAGTGTGCATTGTTCATGGACCTTCAAACAGCAGTGACTATGTTGGGTCAACCCTTTTTTACATAGCAGCTTTCACAGACTATATCTTACCAGATACCCTTGTATTCCACTTTCAATATCCTTTATGCCTCTTCTTTACAGCAGGCAGTGAAGAAAGCGAATGGCATGTTGGCCTTCATAGCAAGAGGATTTCAGTATGGAAACAAAGAGGTCCTGCTGCAGTTGTTTAGGGCCCTGGTGAGACCACACCTGGAATTTTGGTCCCCTAATTTGAGGAAGGACATTCTTGCTATTGAGGGAGTGCAGCGTAGGTTTACAAAGTTAATTCCCGGGATGGCGGGACTGTCATATGCAGAGAAAATGGAGCGGCTGGGCTTGTATACTCTGGAGTTTAGAAGAATGAGAGGGGATCTTATTGAAATATATAAGATTATTATGGGTTTGGACAGGTGCCACAGCTTAAGAATAAGGGGTAAGCTATTTACAACGGAGACAAGGAAACACTTTTTCTCACAGAGAGTTGTTAGTCTGAAATTCTCTGCCTCAGAGGGCGGTGGAGGCTGGTTCTCTGGATACTTTCAAGGGAGAGCTAGATAGGGCTCTTAAAGAACACAGTCAGGGGATATGGGGAGAAGGCAGGAACGAGGTACTGATTGGGGATGATCAGCCATGATAACATTGAATGACGTTGCTGGCTTGAAGGGCCAAATGGCCTACTCCTGCACCTATTGTCTATTGTTGAAGTCTGAAATGTTCCCAATCTAGAGGCTCATTGCTCTCTTTATGCATGCTCACAAGTCTTTGCTCATTGATTTCTCACTGACTAACTTGAGCACAGAACAAACTACTGGTGGAACTCAGCAGACAGTTAACACCTGTAGACTGATTGCCTTGCCCTGGAACTTAAAATCCAGTTCTCCCCACATATTCGTGAGCTACTCGTTTATCCCTCTAACTCTAAATCAATTTACTACATGTTGCCCAGGTAGATATCCAGTAAAGACTACTTTTGCGGTAATTTGGTTCATCCCTGCATGACCCTATTTTTGTAATTGCAAACGGATTGAATAGCAATATAGAATAATTGTTAGAGACACAAGTAACTGCAGATGCTGGAATCTTGCATAAAAGTGCTGGAGTAACTCAATGGGTCAGACAACATCTCCAGATGGTCGGGACCATTCGTCAGACTCAGATGGTCCCAACCCAAAACATTGCCTGTCCCTGACCTCTAGAAACGCTGCCTGACCCACTGAGTTGGTCCAGCACTTTGCGATCTATAGAATATTATTTTACTGTTTATTAACCTCCTGCTGATTTTGGTGCAGTTTCATTTGTTTTTAGTTAATAGCCACAGAATCTAGAACAATCCAACCAGAAAGGCAATTAGAGTTTTAAAGAAGGAACTGCAGATGCTGAGAATCGAGGGTACACAAAAAGCTGGAGAAACTCAGCGGGTGCAGCAGCATCTAAGGAGCGAAGGAGATAGGCGACGTTTTGGGTCGAGACCCTTCTTCAGACTGAGAAGGGTCTCGACCCGAAACGTCGCCCATCTCCTTCGCTCCTTAGATGCTGCTGCACCGCTGAGTTTCTCCAGCTTTTTGTGTACCAGAAAGGCAATTTAGAGTGCCTGTTTCTCTGCCTCTGGTCACTGCCTCAACAGAACATTCATAAAACTGGCAGCACTGGGAAACAAATGGTTAGTAACATGCTTTAGGCATTTACATGCAGACAACTGGGAGATTGGAGATATGCCTCATGCCTTGAAGGAACTAAAATAACTGTTGTGCTGTGATTATTTTCACAATTATTGGTAACATTGGCACAAAAAGAAGCAGAATCCTGCAGCTCACTGCCACTTCCTCAGCCCGAGGAAACGCACATCTTCCAGGACAACAAGGAAATTGAGTCTTGAGTGTAAAATCACGAGATCTAGTTAGTGCTTCCTCTGTCCTTGGCATCCACGGCTGTGCTATCTCCCTCTTGTGCACAATCTGGTCCCCACCAAAGCTCATCATCACTGCCATTCCTGCTGATGCTTTGCCCAGTGTGTTCAACACATCGCCCATCCCAAGCCTGTTATTTTGAAAGTCTCCAAGGTCATAATTATATCCAATTAAGAATTTCCTGTCAAACATTTGTCAGAGGAAACTGAGGCACTGGTTAATAATGAAACTTTATTCCAATTGCATATTTAGTTTTACATCTAAACTGCTATTCAAACTTGCCTATTTCCAGTTTTACCAGCCCTGCAAAACTCATGCTGCACAAACAACAATTTTGTGGCAAAAGTAATTTGCAATGTCTTATGGTACGAAGGTCACTGTATTTTGAATGGTGATTAGTAGTGATTCCAAAGGTTAGTCAATTGATAATTTAAGCTGCATTAGAACCTTTCAATGTACCTTTTCACTTTTATACCACTGACATTTGGGTCTATTGGCTAAACACATTCAAAAGCAGGAAGAGGCAATAGGAAGAAGGGTCTCGACCCGAAACGTCGCCTATCTCCTTCGCTCCTTAGATGCTGCTGCACCCGCTGAGTTTCTCCAGCCTTTTGTGTACCCAGGAACAGGCAATGTCCTGTTTAGCATAACAAACAAATGATGTGCTTGCTAATTGCACAACACCTTTATGTTAAATATTGTCTTGTGTTGGCAGCTGTATAGCTAATGTTACGAAAGTGAATAAAATGCAATGGCAATAACCTAAAAATTTCATTGAAATTACCAGAAGTCAACACACTATTGAGATACACTTGCATACACCTATAAAACTAATTAGCTTAAATGAAAAAATTAGAGGGACTGCCAAACTGAAACAAAATCTGAAATTACCAAGAACACACAGCAGGGAAGGCGGAGCCTGAACACAGAGAAACAAAATGAACATTTCAAATTGAAGACATTGTCAGCAAGAGGGAAATAGGGATCAAAAAATGCCATTTTAAAGTTATGGCCCTGTCTCACGGTGCAAGTTGACCCACGAGGTACCCCGAGTGAAAGACTCGTGGTTGTGTACGAGACTTCAAGTTTATGTTCAAGTGTTTAACCAAGTTCCCACGGGTATGTCATTACATCTGCGATGTTCCAAGTTCCTCCTCCGAGTTACCAAGTTCCTCTCCCGTTACTCTTGAGCCAACCGTGAATTAAGGTATGTTTTAATAAAGCAACAATGTTAAAAGACATCTCCATCCTGTGGCTTTGTGTTATTTCAGCGCGGCCGCATCTATTGATACGACCTACAAGGGAAAATGGGGCGCATTTCTTGCTGCACCCGGGGTTGGGGGAGAGCTCAGTATTTGGGAGTCTGGCAAGTAAATGTGAGTGCAGTGCATGGGCCTGGGTTGACAGTGTAAAAGGGCAGAGGATGGCCTGTTTCTGTTGTGCTGTGTTAGCTATATGTTTTGAAAACTGTATCGAGGAAGGAAGCAGCTCCTGGGGTGGGGGGAGAGAGATTCAGAGTTACTGGCCGCCACTTCGAGGAAGGAAGCAGCTCGGGTTGACTCTGTTGCGTTTGATTTGAATGCAGGGGGAGATATTTCGGGAGTTTGGTCAAGTAACCCACTTGCCACTCTCGGATGCTGATGTCCAGACTGATAGGTGAGTAATGGTCTTTAGGGTGGCATGCGGAGATGCTGCCTGTCCCGTGCGTGTGTGACTTACTCAGCATTGTTCGTGTGTTTGTGTGTGAGTTACTCAGCTTTGTGGTGAGTGTGTGATACACCAGTTACCCGAGTGTGTGTGTGTGCGCGTGTGTGTGTTGTGTGTGTGAGTTACCCCCGATGTGTGTGTGTGTGAATCATGAAATTGCCAAGACACAAGGCACTGTAGATACAAATAATGTCAGACACAAGAAAGGGCAGATGCTAGTTGAAAAAAGTGAACACATGGGGCTGGAGAAATTTGGAAATGTCATCCGTCACCCATTCCTTCTCTCCAGAGATGCTGTTGCCTGCCGCTGAGTTTAAAAGAGTTCCCACGGTAGACTCACGAATCACTAAGGTAAACGCACAGGCCACCACGTTTATAAAATGTTTCAATTTTTAAACTTGAACTGTGACTTGGAAAAAATCAAAGACGTTTGATTTTTTTTCACGAGTTACCAAGTTTCACGGGTACCTGCCGTTAGCACCACGAGTCGCTAAGTTGCTCGCAAGAGTTCCGACGTTCCCGCTACGTTTAGTGTACGTGATTACCGCGAGTGACAACTCGGGGTCACTCGTGGGTCAACTCGCACCGTGAGACAGGGGTTTTATAGAGAAGGTGGCAAGAGGAAAGAATAGTACAAAAGTAAAATCTGTACGGGGCTGAGGCCAGGGTTGCTGAAGGGGTTCTTTTGTAAATGGCTTAATGTGGGCATTTTGAAGGTAATAATAGAAACAGAAAAACAAAATAATAGAAACAGAGGCAAAATGTGGAAGGGCTGTGGGGTATGCCCAGCGGGTCAGACTGTACTAATGGAGAGAGAGAAAACTGAGTCAATGTCACAGGCTGATGATGTATAGTAGCAATGGCCACTTCTAATACAGCCAGGGAACAAGTTACTGAAGTCAGGGAAATGAGACTGGAAGGTCAGACACAATAGATTGTTCCTTGTGCTTGAATTGTGCATTGCCATAACAGTGCAGTAGTGAACAGACACATACATCAGAACAAGGGTGGGATGGAGAACAATTGTATTTCTCCACTTGCCATTTTATTCTTCATCTCCCTCCCACTCTTGCTTGCTTGCTTGCTTGCAAATGGCATGCACAGCCTAAAGTTGTAGGACAACTTGTTCTATTTGATCTTATTTGATTGTGCACAGCAGGTTGATTGCATTTGTCGAAACAGGGCGGACCAGTGAAGGTTGCAATGTTCCATCCCTCTACCACTCTGACCCTTGAGGTAGAGGGGCAGGTAGTGTAGAGAAAGCAGGGTCTCTGCAGACGGATTTGGACAGGTTGGGAGAGTGGGCAGAGAGGTGGCAGGTGGAACATAGTGTAGCAAAGTATGGAATCATGCATTTTGGTAATAGAAATAAAAGTGTTGACTATTTTCTAAATGAGGAGAGAATCCAGAAGTCGGAGGGGCAAAGGGACTTGGGAGTGCTGGTGCATAATTCCCATAAAGTTAATCTAGAAGTCAAATCGGTAGTAAAGAAAGCAAACTCAATGCTAGCATTTGTTTTGAGAGGGCTTGACAAAAACAGGGCTGTAATGCCGAGGCTCTATAAGATGCTGGTCAGGCCGCACTTGGAATATTATGAGCAATTTTGGGCACCTTATCAGAGGAAGGATGTGCTGGCTCTGGAGAGGATCCTGAGGTGGTTTACAAGAATGATCCCAGGAATGAGTAGGTTAACATATGATGAGCATTTGTCAGCACTGGGTATGTACTCGCTGGACTTTGGAAAAATGAAAGGGGACCTCATTGAAAAGGGACGTCTGCTCCAAGTGGAGGATGAGGTCAGATGTTCGGCAGCTGCGGCGGGGCCTGAATGCAATCACCTCCTACAAGGCGAAACCAGGAGGCAGCTCGAATGTCGGCGATACATCACTCCCTGACGAGCTCAATGCGTTTTACGCACCCTTTGATTGGGAGAACACCGATGTGCCTTCCCGAGTCCCCATTCGCTGTGATGGTATTTCAGTCTCAGTCACAAGAGGCCGACGTCAGGAAATCCTTCAGAGGGATGAACCTCGAAAAGCGTCTGGACCTGATGGTTTAAACCTGGTCATGTTCTAAAAACCTGTGCGGTCCAACGGGCTGGAGTTTTTACGGACATTTTTCAACCTGTCACTTTCTGAGTTTGAGGTTCCCACCTGCTTCAAAAGGGCATCAATAATACCGGTGCCCAAGAAGAGCAATGGTGACGTGCCTCAATGACATCGACCTGTGGCACTAACGCCTGTGGTTGATGAAGTGCTTTGTGAGGTTGATCATGGAGCAAATCAACTCCTACCTCGACAAAAACCTGACCCACTGCAGTTCTCTTACCGCCACAACAGATCAACGGTGGGATGCGATCTCGCTAGCCTCCACTCCGCTCTGGACCACTTGAATAACAAAAACTCATATGTCAGGCTGTTATTCATCGATTACAGCTATGGCATTTAACACAATCATTCCCTCCAAGCTGGTTTACCAAACTCGCAGAACTGGGTCTCTGCGCATCCCTCTGCAATTGGATCCTCGACTTCCTCATTCACAGACCACAGTCTGTTCGTATTGGTGGTAATGTGTCAGACTCGATAACAATCAGCACGGGAGCACCTCAAGGATGCATGCTCAGCCCCCTGCTGTACTCACTCTATACTCATGACTGCGTAGCTGGTCATAGTGTGAACTCCATCATCAAGTTCGCTGACGACACCACTGTTGGAGTATAGAAGAGAGATCGAGCGATTATCCATATGGTGCCAGCACAATAACCTGGCCCTCAACACCAAGGAACTGATTGAAGGAGTAGGATGAGGACCCACAGTCCTGTTTATATCATTGGGTCGATGGTTGAAAGGGTCAAGAGCTTCAAATTCCTGGGCGTGCACATCTCTGAAGATCTTTCCTGGTCTGAGAACACAGATGCAATTATTAAGAAAGCTCATCAGGGCCTCTACTTCCTGAGAAGATTACGGAAAGTCGGTCTGTCAAGGAGGACTCTCTCTAACTTCTACAGGTGCACAGCAGAGAGCTTGCTGTTGCATCATGGCTTGGTTCGGCAACTTGAGCGCCCTGGAGAGGAAAAGACTACAAAAAGTAGTAAACACTGCCCAGTCCATCATCAGCTCTGACGTCCCTTCCATCGAGCGGATCTATCACAGTCGCTGCTTCACTAAGTCATGAACATCTGCTGCTTGTCACATGTGGAAATTTTCCTAATAGCAAAAAGTCTTTCTTACAAATCCCTCCAATAATGTCCCATGTTCAGCCCTCAGCTAAGGCAGCGACAAGAGGTACTGAGGTTGAAGATGAAGGAATGTGGAAACTGAGAATGAAAGCAGCGAGGGGATAGGGGAGGGAAGTGTTGTTTGTAATATGAGACCATGTGTCATGAGGACAATACATGGAAACTAGAAACATAGAAAATAGGTACAGGAATAGGCCATTCGGCCTTTCGAGCCAGCATCGCCATTCAATATGATCATGGCTGATCATCCAAAATCAGTACCCTGTTCCAGCTTTTTTCCCCATATCCCTTGCTTCCTTTAGCCCCAAGAGCTAAATCTTTCTCTTGAAAACATCCAGTGATTTGGCCTCCACTGCCTTCTATGGCAGAGAATTCCACAGATTCACAACCCTCTGGAGACATTTTTTTTTCTCATCTCAGTCCTTAACGGCCCACCCCTTATTCTTAAACTGTGACCCCTGGTTCAGGACTCCCCCAACATCAGGAACATTTTTCCTGCATCTAGCCTGCCCAATCCTTTAAGAAGTTTCTATAAGATCCACCCTCATACTTCTAAATTCTAGTGTATACAAGCTCAGTTGACCCATTCTTTCATCCTATGTCAGTCCCGCCATCCCAGAAATTAACCTGGTGAACCTAAGCTGCACTCCCTCAATTGCACTAATGTTCTTCCTCAAATTTGGAGACCAAAACGGCACACAACACTCCAGGTGCAGTCTCACCAGGGTACTGTACAACTGCAGTAGGACCTCCTTGCTCCTCAATGCAAATCCTCTCGCAATGAAGGCCAACATGCCATTAGCTTTCTTCACTGCTGCTGTACCTGCATGTTTACTTTCAGTGACTGATGTACACAGACTCCCAGGTCTCGTTGCCACTCCCCTTTTCCTAATAGAGAAACAATGAAACAATCAGTCTGAAGAAGGGTCCAAAACCAAAACATCACCTGCACTTTTCCTCCAGAGCTGTTGCCTGACCTACTGAGTTACTCCAGCACTTATGTCCCTCTTCCTATGAGTAGGCTCACACATCTGTTCTGAGAAAGCTACTTTACAACCTATTTATTTTCTTGCTGTAAATTCTATGCTCTTTAATGTCAGATTAAGAATATTGTATTGGGAGGTGGCACTTGTTTATAAACCTTATAAACATTAATCTCCACCAGCATTGTTTAAGTTTATGGCCCCTGATAAAATGACTCACTTTATCTTCCAAAACCCTTCAGCATGCACAGCAATTTACTGTTTGCTTTATTTTTACAATGTTCAGAACATTACATACATTTTCAAAGATTCTTATAGGAAGGAACTTGCAACTTATTTTGTAAGATTAATCATAAGAATTTGAGGATGTTATTTGGATGGAAAAATGTATTTTCATCAGTTGGGCTACGATGAAGACACTCACACATTCTATAAACAATGGTAGAATTTAGTAAGTATATATTCTCCCACTCACTAATTAATCTTTAAGGTACTAGAACAAAGGAACAAGAATCAGCCCTTCATCAATTTGAGCCTTTTACTATACAATTAGGTCTTGGCTTTCATGAGAATAATCATGCTGATATCACCACTAGATTAGAGGAAAGCCGATTAGCAATTCCGAACAAGATTTCCCACAACTCCCAAAACACAATGTGTAGGACGATGACGTTTTGGGTAGAGATCCTTCTTCAGACCTTTTGCAGATGCTGTTTTAAGAAGGATCTCAATCCAAAACGCCACCTATTGCTCTTCTCCAGAGATGCTGCCTGGCCCGCTGAGTTATTCCAGCTTTTTGTGTCGATCTTCCCAAAAAACAATGCTGTGCAGTTGAAAGTGGCCTTAACCTGGAATGCTGCAATGTTGCATTCATTTCTGGGAATCGTAGCATCTCATTAGAAATTTGAATCTTGATTTTGTAATATGCTGAAGCACAGTTTCCAACATAGAACTCGCCTAAATAAATGTAACAGCTGTGCCACATGCAAAATTCAGCTCCAGTATGATTTCTAACATGAAGAAGGGTCTCGACCCGAAACGTCGCCTATCTCCTTCGCTCCTTAGATGCTGCTGCACCCGCTGAGTTTCTCCAGCATTTTGTGTAACCTCTGATTTCTAACATACCTGGTGTAAAGAATGACAATTCCTACGTACTCACGCTGCAACCAAATGTTTTACTCACCCCACTTTCCTAAACATTGTGCACTTTCAAGGGCCAATACTTGTTCTATGCGAGATCCGAGAGACTTCAAATACAATTTCACACGTGTGCCTGGATTGTTTTGCACTTGGAAATCAAGGTCATAACCACTCAGCTCCATTGTCTGCGGACCCTCGCAGACTGGTCAACATCTCCCACATTGCTGCTTACTGCTGAGTAAGAGAGAGGTCATCCAATCTCCATACTAAAAGAGAGATGACTCCACGTGTATTCCTTCAGTCCACAGGAGCAGGCAGATGAGGTATAGGCATGTGTAGGAAGAAAGTGCACATGCTGGTTTACACCGAAGATAGACACTAAATGCCAGAGTAACTCAGCGGGACAGGCAGCATCTCTAGCAAGAAAGAATGGGTGACGTTTCGGGTCGAGACCTTTCAGGATTTCCCAAACCATACAGCTTTCAGAGGCCTCCCCTACCAAGGGGCATCTGGCCATAGCCCTGGAGGATGCTTATGAATCAACTGCCTCCTGTGATCACTACCCTTTACCAGTTTATCCAGATCGCTCAGACCATTCTCCCCCCCCCTCAAATGAGTGCTTGTTTACTCTTTTTCCCACCATTGCAGCATTCACTCATTCAGTAGCAATGCTTTCTGGCAGCTCAAAGTGAGTTGCTTGCCTTATGGTATGTCTCTTTAAGAGCCGACTTTAAAGATTGTACGCAGGGTTAAATACCGGCAGCTACCAGAACTTACAATAGATTAATAAAGAAGTCTGTGCTGAAACTAACACTGATTGCCGAAACTAACATTGTGCAACATTACACAGGGGAATCCAAACAATGCTGTTCACTGAGTTTTGATCTGAATGGGACTTCTCACAAATAATGTTAAGGTGACTCACAACATTGTTTTGAAGGTAACCGGCTCTGAAGTGTGCTTATGGAGTCAAATGTGGAAATCCAAGAGCTGCCATCAGAAATACCTGTCTTTCCAGAGGATGTGCTTTTGCAGTCGTTACTGAAACACATACTGGTATATATGGCCACAGTGAAGTAAACGTGCTGCATCTGCCATCAGTTTCACTGACCTCTACAAAAGTCCATGGGCAATTGATATATATTCATATCATTAATAAATATAGTAAACCATGAGGTTCTATTATATATTGTGGACAAACACCTCTCATTGTATAGGAAATAAACTATAAGTGCTGGTTTATACCAAAGACAGGCACAAAATGCTGGAGTAACTCAGCGGGTCAGGCAGCATCTCTGGAGAAAAGAATAGGTGATGTTTCAGGTCGTGACCCAAAACGTCATTTAATCCAGAGATTCTGCCTGATTTACTCCAGTATTTTTGTCCACCTCCCATCATTTCCTTACAAGTACAACATTGTTACCCCTAATCTAGATTTCCTATGCCTCATAAGACATGTAATCAGGTTAATAAAATATCTTCAATTCTATGCATTTAGATTTTGTTCTTGGATGGAAATGTATTTGTTTTCTTCAAGAGATTATTACAAACTACACTGCCAACATTCCCCTGTGTCAGCCTATAAAATTTATTGTCTTTTCAGATTTACTCCTCTCAGAGGCTTTCATATCATAGTCATGGATTCAATAAGGCCAGCTTGAAGAAATTGAAGAAGGCGGCATGGTAGCACAGTGGTAGAGTTGCTGCCTTACAGCGCAAGAGACTCGGATTTGATCCTGTTTGTGGATGCTAGTCTGTATGGAGTTTGTATGTTCACCCCATGACCTGCGTGGTTTTCTCCGGGTGCTCCAGTTTACTCCCACACTCCAAAGACATTCAGGTTTGTACATTAATTGGCTTGGTATAATTGTAAAGTGTCCCGAGTGTGTGTACGTGATAGCATTAATGTGCGGGGATCACTGGTCGACACGGACTCGGTTGGTCGAAGGGCTTTTTTCTGTGCTGTATCTCTAAACTAAACTAAAAATTGCTCCTAAACTAGCACCAGCACGTGTCGTGCATCACCAGAGGATCAAACACCACCGGCTACTGCCATTTCACCATCAAAGATGCCTACAGCTCCATCCCTCAGTGTCACTTTGGGAAATCCGGCCATCTAGCTGTGCTCCTTTTCCAGCATAGAGGCAGCAACTGAACAACGAGAGCTGGCTTGGGGAAACTGAGGAACAATGCCGGGAATTGCTTAGTGAATGCTGTCAAGTAAATAGCAGCGTAGAATGACACTATACACTGCGAAGGAACCTCTAGTATTGGTCAGTTCTAATTAATTTTCAATCAATGCTATTTTGATTTCTTAATATTACAGCAATTTTACACTTGATTTTTGCACCTTGTTTACTTGTTCTCAATTTCCCCACATCGGAGCACGTTTAAGAAACTAAGATCGAGATGACAGCTATCTCATATTAAAAGGTAGAATAATGTGTTTCACTTCCTCAAACTACATAAGGCTGGAGTTTATTGTAACTTGTGTGCAGATATTCACAAATCAAGGAACACAAATTAAAAGCACCGATCGTAGCTTTATTATTAGACCTGAGCTCTGCTCCCAGAGTTTTAAAAATAATGCATTTGTTTACAGAACATGATCCCTGTCCCTAAATCAGGTAATTGGCTCACCAATCCCTCATATCTCTTATAACAAATGCTGCATCTGTTTCTCACAGATGGTGAATAGGAATCATGTACATTTTTGCTGACCTTCATGCAAAGTAGCCGACAAAGTTTCTTTGCTATTGGTTTGCTGAGCTGTTGCTGAGTGAATTGTTATCCAGTGAAAGTTCAGATTGGTTAAACCAGATGAGAGCTCGTTGCTGAGTAAAACACACCGCCCAGACAAAAACAACAAGCAAAAAAAAGTCAAGTCCTCGCATGAGAAAAGTTGAAAAGGAAACCCATATTCTGTACCCACTGCATTTTAACTTTTCACGCCCAACTGTTTAAACTTTGAAATGTCGAAGTTTAGACACGAATTAAGCAAATAGTCACCAGTATTTCATATTTACATGTCAGTGGACATTTGTAATGGGACTATTTCCAAATCTCTTCTGTAACTTTTGAAGCTAATGCATTCCTTTGGTAATCATTTTATTAAATTTAAATGTTATACTTCTGATGGCACCAGTATGCAAAACTTAGTTGACTGCAGTTAGAAACATAGAAACATAAAATAGGTGCAGGAGGAGACCATTCGGCCCTTCTAGCCAGCACCGCTATTCATTGTTCATTCATGACAATATTAATCCATCCAGTGATTTGGCCTCCACTGCCCTCTGTGGCAGGGAATTCCATAAATTCACAACTCTCTGGGTAAAAAAGTGTTTTCTCACCTCAGTCTTAAATGACCTCCCCTTTATTCTAAGACTGTGGCCCCTGGTTCTGGACTCGCCCAACAATGGGAACATTTTTCCTGCATCGAGCTTGTCCAGTCCTTCTATAATTTTATATGTTTCTATAAGATCCTCCCTCATCCTTCTAAACTCCAGTGAATACAAGCCTAGTCTTTTCAATCTTTCCTCATATGACAGTCCCGCCATCCCAGGGATCAATCTCGTGAACCTACGCTGCACTGCCTCAATCACAAGGATGTCCTTCCTCAAATTAGGAGACCAAATACATTTAGTTCATCAATTAAAGACCATATAGTCAACTAAGTTGTGACTGATCTACAAATTTTGTGGTTCAAAAGCAAGTCAGGTCGTCCAAACATGAAACAAAAGAGTTACCTTTTTTATATTTAGGTGGTGCAGTGGTAGAATTGCTGTCTTACTGCGCCAGAGACCCGGGTTCAATCCTAACTTTGGGTGCTGTCTGTATGGAGTTTGTACATTCTCCCCATGACCTGCATGGGTTTTCCCCGAGACTCTCCTGTTTCCTCCCATGCTCCAAAGACATACAGGTTTGTAGCTTAATTTGTCTTTGGTAAAAATAGTAAATTGTCCCTAGTGTATAGGATAGTGTTCGTGTGTGGGAATCGCTAGTCGCTGCAGACATGCTGCAGAAGTGCCTGTTTCCACCCTGTATCTCTAAACTAAACTAAATACATTTAGTGCATTTGTTTTTCTCATTCTCAGGGTTGCAAATATTAATTGCATCAGAAGCATTTCTCTTGTATTTTCTGATTTAAAAAAAATAGAAGATTATGCACTAAAGGTATAGTTACTCTATGATTCATGATTCTGAAAGTACTGTTCTCTCTTTCCAACTCACCATCTCATCCTCCTTCACCCACCATTTAAGTCTTGTGTCTTCCATGACAATTTATATTTGGTAAAATGGAAGCTAGTAGAACTTCCCTGCAATAACCCTGAAGAGTTTCACACCTGTTGTGGAGGAAGATGTCTGCTTATGTTAAATTGTAAATGGATCGATTGTCATCATGCTTTTTGCTGACTTGTTAGCATGCAACAAAGGCTTTTCACTGTACCTCGGTACACGTGACAATGAACTAAACTGAACTGAAATTGTGTGTGTGCAAATTCTTTTATTAATGTTATACATGTTAAGGAATCTGTCCTACTGATCCCAGGAACTATTTTTGATGAGACCTATTAAAATCTTTCTTTTCTGACTTCTGGTAACTTCCATCTACACCGAAAAAAATCTGTCGTACACATAAGAAGAATATTCCTAAAAGATCTCTGAATGCATTCTATGAATAGTACTGTTGAAAATGAGAAAAGGCTTTCACTCTTGTTACAAAGTAAATGATTTTTAATCAGAAACAACAGGCATTTCCATTTAGTCATGAGGGGTAAAGTTTTATGACCTAAAGAAATGAATGTGAGGATCATGGTATGTGATTAACCTCTCTCTGTCTCTTGACAACGAATGCTTCCAGAAGTCATTATCACCTACCAACTCATTGGTTGTGTGTGGTATCAAGCTTAGTTATAAGCCACCTTCACCTCTTAAAAAAAGATGCATGTGGCTGTCAGAGGTGAAGGGAGCCCTGTGAGGTGGACCTCTGCTGTGCGACTGGGTAGACTGGATAAATGTACGAGCGCGAGAACATCAAGGTCTGAGACTTTGTATTGGACGCCATGGCACAAGACATAAAAAGGATAGCCAACCTATATCTGAAGGGCTGCTGGATAAATGCCTCGGAAACAGAAGTAATAAATAGCTGTGAAGGCCAATGCCACATCTCCCACAACACTTATATGTAGGTTAATGATCTTTCAAACTGAACAAGTTCAACCATTAAATAGCATTGTCTTATCGTATCTCAAGCATTCATTGCTCATTTTATTCTCTCTCTATCATCAGGTTTTGAACAATCTCAATAAATGCCATCCAATACTTCAATTCTATGTTTTATCTCATTTTTTCTTAGCAAACCCTGCACACTCATTTCACATTTTGCAGGGAAGAAGGGAGGATTGAAGATAAAGTAACTATTAGAGAGGGAGATGGCAGTGGGGTGCAATGGTATCATAAGGTCATAAGTGATAGTAGAAGAATTAGGCCATTCGGCCCATCAGGTCTATTCTGCCATTTAACCATGGCTGATCTATCTCTTCCCTCCTAATCCCATTCTCCTGCCTTCTCTCCATAACGTCTGATACCCAGCATGAAAGCTTACTCTAAAAACTGAGCTTCGTGGCGACCTGATACATTAATTTAGAAATACAAAAAAAACCTTCCTTTCAAGAGGCTCCGTTTGGTAGGTCTGGTTTCTTTAAGACGACTTGTTAGTCTGCCAAGTCTCGAAGAAAACTGATTGCAACATGCACAAATAGTGCAGTGGTCAGCTGTTAACAGATTTTGCTAAGGAAACCTGCGACAGGTGTTTGAGTCTATTCCCATATGTCTAGGCCTCAGTGCCTCTTTCAGGCACAAAAACAAACATCAAAAGGTCAGCCTTCACTGAAGTCTTGTTATTGTATTGGGCGCAAGCGTTTCACGTTTCACATAGAAGATAGATCACACAGCAGACACAAACATGGCACAATCCAAGGAGGAATCATAATATGGTGACTTAATATTGTGAAAATAAAAAATGGAAAAATATAAAATAGAAAAATAGAAAATGGATAAATGTGTTGATTGTACAGAGTTGAAATGTGTTAAATATCAGTAGTTCTATTCCCAGTGGTGGAATATTGTGTTGGTGAATGGGTGGTGACGGAGGACACGCCCAATGGGTCCCACTTAGACTAGTAACAGATAAAGATGATGCGGGTCAGGCAGCATCTGTTGAAGGAATGGACAGGTGACATTTTGGGTCTGGATCCTTCTTTATACCGATTCTAGTAGGGGTGGAGAAAGCTGGAAAAGATAGGTGGGGGATGGGCAAAGCCTGGCGAGAAATAGGTGGTGGAAGGAACTGCAGGTGCTGGTTTAAACCGAAGATGGACACACAATGCTGCAGTAACTCAGCGGGACAGGCAGCATCTCTGGATTGAAGGAATGGGTGACATTTTGGGTCGAGACCCTTCTGATACTCCTTCCCCCTGGATTGGGTTGCACTTGAACCCGAGGGGGACCAGTCTCCTGGCGGGGAAATTTGCAAAGGCTTTAAACTGGAACGGTTGGGGGGAAGGACTCAAATAGAGAAAGATGGTAGACAGGGTCTGAGGCAGGAGGCAGAGAAGGGAAGCACTCAGATCCAACATGTAGGGGGGATAGAAGAAAAAAAATAATAAACAGAGAACAAGAGGTGGTGGGTTTTTTTAATGTGTGAGCAAAAAGAAAGAGGGGTATAAAATGAGGGTAGAAGCAATCGGTAGCAAGGTGAAAATTAATAGTGGCAGGCAGACAAATCCAGGGCAAAAATCAAAAGGGGCCACTTGTCAACATAATTGTATAAGGAGTAAGAGTGTTGTAAAAAACAATCCTGAAGGCTTTGTGTCTCAATGCAAGGAGCATTCGTAATAAGGTGGACGAGTTGAATGTGC
Source organism: Okamejei kenojei (assembly GCA_035221665.1). Classification (NCBI taxonomy): domain Eukaryota; kingdom Metazoa; phylum Chordata; class Chondrichthyes; order Rajiformes; family Rajidae; genus Okamejei; species Okamejei kenojei. The sequence continues at coordinate 8,045,994 of CM069133.1, forward strand.
AGATAGCTATTAATGACTATGCTATAGTTGGGATTACGGAGACATGGCTCCAGGGGGACCAAGGCTGGGAGCTGAACATCCAGGGATATTCAATATTCAGGAGGGATAGACAGAAAGGAAAAGGAGGTGGGGTAGTGTTGCTGGTGAGAGAGGAGATTAATGCAATAGAAAGGAAGGACATTAGCATGGAGGATGTGGAATCGATATGGGTAGAGCTGCGAAACTCTAAGGGGCAGAAAACGCTAGTGGGAGTTGTGTACAGACCACCTAACAGTAGTAGTGGAGTTGGGGATGGCATCAAACAGGAAATTAGAAATGCGTGCAACAAGGGTAAAACAGTTATAATGGGTGACTTCAATCTACATATAGATTGGGTGAATCAAATGGGCAGGGGTGCTGAGGAAGAGGATTTCTTGGAATGTATGTGGGATAGTTTTCTAAACCAACATGTAGAGGAACCAATGAGAGAGCAGGCTATTCGAGACTGGGTATTGAGTAATGAGGAAGGGTTAGTTAGCAGTCTTGTTGTGCGTGGCCCCTTGGGCAAGAGTGACCATAATATGGTTGAGTTCTTCATTAGGATGGAGAGTGACATAATTAAGTCAGAAACAAGGATTCTGAACTTAAACAAAGGTAACTTTGAAGGTATGAGAAGTGAATTGGCCAAGATAGACTGGCAAGTGATTCTTAATGGGTTGACAGTGGATGTGCAATGGAAGGTATTTAAAGACTGCATGGATGAACAATTGTTCATCCCAGTTTGGCAAAAGAATAAATCAGGGAAGGTAGTGCATCCATGGATAACAAGGGAAATCAGGGATAGTATAAAAACAAAAGATGAAGCGTACAAATTAGCCAGAAAAAGCAGCCTACCAGAGGACTCGGAGAAATTCAGAGTCCAGCAGAGGAGGACAAAGGGCTTAATTAGGAAAGGGGAAATGGATTATGAAAGAAAACTGGCAGGGAACATAAAAACTGACTGCAAAAGGTTTTATAGATATGTGAAGAGAAAGAGATTAGTTAAAACAAATGTAGGTCCCTTGCAGTCTAAAACAGGTGAATTGATCATGGGGAATAAGGACATGGCAGACCAATTGAATAACTACTTTGGTTCTGTCTTCACTAAGGAAGACAAAAATAATCTGCCGGAAATAGCAGGGGACCGGGGGTCAAATAAGATAGAGGAACTGAGTGAAATCCAGGTTAGCCGGGAAGTGGTGTTGGGTAAATTGAACGGATTAAAGGCCAAGAAATCCCCAGGGCCAGATAGTCTGCATCCCAGAGTACTCAAGGAAGTAGTCACAGAAATAGTGGATGCATTAGTGATAATGTTTCAAACTCTTTAGATTCTGGAGTAGTTCCTGAGAATTGGAGGGTAGCTAATGTAACCCCACTTTTTAAAAAAGGAGGAGAGAGAAAATGGGGAATTACAGACCAGTTAGTCTAACATCGGTAGTGGGGAAACTGCAATAGTCAATTATTAAAGATGGGATAGCAGCACATTTGGAAAGTGGTTGAAATAATTGGACAAAGTCAGCATGGATTTACGAAAGGTAAATCATGTTTGACAAACCTTATAGAATTTTTCAAGGATGTAACTAGTAGAGTGGATAAGGGAGAACCAGTGGATGTGTTATATGTAGACGTTCAGAAGGTTTTCGACAAGGTCCCACATAAGAATTTAGTATACAAACTTAAAGCACACGGTATTGGGGGTTCTGTATTGATGTGGATAGAGTACAGGCTGGCAGACAGGAAGCAAAGGGTAAGAGTAAATGGGTTCTTTTCAGAATGGCACGCAGTGACTAGTGGGGTACCGCAAGGCTCAGTGCTGGGACCCCAGCTATTTACAATATACATTAATGATATGGACAAGGGAATTGAATGCAACATCTCCAGTTTGCGGATGACACTAAGCTGGGGGGTAGTGTTAGGTGTGAGGAGGATGCTAGGAGGCTGCAAGGTGACTTGGATAGGCTGGGTGAGTGGGCAAATGCATGGCAGATGCAGTATAATGTGGATAAATGTGAGGTTATCCACTTTGGTGGCAAAAACAGGAGGGGTAGACTATTATCTGAATGGTAGCAGATTAGGAAAAGGGGAGATGCAACGAGACCTGGGTGTCATGGTACACCAGTCATTGAAAGTAGGCATGCAGGTGCAGCAGGCAGTGAAGAAAGCAAATGGTATGTTAGCATTCATAGCGAAAGGATTTGAGCATAGGAACAGGGAGGTTCTACTGCAGTTGTACAGGGTGTTGGTGAGAGGACACCTGGGAGTATTGCGTACAGTTTTGGTCTCCAAATCTGAGGAAAGACATTCTTGCCATAGAGGGGGTACAGATAAGGTTCACCAGACTGATTCCTGGGATGTCAGGACTTTCATATGAGGAAAGACTGGATAGACTCGGCTTGTACTCGCTAGAATTTAGAAGACTGAGGGGGGATCTTATAGAAACTTACAAAATTCTTAAGGGGTTGGACAGGCTAGATGCAGGAAGATTGTTCCCAATGTTGGGGAGGTCCACAACAAGGACTCACAGTCTAAGGAAAACGGGGAATTCCTTTAGGACCAAGATGAGGAAAACATTTTTCACACAGAGTGGTGAGTCTCTGGAATTCTCTGCCACAGAAGGTAGTTGAGGCCAGTTCATTGGCTATATTTAAGAGGGAGTTAGATGTGGCTAAAGGGATCTGGAGGTATGGAGAGAAGGCAGGTACAGGATGCTGAGTTGGATGATTAGCCATGATCATATTGAATGGCGGTGCAGGCTCGAAGGGCCGAATGGCCCACTCCTGCACCTATTTTCTATGATTCTATGATTCTATGATCTCCAGAATGTATTTGATAAAACTATCAATAAATAGGCTCATCAACATACTTTGAGTACATGGCATGAAAGGACGAGAGTAAGAACATGGATGCAAAGGTGGCTAAGTAGCGGCCAATCTTTAATGATTACGAGTGACATAAGGAAAATATTTTTCATTCAGTGTGTATTTAGAATTTAGAATGTACTGTCTGCATATGTGGTGAAAGCAAGCTCCATTAGGATTTACAAAAGGAATTGGATAAATATATCATGGGAAAAGGCTCGCAAAGCATGGAGAAAGTGCTGGTGCTTGATCTAGAAAATTGCTCTCATGGAGAGCCAGCATAGAGTTGCCCTCCTTCTGTACTGTAGCTATTGTATGTGTTACCATGTATACAACTGTGGTAGCCAACTAGCAAACTCCCACAAATGTTTAGCTTGGTACTTCAGTGCTCACAGCTGTGTGTCCTAGCAGCCAGGATCACAATCACCATTAACCAAAAAAGCCACATGATACTGTTTGGCCTGTGCACAACCCCCACCAAACCCACACATACAATCATATTAAATATACAACCAGTGATATACTTAAATCCTCCAAAGTATTCAACAAATACATTTACTGTGCAATAAATTTAAATTTAGCTAACTCACTTATTGTATGCATTTAATTACCTACCTGCCATTTTGAAGTATGGTTATCCTTTCCCTGAAACAGCAATTATAAAATCTGAAGAAAGGTCTCGACCCGGAACATCACCTATTCATTTTCTTCAGAGATGCTATCAGACCCGCTGAGTTACTCCAGCTATTTGTGCCTATCTTCAATTCAAAGGACTCTTCTTTTGCATTATGGTGTAATTCCATTTTGCTGTTGCTCTTAATGCTGGATTTTCTTTGAACTGAACAATCCAATTGTGCACATTATACAAACATATTTAACTACATGACTGGGTACAAAGAAGACACATTTGGGAGTATTGTGAGCAGATTGTGGTCCCATATCTGAAAAAGGATGTGCTGGTGTTGGAGAGGGTCCAGAGGAGGTTTACGAGAATGATCCCAGAAATGAGTGGGGTTAACATATGACGAGCATTTGTCGGCACTGGGTCTGTACTCGCTGAAGTTAGAAGTATGAGGGGGGGACCTCATTGAAACACACAGAATAGTGAAAGGCTTAGATAGAGTGGATGTGGAGAGGATGTTCCCACCAATGGGAGAGTCTAGGAACATAGGACATAGCCTCAGAATAAAAGGACGTAACTTTAGAAAGAAGGTTAGGAGGAATTTCTTTAGTCGTCAAGTTGCATTTATTTATATAGCACATTTAAAATACAACTCTCGTTGACCAAAGTGCTTTGCATTTGTTATAAGAATATTATACATAAGCAGGCTACATACATATATACAAATAACCCTCGCTCAGAGGACGTCAGGAAAGGCTTGGGAGAACAGATACGTTTTTAGTGTAGACTTAAAGGAGTCGATGGAGGGGGCAGTTCTGATGGGGAGGGGGATGCTGTTCCACAGTCTAGGAGCTGCAACCGCAAAGGCGCGGTCGCCCCTGAGCGCGGGATATTCAGCAACCCCAAGTCGGCCTTGAGGGATCTGGAGGTGGTGTAGTGGGTGAGCAGACTTTTAATGTAGGTGGGTGCAAGCCCATTGAGGGCTTTGTAGACAAAGAGGAGGGTCTTGAAATGTATTCGGATCCGCACAGGGAGCCAGTAGAGAGAGGCCAGGATCGGGGTGATGTGGTCCCTTTTTCGGGTGTGACGTTTTGGACCAGTTGCAGACGGGACAGGGAAGATTGGCTGATGCCAGTGTAAAGGGAGTTGCAGTAATCTAGGCGGGAGGAAGTAAATGTATGGATGATCTTTTCAAGGTCATCAAACTGAAGGAATTGTTTTATTTTAGCTATCATCCGAAGCTGAAATGAAGCTAGCTTTTACCACGGCATTGACTTGTTTGTCAAATTTCAGTGCCGAGTCAAATATCACGCCAAGGTTTTTGACATGAGGTTTGAGTAGTGGGGTAAGGCTTCCAAGACTACCTGCTATCATTTTGATTGAGTCCGAGGGGCCGAGAAGAATGACCTCAGACTTTAGTGAGAGGGTGGAGAATCTATGAAATTCATTGCCACAGCCGGCTGTGGAGGCCAAGTTAATGGATATTTTTAAGGCTGAGATTGACAGGTTCTTGATTGGTAAGAGTGTCAGGGGTTATGGGGAAAAAGGCAGGGGAATGGGGTTAAGAGGGAAAGATAGATCCGCCATGATGAATGGTGGAGTAGACTTGATAGGCCGAATGGCCTAATTCTACTCCTGGAAGGTATGAACATGAACTGGGTCCCTACTCCTCTCTGAAGGTCTATGTTCTCTTCATGCTTACGTTTAGTTGATGATGTTACCATCTATATTTTTGCATCCTTAGCAGGGGTTGTAATGTCTCCAGGAGGAATTCATGTAATCTTTCATCTAATGTAATTTAGTTTTTAATTGGTGTTGGAGAGTTAGTGGTGTATAATGGGGAATTTAATATAATTACTAATCCAGCCTAGTATATTTTAAATCCAGACATTAGACATCTTGGAGAACTGCAAGCACCACATGAAGCTTGTGACCCGTGGTCAGAGTATCATTGGTCAAGGAGGTACTGAATTTTAGATATACCTAGACTAAGTGGGACCTGTTGGGTCCGATGTTCACACGGGAGGGCTGGTCCCCCAACCCAATATTCTGCCTCTCCACCAATTCCAATATTGGTGGCCAGTGGGGGGGGGGGGGGGGGAGGGCTTTCTGGAGCGCTAGTATGGCCAAAGGGACTGGTTTCCAGGGGGCTAGTATGGACATTGTGGGCCGAATGGATTCTTGGGCTGGCAGCTCAGTCACTTTGGGCTGGCAGCTCAGTCACTCAGGCATGGAAGCTCAGTCACTCAGGCCTGACAGCTCAGTCACTCAGGCCTGGCAGCTCAGTTATTCAGGCCTGGCAGCTCAGTCACTCAGGCCTGGCGGGCTGGCAGCTCAGTCACTCAGGTCTGGTGGGCTGGCAGCTCAGTCATTCAGCGCTGGTGGGCTGGCAGCTCAGTAACTCAGGCCTGGTGGGCTGGCAGCTCAGTCACTCAGGCCTGGTGGGCTGGCAGCTCAGTCACTCAGGCCTGGTGGGCTGGCAGCACAGTAACTCAGGCCTGGTGGGCTGGCAGCTGAATGACTCAGGGCTGGTGGGCTGGCAGATCAGTCACTCAGGGCTGGTGGGCTGGCGTGGATCTCGCAGGGAGCCAATGAAGGGAGGGTGAAAAATACTGGGGTGAGGTTTAATACTTACAGGGGGAATACTTATTGATGGGCTGAAGGGACTCCTCCTGGGCTAGTTCAGGCCTGATGGGCCGAAGGGACTTTAAAGAAATCTGAGATATCTCAGTGAAAGGCACTTTTTATGGACTTTTCCTGGCCTGGCAAGGGCCTTTAGGGCCGAAATGCTCCTCCTGTGCTAATACGGGCATTTTGGGGCAAAAAGGGACTGGTTTCTGGGCTAGTAGGGGCATTGTGGGCCGAAATGAATGGTTTCAGGTAAGCCAAAGGTGGGCTGGCAGTTGATTCCCTCACTCACGTTTGTTGGGCTGGCAGTTCACTCACTCACTCATGGCTGGTGGGCTCACAGTTGACTCATGGCTGGTGGGCTGGCAGTTGATGCACGGCTGGTGGGCTCACACACACACACACACACCCTCCATCACACACACACACCCTCCATCACACATCATTTCAAGTCACGCATAGTGCAGGGCCAACAATCCAATCTATTCCATTTCACGTCAAGCACAGTGCAGGGCCAACAATCCAATCCTTTCCATTTCACGTCAAGCACAGTGCAGGGCCAACAATCCAATCCTTTCCATTTCAAGTCAAGCACAGTGCAGGGCCAACAATGTATTTCATTTCAAGTCAAGCACAGTGCAGGGCCAACAATTTATTTCATTTCATGTCAAGCACAATGCAGGGCCGATAATTCAATTCATTTCAAGCACAGTGCAGGGCTAACAATTCAGTTCACTCACGGGGCAACAGGCACAGTTCAATTCACTCACGGGGCAGGCACAGCTCAATCCACTCATGAGGCAGGCACAGCTCATATCACTCATGGGCAGGCAGAGCTCAGTTCACACACGGCATAGAATCACAGTTCTGGACTCAACTCTCACTCACGATCTTCCGGGGTGACTGACTCACGTCCGGCATCTGGGGCTTTATTCTCCTGGCCCCCCAGAAGGGGCGTTACCTTCATCATGGCGAAAGACCAATAAGCTTATCTCACAATTTTTTTAACATTCATAACTTTTTTATTATTTCACTGATTGGAAAAAAACCTTGGGTCGGTTGGAGGAGAGGAGGACGGTGAGTAAGATGGTGAAAAAAATAATGGCTATATAGGGTAGCGCTTTTTCTAAAATGTATTTACAACGTAGATAGGAAGTGGTCAAGATGAGACTTTTAGTAATAGTATAGAAGAATATGTTATTATGTTAAGACATTCAAAATGCTTCACAACAATTTAAGTGCATGCAGGCACGTTTATATGGGAACATGTGCCAGGTATTTGTTCATAATAGCATTCAAAAACAAAAGTGAAGTGAATAACCAGCGTATGATGATGATTGAGGGAAAATAGTTGGTCAAAATACCAGGATAACTCTATGGTGCAATAGAAGGTCAAGATTACAGAATCCACTCTCGTCCAACTCCCCATTGGAATTGCTCACAATTAAGCCAAGCTGACAGTACATTTCAGTTCCATGTTATAAGGCCATAGGTGATAGGAGCAGAATTAGGCCATTCGGCCTATCAAATCGACTCCGCCATTCAATCATGGCTGATCTATCTCTCCCTCTGAAAACCCTATTCTCCTGCCTCCTCCCCATATCTCCTAACACCTGTTCTAATCAAGAATATATCTATTTCTGCTTGAAATATATCCACTGACTTGGCCTCCACAGCCTTCTGTGGAAATTCCACAGATTCACCACTCTCTGACTAAAGAATTTCTTCCTCATCTCCTTCCTAAAGGAACACCCTTTAATTCAGGAGGCTATGACCTCTTGTCCTAGATTCTCCCACTGGTGGAAATATCCTCTCCACATCCACTCTTTCTAAGCATTTCACTATTCTGTACGTTTCAATGAAGTCCACCCTCATCCTTCTAAACTCCAGAGAGTGCAGCCCCAGTGCTGACCAATGCTCCAAGGCAATTGGTCACGCTGGTATATTGATGGTGGTATAGCCTTCTAGTCAGGTTAATAATTTCAGCCTTTTTGAAGGGTAATCTATACATAACTAAAACTCTGATCTTGTTATCTTCCGGTTTGGCTGTCTTTCTATTTGCGTAAAAACGGTTTGCGATAGCGCTACCATTTTCGCCAGTTCACTCACCGTTCTCCTGTGCTGTGAGTGTGCAATTTCGTTCCGAATGGTTGAATGTCGTAAAACTTAGCGAGGTTTAAAAATCTTAAAAACCGTGCATGCGCAGATCAATCTCTTCTCCTTCCAGTTGGCGCCACATGGATTAGTCTCTTCCCCTGTCACTCCACGGGACGTGTCACCCCTTCCTGCGCCATCGCGTCTTTACTGGAGCTGAGGGTGGCCGGCAGAGATTTTCCAACCGGACTTTCGGAGGGACCCCAAGCAGCCCTGCCCCAAGCAGCAGCCCTGCCCCAAGCAGCAGCCTAGCCCAGACTCGGAGACATCGCCGATGTCGCCAACGGAAGGCAGAGACTTCGATCCCAGCGGAGGAGAACAATCAACAACCAGCTCCCGCTGTGAGTCCCTATCACACCGCCAATTCCAGCCACTACCTTTCTGGTCCCCCTCGCTGGCTCCTCCCCCTCCCCCGTGATGCCCCCTCTCCCCAATGGCTCTTCCTCAGCCCAAAACGTCGCCTATCTCCTTCGCTCCTTAGATGCTGCTGCACCCGCTGAGTTTATCCAGCCTTTTGTGTACCCTCAAATGTAGATACCTTGTTCCCTGATGTCAGGAGTGCATTTACTAGTTGGAGCCCATTGCCTGAAAGGCTTAAGGTGATTACACCATTACATATAATGTGCAGGGAGGAACTGCAGATGCAGGTACCCTGGTATTCGACATGAATTAATAGAGACCACAAATTAAACTTTTCGTAATTTATGAAATTTATTTTTAGTTTAGTTTAGTTTAGAGATACAGCACAGAAACAGGCCCTTCAACCCACCGAGTCCACGCCAACCAGCAATCCCTGTACATTAGCACTATCCTACACATACTAGGGACAATTTACATTTATACCAAGCCAATTAACCTCTAAACCTGTGTCTATTATCTGGTTTACGAAGATGTTCACTTTCAATCATTGTTCAGACTCTCGTAACAAACTAATTACAGTGGATCAGGAGCATGTTTAACATAAATAGTTTGTGACTTTCCAATGACTTTCCAGTGGAATTCCAGTGGAAATTGGGAAAAGGGGATCTTACGTCAATTCTTAGATTTAGAAAAATTAGGGAGGAAATTCTGAAATTAGGGAGTGAAGCCTGGACAATAAAATTAATGCTTGCTGTGGCGGAATTACCCATGTAGTTCAAGAGTCAAAAGGTTGGTGGAAAGTTCAGAGAAGAAATGAGTGAGCCAAGGAAAGATTCAAAGTCAAGAAAGAACAATCTAAAATGCTTAAGAAGGAACTGCAGATGCTGGAAAATCGAAGGTAGATAAAAATGCTGGAGAAACTCAGCGGGTGAGGCAGCATCCTTTGCTCCATAGATGCTGCCTCACCCCGCTGAGTTTCTCCACCATTTTTGTCTAGTCTCAAAATGCTTGCACTTCTGCAGGAAATGCCAGCAGTTCGCAGCAAATCTGCCAGCAATTTTCCGCAGAACTGCCATCATGTCAGGAATGTATGCAGCCCCAGATTTGCACTCAACTTCTTGACTATGTTTTCCTGACAACATTCATGTCTTGGGTTCAAATAAAGTTGTTGCAAATTCCAGGCACTTACAGTCATGAACACCTTCCCCCTGCATTCAATAGATTCATGTATCTGGGATGTCATTTTATTTTATTTTTCAATTCTTTTCTTTGATTAAATATTTTTTATTAGTTTTAAGCCTCCTGATGAGTTTCAACTTTTGTTTCATTTTTAGACTTTTCAACTAAGCTCAGAACACAAAAATTATTTGAGATTTTTCATAATGTATGGCGACGCAGCTTTGTCTGACCTCCAAAGTCTTCACATAATGGCATTTAAATGCATAAGCGCATGGAGAGCCAGATTTGTTTAGGATGTGCCTCGTAACTTGCAGGAAGTTGAAATAGGGTATTAACAAAGCTAAGATTGAACTTAAAGTGCTGTCAGTGGTGGGCATTGGTGGTTTACCAGAGGAAGAACATTTTGTGCATTCCTTTAAATGTGAGATGTTGAGCTACTGTAAGTCATCAAGCAATGCAGCTGAAGAACACAATAAAGTTAAGACCAGGTCAAACCTGACAAAGGATCATGAATCTGGATTATTAACTCTTTCTTTCATTGTTTCTGTCTGACCTGCTAGATATTTCCACCATTTCATTTTGTTTGCATTTCAGATTTTCATGATGGAGTCTCTAGCAGGGAACATGTTGGGTGATGTAGCTGACAGTATGCGTGATGGCCCATAAAGACACAATTTACGGTGGAGTGGAAATAGGGATTTTAACTGGGAATCAAAATAGTGACCAAGGCTGTAAATAACTGGCGCTGCTGGACACGAGGGCCAAACCAGTGAATTGAGTTAAATATGGCACCAAAGATGATGAATTTGGTATTATCAATACGTATCAGGTTCATCCAAGTCCTTCATTGTCCTTCATCCAAGTCCTTCAACCCGGATTACAGGTACCGACAAACCAACCTGGATTACATATATCAACAAACCAACCCAGACTACAGTACCAACAAACCAACCCAGACGACAGGTACCAACAAACCAACCCAGACTAAAGGTACCCACTTTTAACTCCTTCATTGTATTCAGTTTGGTTGAAAAAGTTTTGGCTAATTCAATATAGGTAAATTTCAGGGGTTTTTTTGTTTTCGCTGGTACTAATTTCAAAGCTGGTCCATTTTCTGAAATTACCTTATGCAATAGGATAGCTACATCCCACTCAAAATGATAATAGGCCAAAGTTCGCTATGAGAATAACAGGGAGATAAATAGTTGAGGCTGTTATTTATCAGCAAATGATCATGAACCTCAACCAAAGGAGAAATGTCCCATTGAACTCAAGTATTTAAAAATTGCACGGAGGTGGCCTGAGACAGTTGGGTTTCCCTTTGACTTGCACGGATTAACACGAGGTTGCTATATTTGCATGCTGGTCACAAGCTGAACATTCCCCCACTCGATACCCCGCAACACTGCCCTCTCTCCCCATTCCCCCACTCGCAACAAGGGCAGAGTCCCCCTGGTCCTCACCTTTCACCCCACCAGCCGGCAAATACAACACATAGTCCTCCGCCAGTTTCGCCAGCTCCAACGTGACCCCTCCACTCGCCACATCTTCCCATCTCCCCCCCTGTCTGCCTTCCGCAAAGACCGCTCCCTCCGCAACTCCCTTGTCAATTCTTCCCTTCCCTCCCGCTCTACCCCTTCCCCGGGCACTTTACCTTGCAACCGCAAGAAATGCTACACTTGTCCCTTCACCTCCCCCCTCCACTCCTTTCAGGGACCCAAGCAGTCCTTCCAGGTCCGACAGAGGTTCACCTGCACCTCCTCCAACCTCATCTACTGCATCCGCTGCTCCAGATGCCAGATGATCTATATCGGTGAGACCAAGCGGAGGCTTGGCGATCGTTTCGCCGAACACCTCCGCTCGGTCCGCATTAACCAACTCGACCTCCCGGTGGCTCAGCACTTCAACTCCCCCTCCCATTCCGTATCCGACCTCTCGGTCCTGGGCCTCCTCCACGGCCAGAGTGAGCAACACCGCAAGTTGGAGGAACAGCACCTCATATTCCGCTTGGGGAGTCTGCATCCTCTGGGCTTGAACATTGAATTTTCTCAATTCTGTTAACCCTTGCTGTCTCCTCTCCTTCCCACCTCTCCCTCAGCCCTCGGGCCCTGGCATTCCCTCTCTCTCTATCTCTCTCCCCCACCCTAGTCGCACTAGCTTCTCATTTTCACACTACAAACAGCTTACAATGGCTTGTTCCCTTTATCATCGATACTGTTTTGCATATCTTTCATTCATTGTTCTTTATCTCTCCACATCACCGTCTATATCTCTCGTTTCCCTGATCCCTGACCAGTCTGAAGAAGGGTCTCGACCCGAAACGTCGCCCATCTCCTTCGCTCCTTAGATGCTGCTGCACCCGCTGAGTTACTCCAGCCTTTTGTGTACCCACAAGCTGAACAAGTTATGTCCTGATTATGTCAAGTTGCCTTTTAACAATGTGATAAATGTTACTGACTACTAAAACTCTGGCACGAAAAATCAATTATTTGCATATGTTAAATCTTATCCTCTGTGCATTTAAATGTTAGATATGTTTAAAAAAAGGCAAAATGTTACTTTTATTACCTTTCTCTTCCTCAAATTAATCTTTCTTTGTCTTTGTATCTATTTTGCATTTATACTGTTTCTGTACACTGTGGACAGCTCGATTATAATCATGTATTGTCTTTCCACTGACTGGATAGTACGCTACAAAAAAGCTTTTCAGGTGACAATAAACTTAAAAAAATAATGATGCCCTAAAAATGCCCTAAATTGCAAGGCAAAATCTAACTAATTACATGCTCAGTAATACCAAATTGCCTTCATACAAGTTCATGGAATCCTCAACTTTCTATTACCTATCTTGTGGTGCCTTGCAAAATAGATGGACCTTTGGCTTATAGGTTCCAATATTAAACATGTAACATACTAAATAGACAAAACTAAATAGAACGAAGCATGGGTATGCAGGGAATGTCTTGGCATCATGTGGGCTGAAGGGCCTGTTCTTGTGCTATGTTCTATACATAGAAATATTTTATCCCTTCACTTTTTTGAATGCAGTTGATAAATTTGTAATAAACTGGAGCAGATGACCTAACCCTTTAAACTGAAATCCCACCGAGCCAAACTGAGCTCTTAATAGAAACACTGAGACATACAAAAGTACAACACAGGATCAGGCCTTTGGCCCAACATGGCGGTACCAACCATGAAATCAATTTGATGACTCCCAAGTGCTTGCATATGGTTCCCATCTCTCTATTGCCTGTCTGTTTACACATTTGTCTAAATGTCTCTTATATGTCGCTGTCAATATCTATTTTGATCCTGCTTTTAACAATTGTTCTGGGCACCTACCACCCTTAAGTAAAATATGTATCTCTCTCCCCCCTTAAACCTATGGCAGGAAGAGATCTTGTTACTGACAGTGTCTAAATGAAGACAGGAATTCTAAATAGCATTTTTTTATCCTTTGGTATGATATTTCAATAATTATTTTTGAATTCTCGCAGTGCTTAACCTTCATTTGGAGTAGATGATTATCCTTTATACTCAGCTGAATCAGCAATAATGCGAGAATGCGAGAGATTAGGGCAAAGTTTCAGAAGGATCTTTTACCAGGATTGGATGGCTTGAGTTATCATTGAACCATAGAAAATAGGTGCAGGAGGAGGCCATTCGGCCCTTCGAGCCAGCACCGCCATTCATTGTGATCATTTCTGATCGTCCGCTATCAATAACCATGCCTGCCTTCTCCCCATATCCTTTGATTCCACTAGCCCCAAGAGCTCTATCCAACTCTCTCTTAAATCCATCCAGTGATTTGGCCTCCACTGCCCTCTGTGGCAAGGAATTCCATAAATTCACAACTCTCTGGGTAAAAACGTTTTTTCTCACCGCAGTCTTAAATGACCTTCCCTTTATTCCAAGACTGTGGCCCCTGGTTCTGGGCTCACCCAACATTGGGAGCATTTTTCCTGCATCTAGCTTGTCCAGTCCTTTTATAATTTTATATGTTTCTATAAGATCCCCCCTCATCCTTCTAAACTCCAGTGAATACAAGCCTAGTCTTTTCAATCTTTTCTCATATGACAGTCCCGCCATCCCAGGGATCAATCTCGTGAACCTACGCTGCACAGCCTCAATCACAAGGATGTCCTTCCTCAAATTAGGAGACCAAAACTGTACACAATACTCCAGATGTGGTCTCACCAGAGCCCTATACAACTGCCGTAGAAACTCTTTACTCTGATACTGAAATCCTCTTGTTATGAAGGCCAACATTCCATTAGCTTTCTTCACTGCCTGCTGTACCTGCACGCCAACTTTCAGTGACTGATGTACAAGGACACCCAGGTCTCGCTGTACCTCCCCCTTACCTAACCTAACCCCATTGAGATAATAATCTGCCCCTTTGATTTTGCCGCCAAGGTGGATAACCTCATATTTATCTATATTATACTGCATCTGCCACGCATCTGCCCACTCACTCAACCTGTCCAGGTCCCCCTGCAACCTCCTAACATCCTCTTCACAGTTCACACTGCCACCCAGCTTTGTGTCATCTGCAAACTTGCTAGTGTTGTTCCTAATTCCCTCTTTCAAATCATTTATATAAATGGTAAACAGCTGCGGCCCCAACACAGCGCCTTGCGGCACTTCACTGGCCGCTGCCTGCCATTCTGAAAAGGACCCGTTCACTCCTACTCTTTGCTTCCGGTCTGCCAACCAATTTTCTATTCATGTCAACACCCTACCCCCAATACCATGTGCTCTAATTTTAGTCACCAGTCTCCCGTGCGGTACCTTATCAAAGGCTTTCTGAAAGTCTAGATACACTACATCCACTGGCACCCCTTCATCCATTTTACTTGTCACATCCTGAAAAAAATCCAGAAGATTAGTCAAGCATGATTTCCCTTTCATAAATCCATGTTGACTTGGACTAATCCTTCTACTGCTATCCAAATGCCCCATTATTACCTCTTTAATAATTGACTCCAGCATCTTTCCCACCACCGAAGTCAGGCTAACTTGTGTGTAATTCCCCGTTTTCTCTCTCGCTCCTTTTTTGAAAAGTGGGATAACATTATCTATCCTCCAATCCACAGGAATTGATCCTGAATCTATTGAACATTGGAAAATGATCACCAATGCGTCCACTATTTCTAGAGCCACCTCCCTGAGGACCCTGGGATGCAGACCATCAGGCCCAGGGGATTTATCATCCTTCAGTCCAATTAGCCTATCCAATACTATTTCTCGCCTAATGAAAATTTATTTCAGTTCCTCTACCCCTTTAGATCCTCTGTCCTCCAGTACATCTGGGAGATTGTTTGAGTCCTCCTTAGTGAAGACAGATCCAAAGTACCTATTCAACTCTTCTGCCATTTCCTTGTTGCCCATAATCATTGCACCCGTGTCTGCCTTCAAGGGACCCACATTTGACTTTGCTACTCTTTTTCCCTTAACATATCTAAAGAAGCTTTTATTGTCCTTCTTTATATTCCTGGCCAGCTTCCCCTCGTACTTCATCTTTTCAGCCCGCATTGCCCGTTTTGTTTCCTTCTGTTGTCCTATGAAAGTTTCCTAATCCTCTGGCTTCTGGCTACTCTTTGCTGTGTTATACATCTTTTCTTTTAGTTTTATTCTATCCCTAACTTCTCTTGTCAGCCACGGTTGCCTCCTACTCCCCGTAGAATCTTTTTTCCTTTTTGGAATGAAATTATCCTGCGTCTTCCGGATTATGCCCAGAAATTCCTGCCATTGCTGTTCCACCGTCATTCCTGCTAGGATCCCTTTCCAGTCTACTTTGGCCAGCTCCCCGCTCATGCCTTCATAGTCCCCTTTATTCAACTGCATCACTGCCACTTCCGATTTAACGTTCTCCTTCTCAAATTGCAGATTAAAACTAATCATATTATGATCACTACCTCCAAGCAGTTCCTTTACCTCGAGAGGGATTGGTAAGGCTTTACAGGAGTGAAGGAGGCTGAGAGGTGACATGCTCGAAATACGTAAGACATAGAGAGAGTGGATAGCCACTATCTATTTCCCATGAAAATGATGTCTAAAAGTGGATGGCATTGGTTCAAGGTGAGAGGGGAGTGGTTCAAAGGGGATTTGAGGGCTACATTTTTCACTTCGAAAGTAGTTGGTAACTAGATTTAGTTGCTGAAGTAGGTGGTTGAAAAATTTAACATTTAAGAGGGATCTGGATGGGTAGTCAAATGACCTGGGTGTAGCGAGACATAAATTATTGCACTATTATAGCCAGGTGGGATTAGTATTGACAGGCACGAGGATTGGTATTAGCACAGTGGTCCCAAAGGTCTGTTTCTATGCTTTATTTTTATTTTAGTTTTAGAAATACAGCGCGGAATCAGGCCCTTCGGCCCACCGAGTCCGCGCCGACCAGCGATACCCGTACACTACCACAATCCTACACACACGCGCGGGACAATTTTTACCAAAGCCAATTAGCCTACAAACCTCGATGCCTTTCGAGTGTGGGAGGAAACCGGAGCACCAGGAGAAAACCCACACAGGTCACCGAGGAGAACGTACACACACCGCACAGACAGCACACTTAGTCAGGATTCAACCCGGGTTTCTGGCACGGCAAGGCAGCAACACTACTGTTGCGCCATCATGCTGTATTAGTTTGTGAACAAACTGCTTTTATGCCATCCTGGTGTTGTGGGTTTTCCAGAATTATGGTTGCAGTGGTGAAAGCAAATAAGCAAGCAGTTTATCAAGGCCAAGCTGGTTTTCCCGGCTGCTGGCCTCAGTGAATGTGGCAACATTTTCTTGTTGCTACCAGCTGGACCAGATGATTAGTATTCAAACCGCTACAGTCATTAACTGCTTGGATATTTTTGTCAGCATTGGCATTGCAACTTACACGTGGTTTAGGCCCAGCTCTGTGCAGATCACAGTAATTATTAAAACGTTTCAAGGGTTCTTTATTACTACAGCTCAGTGTGATCTTGGGAGAATGAAGTCAGAGCAACAATGTGCAATAGACTCCAACATTATAAGAAATCCCACTGAAACGGAAGAACTGAGGACATGGTAGCATGGTGATTAATGCCTGACTCGGCAAGACTGAGATGCTATGCATAGAGCTTAAAAAGATTTCAAAGTGTAAAATAAGGTGTATTTTTTAAAAAATTCCCCCGTTGCAACTTTTAGATTTTAAAAACCTTTCTGGACTCGAGGGCACAATAATATATCTCGCTATTTTTGAATATGCAGCTTTTCCATTTTGTTTCATTTTTTTTTAAATCTGGCTTTCAAAGCATTTCTTGTCCATCCCTTAACTGGCTTCAAGAAGGTGGCCGTGAGCTGCCTTCTACTGCTTTTATGGACACTCTTGCGCTGCAAGCAAGTTGTGCACACCAGTGTGAAACTACACCACTGTGATAATTGTGAAGTAATCTGACATTGTTTGAGTGACAACACTGTTGAGAATATAGGGCAAACTGTTTTGGAATAGAGTCAGGAACATCAATGTAATCATTATGCAGAGTCCAGCATAACTGTTGACGGGCAGCATGGCGGAGCAGTGAGAGTTGCTGCCTTCCAGTGTCAGAGACCCGGATTCAATCCTCAGTACGGGTGCTGTTTATACAGAATTTGTACGTTCTCCCAGTGACCATGTGGGTTTTCGCTGGGTGCTCCGGTTTCTTCCCACACTCCGAAGACAGGTTAATTGTCTTTGGTAAAGATTGTAAAGATGTACCCTTTTGGTAAAGATGTCCCTAGTGTGTAGGATAGCGCTAGTGTACGGAGAACTGCTGATCGGCACGGACTCAGTGGGCCAAGGGGCCTGTTTCCACACTGGATCTCTATACTAAACTTTATAACATTTTGAGTTCAGCTACAGCTGGAATATCGTGTACAGTCTTGGTCGTCACACTACAGTGCATGAGTGCATTGGCATCGAGAAGATTTACCAGCATGTTGCCTGGGATGGGGTATTTCGATTATGTAGAGAGATGAGATGGGCTGCGTTTGTTTTCCCTGTCACGGGGGAGGCTGAGAGGAAACCTGATTGATATATACAAATTTACAAGGGACATATGTAAGGTAGCATAATAAGCTTTTGCCAATAGCAGAGGCAACTAAATTTAGAGGGCATATGTTTAGGGCAAGAAGAAAGATGTTTGAATATGATTTGATTTTTTCAACCAGTGAGTGGATGGAATCTGGAATGCACTGCACTGCATGGTTGAAGCAAGTACTCTTGCACTTTTGAATGTCTCTAAAGCTCCAGGGCACATAAGGTTATGGACCAAATGCTAGAAAATGGTTTAACTACTGATTCCTAGTATGGTCGTGGTGGATTGTGTCAATGCTGCATGATGATGAATTGTGAAAGATAATTTTGGTTTTCCCAATTTAAATCTGTTGTGTCTTGTGTCACTTTGTCAGTTTGTTAATAAAGAATCAGAGATGATAATGGTTGAGCAACATTGCTGGTTGCAGCCATTTAGGTGGAGATTATTGTGTAAGGTTCTTCCATTTTACATCTGAAAACTCCTTGCAATGTTTAAGCTAACTGATTCACAGCGGAAGTTGTACTGACAGCATTTCTCAAGAATGATGTAAAGGATATGTTCCTGCAATTTAAACAGGGGAATTTGGACAGGGAAATGCCACAGATTATACAGGACATCCAGAGTTGTTATTCCCCAGAAAGGTCATGTTTATATATTTTTTAATTCTGATTATCCAAAACTAAGCTGATAAGTCCAGACTTGATTCTTGATCTGTGTTAAATTAGTTACATCTCAGTGAGGGCGGCATCAACAATTCTAAAATTAATCTCAATACACCCTGGTGGAAAAAAAATCAGCTTTGTTTCTAGGTCCTAAATAGTAACTACAACAACACACAAACTTCAATAAAGGACAATAGTATTGATTTGATAGCATACAAATATGGTACTCAATGTGGGAGCGATCACTTGGGAGATGCCATTTACTCTGGATCTCCCCTTTGCACTCTGTATCTTCCCCATTGCTCTTTCGATTGTACTTGAATTTGAACTTATTTGAACTAATTATGGGATATCTGATCTATTTGGATAGTGCGCAGAACAAAGTTTTTCACTGTACCTCGGTGACAATAATAAACCGAAACCTGTCTTTAATGAGTAGAGAAAATGTGTAGGAAGTTAACTGCAGAACTGCAGATGCTGGTTTATACTGAAGAAAGACAAAAAATGCCGGCGTAACTCAACAGGTCAAGCAGCATCTCTGGAAAAAAGGAGCAGGTGACGTTTTGGGTCACAAAGGCAGAAAGGGAGTTAGAGATGGATAATAAATGCTTTCAGTCATCTACTACTTCTATCCAGAGATGCTGCTTGACCAACTGAGTTACTCTTGCATTTTGTGTCTATGTTAACTAGCGTATGGGCAGCTGTGGTTATTAAGAAATTGCCTCACCCCCACACAAATGCCAGATAGTGAAGTTAATGGAATTTTGAGTCTTCTAATGGCAAAGATAAGCATCCAGTTCAAGGACTCTGGAGATTGGTATTGTAGTAGAGAGATTGTGGTTCATGGAAAATTGACATTTGAGATAAGATGTAGAAAGACTTGACTGGAGAGCTAGGAAGCATGAACGCTGGGGCTGGAGCATTACCATGATGAAATGTGTTTTAATATGGAGACAGGAGATGCATACCAACTTTTGGAACCACTCTAAGACCAGTAGCTTGCTTTTCTATGGCAAAGTATTTGCTACAGCAGCAGCCAGCGATGGTGTCAATTACTTCCAGCAAACTAGTTTATTCAGCGGAACCTCAATTCCCTTTCAAATCCGTGTTAAAGTCTAAGGTCTTCCTGCCTAAAAGCTGCTTTTATCCCTCCTTATCTTCCAGTGACAGGTGGAACAACTTCAGTTGGGATGATGTTTTTTCGTTGTTATTTTGAAGACTTAGATAACAGGAAGTACCTAGAAATTGAATCTCACCGTATCCACAATTCCAGGGACTTGGGAGATCCAACAGGTCCCAAGAAACAACATTGCAGTCCAATTCCTGGACCTCACTGTATAAATTTGCACTTAAAGAGCGAGCAATGAACCATAAAATCATAGTCGGAATAAGAAACAAAATTGTTATTCCATCTTTTATGTAATCTCATTTATATTGCACGACTGCAGCATGTCATCTTATTCAGAGAATAACTGGCAAGTCTGTCTTCATCGTATGTCATTGTTTAATTTTGAAGCATTGGTAAAAAAAACACTTCTGATGAATAGCTTTTCTACATGGTAAACTTGATAACCCATAAGATGACAATATCTTCTTTTTAAGCTAGTTATTCCTTTCAACTCTTGTGAAATACTCAAATTTCCTTGCACCGGAATATTCAAATGGAAAATGTCATTAGAAAGGAAGTGCGTGTGTGTTTGTTATGTTTGTATACGGGGCTGTGGGGGAGGAAGTACAAGGGGAACAGGCTAAATTAATGCTGAATTGATGCAGCTAATATACGCTAAAGTGCAAACAGGAAGTGGTTAATTCTTTACCAATTCACATAAATAGCTACTTGGCCTAATTCTAATACTGCCAAAAGCCACCTGCACCCTGTTCAACTAAAAAAAATCGCAATCAGGGCTGACCAAAACTTCATGTTTAAGACAAGACTACAATTTATGCTTCACGTTGGAAGCTCTGCTGCATCACAGAAATTCTTTGAGCATGAAATGTAAAGGCTTAAGTATCACCAAAATATTTCTTATTTATGTTTGCTTCACATATTCAAGAATAGGAAAGTAAATGAAAATCTGACAAATATATTTAATAGTCAAAATATAAGACAGCTTTGCAATATAGGGTTAGTCATTCACTTTTTGCTTCCAAGATGGCGCCCAACCCAGGTGACTATTTGCGTGCTAGCCATCGAAGCAGATTTACAATCACATGTTACAATTGCTCCACACTCTTAAATCTCTACTCCTACAGCAACATTTCTTAATTTGACGATGATCTTCTTAAACTCCTCTCAGATCTGTCTATACTCCAACTCCCGACACCCAAAGACCAACCACGTCGAATCCTGGCTTTGCCTTGCAGTAAAGGTAATTCCCTTATCGTGTATCAGTACACTGTGAACGGCCAGATTGCAATCACGTTCTGCCTTTTAGCTGGCTGGTTAGCACGCAACAAAAGCTTTTCACTGTACCTCGGTACATGTGGCAATAAACTAAACTGAACTGGTGACGTACTATACTTACACATCGCCATGTATGGTACCGTAGACTTCTTGCATGCTCCAGTTATAAGCCCCTCGTAGGATAATTACAAGCAGAGCCACGACAAAAGCAGGTAAACCCCAGCTCAGAGCAAAGAAGAGCAGGTAGTGCCGATCTGTGTGTTCATCGTTCATCGCAAGCACCTTCCAGAAATTGACAGACTAAAAGGAAGAAAAGCACTAGTTTGCTCGTGTACTGATCCAGCGAGGTACACATTGCCATCACACCAATAATTACAATGTTACAATGTGTTTTATTAACCACAGCTTCCACTATAGTGATCATAACCACAATAAAAATCTATAAATGATTGTGCCAGCATATCAGATTCAGATTAGTCCATTGTCATGTATACCAGGATGCAATCAATTTCTTGGTTCACATGAAGCTCAGCATATACAGAATGCATATCGATAGAAACAAGAATAAATACAACAACAAATATAAAACAGCAGAATGGTGGGGAGATTGTACCGCAATCGGAAATAGTGCAGTAAAAATAATAAAGTGCAACAATAAAATTATTGAAAGAGGTAGAGTTTAGAGTGAGAGTATTTGGCAGCACTTCCAGGAATGGGGTACAAAATAAGTGATTGGTTCACTAGACTGATAACAGTGAGGAAGAAGCTGTTCTTAAATCTGGCTGTCCAGGCTTTCAAGCTCCTGTATACAAGAGAGAAAAGGGAATAGCCAGGGTGACAGTGTGAGAATGAAGGGGGCCTGGTTGTGGGGGGGAGGGGGGGCGAAGGGAAGGCGGCTGCTGCCTCTGTGGCAGCAGGCAGTAGATAGAAATGTTTGGTGAACTTTTGTAAATTTGTTGGCGCCAAAACGTGGCGACACTTGTGTACTGCCCAGATGAGGTTTGCCACATGATTTTACCGGGTTGTATGCAAAACAAAGCATTTCACTGTACCTAGGTACATGTGACAATAAAGTATAATTGAATCCTTAACGATGCTTTCAGCCTTCATTATGCAACGCACCATGAGAATAGACTGGATGGATGGACCCCAAGGCTGCGTGCTCAGCCCCCTGCTGTACTCACTCTATACCCATGACTGCGTAGCCGGACACAGTGCGAACTCCATCATCAAGTTCGCCGACAACGCTGTTGTTGGACAAATCACAGATGGGAATGAGTCAGAGTATAGAAGTGAGATCGACCGACTGAATGAATGGTGCCAGCACAACCACCTGGCTCTCAACATCAGTAAGACCACGGAACTGATTGTGGACT
Source organism: Okamejei kenojei (assembly GCA_035221665.1). Lineage (NCBI taxonomy): Eukaryota > Metazoa > Chordata > Chondrichthyes > Rajiformes > Rajidae > Okamejei > Okamejei kenojei. The sequence goes on from CM069133.1 coordinate 8,068,306, forward strand.
TTGGTAGGGGAAGGATGAGGACCCACAATCCTGTTCACATTAATGGGACAATGGTGAAGAGGGTCAAAAACTTCAAATTCCTGGGCGTGCATATTTCCAAAGATCTTTCCTGGACCCAGCACATCGATGCAGTTGTAAAGAAAGCACATCAGCGACTCCACTTCCTGAGAAGATTACGGAGATTTGGCATGTCGAAGAGGATTCTCCTGAACTTCTACAGGTGCACAGTAGAGAGCATTCTGACTGGTTGCATCGTGGCCTGGTTCGGCAACTTGAACGTCCAGGAATGGAAAAGACTGCAAAAAGTTGTGACCACTGCCCAGTCCATCACCGGCCTTGACCGCCCCACCGTCGAAGGGATCTATCGTAGTCACTGCCTCAAAAAGGCAGCCAAAATCATCAAGGACCCACACCATCCTGGCCACACAATCATTTCACCACTTCCATCGGGAAGAAGGTACAGGTGCCTGAAAACTGTAACCTCCAGGTTCAGGAACAGCTTCTTCCCTACAGCCATCAGGCTTTCAAACACAACAACGAATAAGCTCTGAGCTCTGAACTGCAAAAGACTATATTATTATTGCACTATATTTGTTGTTTATTGAACCTTTTTTTTCCTCTCTTCCCCCGTTATGTACTATAATTCACATAATCTGTAGTGCTGCTGCAAATAAGAATTTAATTGTCCCATCCGGGACATATGACAATAAAACACTCTTGACTTGACTCTCTTGTGATGTGCCTGTTACACAGCCTGAGCTGTGTTCAACAACCTGGCTCAGGCTGTCAAAAGCAGCACAGTTGACGTACCAGGCTGAGACATATCCTGTCAGGATAATTTCTATACCGTATCTGTAAAAGTTTGAGAAAATTCTTGTGGACATGCCAAATCTTAGACGCCTGAGAAAGTAAATACACTGATGCAATATGTAGATAACTGCATCACGGTGTCAAGGCAAGGTTAGGTTGCTGATGATATGAGGGCCGAGGAACTTGAAGCTGGTGAACTTCGACACAGCAGCTCTATTGATAACGACAGGTTTATTTTCAATTCTCCTTCCTTTGCTCGAACTCTTGTTTTTCTGACATTAAAAGGAAGGTTGTTTTTCTGAAACTATGGCATAAGGTTCATGATCTTTTTTGCAAATTAATTTTAATAAACACAATTGTCAAACACTATGCCTGTGCTCTGATTTTCTACCCAAAATAGAAGCATCCATGCAAAATACAAACATTCTTGCGCACAATTTGCACCCAAAAGATTTTCCTTTATTTGTTCTGGAAATTCACAAGACTTGGGTTGTGGTTAAGAAATATTTTGGGATGGCGGACAGCGCTTTGAGGAATCATAACCTTAAGGGTCAAAGTGGGTATTGGCAGTTGGTTAAGTTTCCATTTGGATGGAGAAAAGAGCTGGGTTGCGATTGCCTGCAAGAGATTTGGCATCAGGTAGAATGTAAGGAGAGTTGGATTTAATCCTGACGAGGCTCACAAAGGAGACTTCACAGTGATGATTGAGTACAGACTAAAGGGGACCTACATATAGTGTAGGAAGGAACTGCACAGATATATAGAAAATAGGTGCAGGAGTAGGCAATTCAGCCCTTCGAGCCATTCAATGTGATCATGGCTGAATATCCACAATCAGTCCCACGTTCCTGCCTTCTCCACATATCCCTTGATTTCGCTAGCCCTAACTCTATCTAACTTTCTTTTGAACGCATCCAGTGAATCGGCCTACACTGCATTCTGAGGCAGAGAATTCCACAAATTCACAACTCTCTGGATGAAAATGTTTTTCCTCATCTCAGTTCTAAATGGTCTACCCCTTATTCTTAAACTGTGGCCCCTTGTTTTGGACACCCCAAACATCTGGAACATGTTTTCTGCATCTAGCGTGTCCCATCCCTTAATAAATTTATGTCTCTATAAGATCCCCTCCCACCCTACTAAATTCCAGTGAATACAATCCCAGTCATTCCATCCTTTCATCACATGACAGTCCCGCCATCCCGTGAATCTACGCTGCACTCCATCAATAGGAAGAATGTCCTTCCTCAAATTAGATTTAATGAATTACATACTGATTTGAACTTCGTCCCCTTTAATCTCTAGTTTTCACACCTTATCCATCCATATCTCTCATTTCCCTCTCGCGTGATTCTCAATCTGGAGAAGGGTCTTGACCTGAAATGTCACCCATTCCTTCTATCCAGAGATGCTGCCTGTCCCGCTGAGTTACTCCAGCATTTTGTGCCTATCCTACATATAGTGGATATGAATAGAGGGATGCCATGGCCCTAGGCATACGAGGCATGGTGAAGAGTTCCCCCAAGGTACATTGAAATGCAAGGCTTACTCCTCCATGAGCGGCTGACCAGTGTGAACACACATCCACACAATCCTTTTCCAGTTCTGAGCATGTCACCAGCAGGGAAGATCCAGAATCAATTTGACGTTTACATGAACCACTTGAGAATGTTTACCCAATGGATTTTTTAATAAAATGAATTTGCAAATGAGATCAGATAGTTATGTGGTGATGCCAGAATGTAGCCCTGAATGAGAGCAAAGCAAAAGAGTCAATTGTTGAGCTAGCGAAGGACAGGTTGAACACAACCCAGTCCGCATCAACGGAGATGGTCAACCGTCTAATTTTCCTAGGCATCCATATCATCAGCAACTTAACCCTGGTCCCATCATACTGCTAGTTATCAACAAAGCACATCTGTGCATTTACTAATTTATGTGTCAGGGAAGGTTTGGCATGTCCACAAGGATTCTCTTGAACTTCTATGGATGCAGTATAAAAACGTATATTGATGGGTTGCATCTCAGGCTGATATGGAAACTGCTCTGCTCTTGACTGCCTGAACCTGCTGTCATAGATGGATCCACAACATGTGTCTCTGTGTCCTGTATTTCTGTTTTCTCTCCCTTTCCTTCAGAGAGAACAAGGATAGATTTCCCCTGGTCCTCACCTTTCACCCCTCCAGCCTCTGCAACATTCTCCGTCATATCTGCCACCTTCAACGTGCTTCCACCACTAGTCACATCTTCCCATACCCACCTATTTTGGCCTCTGCAGAGACCACTTCCTCTGCAACTCCTTGGTTCACTCATCCTTTCCCACCCAAACCAGCCCCTCTTTCCCTACAACCACAAAAGCAAGAACACCTGTCCCTGATACTTCCTCCCTCACATTGATTCAGGAACCCCAGAATTCCTTCAAGGTGAGACAGAGGTTTACATGCATCTCCTCTAACCTCATCTATTGCATTCCGTTTTCTCGATGTGGTCTCCTTTACATTAGTGAGATTGTGTCACTGGATTGCCTGATTGCTTACCATTTTAACTTCCCTTCCCATTCTGACCATTCTGTCCTAGGCCTCCTCCACTGCTAGAGCGAGGCAACGTGCAAACTGGAGGAGCAGCACCTCATATTCTCCTTGGGTAGCTTACAACCTAACGTTAAAACATTGAATTCTCCAGTTTTAGATAACTAACCTACAAACAACCTACCTCTACTCATCGCCGCTTTTTCGCCCTCTCTCCCCTGTGCCCAACCTGGATGTATTTCTCCCTTTCTCTTTCCTCTCCACTGCCTTCCACTGATCACACAATTCATGCCTCTTCTATCCTTCTCTTCTTCTTATCTCGCACTTTTTACCTTTTCATCTCTGACGTTTGGCCAGCCGACCCCCTCCCCACCTGTATCCACCTATCACTTGCCAGACTTTGTTCTCCTCCAACCAATCTCTTTCTCTCCCGCCAAAATCAGTCTGAAAAAGGGTCCCGACCCGAAACATTGCTTATCGATGGTCTCCAGAGACGCTGCCTGACCCACTGAGTTTTTCCAACACTTTGTGTCTTTTTTTGTAAACCAGCATTTGCATTTCCTTGTGTCCACAATTTCAGGGCCTTCATGGATTTCAACAGGTGCCCTATTAACATCAGGAAGAATTTGTTACCTCAAACTTTTGACATTCATATTGTTGTGAACTTAATTTTTGTAAAGTCTATCTTTCATTCAGTGAGCAAGAATTAGCTAGTTGTGATGGGGTTATAGAGGCCTGGCCTTAATTAGAGAAATCAAACACAAGTTGGCTGATTGTCTTTGGTCAAAGGAAAGACCCCCCGGGGTGGGAGATTGCAACCTTCACGTGGTCCGCCCTGTTTCGACGAATGCAATCAACCTGGCGTGCACAATCAAGGAAGATCAAATAGAACAAGTTGTCCTACAACTTTAGGCTGTGGACACCATATGCAAGAAGAAGACGGAAAGACCCCAAGTCACTCCTTACCTGCCAATTTAATTCTTCATCCTACACTGACCTATCCATCTGGGGTCCCATGCACTGTTACAATGAGACCTAGTGCAAGCTTGAGGAACAACACCTCATCTTCAATCTGGGAACAGAAAGAAACCTTCCAGGGCCATTAACAAGATCTCCAACGTTAGCTAAGTTGTTCTCTCCTATTGCCCACATCAGAACTAGTCATTTCTGGCAGTCATTCATTTGTGATTTTGGCTCAGTGTGTTTTCTATCCATTCGTGTAGCCTGGTCTGCTGGGTGTGCAACACATTACACAGGTAAAGATACATAATCTACTAACTTTCACATTTTCATCAGACCTCGCCATATCAGAGAGATTCCCTTTCATTCATCATTTCACCACCACCTTCTCTACACCAAAATCAACTAGTCTTCTCACTTTCCTAGATCTCATGAAGGATCTTGGATCTGAAATGTTAACTCTCATTCTCTTTGTACAGATGCTTCGTGACCTGCTGAGTCTTTCCAGCATTTTCCACTTTTAACTCATATTTTGGCATATCCTCAGATGCCCAAGCCACATTTTGAAGCTCATGTTCCTCTGCTAGCCTGATACTCTTCAACTCACTCGGTCTTCTGGAACCCACACCAGGAACGTTAAAAAGTTGGAGTCTGAAGAAGGGTTTTGGCCCGAAACGTTGCCTATTTCCTTCGCTCCATAGATGCTGCTGCACCCGTTGAGTTTCTCCAGCATTTTTGTGTACCTTAAAAAGTTGGCAATGTGTTATCTTCCAAAACTGGGACACCCAAACAATCGCTGCTGCATTAGTGGGAACAGGTAGAGAGTCTGTTCCTTACAAGGCACATGGAAATCCAAACCAGGAGCCAGATCTAGACTTTGTGCGTTAGTGAAAAGGGCCGGTGATTCATTTTTGCACCTCTCCCAATTTTACTTTATTCCTGTGGAAGTAGAATTCTGGAAAGATGTAAAGTGAGGTGCCAACTATTAGACATTTTACACTGGTGTTAAGATCAATGTAAATATGCTGATCCCGCACTGATAGTTGATCCTTTTTTATATTCCATTAATGTCTCCAAGATATAGCCCTCCTGCACAGATCTTCCTTGGAATTGTTCACTCACAAGCATGATCATAATGTGAAGCATTATCATAACCATTGAAGCTGTGTTGTTATAATAATGGAAGAATAAATTGTACTCCTTTCTATACTTTTGATGATTAGAAGTGTGAAACCTGAGGTACGAGACAACAGGAAACAGACACATCGATTTCAAACTCATTTTGAGGGATCCATTAATCTGTGTTACTGTCTTTGTTTTTCTGAAAATCGTTTCAATAGTTATTACAGAAACAGTCCCATGATTAAAAATGCTTCTCAGACTTTCTTAATATTCTGTTGAGGCATGTCCATCCTCGACCCACAGCTGCTGTAATGTATTCTTCTTGTGTTAGTAGAATTGCTCATTTTAATAACTGACAACACTGGTCTGTTTCATAAAAACTTGGTACCAGGAGATTTTCTGCACTGACCTGAATGAGCATCCAACTGAACTGGCAGAGGTAGAGGTAATGCATCACCAATCCAAGGGCAGAGCAACTTTCGTTTGAGAGTTCCCGACTTAGGTAAACAGACATCAAAAACGAGATCTGTAATGCAAGGGATAATATTCAATATGATGATTAATAATGAATAAACACACAACACCTTCAATGTGCTGAGTTGTCTGCATTGTCAGCTCATCGGTCTCCAGCCAGGGTTAGGAGTTGTTCCAGGAGCCGATCAAGGTGGAAGAGGCCAGTATGAAAATCATCTACTTTCTGAGACTGAAGTAAAAATACCTGGTTTCAGTTTCAGTAATTAAATCCTGTAAGGTTGCTATTAAGTTTCTGATCATGCAACATAAATCTAGCAAGCACTGAGCAGAACTGATGCTTTATTAACTGGATTGTCAATCTGAGCAACAAACAACCTGCTGGAAGAACTCAGCAGTTGGAGTAGCACCTGTGGGTGGAAAGGAATGGTTGCTGATTTGTTCAAAATCCTGCACATAAATTGGGGTAGTGGTAAGATCGGAGCAAGAGGCTTCACTTGCCTGTCTCTGTCTCCCGTTTCAATCCCTCCCCATCCGCTAAATGGCCTCTTGCCTTCCATCCTTCACCCCTCCTCTGTACATCAAACACCTTCCGCTCCTGCCTCATCACTCCCTTCTTCCTCTTATACTGGCCATCTTCCATCTCCACTCTAGTCCTGATGCAGTCTTCGCCTAAAACACAGACTTTTCTTTTCCATCCACAGATGTTGTTTGACCTTCCGAGTTCCTCCAGTAGATTGTTGCTGCAGATTCTAGCATCTGCCATCTCTTGTTTCTCTCTTAAAGCCTATTGATGCACTTCAAATGGAATATATCAATTAAAAGCTAAAGAACAATTGCAATAATGTTAGTGTAGCATTAAGTATAACTTAATCAAACTTAGTATGCCTGGTCTCCATTTTAAAAATTGATTGAAGAAGCATTTCTATATCTTCCTCATTCATCCATCAACACACAGCAATATAAATGACTAGAATTCAAAACAAGCCTCATACCCTTTGCCCTTGTTAAAAAAGTCAATTACTCTATTAAAATGACATTATCAAAATGTGATATCTCTGCTAAAGAAAACATTAGTATCCAAATAGTTCATGGGAGTGACTGGAAATTGGAAACACAGAATTATTGGGGGCCAAGTAATTGGACTGTATTCTCACTTTATAATGGCTCCTTCAGTGTGATGTTATCCGATGTTTAAATAAACGGGGCTTCCAACTCCCACAACTATAACTGTTTGCAAGCTATGTATTTGATCAGACCCCAGTTTACTTCTGATAGATCAGAACCAATGAAGCAAAATTGCTGCAATTATTATGACACACCAAAAAACTGCAGTGATAGCTATACAAGAAATCTCTTATCTTCATAGATACTTCTAAATACAATATTTATTTCTTCATAAAACCAGAGTTCTTTTCTCTCTAGGGTACCTTGAACTTGCAGTTTATTGCAATCTATATAACATTGTTTACAATGCTGACATATCTCTGCCTATTGATACATATTAGTAATGTATATGTGGTGTTTATTATCATTCTCAAAAATATGTAATGTCATTATTGTTAAGTTAAGGATAAGATATGACTGGATGAATACAACATTATGAGGCAGGTGTGTAAGAAGGAACTGCATCTGCGGGTTTAAACCGATGATAGACACGAAAAGCTGGAGTAACTTAGAGGGAAAGGCAGCATCTCTGAAGAGAAAGAATGGGTGACGTTTTGGGTCGAGATCCTTCCTCAGGCTGGTTAGGGATAAGGGAAATGAGAAATATAGATGGTCCTCCATTGTCAGAGTGAGGCTAAACACACGTTGGAGGAACAGCATCTCATATTTTGCTTGGGCAGCTTATAGTCCAGTGGTGTGAATATTGATTTCTCCCACTTCCGGTAGAGCCGGCATTCCCTCTCTCTCCATCCCTTCCCTACCCATCCCTTCCCCACCTTCTCGTTTTCACCCTACAAACAGCTAACAATGGCCTGTTTCCTTTATCATCATTACTTTTTCATTTTTGTTCTTTCATTCATTGTTCTTTATCACTCCACATCACCGTCTATATCTCTCGTTTCCCTTATCCCTAACCAGTCTGAAGAAACGTCACCCATTCCTTCTCTCCGGAGATGCTGCCTGTCGTGCTGAGTTACTCCAGCTTTTTGTGTCTAATATGAGGCAGGGTCTGAGGAAACTATACTGGGAGTGGTTGTTGGGGGGGGGGGCAAGTCCATATCTGACACACGAGAGTCTTTTAAAGGCCACCTTGTTAGATTTCGGGACACACTACGCCAAATGTGGCCTAACCAAAATTTTATTTAGCTGCAGTAAGACTTGTCATCTAGTATACTGAGTGCCCTGACTGCTGAAGCTAAGCATGCCACATCCTATCAACATGTGTTACCACTTACAGGGGGTTATGGAATTGCAGGTTAAAACTTGTCTGCGCATCAATGCTCTAAAGGTAGCAATGTTACAAAATGTTGAGATTTTAAAAATGAAGTCTGCAATTTATCCCATCAATAGAGCATAAAGGGAAGTTTAATTTGACACCTAATTCACTTTCATATCTTCAGTATTAAAAAAGTTACGGCCATTTTCATACTCGGAAATTAGCATCTTGTTCCTTATTGCTTTTCCATTGGCTTAACACAAAAGCTGTGATCGAGGACAGTCCAAAGCCCATAACTTTCTTAAAAATTAAGAGAACTGAAATACATTTTCAGTTATTATAGATTGAAGCATTCTGAAACAAATATGAAACAATCTTACTTGGATGACCTGAAATTAAAGCATATAATTAGTTAGTTACCCAATTGTAGCTAATTACAAAATTAAATTACTAGATCTAAACATCTATGCATTTCTTAAGAAAAGATTAACATTTTTAAATAGCCTAAGTGTCCAAATAACATTCACACAAAAATTCACAATATAACATGATTTTTAAATCTCATTGTCATGAATTTATAGGCCAAATGGAAGGAATTTAGTGTTTAATTCCCGTAAATTAATGGCCATTTTAATCATCTTGCGAGCGGGTTTTTGTGGAACGCGATCGATTGGAACGTTGAGGTTGCAGTGAAGTTAAACCCCATATCGGCAGGAAAAATACTGCTGGTTCGTATGGGGCCTAAATCACCTTTTTGCAACTTGAAATTTGGATTAAAGGTATCCTAAGAAGCAAGTTTATATGTACAATAAACGGCTTTCCTTTACCTGTCCCGTACATGAAATCCGTCCCTGTTGTTGGTGTTCACGGCATTAGAAGCTAATTTTAATTTTACTCCAGCGCTGAAATTGTCGGGCAATAAAAATTAAAAAAATTGACAGACCGGCAGTCAGAACAAATCTTCAATGATATTCTAAAATGATGGAGGCCAATGGGCAATCTGGTAGAAGTATATAACATTATGAGGAGGCATAGATATGTTAGGTAGTCAATCATTTTTCCCCAGGGTAGAATTGTCAAAATTAGAGGACATAGCTTTAATGTGAGATTTGTGAGATAGATGTTTTATTGAGAGGGATAGGTGCCTGGAACGTGCTGCAACAGGAGATTGTGGAAGAAGATATGACGACAACATATAAAGCCCCTGTCCCACTTACGTGTCCTTGGCACGCTGATTAAGCGACCTCGTGGTCACGTTGAGCCGCAACGGTCCCGCGAAAGTCGCGCGAGACTTCATTCGACCGCACAACCGTCTGGAGCGCGTGACCTCATTTGAAGATGGACACAAAATTCGCAGTAACTCAGCGGGACCGGCAGCATCCCTGGAGAGAAGGTATGGGTGATGTTTCGTGTCGAGACCGTTCTTCAGTCCGAAAGAACGGTCACCCACTCCTTCTCTCCAGAGATGCTGCTGGTCCCGCTGAATTATTCCTGCATTTTGTGCTTATCTTCAATTTTCTTGGCCCCGCTCTGGGAGTAGAAGTGGGGACGGATCCGGACCGCAACGGCAGTGAGCCCCAGGCCGAGTTTGACGATCGTTTGCCTGCTTCTGCTGCTGTTGGAGGTGAGACGTTGCGTCGCGCCAGGGTCTTGGGCCTGTCCCACTTTGCCCGTCAGTTTCGCGACAGGCCGTTGGCTACAAAAATTTCAGAGCCCCGCATGATGTCGCGCACAACTACATACCCCTCCGCGCTTCTCAGTAGGACCGGCCCCGCGCGGACATACGATGCCCGTGAGCCTCAACGCGACCACGAGGTCGCGTAATTTGCATGTCAAGGACACGTAAGTGGGACAGGCCCTTTAGTGACTCCTGAGCAGGCACATGAACAGGCTTGAACAGGCAGGAAATAAGGGATATAGACCATGAATTTAGTTTAAATTTGCATCATATTCAGCGCAGGCATAATGGGCTGAAGGGTCTGTTCATGTGCTGTACTTTTCTATGCTCTACGATTAATATGGAAGGTAACAAATTACACACATTGCTCTGGATCTGGAGTTTCATACAGACCAAACCTTCAGTATCCAGTAGTTTCATAGTCACCATTACTGATACTAACTTTGTAAAGCTTCAATTTAATTAATTATTTGAATTTAATCTGCCCGACTGCAGTGGTTAGATTCAATCATGCTTCAGATTAATGGTCAAGACTTTTAAATACTATTCCAGTTATTTAACCGTACGCTTCCAAACTCCTAATTGTAGGCCTGAACATCAGGCTGTCCGTAACGGCGACTGTGGAGGGTTCAAAGGCCCTGACCAGAGGTGATGAAAGAGGAAGATGACTGAACTTTATTGCCTTCCCTCGCAGTGGGAAACGTTGATTCCGCTGTGGGCGATGTTAATGTTAAACTCTATTGTTTACTGTGTTCTTTTTATTTGTCTGGCTGTATGGTAACTCAAATCTCACTGTACCAATTAGTGCATGTGACTATAAATGTAACTTGAACTTCACTTAACGTCTGATCCTGTGATTGATTTAACTCAATTTGCATGAACCTTTACACAAAGCTTTTTTTAAAATCAAAGGATACGTACACAGCAACTAAAAATAAAGAGTAACTCTCATCTTTGAAGACGCAATAAATTAAAAAAAAAAGGATAAAACTAATCAACTGCAAAATATGAAAAATGCAAGATTATGTACTTATTTCAAAGGAAGATAGCATAAAATGGTCAGTGATTATGGCTATTGTTTCGGTGCCTCATGGAAAAGTCACAGGAGACAGAAATTCGTCAGCACCAAAACCGCAAGTCTTGAATCAAGACTGTGCAATAATGCATCAGAGAAAAGGGCCAAGGTCGCTATCCTACAGGGATTTATACAAAACTGAAATAATATCCCTGATTTCTTGACATGAAAAGACCTCAAATTTAAAAGAAAACAAGAATTTAAGCAAAGAGTTTAAGCAAAGGTCGCCAAATAAAATTAAAACTAAAGATGGAAAAGCCTGAAGGAAGGAACTGCAGATGCTGGTTGACACCGAAGATAGACACAAAATGCTGGAGTAACTTAAGCTGAATGAAAGGTATGCAAAAGGACACATCAAAGCCAGCAACGATGATCAAGGAAAGGTGGAGCCCACAATGGTCCATTGTTGTCTGTGTCAAGGTGATAACGAGTAATACAATCTCAGCAGGACGACAGCGAAGCTAGAATGATGACTGGGGTGGAACTAGCAGGACAACTCGGGTGGGGAGGGATGTAGAGAGGGGGGAATGCAAGGGTTACAAAGTTAGAGAAATCAAGAATCATACCGCTGGTTTGTAAGCTGCGCAAGCGAGAAGTCAGTATTCGACAGCAAATGGACGCTGTAAAAAGGCCAAAAAAACGGAAAGTCTGTTCTTTTGTAGAATGGACATTATTAAACGGACATTAAATTGTGAATTTCACATGCCAATTGAAATCATAGTGGTAGAGATGGGCAGTTTGATGAACTAATGTCCTACTCTGCAGTGCTTGAGAAATATTCAAGCAGAAGAGGAAGATTGGATAGGCTGGAGGGCTATCCACTTGCCTGCCTAGTTCACGATTCAGGACAATTTATACCCAGCTTTCTCAATGAAAAGTATTGTGTTAATATACACTTAGCTTCTGCAGGGAGTGTGCTTCTATCCTGCTAGAATGGTGTTCAGTGGCCCTTGATCTTAAAGGGACCACTGGTAAAATGCAGGGGGCGGTTTAAGCATTCATGTTTCTGCTGATGTAACACATTTTTGGCCCACTCTTATCCCCATCACCACCAGACGTCTTGTTAAGCCGAAGACAAACACAACATGCTGGAGAAACTAAGCAAGACAGGCAGCAAATCCGGATAGAAGGAATGGATGACGTTTCGGTTGAAGACCCTTCAGACTGAATCAGGGGAGAGGGAGATACAGAGATAAGAATGTGTATGGTGCGAAAATTAGACAAAGGGGATGGAGATCAAGGAAAATGTAGAATAGATCATTGTTAGCTAGGAGAAGGTAACAACAAAGCAAACAGATACAATGTAAACGGGGACAGTCAGACTAGTCGGAGAAGTGGGAAGAGGAGAGGGATGAGAGAGAGGGAAGGCAATGGTTACTTGAAGTTAGAGAAGTCAATATTCATACCACTGGGGTGTAAGCTGCCCAGGCGAAATATGAGCTGTTGTTTTTCCATTTTGCTCTGGGCCTCACTCTGACAATGGAGGAGGCCCAGGCCAGAAAGGTCAGTGTGGGAATGGGATGGGGAGTTAAAGCACTGAGCAACCGGGAGATCAGGTAGGTTAAGGCGGACTGAGCAGAGGTGTTCAGTGAAACGATCGCTGAGCCTTTGCTTGGTCTCGCCGATGTACAGGAGTTGACACCTGGAACAGCGGATACAGTAGACGAGGTTGGAGGAGTGCAAGTGAACCTCTGCCTCACCTGAGAAGACTGCTGGGGTCCTTGGATGGAGTCGAGGGGGGAGGTATAGGGACAGGTGTTGCATCTCCTGCGGTTGCAGGGGAAAGTACCCGGGGAGGGGATGGTTTGGGAGGGAAAGGACAAGTTGATCAGAGAGTTGCGGAAGGAACGGTCTCTGCAGAAAGCGGAAAGGGATGGAGATGGGAAGATGTGGCTAGTGGTGGGATCCTGTTGGAGGTGGCGAAAATTTAGCAGGATTATGTGCTGCATGTGGCGGCTAATGGGATAAAAGGTGAGGACGGGGGGGGGGGGGGGGAGGTGGAGAAAGAGTGGAGCTGCGGGATATCAAGAACGAGTGAGGGCCCCATCTATGATGGAAGAGGGGAACCCCTTTCTTCTCATTTTCACACCTTACATTTCCTTACTGTATCTCCCTCTCCTGATTCAGTCTGAAGGGTCTCGACCTGAAACGTCACCCATTCCTTCTATCCACAGATGCTGCCTGTCTCACTGAATACTCCAGCATTTTGTGTCTATCTTTGGTTTAAACCAGCATTTGCAGTTCCTTTCGACAATATCTTGTTAGGCCTGTTTACTCCAGAATAGTTTATAAAATCTAAACTATCAAACTGCAAGGAAATATTTGATTTATGTCCAGAGCCTGTTGCTTTGGTTCAAACCTAAGAAAGTGTGTTCTGCTGCCAATAGTTGGACCATAAATTATCTACACCATGCAACACTAATATCTCTTTCTGACAAGCAGATTGACTGCCTCCACACAGAGCTGCTTGGCTGCATCATCATCCGCGTCTTAGACATCGATGTGACGTCCAAGATGTCTTAACCCCTCTCCAACTTCCACTGGCTACCATGGGAGACCGTTTAGGAATACCAGGTGCAGATGGCTTAGCTGGATAAGAGCTGAATGTCACCAGATCTCTCTTCCAGTGAAATCACCTGTGAGGAAAAGGCATGCTGCAGCACAAAATGCCCCAAAAGCCACAGAATCCTTGGGAATGGATTCAACTTTTTAATCTTGTTCATAGCATATTTCCAGTGGCTGTTCATTTAAAAGCTAAGATTGAATGCTGGCATGCAAAATGAGCTGTCCTATTAAAGTTCATCTCGTCGCTCGAACCATCCCCTCCCCCATGCTTGGTACTGGACTGAACTGGTTATCTCCAGCCTGAACAGCACTCCAGTTGAAAGATCCTTTCTCTATCAGCATTTGCTCAGTCAATACTTGGCAACAGAAAACGTGCTAAAATAACTGACACATCCCCCCCCCCCACTAAGTACTGACTATTCACACTGTCACTTAACATGTTTGTTTGTTTTTAAATATTTAGTATGATAAGAACATAATAAAGTAATAAAATGAATGAAAATAACAAATAGTTCCAGTCCATGAGTGATAATCAGAAATGCCATATTTTAAAAGACACAGATCATTTAACAGGAATGGATCAAGTTCCCCAATTCTTGGCATAAACAAAGCAAGTCTTGGAAAAACAACTTATACACCATTTCTCTGAGTTATGTCAAGAATTTAAAATGCTTTGACATGAGGTAATACAGCAGACGTGGACTAACACTGAAGAAAAAGTGTTTTATTTGCGGACAGGATAACATTAAAAATAATGGTTTGTGGTCAGATTTTTGTAGAATTGAGATTTCTTCAAAAGCAGTTGACATAAAAGTATCTTTAATTAGAATTAATTTCTCACCTTTGGTTATTGTCATTTTGAGATGAACAATTGTAATACACTTAAGATAGACACAAAATACTGGAGTAACTCAGCGGGACAGGCAGCATCTCTGGAGAGAAGGAATGGGTGACATTAGAACCCAAAAAGTCACCCATTCCATCTCTCCAGAGATGCTGCCTGTCCTGCTGAGTTAGTCAAGCAATTTGTGTCTATCTTTGGTTTAAACCAGCATCTGCAGTTCTGGTTCTGGTTGATTACTGCGCAAACACCTCATAAGTGGTTATCTCGCGCAGGTTGTGTAGTTCCTTCCTACACAATTGTAATAGACTTAGTGGCTGCATTAATACGCAAGAGACTTAAAACGTTGCACTTTAAGGAGAAAGGTGAATAAAACGGTTTGTAGGATTTACTGTGCATCATGATCAGATACGTATAAAAACTTCCTGTTAAAAGTATTTACTTGGACCATTTACATGTAAACTAACTAGGATAAATTTAATCTTCACCACTTGGGCAAGTACTGGCTTTATCTTGCACTAAACATTATTCACATTATTCCCTTTATCATGTATCAGTACATTGCGGACGGCTCGATTGTAATCATGTATTGTCTTTCCGCTGACTGGTTAGCACGCAACAAAATATTTTCACTGTACCTTGGTACACGTGACAATAAACTAAACTGAAACTAAAATAATCTATTGGATGAGATAATCATTGCGTCTGTGTAAATTCATTGATTTTGCTAAATAGTAATGTACATATTTCATATTAGTTGAACCACCTGCTGCGTCAAATTGCTGAAGATGAAATTATCATTTTTACCCAGTTGTATCAATATTCCAGAAATCAAAAAAAGAACCTAAGAAATAGAAGGGCAAGGTTTTTTTCCTCTCATGTCTGCTCTGTCAATCTATAATATTATGGGTGATATTTTACGCCAATGGTACTTTTCTATACGTGTTTCATATTCCACTGATGTAGACTGATTTTTTTAAAGTTTTCAGCCTCTGCAGTTATTTGATGTTCATTTAGTTTAACTCCGTGGCTCATGACAACTCAGTGGCTCAGTACAACACGTTAACATTTCTAGACCATTTCTTGTAAAAACAAATCTCTACTTTCATTATAGGCTTGTCAAATTTTGTACCAATTTATATGCATTTCAATTTATAATAACTATTGAAGAAATAGAATGTCAGTGGGAGGCACTCACTACAACTTTATGTTAAATGTAAATAACAGAAACATTTCAAATCATGTTAACTTTGTAGAAATCGATTTAGTTTACAGATACATTTTAGATATTAGTTTAGGGACACAGAAATAGGCCCTTCAGCCCACGTCGACCAATGATCACCTGTACACTAGTTCCACGTTATCCCAGCTTTTCACCTTACACAGTTGGGGGGCAATTCACAGAAATCAACTAACCTACAAACCTGCACATCTTTGGAATGTGGGAGGAAACCGGAGCAAACCAACGTGGTCATGGGGGTAACGTACAAACTCTGTACAGACAGCACTAGTAGTCAGGATCAAACCCAAGTGTCTGGCATTGTATGGCAACAATTCTACTGCAACTCCACTGTGCTGCCTAATATCAGAGGAACCTGGGTGTCCTTGTATACATGTAGTTACAGCATAGGGTCTTTGGCTCTCTTTCTATTTCCACAATTGCTGCTTTACTAGCTGAGTATTTCCAGCATTTCCTATTTTTACACCTGAACATCTATTGGTTTATTCAAACACTATGGACAAATCTTTTCCTTTCTATAAAAAGGAAGGTAGCTGTACACAGATCTACACAGAAGCTAAGCAATGTTGTGCATTCTAAAAAATGTCATTAAGGTTAAGTCAAGTAAATACTTGGAAAGCACATCAGGAGCTAGATCATGTAGCATTCAAAAATATATCTTATAATGTTAACGTTTTATAAATGGTAAAACTCTACAATACCAGAATTTGATTTGTAATAAAAGGGGGAACCTTAGAAGAGTTAGTATAACACCTATCATCAGGAAAATGCTTGAGAAGGAACTGCAGATGCTGGAAAATCGAAGGTAGACAAAATGCTGGAGAAACTCAGCGGGTGAGGCAGCATCAATGGAGCGAAGGAAATAGGCAACGTTTCGGCTCAAGACCCTTCTTCAGACTGATGTGAGGGTGGGGGGGACGGGAAGAAGAAAGGAAGAGATGGAGACAGTGGACTGAGGGAGAGCTGAGAAGGGGAGGAGAAAGCAGGGACTACCTGAAATTAGAGAAGTCAATGTTAATACCGCTGGGGTGGAAACTGCCCAAGCGAAATATGAGGTGCTTCTCCTCCAATTTGCAGTGGTCCTCACTCTGGCCATGGAGGAGGCCCAGGACAGAAGGTTGTATTCGGAATGGGAGGGGGAGTTGAAGTGCTGAGCCACCGGGAGATCAGATAGGTTAATGTCTCCGCCTCTTCCTTTCTTCTCCCCCCCCCCCCCCCACATCAGTCTGAAGAAGGATCTCAGTCGAAACGTTGCCCATTTCCTTCGTTCCATAGATGCTGCCTCACCCGCTGAGTTTCTCCAGCATTTTTGTCTACCTTTGATTTTCCAGCATCTGCAGTTCCTTCTCCAGCATTTTTGTCTACCTAGGAAAATGCTTGAGATATTTTTAAGGCGTTGAGCCAGGTTATTATTAAGTTCAAAGTCAACATAAGTTTACAGGGTGCATTCACAGCATTGTTTGGGAACAGCTCCACCCCTGAAATCAAGAAATCGCAGAGTTGTGGATTCAGCCCGAACTTCCCTTCCATTGACTCAATTTACACCTCATGCTGCCCTGGCAAGGCCACCAGCATAATCAAGGACAAGTTGCATCCCGGCCACCACTTTTCCTCCCCTCTCCCATCAGGCAATAGTTACACAAGTGTGAAAATGCACACTGCCAGATTCAGGGACAGTTTATTCCCTGCTGTTATCAGGCAACTGAACCATCCTACCAACAACTAGAGAACAGTCCTGAGCTATAATCTACCTCATTGGAGATCCTCTGACTATCTTTGATCGGACTTTATCTTGCACTGAACGTCATTCATTTTATTCCCTTTATGGTGTATTTATACACAGTGGATGGCTCGATTGTAATCACGTATTGTCTTTTCGCTGACTGGTTAGCGCACAAGAAATGTTTTTTGCTATACCTCGATACACATGACAATAAACTAAACTCAAACTTCAGCAGATCTTGTTTAGAGTTGCTCTTGCTTACACTTGCTATTTCAAAGCATAATGTCCACTCTGTCAAATATTCTGCAGCTAAAAATGTGTCAGACATTAATAAGTACAAGGTTATTGTGAAATAAGACAACATGATCCAAAAATGACATTGTTCTTATTGGCATTAAAAGTAGTGGAACAGATTCACCCCAATGACCTTTCAGTTCCAGAAATTTGGCTGAAAACTTATTTCTCAGATTTTTTTTGTCATGTCCTTGTTTTATTTGCGTGTGTGCTTTTCCAGTCACGTTGTAATTTTTACTGATTTCTCTGAAGGCTAAAAAGTCAATAGATGGATATCTTGCATAAGTCATAACAAATCCAGCGTGATGCACTTTGTTTATAGAAAACATGTGGATACTTTTTTTCCCGCTGTTACAAAGTAAGAAAATGACAAGTATATCAGGAAAAACCGTGTAGGAATGAACTGCAGATGCTGGTTTAAACCAAAGATAGACACAAAATGCTGGAGTAATTCAGCAGGTCAGGCAACATCTCTGGAGAGAAGGAATAGGTGATGTTTTGGGTTCTGGAGAAGGGTCTCAACCCGAAAGGTCACCCATTCCTTCTCTCCAGAGATGCTGCCTGTCCCGCAGAGTTACTCCAGCATAATGTGTATATCTGGAAAAACATATTGTTTTAGAAGTAGTAACTAAATGGATAGAAATACAAGTTGAGAACAAAGACCAGATTACGCTTAATTGAAAGTTTTATGGAATGGGCGCAATGTAGACAATTGCCTGCTTTCAGGTAGCTTTTAGTTTACTGCTGGTAGCAAATTAATGATCTTGGGACATCCAGGTTCATAGCAGCAGTGGAATGCCAGGAACCTATAGATCAGCAGAAAGAGTAAAACGCAAATCATCGGTGTGCAATATTTACAAATGAGAGCAAGTAAATTCCTGGATAACTAATGGGAAATAAATGAAAATAGCAGAATTTTCAAGATACACTAACAATTTCAGATTGTTCAAACAATCTGCAGATGTTGTACACAGTTAAATGCTGGTGGGATACACACTTTGTTGCTGCAAGTGTATTCTTGCTCCATTTTGCTTAAATCACTTACAACTACATTTAATGTTGGCTGTGATGTTGAAATATAGAGATAGGAGAAAGAGAACGGTAAACTTCTCAGTGAAGCCACACCAGACATCTTTCTCCACACTTCACGATCAGCTTTCGAAAGGGACCCTTGCTCTGGGCTGCTCGGGGTGATTCTTCCATCTCCATCAATATCTCACATCAATCGCATAATGTTTTCTACGTGAGGGAGATAAAATGCTGTTTGTGTGATTGCTTTACAAAACATCCCCACTGGGTCTGTAAGAATGACATTGAGCTTCCAATAATTTGTTATTGTAATTCCCCGTCTCATTCCCGTCCTGAACATCTCAATCCCACCTTGTCTTTGTCCTTACCCAACCACACCAAAGGTTGTAAATGTGCAAACTGCACAATTACTTGCCTTCATGCAAAATGTTAAAGTAGATAATTAGATTATTGGGGTGTGGAAGAGCAAGTCCAACAGTCAACCTGTCCATATTGTTGGCAACCTTCCAGCTTAATAGCATATTTCATAGCAGGTGACGAAAACTGCAGTCTCCCCAACATCTTGTACAACTTAGTTTTTAGTTTTAATTCAGAGATACAGCGTGGAAACAGGCCCTTCGGCTCACTGCATCTGCGTCGACCAGCGATCCCCCAAACACTAGTTCTATCCTACACACTAGAAACAACTTGCAGAAGCCAATTAGCCTGCGTGTCTTTGGAATGTGGGAGGAAAGCAGAGCACCCAGAGAAATCCCTTGCATTCACAGGGAGAATGTACAAATGTTCTATTTAGTTTATTGTCACGTGTACCGAGGTACAGTGAAAAGCTTTTGTCACGCGCTAACCAGTCAGCGGAAAGACAAACTCCTGTCGGCACGGACTGGAAGGGCCGAGAGGGCCTGTTTCCGTGCTGTAATTGTTATATAGGCAGCACCCAAAGTCAGGATCAAACCCTGGTCTCTGGTACTGCAAGGCAGCAACTGTAACGCTGGCCACTGCGCCACGCTCCAACACTGCAACATAACTACACCGACTGCGGCCTCACCAGCGTCCTGTACAACTGTAAGATAACTTTACAACTTCTATAGACTGTTTATGTATCTACAAAAGTTGAGGAGAGAGTGAGCAGCCATTTTGAGAGTAGACATTTTTGATAAAATCATTAGGAAAATGGAGAGAAAGCTCTGTTTTGACTTAAAAGAGGCGTTGTTTCAAGTGAAGGTGGGACAATCATAAAGCAGGCACTTGATTGACTGAGGAAGAGACACAGCTACCAATAAAAGGCACGCAAGGATTAGCTGAGATGCCTTGAGCGGAAAAGGCGGCATCGAGGAGGGGGGGGGGGGGGGGGGGGGGGCTTAGGAGGCTTCGTCGAGAGAACTGAAAAAACGGTAATAGCAGGTTAAGATATATAGTCATAGAGACATAGTCATACAATGTGGAAACAGGCCCTTTGGTCCAACTTGCCCACAAGCCAACATGTCCCAGCTACACTCATCCCAGCTGCCTGTGTTTGGACCAGATCCTTCCATTCCTCTCCTGACCATATACCTGTCTGTTTCTTAAACATTGAGATAGTCCCAGCCTCAACTACCTCCTCTGGCAGCTTGTTCAAGACACCCACCACCATTTGTGTAAATTTTACCCCCCAGTTTCCTATTAAATCTTTTCACCTTAAGCACCTTATGGTGTCGTTCTTGGGCTCAAGTGTGTTTATTTAAATGTTTATTTAAATGCAAGGAGTATTGTGGAGAAAGCAGATGAACTTGGAGCCTGGATTGTTGCTTGGGATAATGATGGAAAATGGCCATGGTGGAAAAGTGGTTGCAGGAGGAACATGACAGGCAGCTCAATGTTCCGGGTTTCCAGGGCTAAAAGGGGAAATGGATTTGACTAGTCAGATTAAAGAAAATCCCAAAGTTTTTTGGATAATCTATATGGATAACCAGGGAGAAGGCAGGACCGCTCAAGGATAAAATAGCAAATTTGTGCCTTGTGTCTGGGGATGCGAGCAAGATAATTAACAGGTACTTTGCCTGTGTTTTCACCAAGGAGAAGGATACAGAGGAACGGTGTATAGAACTGTGGACCCTAGCTCCAAAAGACTCACCGACGACACTTCAGTCACGTGCCCTGTCCAATTCCCTAAAAGGTAGAAACATAGAAAATAGGTGCAGGAGTTGGCCATTCGGCCCTTCGAGCCTGCACCGCCATTCAATATGATCATGGCTGATCATTCAACTCAGTATCCTGTACCTGCTTTCTCTCCATACCCCCTGATCCCTTTAGCCACAAGGGCCACATCTAACTCCCTCTTAAATATAGCCAATCAAGGTACATCAAGCTTTGTACTTTCCCTCGTAGTGCTCTCTACATATTGCCGGAGGAAACTTTCCTCAACACGTTTGACAAATTCCACCCCACCTAAGCCCGTTGCTCTTTGCCACTGCCAGACTATATTGGGAATATTGAAATCCCCTACCGTGACGATCCATCGAATCTTGCAGCTACTTGCAATCACCAGGCATAGTTGTTCTTCTAATTTAAGAATTCATAGTACACACCCAACACGGTGATCAACTCTTCTTTATTCCTCAGCTTTACCCATATTCACTGGATGATCCTTCATAATTAAATGTAATTTATTCCAACTGTCTTTCCTCATTCTCTGGTGTGCTATTGTACCTTCTGTACCAACTTCCAGCCCCTCACTGGTCTCACTAATGCACTAGATCTCATTCCCCAGCCAATTTAGTTTAATCCCTTCCATGTAGCAATAGAAATCCTGGTCACCAGAATATCGATTCCCCTCCAGTTTACGCCACCCGTCCCTCTTGTACAGAGGAGATTCTAATGGTCAATAATCTGAATACCTGCCTCCTGCAAAAACTCCTCAGCTATGCATACACCCGTCCTATTCTACATTCCTATTCCTGACTAACAGGTTGGACTCGTTCCGGTTTACATTTTTGCAATCATATTTTTCTGTACTTTCCTGTAAGAACTCACAAAAGGTAAATTCACCCTTTCTTGTGGTTCATTCAGGAATGGAACTATTTTTTTTGTCTATCCTAACTTACATGCATGTAAAAACTTGTACAGAAATTTAAATCCAGAGCCTATGGCAACCCCAACTGGCAGGAACAGTTTATTTACGTTTTATTGTCTGGTAGTTGGTTACATTTAGCTATTGCGAAGGAAGGCGTGTGACGCAATGCCGGTTAGGGATGTATATAACAGAGGCCGACAACAACTGGCATAGAACAATACAATACAGCAACAGGTCATTTGACTCGTGGCACCAAATTAACTTCATCTGCATGGACATGGTCCATATCCCTCCAGTTACACTGCTTGTTTACGTGCCTGTGGAAATATCTTTTCAACATCACTATAGTATATTCTTCCACCATCCTCCTTGGCAGTGTGTTCCAGGCACCTCCTGTCTGTATCATAAACTTTCTTCGCACATCTCCTTTGAACTTTCCCCTCTCACTTTGAAATTATGTTCTCTATAGTATTTGACAATCGCACCCTGGGCACCCTCTCGATGCCTCGCATAACTTTTAAACGTTTGAATAGTTTGCCCCTCAACTTCCTGAAAAAACAATCCAAATTTGTTCAACCTCTTCTTGTAGCTAATTCAGGCGAGCATCTTCTTCAGCCTCCCCAAAGCACAACAGTCATTTGGGAAGATGCCTTGTGATCCTTTGCTTTCATAATGACATAATTTAACATGTCAGTGTCTGGATTCAGTGCAATGCCAAGATGTCTCACACATACATTTCTGAAATATGATTATGTTCATAAGTACTAGGAGCAGAATTAGGCCATTTGGCCCATCAAGTCTATATTTCCTTCTCAACCGCATTCTCCTGCCTTCGCCCCATAACCCCTGACATCCTTACTAATCAAGAATCTGCCAATTCTCGACCTTAAAAATATCCATTGACGGCCTCCACAGATTCACTCCCCTCCGACTAAAGAAATTCCTCCTCATCTCCTTCTAGAGGTACTTCCTTTTATTCTGAGGCTCTGGCTTCTGGTCCTGAACTAGTGGAAGTCCTCTGCACATTCACTCTATCCAGGCCTTTCACTATTCGGTAAGGTTATGATAAATTGTGGGGTGGGAGATTGCAACCTTCACGTGGTCCACCATGTTTCGACTAATGCAATCAACCCGACATGCACAAATAGTGTTTCTTCATGCTACTTGATCTACAACTTAAGTCTGGGCACGCCATACGCAAGAAGAAGATGATCAATTGTATTCTAAGTATTTCTTCTTCAGGATTCCATTGGAATTAGTTTTTTCTCCTTGCCAATTGCGGCTTTCGAAAGAACCCAGATGATCTCAAAGCCTTTGTATCCGAGCAATCATGGCCAAGTTTGCGGATGATACGAAGATAGGTGGAGGGGCAGGAAGTGCAGAGGAAAGACAGAATCTGTGGAAGGACTTGGACAGGTTGGGAGAGTGGGCAAAGAAGTGGCAGTTGGAATACAATGTAGCAAAGTGCGCAGTCATGCACTTTGGGAGTAGGAATAATGGCTTTCTAATAAATTGATTTCTAAATGAGGAGAGAATTCAGAAAATAGAGGTGCAAAAGGACTCTACTTAATTTGCAAGTTGAATTGGTAGTAAGGAAGGCAAATGCAATGTTCACATTCTTTTCGAAAGGACTAGAATATAAAAACAGGGATATAATACTGAGGCTTTATAAGGCGTTGTCAGACCGCATTAGGAGTATTGTGAGCAGTTTTGGACCCCGTATCCTTTGGACACATATGCTGGCATTGGAAAGGATCATTGCTGTACAAGTGGTGTATGAGAATCATGATCGGATTAATGTATTTTGAGCATTTAATGGCACTGGGCCTGTACACACTGGAGTTTAGAAGGATGAGGGGGAACCACATTGAAACTTACCAAATAGTGAAAGACATGGATAATGTGGACATGGAGAGGATATTTCCACTAGTGGAAGAGTTTAGGACCAGAGGGCACAGCCTCAGAATAAATAGATGTCCTCTAGAAAGGAGATGAGGAGGAATTTCTTTTTTCAGGGGGTGGTGAATCTGTGGTATTCAGTTCCACAGACGGCTGTGGAGGCCAAGTCATTGGGTATTTTTAAAGAGGAGATTGACAATTTCTTGATCAGTTTGGGTGAGAAGGCAGGAGAACAGGGTTGAAGGGGAACCATGCCATGATTGAATGGTGGAGTGGACTTGATGAGCCAAATGGCCTAATTCTGTTTCTATGACTTGCAGTATGAACTTATACAACTTCAATCACAAGTAATTTGACATCGATAAAGAATTGTTATTAGATCCAGTCTCTAATAGATGATCTATTTTAAAATTTATAACGTAAAATTTATATAAAGTATCAAGGAATCCCTCCATCACTTCTATCCGATTGTAGACATTGGGCTTTGTCAATGTCACAATGCAGAGGACAATTGCAGCTTGCCCCTTGCTCTGTTTATTGTGCGAGTTTGATTTGATTGTATTTATTTATGGCATATTTGATCTGTTTTGATAGCATGCTAATCAAAGCATTTCACTATACCTCGGTACACGTGACAATAATACACCTAACTTGAATAACAAGAATATAAAATGTAGCAATACTGGCAAATAAGCTCGTCACCGCCATGTTTGCACTTGGGCTAGAAATTGTTAGAGATATGAAGGGATGAGGGAAGAGATATGAAGAACATCGTCTGATGTTTGACTGAAGGAGTAGATAGTCTAAAACAAATTGGTGTTTAAATTAAAAATCAGATAGGAAATTGTCCTGTAAATGTTTTGTGTCATGCACTGGGATTTATATCTTTGTACAGTCTTTACATACATGCAAGTTAGAAGAGACAGAAAAATAGAGTTCCACTTTTGTAGAGGAAGGGTGGATGTTATGCCTTAAATAATCTTATTATAAATATATAAGATTATTAAGGGATTGGACACGCTAGGGGCAGGAAACATGTTCCTGATGTTGGGGTAACCAGGGGCCACAGATTATGAATAAGAGGTAGGCCATTTAGGAGTGAGATGAGGAAAAGCCTTTTCACCTAGAGAGTTGTGAATCTGTGGAATTCTCTGCCTCAGAAGTCAGTGGAGGCCGGTTCCTTGGATGCTTTCAAGAGAGAGTTAGATAGAGCTGTTAAAGATAGCGGAGTCAAGGGATATGCGGAGAAGGCAGGAACGGGGTGCTGATTATGGATGATCAGCCATGATCACAGTGAATGCAGGCTCGAAGGGCCGAATGGCCTACGCATGCACATGTCTATTGTCTAAGTCATCATAGGGAAGGAATGTCTATGCAAAGGTTCAAACTGGGACAAGTCCATAGTCCTAATGACACAATGTGTTTTTCTGGGTCACTATTTACATAAAGGCATGTGTCGTTTACTTTAAATAACTCCAATGCCATGCACAGATGAGTATCTGTCGTGACTCTGTTTAAAGCAAAATATGTACATTCAAATTATTCAAATTCCTGAGAACACTGAAATAGTTCAAGCTAAGAATTAAAAAAATGAAATATCAGAAATTAAAAAGTAGATCCAAGAGATAGTATTACACCTGATTCTGTGCTGTGTGATTGCATTTATTAAGGTTCATGAAAGGCACATGAACACGCAAAAGCGGCTGGGCATAAAAATGATGTAAATTGCTTTCACATTTTCGTTTTACCGCAAATGTTCATGCAAATTGCATTTGCCTTCAACTCCTGCGCAAGCTATTGGACCCT
Source organism: Okamejei kenojei (assembly GCA_035221665.1). NCBI lineage: Eukaryota > Metazoa > Chordata > Chondrichthyes > Rajiformes > Rajidae > Okamejei > Okamejei kenojei. The sequence goes on from CM069133.1 coordinate 8,093,779, forward strand.
GGTTTAATCAATGCATGGTTTGCTGATCTTCCATTCTGTTCCACACTGTTCTCTTCTATCTTTCCTCTACGCAAATCACCTCTGCACCTCCACCCCACAACCTTTTTCTTGGTACATAGAAACATAGAAAATAGGTGCAGGAGGAGGACATTTGGCCCTTCGAGCCAGCACCGCCATTCATTGTGATCATGGCTGATCGTCCGCTATCAATAACCCGTGCCTGCCTTCTCCCCATATCCCTTGACTCCACTAGCCCCTAGAGCTATATCCAACTCTCTCTTAAACCCATCCAGTGATTTGGCCTCCACTGTCCTCTGTGGCAGGGAACTCCATAAATTCACCACTCTCAGCTCAGTCTTAAATGACCTCCCCTTTATTCTAAGACTTCATACCTACAGTATGAAGTTTGGGCTCCCTAACTTTCTACCCACTTAACTCATGATCATTTCTCCACAAACTCCCCTTAATCTGCAGCCCCAATCTTTTCTCTGACTCTCCGATATCCTTCCCCAAACATCTACATTGCACCTCCTCTGATATAATCCCTAATGCTTCATATCCCTGATCCACAATCCTTTTTCCAGCCCACCCAAAATAATTTCCCAGGATTTCCTCCCTAATATCCAATAGTCTACCCTACACATCTTCTCCCCAAACCTCACAATCGTCTGCTTGCTTTGCATCATCTCCCCCTTTCCAATGTCCTCCCTATCTGCCTCCAACCTTCTCTACAACTACTGCTCTCCTTGTGGTCTGCAATCTTTCCCACCTTGCATCTTGCCAAATCTACTCTTTCTGGCCATCTGACCTCAACCATCTTCTTCTAATCACCTTATTCAATAATTCCCCCAGTAATTTTCTCTGTATCCCATTAATGTTATTCCCTATTAATCCCCCACTTCCCATTACTCTCCATCTATTCTCCTTCTGGGCTCCACTGACCTCTTCAATCCACCTTACCATTTGCCACGATGGGAGGTCAGAGAGCCAAGGCTCACTGGGCAGAGTGAACATAAAAATGCCAACAAACCCCGGGTCCCCACTTCATTTTAGGACATGATACACATCAGTTCATTTAACTAAATCAGCCCTAATCGTCAATCAGTGCTGCTTCTCTTGGTGATCAACTTCCAACCCATGATTTTCTTGTTAGTTTTAAACTGGTTAATACTTGAAAAAGGTTACACTGACTGGAATGACTGGGTTTGATTATCAAGTAATGGAGAACCATTTGCTTACAACCAGACACCTTCAAGGTGTTACTTGAGAATGGGAGTACGTGAAACGTTATTCCAAAACTGAAAGCTTTGGGAATTACAGTACGTGCAATAAAACAGTGCATTATCTTTATGGGACTGTCCCACTTAGGCGATTTTGCAGGCGACTGTTAAGTCGCCGGCAGTCGCCTGAAAAACCGGCGACTGGAACGGCAACTGTCAGAGTGGAACACTAACACACATCGCTTCCTTCACCAGCCCGTTATGCAGGCGGGGGACAGGGCAAGTGGGGGAGGCACTGTCTGAGTGAAATTCACATGGTGCAAAGCCAATGTGGTACAGACACACACCACGACGAACAGGAAGGTTGGCGCTGTAAAAAGATGGTGAAAGCACAGTGTACGGAAAGGGTCACGTAAGTCCTTTAAAAGAGGGGGGGAGAAGGGGGAAGAAGGGGGAAGAAGTCCAGAACAAGGGGTCACAGTTTAAGGATAAGGTGGAAGTCTTTTAGGACCGAGATGAGAAAATCTTTTTTCACACAGAGAGTGGTGAATCTGTGGAATTCTCTGCCACAGAAGGTAGTTGAGGCCAGTTCATTGTCCATATTTAAGAGGGAGTTAGATGTGGCCCTGTGGCTAAAGGGATCAGGGGTATGGAGAGAAGGCAGGTACAGGATACTGAGTTGGATGATTAGCCATGATCATATTGAATGGCGGTGCAGGCTCGAAGGGCCGAATGGCCTACTCCTGCACCTATTTTCTATGTTTCTATGTTGGAGAAGGGGGAAGAAGGGGGAAGAAGGGGGAAGAAGGGGGGAGAAGGGGGAGAAGTTGGAGAAGGGGGAGAAGGGTCACATAAGTCCTTGAAAAGAGGGGGGAGAAAGAAGAAGGGGGAAGAAGGGGGAAGAATGGGGAGAAGGGGCAGAAGGGGAGAAGGGGGAGAATGGGGAGAAGGAGGAGCAGTGGTAGAAGGGGGGAGAAGGAGTGGAGACAACTTTTAAGAAGCCAGAGATACACGGCTGTGAAGCTCAGCGGACATTTAACATTACCGGTCGGTTATGATTGGTTCTGAAAACTACTGCTTACATTTTTTTCCCCCAATGAACCAATGAAATTCATCGGTCAGCACCGGCTACAACCTACGTCCTTTGACCTTTGACCTACAGGCAACCCACTGGGACACTATCCACCTACGGCAGCAGAATTGTCACTGCTCTCCATGTTGAAAAATTTGCTGCGACCATAATGAGGCCGTGATTAGTCCCAGAATGCGGGAACTCCTCACGACCATGAAGGTGACTCCCCGGCAACCACCCGCGAACATGTGGCGACCATGTGGTTACCGCAGTCTCCTACAGTCGCCTAAAAAGTCGTCTAAGTGGGACAGGCCTATAACAACGGTTACAGGAGAAATAATGTTTCAGCGTATTTTTATAGGGTGCTATCAGTGTTTATCTAAGTGAAGGAGTCATATTATGCAGCAAGGTTATCAAAGCAACAAACCATGACACAAATCTACTGGAGATTTTTGAAGTAATTAAATTAATAGAAAAAAAAATGTTATGAATTAAGGCTTAGTACACGCTCATATACAACCACATATATGTTCTACCCACACATTTGCATTAGACATCTGCTACTGAGTGGCTGTTTGATAATAATCAGCTCTCCCTCTCTGGAATGGAAGCTTGGATTGCTGTTTCCAAATGGAGACCTAATGACTCCAACAATTATTTTCTTTCAAGGTAATCCTGTAGCCATACAGGAGTAAAAACACAGGCTTGAAGAATGTCAAAATGCAAACTGAATCATGCTGGGATTGGAGGGGGAATAGAACCAGGGTTTAGTTTAGATATTTAGCATGGAAACAGGCCCTAGGCCAACCAAGTCTACTCCAACCATCAATCACCCATCCACACTAGTTCAATGTTATGTTATTTTCTTATTATCCATTCCCTGGAGCCAAGAGGCATTATTTTATTAGCAGAGGCCAATTAACCTAAAATTCCGCAGGTTCTTTGAATGTGGGAGGAAACTAGAGCACGCAGAGGAAACCCACATGGGCACAGGCAGGCATGCACAATTCCACACAGACAGCACCCAAGGTCAGGATTAAACCCATATCTCTGGTGCTTTGAGGCAGCAGCTCGACCAGCTGTGCCACCCAAAATGGTTGCAGAGTGTTTGGGCGAGACCTGGAAATAAAGTTACCGGTGAACTCCAGATGCTGGTTTATACCAAAGATACACACAAAATGCTGGAGTAACTCAGTGGGACAGGCTCCAGAGATGCTGCCTGTCCCGCTGAGTTACTCCAGCATTTTGTGTCTAGTAAAGTTACTGGGTCAAATTGTTCAAATTGGAAATTAGTGAGAAACACCACTTGCCATTTCTCAGGAAAACACAGGATAAAGTGCAGGTGATAAATGGTAACACTTGCAGAGCTCCAAAAGGAAAAAAAAAAAATCAGGCAGAAACTATTCTTCAGAGGTTGTACAAGGCAGCCATAGCAAAGTAATGTAAAACAGATAAAACAACAGATTCTGGAAACTGAAACCAAAAACAGAAACACTGGAAGAATTCAGCCAAACTATGAAAATAAAAATATGATTTAACATTTCATGTTGAAGATCCTTCATCAACAACTGCAACAACAGCCAGGACCTGGGCCACATATGCAGCTTGCAGGTTCCCCTCAAGGTCATACATCATTCAGATTTGGAAATGTATTTCCATTTAGCAGCCCTTAGTTTATATTCAGGAGTTCCCTACTCAACAACATTATGGAACTACCTTCACTAGAAAGGCTGCCACGATTCAAAATGGTAGCTTACTATCACCTTCACAAGAGCAATTGAGAATGGATAAAAATTGCACCTTGGCAGTATGTCTAGATCCTGAAACATCAATAAATGAAAAATCACTGGTCCTGAACACATCTTGTTATTAAAGATTTTGGCTGGCATGAATCTGCCACTGACAGGGTGCAGTTGCCTGTATCCAGAAATAGGGGCACAAAGCCTACACACAGTTGCTTCAAGACTGAAAGGCTTCTACCAACATTAACGACAGCATTAGTTGAAAAGATGCTTTGGAGTTCAAATTTGGGAAATTGGCCTTAGTATCTTTGCCAAATATCATTGGTTGTTGGGCAATTGGAGGATATGCTGTTTAATAGCAAGATGGTAACTGATGTATTAATATAAATTAGAATATTTATGGAGCTCAGTTATATCCAAGACCTCATAGAAATCCCTACACTTTAAACCATCTTCCGCATTCTTTATATTTAAATGATTCAATGATGACACAGAGTCATGACACTACAATTACAACACAGAAAAAGATGAAGTGTCTGATACAAACTTTGCTCTTATTTATTCTGAAGCCCGTCCCATTTGGGCAACCTAATTGGCGAGTTTGCCCTTGACATACTCGCAGCATGGTCGCCACAAGGTCGTAGGAGGTCTTCGTAACTCTCCTTCATGCTCGAGAGTGGTCTCCGCATACTCGAGGCCTCAAGTAGGTCGCAACGTTTTCCCAACTTGATAAAAAATGTCCGCGAGTAAAAAAAGGTCTCCATGGAAAACATCAATACTTTTTTACTTGTAGATAGGTCATAGGTGTGATGCTAGTGATGCTAGTCGTAGGTAGTCGTAGATACTCAAAGGTAGTCGAAGGTAACTGGCCCTTGAGAGAAAAAAGGCGAGCAGAAAAAAGAGGTAATGTAAACATCAGCACGTGACCTCTGTCACTCCAGGGCGTGTTCACTCATAGCTGGAGAGTTTTTGGGAGCAGACACTTGTATAGAGATGGCACCTAAAAGACAGCAGCGTAGGGGCAGGGCACAACCCTCCAAAAAACCTGCCACGCAGGTGTTGCCCACCCAGGAGGAGAAGTGGCAGGAGGAGATGCCACAGGAGGGGGAAACCCTGCATGAGAGCTCCCTGGAGCAGGAGACCAGGGAGGTAGGCAATGTCCCCACCAACACCCCTTCTGCAGTGTCTGACACAGCATCAGAGGTAATGCCCCATTGGTGAGGGAGGGCTAGAGGAAGGTTATTCCCTATACCTTCAACAGGCAGCAGGAGGGAGTCCTTGTTGAATGGTACCAGCTGAATACCATCCTATACGATAAAGGTACAGAGGAGTACAGGAACAGGGAAAAGAAGCGCCTGATTCCAGTGCCTTTCTCATATAGGCGTCCTTTTTTTTCAGCAGGAGGCCCTCGTTTGTCTTCAGCTCATTAAACAGCTCAGGTGGTATTCTTGTGAAGTTTCTAAAAGCAGACAAATCCTCCCCATAGAAACATAGAAAATAGGTGCAGATGGAGGCCATTCAGCCCTTTGAGCCAGCACCGCCATTCATTGTGATCATGGCTGATCATCCCCAATCAATAACCCATGCCTGCCTTCTCCCCATATCTCTTGACTCCATTAGCCCCTAGAGCTCTATCTAGCTTTCTCTTAAATCCTCGCTCCATCTAACTCTCCCTTAAATCCTCGCCCATAGCTCATGCAGCACATTTATCAGGTTCTCATACTGTTCAAGCTTGAATCTCCTTTGAAAGAGGGGCTTCACCCACTGAGACCTCTTCACCCTTGTTCTTTCCCTTCTGCCTTTATGCTGCAGAGCAAAAGGGCTGCTGCATACAGTACTAGTACTATTTTCACTGCCCTCCTCCTCACTAGTTCCTTCCTTGCACGCGTGGTTCAGAATGTTTTTTTTAAAAACCTGGGAGGCTTTTTATAGTGAAAAAAAAATGCAAACATGACATCATTTGATCATGTGATCATTTTCCACTGATAGCTAGTCACAGTTGGTCTTCGGTGTGGTTGACTGAGGTCGAGGGAGGTCGTCCTCACTCTCCACTATTCGTGGTCTAATTTACCAGAGACCATCCTCAAGTAAAACATACATAGTCAAAGCTAGTCTTCAACATGATCGAAGGAGGTGGTAGACATAGTCGTAGGAAGTCGTGGGAGGTCTTCTACTTCGGCGAGTCATCACGACCTTGACTTTTTTTTCAACACTCTTTTCTTCATTGCATGGATCATTTCACATTTTGCTGAACAGTAAGTTCGAAAAATGAAAGCAAACCATGCTGGGGACACTCAACAGGTCAGGTAGGTCCACAAAAATCATATCAGAATTAACGTTCTGGTTGATGTCTTGTCATCAGAAATGAAAGAGACGACAAATGGTTCCAGATGGGGAGAGGAAGAGAGAAAAAAGTGAATGATGTGATGGATCATGAGATAGGAGCAGAATTAGGCCATTCAGCCCATCAACTCTACTCCGCCATTCAATCATGGCTGATCTATCTCTCCTCCCTAACCCCATTCTCCTGCCTTCTCCCCATAACCTGTGGAGTGGAATGGAACTAAAATTCTTCATCCCACTCTCTGCTATCTCCTTCTTTGCTTCCTATGCAAATTCTACAGAGTACAATACAAATTTCAAGGAACATCACCTGACCTTCTGCTTGGGTAATGAAAGGTTTTGGTCAGTTGGGGAAGCAGCGAGTCGGCTGCCCAGCCAGCAGCGTGTTCGTTATTTTGACTTTTTTTGTTTCTTTTAGTGTGTCCAAATGTTTGTTTTAGTGTCTCTCGGTGTATCTTTTGTGGGGGATGGTAGGGGAAAAGGGGGAAAACGTTCTTCAGTCACTTCCTCGACAGAGAGGCGATTTTTTCATGTCGCTTCTCTGTCTCCCTCGGGGGCCTAACAGCTTGGATTGGAGCGGCCTTTCCCGGAGTTGGGCCCAGAGCTTCAGCAGCGGGCGCAGCATGGACTTTTCCATCGCGGAGCGGGGGGGGGGTGGGGGGTCGAACCCTTGCTGGGGGTCGCCAGAAAGGAGTGCTCCGATCGCTGGCCTGGTGACTTTGGCATCATGGGGCTGTGGTCTATGGAACGTCTAGCCGCGGGCGTGGCGTGGACGTACCATCCAGAGTCTGGGAGTCTGGAATCCCTTGCCGGGGTTCGCCGGAGAAAAGCTCCAACCGCCGGCCTGTGGCCCATAACATCTTGAAGCTGGGTATCCGGTAGGAAAGAGGCCGATTCGGATGCTCCAAGCCGTGGAGTGTGTTCGACTGTCCTGACAACGGAGTTTTGATCATCCGACGAGAGGGTCATCCCGACGAGAGGACCACGGATGAACGGGGGAGGAGGACTGGCTGAACTTTGTTGCCTTCCACCACAGTGAGGAATTCTGTGGTGGATGTTTGTGTTGAACTCTATTGTGTATTTGGTGTTCATTTTTCAGTGTCTCGCTGCATGGCAAATTCATTTCACTGTGCCTTCGTTGATGCATGTGATGAATAAATTTAACTTTGACTTTGGACATGTTACTAATAATGTTGAATTTAACAATTTTGGAAAATCCGCTTTCCAGTTTGTCTCAGAACTGGCCAGTTCTGACGCGCATGTCTGGATTTTGTTAGTGTTCATCCAATTACAGACATTCCTTCCGTTTTCGCTTCCCCTCCATGCAACTTAAAATACGCTTATTTTCTAATCTTTCCAATTTTCACGAAAGGTCACCGACCTGCCGAATCGAACTTGTTTCCATTCTCCACAGATGCTGCCCGGCGTACTGAGTATTTCAAAAGTTTTCCTTATTTATTTCATTCACAGCACTTGCAGTTCATCACTTTTCAAACTACTTTACAACACAGCTGAATGGGCCTGTCCCACTTAGGCGATTTTTCAGGCGACTGCTGGCGACTGTCAGAGTGGAAGACACACACACATCGTTTCCTTCACCAGCCCGTTATGCAGGCGGGGGACAGGGCAAGCGGGGGGGAGCGCTGTCAGAGTGAAATTCACACGGTGCAAAGCCAATGTGATACAGACACACACTGCAATGAACAGGAAGGTTCGCACTGTAATTAAGGCGGTGAAAACACAGTATACGGGAAGGGTCATGTAAGTCCTTTAAAAGAGGGGGAGGTGAGGGGGAGAAGGGGGGAGAAAGGGGGAGGAGTGGCGACAACCTTTAAGAAGTCAGAGATACACGGCTGTGAAGCTCGGCGGACATTAACATTAACAGTCGGTTATCCTTGGTTCTGAAAACTACTGGTTATGTTTTTTTTTCCCCAATGAGCCAGCTACAACCTACGAGAACCTACGACAACCTTCGACCTCCTGGCAACCCACTACCACTGCGGTACGAGAACTCTCGCTACTTTCCATGGTGGCTTCATTCTGGTCGGCGCTAAGTTTCAACCAACCGCGTACACGTGGCGACCACGTAGTCTCCTGTAGTCACCTAGAAAGTACCCTAAGTGGGACAGGCCCATAAAGATGGCACCATCAAAAGTGCAGCATTCCCGCAGTGCTGCATTGAAATGTCAGCTTAATCTGAAATGTCAGCCTAAATGATGTGCTCCAGTGAGCCTTGGACTGCAACCTTCTGACTCAGATGCCAGAGTTCTGTTCTTATGCCAAGGCTAAGAACTCTGCTGCTTCACCAAATAATTGGGAGAGAGAAGAGCATCAGGGAAGTGGGAAGAGGGTATCTGGGAATAATTGGGTAAGGAAAAGTGGGCAGTAACATTGTATAAATGCACCTTAGTGTAACATAGTCACAGTCTTCATCACTTTACTTCACAAAAAAAATGACCAAACCCCCACAATGACGATATTAAAATGCATCAGTGTGTCAGTTACAGCTTTGATGATGTTAATGAAAATAAGTCACAGACAGGCTTTACCATAAGCAACTGTTTCAAAAACAATATATTTTTGTGAAGAAAATATTCCTGTAAGAGTTACCAAAAAGCAAGTTAGGTAAATGTATATGCTATATGGAAAATAATCATCAACGGCCATGTTTGCATGGCTGAATATGACTTGGGTTGTGTTCAGCTATGTATACTTAGTGCTACGATTTGGTGAACACATTGTTAATTTATTACAAGTACAGTTGCAGCACAAGGAGGAAGTAAGATTACCGAAATGAACAACAGACCTACGTACAACTTGCATCTTGTGAAGTCAGTGAAATTGTCAAGTTTGTTGCAAGGATTACATACTGTTGAAATACCACGGGAACATTTGTTGCACATTTCCTTTAACTGACGTGGTTTGGGAATATCATTAAGACCTCAGAGAGTTCATAGAGTATGTCATACATAACTTGGCAACAACATGTAAACCTTAGGGGTGCAAATCAAACACATCTGACAGTCTCGACCGCTGAATTGTTTGTGTTTTCAAGTTTCTCACAAGACAATCTAATTCCTGCTTCCTCTGTTGCAGTTTTAAAGAGCAAGAAGGTTTGTCGTCAGAAACCACTTCATAAATGTGAAGAAACAATAACATTGTGAAGTGCTCCAATGGAATAAGGGTTTATTTTTAATGTGCACCACAAATGCAAACATAATCCTGCTGCCATACATCAATGAATATAGTGCAATTATGTGCTTTGAAAATCAAAACTACAAATGGATGAAAGGTTGGCTGAATGGCAGAAGGCAAAGAGTTGGAATAAAGGGGGCTTTTTTCTGGTTGGCTGTTAGTGACTAATGGCATGTCGCAGGGGTCAGAGTTGGGTCCGCTACTCTTCATATTGTATATTAATAATTTGGATGAGGGGATTTGAAGACTTTGTGGACAAGTTTGTGGATGATACGAAGATAGTTCAAGGGGCAGGTAGAGTAGAGGAAGCAGGACTTGGACAGGTTGGGAGAGCGAGCAGAAAAGTGGCGGATGGAATATAGCGTAACAAAGTGTGGAGTCGTGCTTTTTGGTAGTTGGTATAAAGGCGTAGACTATTTCTCTAAATGGGGAGAAGACTCAGAAATCGGAGGTGCAAAGAGTCTCGGGAGTGCAGGTGCAGGATGCCCAAAATGTTAATTTGTAGGTTGAATTGATAGCAAGGAAGTCAAATACAATGTTAGCATTCATTTTGAGAGGACTAGAATATAAAAGCAGGGATGTAATGCTGAGGCTTTATAAGGTGCTGTTTAGACCGCATTTGAACTATTGTGAACCATTTTGGGCCCCATATCTGACGAGGGATGTGCTGGCATTGGAGAGGGTTCAAAGGAGGTTTACAAGAATTATTCCGGGAATGATTGGATTAACATTTGACGTGCATTTGACAAACCTAGGCCTGTATTCGCTTGAGTTTAGAAGGATCAGGGGATATCTCATTGAAATTTACCACATGGTGAAATGCCTGGATAAAGTGAATATGGAGAGGTTGTTGCCAATTGCGGGATTGTCCGGGACCAGAGGACTTAGCCTCAGAATAAAAGTGCATACCTTTGGAAAGGAGATAAGGAGGAATTTCTTCACCGAGTGGGTGGAGAATCTATGGAATTCATTGACACAGACAGCTATGGAGGCCAAGTCATTGTTTAATTTAATTTAGAAATACAGCATACTAAACAGGCCCTTCGGCCCATCGAGTCTGCACTGACCAACGATCAACCGTACACTAGTTCTATCCTACACACTAGGGAAAATTTACAGAAGCCATTTAACCTGCAAAACCTGCACATCTTTGGAGGTGGGAGGTATCCACAGCACCCGGAGAAAACACACGGGGTCACAGGGAGAACGTATAATCTCCTTACGTTAAGCACTTGTAGTCAGGAAGAATCCGTGTCTCTGGCGCTGGAAGGCAGCAACGCCACCGCTGTGCCGTGGATATCTACATGTTCCTCTTTTTTAGTTTTAGAGATACAGCGCTGAAACAGGCCACTCGGCCCACTGAGTCTGCGCGGACCAGCAATCCCCAAACACTACCACTATCCTACACACACTAGGGACAATTTACAATTATACCAAGCCAATTAGCCTACAGACCTGGACGTCTTTGGAGCGTGGGAGGAAACCGGAGATCCCACAGAAACTCACGCAGGTCACGGGGAGAACGTACAAACTCTGTACATACAACACCCATTGTCAGGATAGAACCCGGTAAGGCAGCAAACTACTGCTGCGTCCTGTCTTCACTTGCAAGGATGTCAAACATTATGGGGAGAAGACAGGACAATGGGGTTGAGAGGGAAAGATAGATCAGCCATGATTGAATGGTGGAGTAGTCTTGATGGGCTGAATGGCCTAATTCTACCACTATGACATTGTTCAAAATGCTGTATTAATGCTGAATTAATACTAAAAGCACTGAAAACACTCAGCATGCACTATCTGATGAAGGAGAAGATCCTCCATCAGAAATGAAAAGTGAGAAATCGAGTTAGTTTTACAGAGAAGATTAGCCAGGTCATAGTGGGGGTGGGGTGATAAGCTATTGGTGAAGCCACCTGATTGAAAAGTTAATGTGTAAAGTTAGAGAGTGAAAATAAACAGGTGAATTGATCATGGGGAACAAGGACATGGCAGACCAATTGAATAACTACTTTGGTTCTGTCTTCACTAAGGAAGACATAAATAATCTGTCGGAAATAGCAGGGGATCACGGGTCAAATGAGAAGGAGGAACTGAGTGAAATCCAGGTTAGCTGGGAAGTGGTGATTGGTAAATTGAATGGATTAAAGGCCAATAAATCCCCAGGGCCAGATACACTGCATCCCAGAGTACGTAAGGAAGTAGCCCCAGAAACAGTGGATGCTTTAGTGATAATTTTTCAAAACTCTTTAGATTCTGGAGTAGTTCCTGAGGATTGGAGGGTAGCTAATGTAACCCCACTTTTTAAAAAGGGAGGGAGAGAGAAAACGGGGAATTGCAGACCAGTTAGTCTAACATCGGTAGTGGGGAAACTGCTACAGTCAGTTATTAAAGATGGGATAGCAGCACATTTGGAAAGTGGTGAAATCATTTGACAAAGTCAGCATGGATTTAAGAAAGGTAAATCATGTCTGACGAATCGTATTGAATTTTTTGAGGATGTAACTAGTAGAGTGGATAAGGGAGAACCAGTGGATGTGTTATATCTGGACTTTCCGAAGGCTTTCAACAAGAGAGATTAGTATACAAACTTAAAGCACACAGTATTGGGGGTTCATTATTGATGTGGATAGAGAACTGGCTGGCAAACAGGAAGCAAAGAGTAGGAGTTAACGGGTCCTTTTCAGAATGACTAGTGGGGTACCAGCAAGGCTCAGTGCTGGGACCCCAGCTATTTACAATATATATTAATGATTTGGACGAGGGAATTGAATGCAACATCTCCAAGATTGCGGATGACACGAAGCTGGGGGACAGTGTTAGCTGTGAGGAGGATGCTAGGAGGCTGCAAGGTGACTTGGATAGGCTGGGTGAGAGGGCAAATGCATGGCAGATGCAGTATAATGTGGATAAATGTGAGGTTATCCACTTTGGTGGCAAAAACAGGAAGGTAGACTATTATCTGAATGGTGGCCGATTAGGAAAAGGGGAGATGCAATGAGACCTGGGTGTCATGGTACACCAGTCATTGAAAGTAGACATGCAGGTGCAGCAGGCAGTGAAGAAAGCGAATGGTATGTTGGCATTCATAGCAAAAGGATTTGAGTATAGGAACAGAGAAGTTCTACTGCAGTTGTAGAGGGTCTTGGTTAGACCACACCTGGAGTATTGCGTACAGTTTTGGTCTCCAAATCTGAGGAAAGACATTCTTGCCATAGAGGGAGTACAGATAAGGTTCACCAGACTGATTCCTGGGATGTCAGGACTTTCATATGAAGAAAGACTGGATAGACTCGGCTTGTATTCATTAGAATTTAGAAGGTTGAGGGGGGATCTTATAGAAACTTACAAAATTCTTAAGTGGTTGGACAGGCTAGATGCAGGAAGATTGTTCCCGATGTTGGGGAAGTCCAGGACAAGGGGTCACAGTTTAAGGATAAGGGGAAATTCTTTTAGGACCGAGATGAGAAAATCATTTTTCACACAGAGAGTGGTAAATCTCTGGAAATCTCTGCCACATAAGGTAGTTGAGGCCAGGTCATTGGCTATATTTAAGAGGGAGTTAGATGTGGCCCTTGTGGCTAAAGGGATCAGGGGGTATGGAGAGAAGGCAGGTATGGGATACTGAGTTGGATGATCAGCCATGATCATATTGAATGGCGGTGCAGGCTCGAAGGGCCGAATGGCCTACTCCTGCACCTATTTTCTATGTTTCTATACAAGGTGCATGTATAAGCCGCGAGTTGCCAAAATGACAAGTAGGTCAGAACATGGTTGAGGCGAGTCAAAATCTGGCTCAACATTACAGATAAATCTTACAAACAGAACCAGGCAGGTCCAAACCAAACAATAATAAAGAGATATCCGAAATCGGCAAATTCAACATTGAGCTAAGGCTGCAAAAGCCCTGGCAGTCCAAGCGGTGTTGTTGCTCAAGCTTTTATTAAGCCTCATTAACAGTTGACATGAATTGAGTCTCAGCCTTTTTTTGGTCATTTTCATTCATTTTACTCTACCCCATCGGAATTTGTATCACCCCCCCCACCAAGTACCAACCGCAATATCGCCATCATCATCCACTGATAAGGATGGTGTCATCTTGGTTTGGTAAACTAACGACTATATTACAGTGGCCAAATGTCACCTCTCAGACGTATCCTCAGAACCAAGATTCCACCACTGAATATAAAACCAGACATACGCTCACCATTTCCCCAAAAGATCTCCCCTCCATAACCTCAATCCTCATTGTTTCCAAACACCACACAGCTCACTTTGACCATCTCCCCAAAACTCCACAAGCTGCCCAAGAAATTCCATTGCTTCAGAAATCTCTAGTCCCACCAAACCTATCAATCTGAAGAAGGTTCCTGACCTAAAACATCATCTGTCCATTTGAATTCACACTGGCTGAATGTGACTACCTAACTCAATGGGTTTTTCTAGCATTTTTTTTTTGCTCAACATTCCAGTATCTGCAATATTCAAATATATTGCTTCTTGTCTTGACTCTTTATATTTTCTCCCCTGTTCAAGTCCCTTCCCAATGACATACGCAACATATCTGCTGCTGTCAGCTACTTTGACAGGTTCCAATTTCCTGGTCCAAACGTTCTTATTTTAATCGAGGAGCCACATGCACTGGTCCAACAATGTACTCGTTCATCTGGTTGAATTCGCCCTCACCTTGACCCTAAACTCCACTCATCTTCCCCAGATCAAAGGTGTAACAATGTGAACGTAAATGGCCTTGTTCTTTGCTGGTCTTTTTGTGGGATATATGGAACAGTATATTTCATTTCTACAGTGGCTTCGTCCTCCCACTCGTTCTCCAGGGCCTCAACGCCTGCACTGCTGCTGCTTCTTGCACTCATGGCAGCATAACAAATGACGACGCTTTTGCCAATACGATTTGATAAAACTTTATTCATCCCCGGAGGGAAATTGGTCTGCCGACAGTCTCAACACACAAGGTACACAAAAACTTGAAATTAAAAGTAAAAAGAAAAAGAAAAAGACAAGCGACGGTTGGCTGGCTGCCGTGTGCACAGCACTTTCACTGGAACAAATGAACAAACAAACAAACAAATACAGACTTATCCCCTGGGCAGAGGATGCAACCCCACACCAAGGGGTAGGGAAGATTCAAACAAGAGGGCATGACATGAGAATTAAGGGACAGAAGTTTCGGGGTGACGTGAGGGGGAACTTCTTTACTCAGAGGGTGGTGGCTGTGTGGAATCAGCTTCCAGCAGAAGTGGTGGAGGCAGGATCGATTTTAACATTTAAGAGTAAAGTGGATAGGTATATGGACGTGAAGGGAATGGAGGGGTATGGTCTGAGTGCAGGTAGATGGGGAAAACAAATCATCGGCACGGACTGGAAGGGCCGAGAGGGCCTGTTTCCGTGCTGTAATTGTCATATGGTTATATGGTTATAAGTCCACCTTTATAACATATAACAATAACCCCATATAACAATTACAGCACGGAAACAGGCCCACTCGGCCCTTCCAGTCCGTGCCGACCATTTGTTTTCCCCTAGTCCCATCTACCTGCACTCAGACCATACCCCTCCATTCCCTTCACGTCCATATACCTATCCACTTTACTTTTAAATGTTAAAATCGATCCTGCGATGTTCTCCCACCGTCCCTCACAGCAATCTCCCCATGCCGGGTCCCCATTGTCCTCCCCTCCCCCCTCACGCTCACGCTCATCAACCGCGAGGCACCACCGCCAGCGAGGCTCCCGTTGCTGCCGAACCCATGTTGCTGCTGAGGCACCCGCTGCTGCCGCCGAGGCTCCCGCTGCCACTGCCGAGGCTCCCATCACTGCCACCACTGAGGTTCCTTTGGCCCAGACAGGACACGCCGCCTGGCTTCCCTGCAGTCTCCTGCGAGGCCTGTGGGGCGAGTCGGGCCGACCAGGCTGTGTTCCAGACCTTCAGTCGATGTTCTGGCCAGTGGCGGCATGGCTCCCCGGGACACATATCCATCCTGATGTCACATGATCCATCGCTGACTCTTTCCTTCTCTTTTTTGGGGTTCTCCTTCTCCAACCCAACCAATAGATTGGTGCCAAGTCCAATATATCTTGTCCTACGCTTAAGACACTTGGACAGACATATGGATAGGAAAGATAGACACAAAATGCTGGAGTAACTCAGCGGGACAGGCAGCATCTCTGGCGAGAAGGAATGGGTGATGTTTCGGGTCGAGACCCTTCTTCAGACTGATGTCGGGGAGTGGGCAGAACAAAGATAGAATGCAGTCGGAGACAGTAAGACTGGTGGGAGAACTGGGAAGGGGGAGGAGATGGAGAGAGAGGGAAAGCAAGGACTACTTGAAGTTAGAGAAGTCAATGTTCATACCACTGTGGTGTAAGCTACCCAAGTGAAACATGGGGTGCTGTTCCTCCAATTTGCGCTTGGCCTCACTCTGACAATGGGGAAGGCCCAGGACAGAAAGGTTAGATTGGGAATGGGAGGGCGAGTTGAAATGCTGAGCAACGAGGAAATCAGGTAGTTAAGACGGACTGAGCGGAGGTGTTCAGCGAAATGGTTGGCAAGTCTGCGCTTGGTCTCACCAATATAGAGAAGTTAACACCTGGAACAGCCGATACAGTAGATGAAGTTGGAGGGGGAGCAAGTGAACCTGTGGCTCACCTGGAAAGACTGTTTGGGTCCTTAGATGGAGTCGAGGGGGGAGGTAAAGGGACAGGATGGGAAAGGTTTAGAAAAATATGGGCCCAACGTGAGCATATGTGACCATCTTAAATTGGATATTATGGTCAGCAGAGACAGGTTGGAATGAAATGCCTGTTACCATGTTGTACTACACTATGACGTTGAACTCTCTTAAAGATGTTTTAAAGAAACATGTTGTTAACTGTTGTTCCATCTACCTTCTAGAATAATTGCATTCCCTTTTCCCAGATCTTCAACATATATTCTCTGATGATGAAACTTTCAATATTGGTGTTCCCGAAATGTCTGACTTCTTCCTTATCTGTAGTTTTTCCCCATCATTGTTGACAGAGTCATTGATCCCATGCTGCTGTTCCAAATTCCTCTCCTTTACTTATAGAAACATATAAAATTTCTAAGGGATTGGACAGGCTAGATGCAGGAAAATTCTTCCCGATGTTGGGGAAGTCCAGAACCAGGGGTCACAGTTGAAGAATAAGGGGTAGGCCATTTCGGACTGAGATGAGGAAAAACTTTTTCACCCAGAGAGTTGTGAATCTGTGGAATTCTCTGCTACAGAAGGCAGTGGAGGCCAATTCATGGAATGTTTTCAAGAGAGTGTTAGATAGTGCTCTTAGGGTTCACGGAATCAAGGGGTTCTTCTTGGTTACTTGGTCCCCAAAATATTCCAACTGGAACTTTAAACTGGAGGTGGTGAAGGGAAGGGTTTAGCCAGAGAGGGTTATTGGGAAGAAAGTGCCACTTTAAATTTAGTTGCATCTGGCTGGGCAACCGTGGTTTGGTGGAGATTATTCCATGCTTTAATAGTGCGTGGGAAGAACGAATTGCTGTACACATCTGTCTTTGTGGCCTGGGACCACAAATTGGATCGAATGCCCTCGTCTGCTCCTAATCGGTTTGGGGTTGGTGTAGGTCTTGTGATCTATGTCTAGCTGACTATTTAACATTTTGTAAAAACAGGTCAAACGGCGAGCTTCACGTCTGTCTTGGAGAGGGTTCCACCCCAGAGAATTCAGAAGTTTGGTGACACTCGCTTCTCTCTCATAGGTATTAGTAACAAATCGAGCGGCCTGTCTTTGGACACGTTCGATGGATGAAATATTTTTATCTGTGTAAGGGTCACAAACTGCAACTGCATAGTCCAGATGAGGTCTAACGAGGGTGAAATACAGCTTCTCCTTGACAGAAGCTGAACAATGATGGAAGTTGCACCTCAGGAAGTTTAGGACACCTGTTGCTTTCACTGTTACATAGAAACATAGAAACATAGAAATTAGGTGCAGGAGTAGGCCATTCAGCCCTTCGAGCCTGCACCGCCATTCAATATGATCATGGCTGATCATCCAACTCAGTATCCCGTACCTGCCTTCTCTCCATACCCTCTGATCCCCTTAGCCACAAGGGCCACATCCAACTCACTCTTAAATATAGCCAATGAACTGGCCTCAACTACCCTCTGTGGCAGAGAGTTCCAGAGACTCACCACTCTCTGTGTGAAAAAAGTCTTTCTCATCTCGGTCTTAAAGGATTTCCCCCTTATCCTTAAGCTGTGACCCCTTGTCCTGGACTTCCCCAACATCGGGAACAATCTTCCTGCATCTAGCCTGTCCAACCCCTTAAGAATTTTGTAAGTTTCTATAAGATCCCCTCTTAATCTCCTAAATTCCAGAGAGTATAAACCGAGTCTATCCAGTCTTTCTTCATAAGACAGTCCTGACATCCCAGGAATCAGTCTGGTGAACCTTCTCTGCACTCCCTCTATGGCAATAATGTCCTTCCATGATGAGTCTGACCGTTCCAATGTAGATCCTTCTGCAATTTGATGCCAAGATACTTGGTTTGTTTGGATTCTTCAAGGGTGACACCAAGTATGTTGTAAGTGATGCCTGGATTCCTCTTTCTGGTGACACGCATGGTTTCACATTTGGAAGGGTTGAACTGCATGCCCCATTGTTGTGACCACTCGACCATAGTATCGAGATCTTTTTGGAGAGCATCTTCATCACCAGCTGACTTAATTGGACGGTACAGCAAACAATCATCAGCGAATAGTCTGGTCGTACTTGCGACTTTTTCATGGATGTCATTGATGGAAAGCAAAAACAGGTGTGGGCCGCGTACTGTGCCCTGGGGTGTCCCACTCAACACTGGGTGCCAATTGGAGCTCTTTCCGTTCACACACACACACACACAAGCTGAAGACGTTTTGTCAGGAAACTGAAAATCCATCGTTTCGTGTTGGAACGAATACCATAGAATGGGGTACGGGAGATAAAGGAGGAATGGGGTACTGATTTAGGATGATCAGCCATGATCATATTGAATGGTGGTGTTGGCTCAGAGCCAAATAGCCTACTCCTGCACCTATTTTCTATGTTTTGGCCAGTGTAAAGGATTCCCCCTCACAACTTCTGAACTAAACTTGCCAGTCATGTTCCATAATGAGACCATTCACTAAATTATCATTGACTTGCATGCATAGAGCAACATCACCATAGAGTGCTAGCAACACGTCTAATATCTAAGCTAGACACTGTAAACAATTAACAAGTAAAATATACTGAAATTACTTTGGAACCTAGGGGAGCAAGAAATCTTTTTCAATATCCCGTGTTCAAAAATAGTAAGTCACAACTATTTAATGCTCCTCTACTTCCTGCAGATTCATTCATCAGAAATCTAATTGTGTACATTGGTACTAGATTTCACCTCAACTATTGTGAAGATTTTTCTTTTCTCCAGTCTTGGAGATGATAATTCTATTGAATATCGAGGCATGGTGACTTTTTGGAGATGGCCATTGTTAGCATTTGTCAACGATTAGCCCACACCCCAAAATTGTCCAGATCTCCTTCATGTAGATGCGGACTATTTCAATAAAAGAGGAGCAGCAGCTGAGAATTGAACACTGCATACATCAGCAAAAGTTACTAATTATAAATTAATGGTGAGCAGCTAACAAATTGCGCACTAAGAAATTGCCCAAACAATTTCCTGATATTGTACCAAGATAATGATCTCCTTCTGTGGAAGGGTACTATTGTCCTCAATCACAACTAATTTCTATTGTCCAAAGGTATTAAAAAGGCACATTCACATTTTTCAATTACATCAGGATTGTCTTCTGTAGGCAATGAAACATTTTTGAAATGTAGTTAAATTGAATATTTGGTGCTGATGGTTGATAATAACTATTGCAAAATAGAGAACGAGATGGAATCAAAGGCTCAATTTAATTTATTTAAAGCATTATGTCATTGATGGAGTTGTTACTCTCAGCAGCGTGCCACAGTGCCAGCCTAGATTTCTTTGCTCAAGTCTCTGAGGCAAGTTGATAAGACAAGAGTAATGGAACCAAGCCCAACATGGGCTCCTCAATACCAGAGTTGAACACAAGTATTTCCTCAAAGTCAAAACAGCCATTCTCATTTTTCTTCTAAAATCAGACAGTTAGTATATACTCGGATGAAGTCTGTTTCTCAAGTTTGCAGTCGTGGTCTTGTTAGAAACCAAACTAAATAAGAGCAAGCAGATGATTGGAGAGTAATTAGCAGAGACATGACTATCAACAACTTCTATCATCACTGCCCTATCTATAAATGATTGAAAGTATACAGAGCCGGCTGTACTTTTTGATAAGGCTCTGCTCCTACAATGTCTGCAGTAAGAAGCTGCAGATGTTCTACCAATCGGTGGAAGCCAGTGCCATCTTCTTCGCTGTTGTGTGCTGGGGTAGCAGGGCAAAGGCCGCGGACACCAACAGGATTAACAAGCTCATAACGAAGGCTGGCTCTGTCCTGGGGACTGTGGAGCATCGTGGACAATACAGCTCACCTCCTCCATGACAAACTGGTCAACCTGAGCAGTACCTTCAGCAACAGGCTGTTTCCACCAAGATTCAGTACAGAATGCCACAGGAGATCCATTTCCCCCGTGACCATCAAACTATACAACTCCTCCCACTTCCGTCGTGGGGTAGACTGACTCTCCCTCCCCCACCTATTCTTTGCACATCCCCAATCCTTTCCACTCGTCACATTAATTTCATGTATCTTGTGTTTTATGACTGTTGGCAGATCACTTTCCCGCCTGGGATAAAGTTCTATCGTATCGTATCATAGAATAACGGGGTGGAATTAATTGTTCTTGCCTTTTGAGCAAAGGAAATCTCTTCAACATGTTGAGAAGAGATGCCAATTTTGTAGCTGTGTTAAAACATTGCTGGAGGTACAAGCTAGTTCCTTAGCACAAGCGCTTAGTGCTATTGCCAGAATGTTGTCAGGGCTCATAAGCTTTGCTGCATCTAGTGCATTGAGCCATTTCTTAATATATTATGGAATAAATCAAATTGATTGATGACTGGTTTCTGTGATTGTGGTACCTCAGGGAGAGATGAATTATCCAGTCATTATTTTTGAATAAAGTAAGTTAAAGTTAAAGGTACTCTCCATTGACTCTGCCAATACTTATGGAGCCAATTCCTCCTAGTGGTTATTTGCCCACCAACATCCTTGACTGAAAATGCAAGGTTGCAGAACTTTGACCTGATCATTGATTACAGGATAACTTTCGTAATTTCTTGCATAGGAAATAGAGTCAGAGGCATGCAGCATGGAAGCAGGCCCTTTGGCCCAACTTGCCCACAAGGACCATCATGCCCCATCAACCCTAGTCCCACCTGCCTGCTTTTGGCCCATATCTTGCCCCCCCCCATCCTAAACCTGTGTCCTCAGGTTCTTGATTTCCCCACTCTGGGTAAAATACTCTGTTCATTTACCCCATCTATTCCTCTCTTGATCTTATACACCTCTATAAGATCAGCCCTCATCCTCCTGTATTCTCAGGAAGAAATTACCAGCCTACTCAACCTCTCCCTCGTCTTCCGGCAACATCCACATAAATTTTCTCAGCACCTTTTTCAGATTAATAACATAACATCTACCCTATAACAGGGTAACCAAAACTGAACATAATATTCTAAATGTGGCCTCACTAATGTCTTGTACAACTGTAACATGACCTCTCAACTCTCAACTATACTCAATATTCTGAGATGAACAGGTGTTGAAAACCTTCTTGACCACCCGATATACCTGCGACGGTACTTTCAAGGAACTATGCACCTGCACTCCTAGATCCCTCTAGACAACAACACGTACCAGAGGCCTGCATTCACTGTCAGTCTTGCCCTGGTTAGACCTCAAAATACAACACCTCGTGCTTATCTGCATTTTACTTCGGAGTCACGTGAGTGACTATGTGAAGACCCCGTCCAGCACGCATGCGCGACATTAGCGTTCATGCAGTGCACCCGCGACGAACGGGAGTTCAAGGCGCTCCCGCTACAATTTGAAAAGTCGGGCCGACAGGTAAGTTTTACCGTGGCCGTGTGTCTTTTTCTCTGTGGTCTGCTTGTTTTCCAGAAAGAATGAGCAAGACCAGAGGAAAGAAGTCTGCAGCTCGCCCCCGTTCGTCCTCCGTTGAGGAATGCTCTTTGGAGGGGGGGCAAGAGGCGGCGGGTATAACTACCGAGCCGAGCCCAGCACCGCTCGTGCTGCCTGAGCAGCGGGCTGGAGGTACCTGCAGCCAGAACCGGGCGGTAGTGTCCGACGATTCGGATGAAGATGCCTCACCGCTCGAGAGCGACACAGGCAGCCGCCTAAGCCGCATGGAACGGCTTATGGAGCAATTGCTCCAGCGAGATCTGCTGAGAGAGCAGCAGCAGCCTCGCCAAGGGAGTTCAGGCACTCCCGCAGTGCCCTTTACGGCACTGGCCATTGCTTCACCTTCTTTTGAAGGCAGCATTGGCGACCAGGTCTGGGCTGGTCAAGAAGAGGGGTCACTGGCTGAAGATATCGGGAGTACGCAGGGTGTACAGGATCAGGAAGAGCTGCTGGGTGTGGTCAACCGCTACGTGGCCATTCCACAAGCGGGTCGGCCATTAGAGCCGAAACTTGCAGCCAGCATTAACCACCTGTCCTCAAAACCCCTACAAGGACAGGTGGTTAATGAGGCTCTTGAACTATATACAGCCCCAGTAAATTGTACATCATTGAATGTACCCGCTGTAAACAGCCAAATTTGGGGACATTTGGGGCAGAACTTCAGGAACCTGGAGTTGAAGCTCCAGAAAATCCTTAAACTCCTGACTGCAGGAATAACATCTTATGCTCGGTCCATTGATGGTGCGGACATCTCCACAAATCAGCAAGACACATTAGCTCTGCTGTGCACCACTCAATATGAAATAAACAATTTACGGAAGGAAATTATCAAGCCTGCCCTCAACCCTAAATTTGCGGGACTTTGCAAAACACCGGGTTCAGAACCTCCTATTCTGCTCTTTGGGAAAGACCTTCCAAAAAAGGTGAAAGACCTAGAGGAAGAATCCAAGACCTTTGGTCTCGTGAGGGCAGGTTTGGGACCGAGCAGACCTAACAAACCCAGGCGGCAGTACCCCATGGCGTCCACCAGTCGTCGACCACACTATGGGACTGGTGAAAGCTCGGGGTCCGCAACCATTCCCCGTAAGCCTTTTTTAGGCCACGGCCCAGAGCGGACCCCATGGAAAATGCGCCACCCCCAACAACATCAACATCAACATCAACCCTCTACAGCCCAGCAGACGCCTCATTGCCCAGCGAAGAGGCAGAAGAAACACCAATAACCATGGAGGTAGGTGGGTCTGGTTCCTCTCAGCATATGAGCAGTAGGGGCTCTATACTAACAGGGGGGAGATTGCACTTGTTTTTGGATGCATGGGAATCCATCACTAATGACAAGTATATACTCAGCAGCGTTCATGGCTACAAAATTGACTTTGTTCATGAAAACATTCCGCCAGTTCAGCATATACCCAAAAGGGTATTCACCCTCTCAGTCAAAGAGAAACAAGAGGGTCAAGCTGAACTGATGAGGTTACAAGCAAAAGGTGTCATTGAAAGAACAAAACATGAACCTTTGGAATTTGTGTCTAATATTTTCACTAAAATCAAAAAAGATGGTGGACGTCGCATCATCATTGACTTAACTACTTTAAACAAGTCTGTCAGGTATATACATTTCAAGATGGATACTTTTGAAACAGCCAGACTATTGGTTTCTAGAGGGTACTTTCTAGCAAGCATTGATTTAAAAGATGCCTACTACTCAGTACCCATACACAAGGAGCATCGTAAATACTTAAAATTTATCTGGATGAAACAGCTATGGCAATTTAAAGCCTTACCAAATGGGCTAACCTCCGCTCCAAGGCTGTTCACTAAAATCTTAAAACCTGCCTTGGCATTGTTGAGGAAACAAAAGCATATAGTCATGGCGTATTTAGACGACATTTTAATAGTAGGGAAAACCTTGGAGACAGCCATTTTGGCAGTAGCAGCCACCAAACGTTTGTTTGAAACTTTGGGGCTTGTCATACATCCAGATAAATCCAATTTTACACCGTCCACTGCCATGGACTATCTTGGATTTACGATTGATACTGTTCGCATGATTGTAACTCTGCCGAAGGGGAAAGCATCAGAATTGGCACTATCATGCAACGAACTCATGAATAAACATCAGCCAACCATACGGGAGGTAGCTAGAGTTATTGGCAAAATGGTAGCAGCTTTTCCAGCTGTACAATTTGGGCCTTTGCACTATCAAAATTTGCAAAGAGCAAAAGTGCATGCACTAAAGCAAAACTCAGGTCACTTTGACCGAGCTATGAGTTTAACTGCTGAATCCATTCCAGAGTTACAATGGTGGGCAAGGAACGTAAGGCTCAGCTCCAGTCCCATAATAATCACCAACCCAGTATTAACCATTCAAACGGATGCCAGTGCTTTGGGCTGGGGAGCAACTAACATGCAATCCAGCACAGGGGGCAGATGGACTAAATTTGAATCATCTTGCCTACAGACACGGGGTATTAACTACTTAGAAATGTTGGGTGCGTTTTATGGGTTAAAAGCATATTCATCTAATACGCATCATGCACATGTCCGGTTGCAATTAGATAATACCACGGTGGTGGCTTATATCAACCACATGGGTGGTGTAAAGTCGATATCGTGTGACAATTTGGCCAACCTAATCTGGCAATGATGTGTTGAAAGAAATATTTGGTTATCAGCAACTTACCTACCAGGTAAGCAAAATACAGTGGCAGACACCAGGTCACGCAGATTCAATGATAACATCGAATGGATGTTAAATCCCAAAATATTTGCTGAAATTACAAAGCAATATGGCACACCAGATATCGATCTATTTGCATCCAGGCTGAATCACCAGGTACCAACGTATGTCGCTTGGGAACCAGACCCTGAGGCAGCAGCAGTTGATGCATTCTCGCTGCATTGGGGGAAAATGTTCTTTTATGCTTTTCCTCCCTTCTGCCTCATCAGTCGGGTATTGCGCAAGATTCAATTGGATTCCGCTTCAGGAATCTTGATAATACCCGACTGGCCTACACAGCCATGGTTCCCAGTGGCCTTCGACATGGCTGTTGAAACACCGTTGGAATTCCCCAGCAGTCGAGAGTTATTAATCCACCCAGTGTCAGGCATTAGTCACCCGTGCCATGACAGAGTCAATCTCCTGGCTTGCAGATTCTAAAAAGACCTCTACTGGGCCTGGGACTGTCTGAAGACGCCATCAACATGATGACCGCATCCCACCGGGAGTCCACCAGGAGACAATACCTGACCAACATAAGAAAATGGGGACGGTATTGCTCCAAAACAGGAACTACCTACACTACAGCTACAGCCACCAGTGTTGTGGAGTTTCTGGTTGGATTACATCGGGAAGGACTCAGCTACAGCGCCATTAATACAGCCAGGAGTGCGTTGCCAGCTTATTTGGTTCCAGCAGCAGGACAACTGACTTTGGGGTCCCATCCACTAGTGGTCAAAATCATGAGGGGCATTTTTAACACCAATTCCCCTAGGCCTAGGTACACTCAGATCTGGGATGTCAGCATTGTACTGACGTACCTTAGGGGATGGCCACCACCCAGGTCACTCATGCTGGAACAACTTACACTGAAATCAGTCATGCTCATGGCACTAGTGTCAGCTCAAAGGGTACAGTCCCTCCACCTTCTGAGGCTGGACAGCATGACAGAGTCATTGGACTGTATCACATTTCACATTCAGGGACTGGTCAAACAAACTAGACCAGGTACCATGCCTCCAGTAATGGAGTTCCGGGCATATTCACCTGACCCACGGTTGTGTGCCAAGACCCATCTCGCCAATTACATAGACACAACATATAACTTAAGAGGGAGAGAAAAAGCCTTATTGATAAGCCACAAGAAGCCTCATGGTCAGGTGACGAGCCAAACCATTTCAAGATGGCTCAAGCAGGTGCTTAAGTCCGCGGGAGTCGATACTAATGTTTACAAATCTCATTCCACCAGGGCTGCATCTACGTCGGCGGCTAGGCAAATGGATGTGCCTATGGACCATATTCTGGCCAGAGCAGGATGGTCCTCAGAGAGAACTTTCCAAAGGTTTTATAATAAGCCGCTGGCGGAACCTGCTACATTTGCAGACAGAATTTTAGAGTCTGCAGCTAATATTTAATTTAAGCCGGGGGAGCTCTCTGCTTTTTTTGTTATCGTTAATAAACCTTTATTGTTCACAAACAGGTTATTGTTGATTGTATAACATGCTTCCTCCCTCTAAGGTCTTCAGGCAGTGAGTGAAGCATGAGCTGGTTCACGGTTCGGATTCACAGAGCTTTGAAGTCTTCACGTAGTCACTCACGTGACTCCGAAGTAAAATAGTAAGATTAAATGAGAACTTACCAGTTCGAAGTTTGATCTGTATTTTATGAGGAGTTACGATGAGGGATTACGTGCCCTCCGCTCCCACCCTCTATTATACAGATCAACTGGTAATTAAGTTCTTATTTTTTCTTTACTATATTTATTTCAATTGTTGTGTTTTTCTGTGAATCCACACCGCTGCTTTGAAGAAATGTCGCGCATGCGTGCTGGACGGGGTCTTCACGTAATCCCTCATCGTAACTCCTCATAAAATACAGATCAAACTTCGAACTGGTAAGTTCTCATTTAATCTTACTATTAAACTCCATCAACCATTCCTCAGCTCAGCTGCCCAGCCGATCAAGATCCTGCTGCTATTTTTGACATCCATCTTTGCTATCTAAAATACCACCCACTTTAGTGTCATCTATAAACTTACTAATCATGCCTTGTATGTTCTCATCCAAATAATTGACATAGATGACAAACAACAATGGGCCCAGCACCAGCACCAAGTCATAGGCATCCAGTCTGAAAAACAACATTCCATCATCACTCTCTGCTTCCTCCCATTGTCATTTTTTTTTAAATCCAGTGGTTATCTCTCCTTGGATCCCAGGCGATCTGACCTTCCAAAGCAGCCTATCATGCGGAATTTGGGGGCTAACCATGAATTTCATCCATGTTGTTGTTTCCTAGCTTGAAACTTTACATGGGTTCAATTTCCATATCTCCCAATGAACTTGCATTGGTCCTCCGGCATGGTGGTTGTGGTGAAAAGAGGGATATTGCAGGCCACTAATGGGCCTGTCCCACAGGCAATGTTTTAGACAACTACAGGCGACTAGTTTGTTGTCACATGTTCGCCGGGAGTAGTCTTCTCAGTCGCGCAAAAAGTCGTAGCGTCTTTCCGGTGGCTGCTAAATTTTCAACATGTTGAAAATATTTTGCCGACAGTGGGTTTAACGCCAATGAGCGTAGCTTGACTTCTCCTGACATAGGTGCTGTCGTAGGTTGTCGCCAGGATGACGTAGGTTGTCGCCGTTTTTTTGGTGACCTGCTACGACTATGACAGTCGCCGGCAGTTGCCTAAAAAAAATCACCAAGTGGGACAGGCCCATAACTTACAGATGGTAGTAGAACATAATTTTGCTATTCCTGATTTGAGCCGCTTGAATCTTACCAAATGTAAGCCATTTAGCATGGCAATGGTGATATACAACATAATAGAAACAATAGTGGAAGCTAAACAAGGTGGAAAGTCATGTTATGCCCTGTCGTAATTATGCTGCAATTGCCTCCAATTATTATGTCGTGGTTGAATGCCTCATCCATAGGTAGATTGTTGACAGAGAGATCAAATACGTTTCTCTACCCAATGGTTACCTCCGTCTATAAGCCCTTGGAACTCATCCAGGCAGTTAGTGTGATGCTATTGAACCAACCTTGCCAGTGGCACTAATATTTATCTTTGTTCAATTTTGGCACAAATCCACATATGCTAATAAAGGAGACACAGGCAGAAAGTGTCCTTAAAGGATCCAAAACCAGTATCAAGTTTGCTGCCAAATGTTTTCTTCAGTTTACTGTACAGTCATTTATTACAAAGGTTTGGAAAACAGAGTTGTTATTTTGGACACTTCAGGGGACACATTACTGTCGATCAGCTCCAGATGATCTCAATCACGCAGCAGACATCTTGCCCAAAAGGTGTCAGTGAACAAAAATGTTCTTTCAAGAACAGTATGGTGTTCTGATCATCATTAGCAATTCTAGACTTTTCTCCCTCTTTGTATTGGTGAAAAAGAATCCTAACATTATTTCTTCAGTCTCTTAACAGCAGGTCGCTGAGCTTTGCAGTTGTCCCCAAATGTTATCCTGATCCATTCATCCATTCCAACCAAGGTGTCTTTCTGAGCTGGTCCTGTTTGCCTACATCGCATTAAACCTTTCCTACCCATACATCTGATTAACTATTTCTTAAACATTGCTATTGTCCCTGCCTCCACCACTTCCTCTGGCAGCTCATAGTATATATGCATATTTCTCTATCTGTAAAATGTGTCCTTCAGGTCTCCTTTAAATCTTTCTCCTCTCACCTTAAATCAATGCCCTCAAGTTTCAGACTCCCCCAACCCTGGCAAAAAGTCTATGACAATCCATCTCATCTACGCCCCTCATTTTTATGAACCTCTGGAAGGTCACACCACAGCCTTATTCACTCCAGGGAAAACAGTCCCAACTTACCTAGCTCCTTCCTATAATTCAAAACCTCCAGTCCATGTAATATTCCTGTGAACCTTTTCTGCACCCTCTCAAGCTCATTCACATCCTTCCCATAGCCCCATAGCAGAAGCGTCCATGTTGCGGATGGTTTATCTGCTACCACTATCATCTATTGCGACGTGGTGGCTTCCACCGATTGTCGCCGGAAGCTTGCGTCCTTTTCAGGACGGACGATGACTGCGAGGTCAACATTTGCAACAAGATGGACACGAAAAGAAGAAGATCCTTCCCATAATATGATAACCAGAACTGCAAATGATATTGCAGGTGTAGTCATATATAACTGAAACATAACATTTCCGATTCTTGTACTCATTGCCCCATCTAATGAGTCAAGCATGCCATACACCATTTTTACCACCTTGTTGACCTGTGTCACTACTTCAGGGAACTATGTACCTGTACCACTAGGACCGTCTTTTATAACATTCCCCAAGGTACTGTTATTGGTCTGGTTTAACTCACTTTCCACTTGAGAGTGTCAATATCCCACCTGCAGTTTCTTGGCCCAGTTTCTCAGTTGATCGAGTTCCTGTGGTTACTTTAGGCAACGTTCTTCACTGAACACCACACCACCAATTTTGGCATCATCCACAAACATACAAATCATGTTACTTAAATCTTATCCAAATCATCAAAATATATGACCAGTACAGTTTTTATGGACAGAAAGTTGCCCAGAGAGTAGTGAATCTGTGGAATTCTCAGCCACAGAAGGGCGTTGTGGCCAATTCACTGGATGTTTTCAAGGAAAAGATTTAGCTCTTAGGGCTAAAGGAATCAAGGAATATGGGGAAAAAGCAGGAACAAAGTAGTGATTTTAGATGATCAGGAATGATCATATCGAATGGCTGTGCTGGCTCGAAGGGCCGAATGGCCTACACCTGCATTTATTTTTATATGTTTCTTTCTATGTTTCTATGGTATGCACAGTTAATAAACATACATATCACGTGGTTGGAAAATTAAATTTGGACCTTTAGCTTATTAGAGGTGTAGGTACTCTGTACCAATGCTTGCCATCACAAAAAATGCATTGTATATGACAAACAGCATTGGGTTCGTATCAATCCCTGCAGCACACCTCTGGTCAACTGGCCTCCAATGTAATAAATAATCCTCAACCACCATTCTCTCACTCCTCTAAGCCGATTCTGTATCCAATTGGTTAGCTCACCCCGAATCCTATATAATCTACCCTTTCAATCAGATTTACTATGCAAGAGGCCTTGCTAAAATCCATGTAGACAATGTAAACCACCCTACCTTCATCCTCTTGGTTACCTCTTCAAAAAACAGAATCAAATTTGTGAAACATGATATCCCACACACAAGGCCATGCTGACAATCCCTGATCAGTCCTTGCCTTCTCAAATGCAAATAGATTCTGTTTATAATACTCCCTTCTACTAACTTTCCCAATTGACGTTTGACTCACTGGCCTGTCCGTACAACCCTTCTTAAATAAGGCACAATAGCCACCTAGTAATCTTCTGGTTCCTCACCCATAGCTAAGGAAGATACAAAAATCTCACAAGGATTCCAACAATTTCTTCCCTTGCTTTTCACAACACTTGGTCAGGTCCCAGGGACTTATTCAGCTTTATGTACCTCATTACAGTTAACACCATCTCTTTAACAATGTACATGGTGCTAATAGAATAGCCAACACAATTCTTTATCTGAATATGAATCTTTATATCGGTTGAGTTTGCACAAAATGTTTTATGTTAGCTAACATGGTATGTCACAATGGAACAATTGCATGAAATTACATTCAGCTTGTAAATAGTTTTCAGTGTATGGTCTTGCAAATAAACACTGCCTCTTTTGAGATACTTATTTTGTGTGTCAATATTGCCAGAAGACAATTCAGAAATTCTGTTTCACTTTGACTAAAATAGGCCTTGACCTATCAAACCAATTTATAGAAGTTGCAGTTGAAAGTTGAAGCAAGAAAGTTACTGAACAAACTTAATAATTGCTGATAAAACTCCAGGGACTTTCAAAGTCAAAGTCAAAAGAGTTTATTGTCATGTGTCCCTGACAGGACAATCAAATTCTTTCTTTGCATAGTACAAAAGAACATAGTAGGCATTGACTACAATTATATACTTAACATTAATAAATTAATAAAGTGAAAATAACAGATGGAGGGGTATTAATGTTCCTAGGTTAGATTACATCACATCATGCAAACCTTATAATCCAAATTGTATAATCCTTATGAGGATACAAATGTGGTTGGTGGGAAAGAATTTGCCCAAAGACCAGCTGTCTGCAAAGTACATTGGCAAAGTTACTGTTAGCATCATCAACTTATCTTGGGTACATAATTTGTCAATACAATAGGCATTTGTGGACCAGTCAAAGCATTCAGCTGTAAGTTTAACCAAATGTGGATCGCAGAGGATGGAGATGGGGAAAGAGAAGAGGGAGATTGTTGTTTCCTTTGGAAGAAGGTTTAATAGTGCTCATTTAACCTTTCAAGGGGGGTTGTATTACTTTTTGGCCTCAGGCCAATATCAAAGTCCTTTATATCTAAATTAATGACTTATTTTTAGCTCAAGTCACAAAGGCGCAGATTTATTACATTGCATGCATGTCGGTATGTGCGTGTTAAAAACTAACAATCTGTAATGAGGTTTTGAACAGATTTAGCACTGAAGATGAAGTACATCAAAGCCAGTGGTGTGCAGTGTGCGGGTGGATAATAAAACCATTAACAGCCTATATTCAACAAAGCCATTTTTGGATCTGAAATGCAGAATTTGAGCTCTCCTGGGCACAATGGATTGAATTTCTCTCTCCCCCAGCCCTATATTTTTCTGAGATGACAACTCTTCCAATTCTCACTCACCCCTATGTGGATACTACCAGTAACTTTGCTTTGACATGCCTAGGTCCTCAGCTCTGAAAATCCTTCCCTCAACTGCTCCATTTTTATTCTTCACTATACACATTTATGACACACTTACTTTAGTTTTAGATTTAAAGATACATCATGGAAATAGGCACACACCAGCACTATCCTACACACTATGGACAATTTTACAATTTTACCAAAGCCAATTAACCTACAAACCCACAAGTCTTCGGAGTGTGGGAGGAAACCGGAGCGCCCGGAGAAAACCATATACTTATATTTAACCAAATATGTTTGACAAAGCTTTTACTCATTTGTCCAAACACCACCTTCTGCAACTTGGCATTAATTTGCTCATTTGAGGTCTTTAGTTGTCTAGGCAATGTTAAAAGGACTTTATATTAAAATAATTATGACAACAAGAAAGGAAGTCTGCTTCATTGGTCCAGATTTATGTTATGTACATAAAATATCTGGTTTTTCAATTCAGAACTGGTTCACTGGTTATTATCAGATCATTCAAACTGCAGAGGTTGTTCAGGGATAGAGTTTCAGGTTTACACCTTTGCAGTTAAGTTTTAAAAGATGTAGATGGTGGCTCCCTATGTGATAGTAACAAAATATACTTGGTGTTTCAATATTAGTGAGGTCAATAATGTTCAATTGCCTATTTGTCTGTGATGTTCAAATGTCTATTGAGCTGTACTGTGCTGCCACCTGCAGGTGCCAAACACAAATGAGTAATCTGCCATTGTTCACGGTTTAAAACTAAACTTAAAATTATTGCAAAATTGGGAGGAAAGCTAAAAAGGCTCACTGACAACCAAATAGGAGAAGCATGTGAATATTTCAAATGTAAACTATTTATCATTTCATATGGAAAATCTGCACTGGAAAATTCAATCGCTTTTCTCTTTGAAAAGTTTTTCTCTTTAACAAATTCAATCGCTTTTCTCTTGACAAGTTTGCAGGTCATTCCAAATGTTATGCTTTTAATTCATATGCCAACATGTGGCTTTAAAAAATATATATCATATTATTTTTATTGTACAAGCCCAGATCTTCAAGAACTCCTGTTACTCTTTTTTTCTCTTCCATCCTACTTGAAATCAGCCTTGTTCACTCCAGCTTTTTTTTTTAAGGACTCTTAACACCTTATGCACTCTTTGTGATGTCACGTGAAGTTTCACAGATGCAATGGCCTCAATTTTTCCAAGCAGCTTTGATTGTGTTTTGGGTAACACAAACGTTACAATAATCAAAGAGAAATTGGATCACATCATGTTCAACCTCTGGTATCCTGTGCCCAATTTTTCCCTGAATAATGAATGCTTCTGTCCTGTCTACATAATTATAATTCCATCAGTTATTTCAACCCTCATAAAAATACCCGCTCTTGTAACCTGATAGTTTCTTTGATGGTTACACAAAAGGCTGGAGAAACTCAGCGGGTGCAGCAGCATCTAAGGAGCGAAGGAGATAGGCGACGTTTCGGGTCGAGACCCTTCTTCAGACTGGTCAGGGATCAGGGAAACGAGAGATATAGACAGTGATGTGGAGAGATAAAGAACAATGAATGAAAGATATGCAAAAAAGTATCGATGATAAAGGGAACAAGCCATTGTAAGCTGTTTGTGGTGTGAAAATGAGAAGCTACTGCGACTAGGGTGGGGGAGGGAGATAGAGATAGAGGGAATGCCAGGGCCCGAGGGCTGAGGGAGAGGTGGGAAGGGGAGGAGACAGCAAGGGTTAACAGAATTGAGGAAAGCCCAAACTGAATGTTCAAGCCCAAAGGATGCAGACTCCCCAAGCGGAATATGAGGTGCTGTTCCTCCAACTTGCGGTGTTGCTCACTCTGGCCGTGGAGGAGGCCCAGGACCGGGAGGTCGGATACGGAATGGGAGGGGGAGTTGAAGTGCTGAGCCACCGGGAGGTCGGGTTGGTTTTTGCGGACAGAGCGGAAGTGTTCGGCGAAACGATCGCCAAGCCTCCGCTTGGTCTCACCGATATAGATCATCTGGCATCTGGAGCAACGGATGCAGTAGATGAGGTTGGAGGAGGTGCAGGTGAACCTCTGTCGGACCTGGAAGGACTGCTTGGGTCCCTGAAAGGAGTGGAGGGAGGAGGTGAAGGGACAAGTGTAGCATTTCTTGCGGTTGCAAGGGAAAGTGCCCGGGGAAGGGGTAGAGCGGGAGGGAAGGGAAGAACTGACAAGGGAGTTGCGGAGGGAGCGGTCTTTGCGGAAGGCAGATGGGGGGAGATGGGAAGATGTGGCGATGTTTCCAACTTCATTAACAAAATTGACCTCATTCATATACATGCACTAGGCCATTTCCTTGTGTGACTGCTACAGTTCTCCAGTTAGGTTTCAGCTTGAAATCTTAAATAGCTCAAACTAAAAATGTAAATTGAATTCAACATGAATATGATAAATGTTTCCTCTCTGATAAATTTACAACCAGATAGTTCAGGGAGGAATCATTTCCCACCACAACTTTTCTATTTGTTTTAGTGTAATTTCCCCTTCCTTTTATCTGCCCAAACTTAATTGTAGTATTCACAATAATAACTCTCTTCTTGCTTACACATCATTACTTACAAACCCTCAATGATCTATCCTTGGCCTTTTCCTTTGCTTTATCAATATGATGCAGTTCCTTACTAAAATCATCTCCGAATGCAAAAATCAGCTTCGTAGAAACATAGAAAATAGGTGCAGGAGGAGGCCATTTGGCCTTTCATTGTGATCATGGCTGATCGTCCCCTATCAATAACCCGTGCCTGCCTTCTCCCCATATCCCTTGATTCCACTAGCCCCTAGAGCTCTATCTAACTCTCTCTTAAATCCATCCAGTGATTTGGCCTCCACTGCCCTCTGTGGCAGGGAATTACACAAATTCACAACTCTCTGGGTGAAAACGTTTTTTCTCACCTCAGTCTTAAATGGCTTCCCCTTTATTCTAAGACTGTGGCGCCTGGTTCTGGACTCGCCCAACATTGGGAACATTTTTCCTGCATCTAGCTTGTCCATTCCTTTTATAATGTTGGAGTCTGAGGAGGGGTCTCGACCCAGTCTGAGGAGGGGTCTCGACCCGAAACGTCGCCTATCCCAGTCTGAGGAGGGGTCTCGACCCGAAACGTCGCCTATCTCCTTCGCTCCTTAGATGCTGCTGCACCCGCTGAGTTTCTCCAGCATTTTGTGTACCCTTTTATAATGTTATATGTTTCTATAAGATTTTCCCCTCATCCTTCTAAACTCTAGTGAATACAAGCTTAGTCTTTTCAATCTTTCCTCATATGATCAATCTCGTGAACCTATGCTGCACTGCCACAATCACAAGGATGTCCTTCCTCAAATTCGGAGACCAAAACTGGACACAATACTCCAGATGTGGTCTCACCAGAGCCCTATACAACTGCAGAATAACCTATTTACTCCTTTACTGAAATCCTCTTGTTATGCTCACTCTTTTCATATTTTATCCTAATTTTTCCGGTACTCTATGAAGAAAGACCGTGGGGCAACTATTCATTTTTGGAAGTACCTAAACTAGTTTTAAGGTCATAAGTGATTGAAGCAGAATTAGGCTACTCGGCCCAACAAGTCTACTCCGCCATTCAATCATGGCTGGTCTATCTCTCCCTCCTAACCCCATTCTCCTGCCTTCTCCCCATAAACTCTGACACCTGTACTAATCAAAAATCTATCTATCTCTGCCTTAAAAATATCCACTGACTTGTCCTCTACAGCCTACTGTGGCAAAGAATTCCACAGATTCACCACCTTCACCGTTTCAGTGATAATAAGATAATAGGCATGATCTAAAATGTTTTTTCAAACAACCCATTTTGACTTTATAGATTAGCATTGAACCCAGTGAACATTTTTGTATGTTTGTTTCCACAACAGGTGAAAGAAATATTACAGAGTAACCTCAATTGCAATTTACCAATAATTTAGATCAAACATAAAGATTAAATTACCAGCAAAATGTTACTAATCAGTTGTTAAGGTTTCATCTTCTGCAGCTTCAGGAGGTGATGCTGAGGCACCTAACCACATTATAATATTTAGCTATTCTAAACAGCAATGATTGCTTGACAGTACTGGTACATGATAGACTTTTGGGCCAAAAGATCTAAGAAGATCTAAGGTACACAAAGCTGGAGAAACTCAGCGGGTGCAGCAGCATCTAAGGAGCGAAGGAGATAGGCGATGTTTCAGGTCGAGACCCTTCCTCAGACTGGTCAGGGATCAGGGAAACGAGAGATATAGATGGTGATGTGGAGAGATAAAGAACAATGAATGAAAGATATGCAAAAAAGTATCGATGATAAAGGAGACAAGCCATTGTAAGCTGTTTGCGGTGTGAAAATGAGAAGCTAGTGCGACTAGGATGGGGGAGGGAGATAGAGATAGAGGGAATGCCAGGGCCCGAGGGCTGAGGGAGAGGTGGGAAGGGGAGGAGACAGCAAGGGTTAACAGAATTGAGAAAATTCAATGTTCAAGCCCAGAGGATGCAGACTCCCCAAGCGAAATATGAGGTGCTGTTCCTCCAACTTGCGGTGTTGCTCACTCTGGCCGTGGAGGAGGCCCAGGACCGAGAGGTCGAATACGGAATGGGAAGGGGAGTTGAAGTGCTGAGCCACCGGGAGGTCGGCTTGGTTATTGCGGACCGAGCGGAGGTGTTCGGCGAAACGATCGCCAAGCCTCCGCTTGGTCTCACCGATATAGATCATCTGGCATCTGGAGCAACGGATGCAGTAGATGAGGTTGGAGGAGGTGCAGGTGAACCTCTGTCGGACCTGGAAGGACTGCTTGGGTCCCTGAAAGGAGTGGAGGGGGGAGGTGAAGGGACAAGATCTAAGTTATATTTTAAAACTCAAAACGTTGCATGACATCACCTTTAATTTGTTGTGGATTTTATCATACTCTGTGTATCTTGTTCTGAATTCAGCCATTATATTCCTATCCCTTCAAAACCTAAAGGAGCAACATTACTCCTTATGCTTTAATAAAGCATGAAGAATGACAAACAGCAAATTCTTTCAAAAAGTTGTAAAAACAAATATGATTACATGGAAGACTTGGATGAAAGGATAAAATAATCTGGCAAAGAGAATCAATTACAATCATGGGTAGTTGATGATACAAGATTTTCTTTGTATTTAATAAATCTCAAACACTGGATATAAATAACTAAGTTTCAAAGCCTCGTTCATAAATGAGTCTTCACTTCATCTATATATTTGCCTTTGTTTAGAAGACTAGAAGATTGGGTACTGACTACTGACAGAAAATATTGGTGACCTCTAAGGGCTTCACAAAAATGAACATGAGCAAGATAATAGTACTAAAAGTCACGAACTATTAGGATCTAATGGTTTCCATCCGGGGTTTCAAAAGAAGTAGATGAGAACATTGCAGAGGTTCCAACTACAACCTTCCTAATTTCTCTCGTCAGGAGGATGGAAATATGTGCATGTCACTCCATTATTTACGATGCCCAATTTGCTCGATATCCAAGGATTCAATAATTAAGGATAAAGTAACCAAATACTTCAGAATTTGGTTGTAGGTGGCATGAGAGGAACAGTATGGATTTGGAAAGGATGTATTGTTTCCTGTTTCCCAAAATTAATCTTTAGAGGAAATATATAAAGGGACACAATCGCTATTATTGTTATACATACCAAATTCCCAAAAGCAACTGTGAAAGTTGCTCAATAAAGTTGAACAAGTTAACATTTATGGAATCCTGGCAAAATATTAAACTAATCAGGAAATTAATAAAGCAGCAATAAGCAGGGAGGACATACTAAATAGAAATTCAAAATTGGCAGGAAGAAAGATAACAAGGATGGATGAACATATTTCTGCAGATCTGAGGTTCCAAGGTTGGAAGATATCGACAGAATATCTGGAGGCATATCGTTGGGAAATTAATTTCAGAAACATTTCCACAAGCAGTGTTAGAAATTTAGAACACTTCTGTAAATGCTAATTGAAGTCAGCCTCATCACTGTGACAGCATCTGTGAGAATAACAATGCAAGGTATAGAAATCACCATATCCAAAAACAATATTAAAATACTGTTCTCAATATTCTCAATTCAGTTAACCCTTGCTGTCTCCTCCCCTTCCCACCTCTCCCTCAGCCCTCGGGCCCTGGCATTCCCTCTCTCTCTATCTCCCTCCCCCACCCTAGTCGCACCAGCTTCTCATTTTCACATTACAAACAGCTTACAATGGCTTGTTCCCTTTATCATCGATACTTTTTTGCATATCTTTCATTCATTGGTCTTTATCTCTTCACATCACCGTCTATATCTCTCGTTTCCCTGATCCCTGACCAGTCTGAAGAAGGGTCTCGACCCGAAACGTCGCCTATCTCCTTCGCTCCTTAGATGCTGCTGCACCCGCTGAGTTTCTCCAGCCTTTTGTGTACCCTCGATTCTCCAGCATCTGCAATTCCTTCTTTAAAATACTGTTGTTCTTATTGTTTCTTTGATTTGTTGTTCTTATGTGCCATTTACTGTTATTCTAAAGATGTTCAAATTGAAATACCCAAGCTATTGTAAGACTGGGACGGTTATCACATATTGCAAAACATTGTTAAATATTCTCAATTAGCACAGTTCTGAGAAATGTTACCTGAGTTCCAAGGCAGGCGACCATCATGTGCATGAGAAGTTTGGCTGCAAACATGGAGAATCCTGAACAGAGCAGATGAGACAAAGTGGCCAAAGATAAACCTGTGGATACAGACCGTTGCTTGTGTCAGAAGGAACATTATACAAAACTTTGAACATACCAGTGTCTGTGACTGCATTAAATACCCTACATTTTAAATAACACAGGAGTCTTAAAATTCACTTCAGCCAAAAATATTTTGCTATTGATTTAGTCAGTTTTATATACTTACACTGTTCATTTTGTAGGGCATTATGGAGCATTCATAACTTGATATCTGAAGTAAATAGGCTAATAAACTTTCATCTTAGGATTGTCATGACTAGGCAGAGCCCACTAAGGCAAGGAAGATAATGAATAACAAACTAAAATAGATTCTGCTACCCACCTACAAACGTATGGCGGCCAATCAATCTACCAACCTGCAGGCCATTGGGATATGGGAAGAAACCAAAGGAAATACATGCAGTAACAGGGAGAATGTACAGACTCCACACTGTGAACCCAAGAGCAGGATTGAACCAGGCGCTGTGAGGCACCTGCTCTACCAGCTGTGCCTTTGATTTCTTCCCTTATCCCAATGATCTGCAGGTTGGTAAATAAATTGGCCGCCATAAATTTGTAGGTGGGTAGCTGAATCTGGGTTGAAACTAACGGGAATAACGTAGGATCAGCGTAAGTGGGCGGTGAAGGTTTGTGCAGACTCCATAGGTCACATGACCAGTTTCTGTGCTGCATGTCTCTATGACAACAGAATCTACACCCTGGACCCCTCCCTAAACCTCTGAACTCGTAACTTCACCCATTCCTTCTCTCCAGAGATGCTGCCTGCCCTGCTGAGTTACTCCAGCATTTTAAGCCACAACTAAATCTTATCTGCTTGTGCATTATCCATATCCCTCCATTCGATGCACATCCATGTGCCTATCTAAAGGTTTCTTAGATGCCTTTATTGTATTTGCCTCCAACACCAACCATGGCAGCGCATTCCAAGTATTTACACCTGCTGTTTTAAAAGCAATTGCCCCGCACATCTCCTTTCAATTTTGTTTAAGAAATAACTGCAGATGCTGGAAAATCGAAGGTAGACAAAAGTGCTGGAGAAACTAAGCGGGAGCAGAGAAACTTAGTGTGTGACCATCCATCCTATCTATGCCTCCCATAATTGCATATACTTCCACAATCTCCAGAGAAAACAAACCAAGCCTGTCCAGCTGCTTCCTGTACCTAATACCCACTATTCCCAGAAGTATCTCCTAAACCTGCCCTGTAATGGGGTGACAAGAGCCACATGGAATACTCAAAATGCAGCCTAATGTCCTGCAAAGTTGCATCATGACCTGACTATAATAATCAATGCCCCAACCAATGAAGGCAAGCACACGATATAACCATATAACAATTACAGCACGGAAACAGGCCCTCTCGGCCCTTCCAGTCCGTGTCGACCATTTGTTTTCCCCTAGTCCCATCTAGCTGCACTCAGACCATACTCCTCCATTCCCTTCCCGTCCATATACCTATCCACTTTACTTTTAAATGTTAAAATCGATCCTGCCTCCACCACTTCTGCTGGAAGCTCATTCCACACAGCCACCACCCTCTGAGTAAAGAAGTTCCCCCTCACGTTACCCCTAAACTTCTGTCCCATAATTCTCATGTCATGCCCTCTTGTTTGAATCTTCCCTACCATCAATGGGAAAAGCTTATCCACGTCAACTCTGTCTATCCCTTTCATCATTTTAAAGACCTCAATCAAGTCCCCCCTTAACCTTCTGCGCTCCAAAGAATAAAGACATAACTTGTTCAACCTTTCTCTGTAACATAGTTGCTGCAACCCAGGCAACATTCTAGTAAATCTCCTCTGTACTCTCTCTATTTTGTTGACATCCTTCCTATAATTAGACGACCAAAATTGTACACCATACTCCAGAATTGGTCTTACCAATGCCTTGTACAATTTTAACATTACTTCCCTACTCCTATATTCAATGCTCTGATTTATAAAGGCCAGCACACCAAAGGCTTTCTTTACCACCCCATCTACATGCGATTCCACCTTCAGGGAACTATGCATAGTTATTCCTAGATCTCTCTGTTCCACAGCATTCCTCAATTCCCTACCATTTACCATGTACGTCCTATTTTGATTTGTCCTGCCAAGATGTAGCACTTCACACTTATCAGCATTAAACTCCATCTGCCATCTTTCAGCCCACTTTTCCATATGACCCAAATCTCTCTGTAGACTTTGAAAATCTACTTCATTATCCACAACACCACCTATCTTAGTATCATCTGCATATTTACTTATCCAATTTTCCACCCCATCATCCAGATCATTGATGTACATGACAAACAACAGTGGACCCAACACAGATCCCTGAGGCACCCCACTGGTCACCGGCTTCCAACCTGACAAACAGCCATCCACCATTACTCTCTGACATCTCCCATTCAACCTTCTTTACCTCTATATCTACCCATGTTGCCACTTTCAGGGATTAATGCCCCTGTCCCACTTAGGGTCAGTGTCCCTAATGGTCGAAACTGACAAAAACCTCCGGAAACCTCCGGGAACCGCACGGAAACCTTGGGTGGGACGCAAAGTCTCCAGAGGTTTCCGTTCAGTTTTCCTAAGTGGGACAGGGGCATTAGGGACTTGGACCCGAAGATCCATCGGTACATCAATGGTGTTATAGGTCTTGCCATTAATTGTATGTTTTCTACTTACATTTGACCTTTAAGGTTGACTTGAATTAAACTCCATCTGTTATTTCTCCATCTATTCATGTAGTTTATCTGTATCCCACTGTATACTTCCTCCTAGTCCATGACCCCTGCAATCTTGGTGCCATCTGCAAATTTACCAACCTACCCATCCACATTAATGTTCAAGTACTTTATATATGTCACAAATAACAGGTCCCCTGCACACATCCTTGCAGAACTCCACTACTCACTGATCTCCAACCTGTATATTGTCCTTCCATCACAACCCACTATTTTTCATTCAGTAAGGCATTTATTAATCCATACAACCAAGTCACTGTTAATCCCATGCAGTTTAATCTTCTGGATCAGCCTATCTCGAGGGACTTTATAACATGCCTTACTAAATTCCATGTTGACAGCATCTACCACCCTACCATCATTGATCGCCCCCACAAAAAACTCGATCAATGCCTTGCTACTTACAAAGACATGCTGACTGTCTCTAATTAACCCATCTTCTTCGAAATAGTGAGTAATTCCTATTCTGAAGAACCCTCTCCAATATTCTGAAGAACCCTCTGCCACAGATACGAAGCTCACCAGCCTGGATTCTCTCTACTTCCCTTATTAAATAAAAGAACTGTAAATGATCTCCAGACTCAGTACATGATTCAGTACTCGACCCTTTAAGTCCTTTCTGCCTATCTTTAAGATTCATTAAGACCCTGACTGATTTAGAGTCATACAGCATGGAAGCAGGCCCTTCAGTCCAACTTGTCCATGCTGACCAAGATGCCCTATCTAAGCCAGTCGCACTTGCCTGCATTGGCTCCATACTCCTCTCAACCTTCCCTATTCATGTACCTGTCCAAGTGCCTTTTAAATGTTGTTAGTGTACCTTTAAATGCTTTTTCCTTAAACCTTGCCCACGCTTCGTTTTTCTTCTTGACCGAATTTATGACCTCTTTGGTCATCCAAGGTTTCCTCACTTTAACATCCTTATCCCTCCTCCTTACATGGATATGCTTGTCCTGAACGTTGATCAACTGGTCTTTAAATTGCTCTTGCATGTCAATGTAGATTTACCCAATAATATGTGTAGGAAGGAACTACAGATGCTGGTTTAAACTGAAGATAGACACGAGCAGCTGGAACAACTCAGCAGGTCAGGCAGCATCTCTGAAGAAAAGGAATAGGTGACTTTTTGGGAAGGGTCCCGAAAACCTATTTATTTTCTCCAGAGATGCTGCCTGACGCACTGAGTTCCTCCAGCTTTTTGAGTCTATCTTCCGTTTATCCAATAATAATTGCTCTCAGATTCCCCCTCCCGAGCTCCTGCCTAATAATCGTAAGTTGCCTTACTCCAATGTAGCACCTTCTCACAGGGTCCAGATTTGTTCCTATTCTAAAACAATCTTAAAACTCCTGGAGTTGTAACAACTATCCCTAAAATGCTCTTCCACTGAAATTCCAGTCTTCGGGCCAGAGACATTTCCCAAAACTAGGTCCAATATGTTCTCTTTGAGTTGTGCTAACAACATATGGTTGCAAGAAACTCTCTTGGATTCACCAAAAACAATTCTGCCACATCTAAGCCTTTGTGGTTGAGCAAGTACATATCAGCATTTAGGAGGTTAAAGTCACCCACTGTGAAGATTCTGTTCCTTTGATATCTTTCAGTAATCTCTCTTTTTGTTCCTCAATACCACCCCCCCCCCTCCACCCCGCCCCCTTGCTAATGGGGACCAAAAGCACAATCCTATAAATTTACAAAATTCTTAAGGGGTTGGACAGGCCAGATGCAGGAAGATTGTTCCCGATGTTGGGGAGGTCCAGAACAAGGGGTCACAGTCTAAGGATAAGGGGGAATTCCTTTAGGACCGAGATGAGGAAAACATTTTTCACACAG
Source organism: Okamejei kenojei (assembly GCA_035221665.1). Lineage (NCBI taxonomy): Eukaryota > Metazoa > Chordata > Chondrichthyes > Rajiformes > Rajidae > Okamejei > Okamejei kenojei. The sequence continues at coordinate 8,136,292 of CM069133.1, forward strand.
AGAGTGGCGAGTCTCTGGAATTCTCTGCCACAGAAGGTAGTTGAGGCCAGTTCATTGGCTATATTTAAGAGGGAGTTAGATGTGGCCCTTGTGACTAAAGGGATCAGGGGGTATGGAGAGAAGGCAGGTACAGGATACTGAGTTGGATGATCAGCCATGATCATATTGAATGGTGGTGCAGGCTCGAATGGCCGAATGGCCTACTCCTGCACCTATTTTCTATGTTTCTATGTCCTCTGAGTGCCTCCTTGGCAGTCTCTCTGATTAATAGTGCAACTCTTCCACCTCTTTTCCCTCTCTCTATCACAGCTGTAACATCAAAACCATGGGACATTCAGCTGCCATACAAGTCCCTCTCACAGCCTTGTTTCTGCAATAGCTACAACATCATAGTCCCAAGCACTGATCCAAGCTCTGTTCATCTGCATTTGCCACAATATGACTTGAAATAAACACACCAGCCCATTAGCTTCATCATATCTCTTCATCTCTCCCTGCCTGTCCTTCCTTTGAGACTTGCTAGTCCTAACCTGTACTTTCCCACCGTCCTTCCAATTTCTGACTTGTTACTCTGGTTCCAACCCCATTGCCTCTCTAGTTTAAATCGTCCAGAGTAGTACAGGAATATTGAAAGGTTTGAGATATGGGGAAAAAAGTTGAGGGGAGCGAGGAGTCAATTCTGAATCTTATCATGATTAAAACCACCCTTCATTAAAATTCACAAAAAGTTAAAAGCCCAACCAAATATAAATTTTAGGTAACATCCCATGAGGGAGATCAACTAATATTAAATAATGCTTGGAAGATTTTCTAAAAATCACCCGGTAATTTTTTGCACACATATCCCCAATTCTCTGAATGTAAATGTGAGCTGTCCTGAATAAAGCAAAAGGCATAAATATGTTCGGAAGAGAAGAAATATTATCTCTTTTGTGTGAGATTAGGAGTTGAGCATTCATAGTTTCAAAATATTCAGAGGTGAAAGAACAGCATTGGATATGGCTGGGTTAATTGAAGATTCCATTACACGTGGGTCATGAAATACATGCAGCAAAAAATCACTGATATGGAACCATGATGAATGGTCTAGTTATACACGAGAAACGGAGTTGATTTCACATAAAAGAAAACAAGCCAAGATTTTATGATGTTGCACAATATGACTATTTGTTTTGAGAAAGTAAGTTGCTAGAACTAAAATGGTTCCAATTGGTCGTCAGTCAGCAGCTAGAGGATATATATTTAAAATCCCCAAATGATTGGAGAAAGCAGAAAACAGCAATAAAAATAATAAATTCCCTTTGTTTATGGGAAATTTGGATAACCTAGGAAATTATAGGTCAGTGAGCCTCACACCCGTGATATGAAGGCTATTGGAGAGGATTTTTAGTGGCGCAATTTACTTGCATTTGGAAGAAAATGGGCCAATTACAGACAGTCGGCATGGCTTTGTTCAGAGCAGGTCATGTCTTACAGTTTTTTGAGGAGGCGAAGGTGGTGATTGATGAGGCTAGGACAGTGGATGTTGTCTACATGGACTTTCGAATGCATGTCTTTCATGGTAGGTTAATCCAGAAGATTAAGATGCATGGGATCCATGGTAATTTGCTGGTTTGGATTTAGAACTGGCTTATCTGTGGATGACCAAAAGTAGTAATAGAAGGGTGTTATTTTACTTCCAAGTCATGTGAGTGACTACGTGACGAACCCCGTACAGCCGTTGGTGCGTCTTGATGTCAGACGCATTGGTGCAGTCGGCCGATTGGAGCAGCAGCGCTCCTCCAAGCAGTAAGTTTAAAAACTCGAAGTAAGTTTTAATTTTTTTTTTCAGAGTTCATTTTCTGTGACGGTTGGAGAGGTCCTTTTGGAAATGTTGCAGAAAGTGAAAAAGGTGGCAGCGAGGCGCTCCGGAGGGAGGAAGGTTGATGACCAGGAGAGTGTTGTTGGTGGAGGCCCGTCTTGTGCACCTGGTCCGATGCCGGCTATACAGCCAGCGATTGCGGACCCACTGCCTGTGAGCAGTGTAGGCTTGCCAGTAGGGCGGAAGGCCACTGGCAAGTCAGATAGGCCCGTTGACCCAGAGTCGGGCCTGGAGGTTGTACCCTCTATAGGAGAGTCCGTTTGCTCACGGCTCTCCCAAGTCGAGATTCTATTACAATGAATGCTCGACAGGGACCAGCTCTGGGAGGAGGGGTGGTGCCCAGGCCAGGCTGTTGGAGAGCCTGAGCTAGCAGCACCTTTTACAGGGCTGCAGGAATATCCTGCCTGGGAGGAGGATGTTCCAATGGTGCAGTTCGCTGACACAGAATCTATGGTGGGGGAGAACAGTAAGGGAGTTCAGTTGGAGGTAATTCCTAATATTGCTGGAAAATTTGCTATGCCTAGAGAGGCAGAAGAGCCGATTGGTGAAGAATTGGCTGCAGCAATTCAGTATATGCTCTCCCACCAGTTACAGGAGTTGGCCATGGATGAGGCCGCCAAGAAGTATGAAGCTCCTATTAATTGTGATCTCCTGAAAGTACCTGTGATTAATCATCAGATTTAGACACAGTTGGGGGTGTCAGCTAGGGCTCAAGAAATGAAATTTCAAAAAGTGCTCAGATTGTTCTCGGCAGGGCTTACGGCTTTGGTGAAAATAATTGATACAGGGAATATGTCTGAAGCCCATCAGGATGCACTGGGACTGTTTTGTAGTGCATTCTTTGAAATCAATAACATCAGAATAGCCGCTACCGGTGATTAATCCTAATCTGGCGGCTTTGTGCAAACCGCCCAGTGTACCGCCACGAAATCTGTTGTTTGGAGGTGATCTTGTTAAAAGAGTTAAAGAATGTCATGAGGATGTAAAAACTATGGGCCTCATTAAGCCAGCTGGCAAACAAGGGAAAATATTTTATCCTTATCAAAGAGGCACCAGTTCGGTTGCAGGGGAAGGAACCAGCCATACAGGTCTACAATACCGGAATTGGCAGGCTGCCACCGGTGTGAAGGGCAAGGTGCCTTTCTCTACAAGGGGCCGCGGACAACAAGGTCTACAAGGACATATGCAGGTAAGGAATTTGCCTTTGAGAGAGAATGAATTAAGTAATGTTGCTGTTGAAATTGGGGGAAGGTTAACATTGTTTCTCAAACAATGGCAGGAGTTAACGTCAGATTCGTTTATACTTAACAGTATTGAAGGGGTAAAAATTGAATTTTACAGAGTCCACCTAATCAACATGTTCCAAGTCGGAAACTTATATTTTCAGATGAAGAAAATGTGCTCATACAAGCAGAAATTAATTCATTACACAAGAAAGGGGTAATTGAGACATCAGTCTATCAAAGTTGTCACTTTGTGTCAAGTATTTTTCCAAGGTCTAAAAAAACTGAGGGATGTAGAATTATCCTGGATTTAACGAGTTTGAACAAATTTGTTTGTTATAGGCATTTCAAAATGGAAACTTTTTCCACGGCCAAACATCTAGTTTCCAAAGGGTGTTATATGGCAAGCATTGATTTAACGGATGCGTATTACTCAGTGTCTATTCATGGTGATGATAGAAGATATTTGAAATTTATTTGGATGACTCAGTTGTGGCAATTCAAGGCACTGCTTAATGGATTAACTCCAGCTCCTAGACTATTTACTAAATTGGTAAAACCTGTGTTAGCATTACTCAGAGCTCAGTGGCATGTAGTAATGGCCTATTTAGATGATATTCTGATTGTTGGAACGACTCATGCTGAAGCTCAGTTGTCAGTTTCAGTTGTTAAATCCACTTTTGAACAATTAGGGTTCGTCATTCATCCAGATAAATCAAAATGATCACCAGTTCAAATCATTGATTATTTGGGATTTACCATTAATTCAAATCACATGTTTGTAACTTTGCCTAGGGACAAATTGCAACAGTTAATTGAGGACTGTGTTAATCTCCTTGGAGAACAACGTCCTTCAATTAGACAAGTAGCCAGGTTGATTGGTAAATTGGTGGCTGCTTTTCCAGCTGTGTAGTATGGTCCTCTGCATTATCAACAATTACAACGATCAAAGGAACAGGCACTGAGAATACAAATGGGCCATTTTGACAGGCCTATGCAGTTGTCGGGGCAAGTTCGGACATACAATGGTGGATAGTAAATGCTTCAAAAAGCTTTAGGAAGGTTTTGGTGGAACCACCTTCAATGATATTACAGACTGATGTAAGTGCACTAGGTTGGGGTGCAACAGATATGTCTTCCAGCTGTGGAGGCAGATGGAATGCTGATGAGACATCCCTTCTTCAATTAAGTGGGATCAATTATTTAGAGTTGTTGGGAACCTGGTATGGGCTTAAGACTTATTGTTCTACCAGTAGGGACTTGCATGTGCAGGTTCAGATTGACAACACCACAGCAGTGGCATATGTAAACCACATGAGTGGAGTCAAGTCACAGCCTTGTGATAGACTGGCTAACCAGATTTGGAGCTGGTGCATTGACAAAAATATCTGGCTTTCAGCAATTTATTTGCCAGGTAGATTTAACACTGTAGCTGACACTAGGTCACGTCAGTTCAATGATAACATAGAATGGATGTTAAACCAGGATGTATTTAATCAAGTGATTGTTCATTATGGAATGCCAGATATTGACTTGTTTACATCTGGATTAAATTATCAGTTGCCCAGATATGTTTCATGGGAACCAGATCCTGGTGCAGCAGTAGTGGATGCTTTCTCACTGCATTGGGGTGGAATGTTTGTATATACATTTCCTCCATTCTGTCTCATCAGCAGATGCTTGCAAAAGATCAAGCAGGACTCCGCTTCAGGGGTATTGGTAGTGCCGGCTTGGCCTACACAACCATGGTTTCCTCTTGTAATTCAAATGGCTAGGCAGCCTCACATGATTATGCCCAGGAATAAAAATCTACTGTTGAATCCAGTAACTGAGGATCAACATCCTTTACATGATCGTATTGATCTGTTAATTTGCAGATTTTAAGGAGGCCATACCTGGAGAGAGGACTGTCTGATCGTACTGTGGATGTTCTCACGTCGGCCGGCAGGGATAGTACACAGAAGCAGTATAGCACCTCGATAAGGAAGTGGGAGCAATTCTGTATACACCAGAATATTTCATATCAAACTGCAGGGATCACAGACATATTGGAGTTTTTGTCCACTCTTTATTTTGATCAAAAATTAAGTTACAGTGCGATCAATACAGCCAGGAGTGCTCTGTCTTCTTATTTACCCATGAATTCAGAATTGCATTCAGTAGGGACACATCCGTTAGTTTCACGATTTATGAAGGGAGTTTTCAATTCTAATCCTCCTAAACCCAGGTATGCCGGTATTTGGAATGTGAGTGAAGTTCTTATGCTCCTTTCCCAGTGGGCTCCTGTTGCAAGCTTATATAGCCAAATTAACCATGAAGGTGGTCATGCTTATGGCGTTGGTTTCAGCCCAACGTGTACAAACATTGCAAAAGCTTCGGCTAGACAGAATGCATGTGTCGGCAGATGCCATTATATTTTATGTCTAAGATTTGCTTAAACATAGTAGAATAGGCATGACAGGATGTAAGGTTGTGTTTTCAGCATACCCCACAGATGATCGCTTGTATGTAGTCTCACATTTATCTTGTTACATTGAGGTCACTAAAGCCCTAAGAGTAACAGAGTCTGCATTATTTATTGGCCATAAAAAAACACACAGTAAGGTGTCGGTGCAAACAATTTCAAGGTGGCTAAAGCAGGTTCTGGGAAGTGCTGGAACTGATACTGATAAATTCAAATCTCATTCCACTAGGGCGGCATCAACTTCTGCGGCAAAGGCGATGGACGTGCCAATAGATCATATACTCGCTGCCGCAGGATGGTCCAGTGAGCTGACCTTTCAATGGTTTTATCACAAGCCGATTTCAAGGTTGGGGATGTTTGCTGATTCAGTTTCCCCCTGAGTTAGAGGGGTTTGTTATGGTTTTGTTTGTAAATAAACTGTTATTCATTTAGCAAACGTTATTATTGATGCATTATTGATTATTGACGACTTTTGAGTCAATCGATGCAGTGTGAATGCCGGATTTGGGTCTGCGGCATGAAATCACAGTGCTTTGATGTCTTCACATTGTCACTCACGTGACTCCGAAGTAAAATAGTAAAATTAAATGAGAACTTACCAGTTTGAAGTTTGATCTTTATTTTATGAGGAGTCGAGTTGAGGGACTACGTGCATTCCGCTCCCAGCCCTCATAGATTTCATCTGGTAGTTCTAGTCTTTGTTATCTTACCATTATACTTCAGTCATTGTTATCTGTGAGTTCACTCCGCTGCTTTGAAGATTGACGCACCAACGGCTGTACAGGGTTCTTCACGTAGTCCCTCAACTCGACCCCTCATAAAATAAAGATCAAACTTCCAACTGGTAAGTTCTCATTTAATCGTACTATTCTAGCTGGTTGACAGGGATCATGAACTTGGCAATGATGAGGGCTGCCCAGGGAAGTAACCAGTGGTCAAGTCAAGTCAAGTCACATTTATTTATATAGCACATTTAAAAAACAACTCTCGTTGACCAAAGTGCTTTACATTTGTTATAAGAATAGTATACATAAGCAGTCTACATACATATATACAAATAGCCCTCGCTCAGAGGATGTCAGGAAAGGCTTGGGAAAACAGATACGTTTTCAGTCTAGACTTAAAGGAGTCGATGGAGGGGGCAGTTCTGATGGGGAGGGGGATGCTGTTCCACAGTCAAGGAGCTGCGACCGCAAAGGCGCGGTCGCCCCTGAGCTTATGCCTAGACCGCGGGACATTCAGCAACCCCAAGTCGGCCGATCTGAGGGACCTGGAGGTGGTGTAGTGGATGAGCAGACGCTAATGTAGGTGGGTGCAAGCCCATTGAGGGCTTTGTAGACAAAGAGGAGGGTCTTGAAATTTATTCAGAACCGCACAGGGAGCCAGTGGAGACAGGCTAGGATCGAGGTGATGTGGTCCCTTTTTCGGGTGCCCGTCAGGAGTCTCGCTGCGGCATTTTGGACCAGTTGCAGGCGGGACAGGGAAGATTGGCTGATGCCAGTGTAAAGGGAGTTGCAGTAATCTAGGCGGGAGATAAATGTATGAATGATCTTTTCGAGGTCATCAAACTGAAGGAATTGTTCTATTTTAGCTATCATCCGAAGCTGGAAGAAGCTAGCTTTTACCACGGCATTGACTTGTTTGTCAAATTTCAGTGCTGAGTCAAATATCACGCCAAGGTTTTTGACGTGAGGTTTGAGTAGTGCGGTCAGGCTTCCAAGGCTGCCTGCTATCAATTTGATTGAGTCTGAGGGGCCGAGAAGGATGACCTCAGACTTACTCTCGTTTAGTTGGCGGAAGTTCTGGGCCATCCAGCACTTTATATCCTCGAGGCAGCAGGTAAGGTTAAGCAGATTTGATTGTGTTTTGGGCTTCAGGGGGAGGTACAGTTGTGTATCGTCTGCGTAGCAATGGAAGAAAATGCCGTGCCTTTCAATGACTTGGCCTAAGGGGAGCATGTACAGGGAGAAGAGAATGGGGCCAAGGATGGAACCTTGTGGAACCCCACAGCAGAGGCTAGCTGGGGAGGAGAAAGAGTTGCCTATGTTAGTAGAGAAACTCCTACCTTTCAGGTAGGAGATGAACCAGCTCAGGGCAGTGCCATCAATACCAACCCCGTACCGGAGACGGTCAATTAGGATGGTGTGGTCGACAGTATCAAATGCTGCGCTGAGGTCGAGAAGGAGCAGGATTGCACAGTCGCCGGGGTCAACAGTGAGCAGTAGATCATTATGTACCTTCAACAAGGCAGACTCTGTGCTGTGGTGAGCCCTGAAACCTGATTGGAAAGTTTCCAAGAGTATTTTGGTGAAGGTAAGGCATGAGTTGACTTAAAATTACCTTTTCAAGGGCTTTTGAGAGGAAAGGCAGTTTAGAAATGGGTCTGTAGTTGGCAAGGTGGGGTCGAGGCTAGGTTTTTTCAGATGTGGCTGGACCACCGCATGCTTGAAGCAGGTAGGGAGAGTGCCAGTGGCCAGAGAACTGTTGTTCCACCAGTGGCCAGAGAACTGTTGAAGATGGCGAGGATACTGGGACCGGCTATTATAATGACGTCGTTTAGGAGGGCAGAGGGGACAGTGTCGAGGGGGCAGGTAGTAGGTTTCATGAGGGTGATTAGTTTTACAAGGGAGGGTAGAGTAACGGGTTGGAAACAATCTAATTTTGAAGAACAGACCAATGAGACAGCCAGGTCATGGGTGGGAGGGGAAATATTTGTTTATGTTCTTTACCTTGGTGGTGAAAAATTCCTCGCACTTGGACGGGGACCCAGTTAAGCTGGTGCTGGTGGTGGTGTTCCGCAGGGATCAATGGTGTGCACTCTGTTGTTTGTGACATATATGAATTGGATGGGGTTGGTTAGCAAGTTTATAAACAACACAACAATTGGTGGAGTTGAGCTATTCTGAAAGCACAGTGGTGGTCATAATATAAATGTGCGCTGTGGCCAAAATTATTAACTAAATTGGCTGTCCTTCCTTTGGTGACACAAGGCTACGTAACGCATAGTTCAGTTTAGTTTATTGAGTACAGTGAAAAGCTTTTGTTGCATGCTAATCAGTCAGCAGAAAGTCATTTACAGTGTATAGACATATGATAGGGGAATAACGATTAGTGTAAGGCAATGCCAGCAATAATCCGATCAAGGGTCGTCTGACGGTCACTAATGAGGTAGATAGTTGTTCAACACTGCTCTCTGGTTGTGGTAGATGATTCAGTTGCCTGATAACAGCTGGGAAGAAACTATCCCTGAATCTGGAGTTGTGCATTTTCACACTTCTATTCCTTTTTGTCTGGGGCCAGGGCGCAACTCGCCCTTGATTATGCTGCTGGCCTTGCAGCCAGCAAATTGAGTCAATACCAGGGAGGTTGGTTTGTGTTGATGGTCTGGGCTACGTCCACAATTCGCTGCAACTTCTTGTGGTCTTGAATGGAGTTGTTCCCAAAACCAAGCTGTAATGCATCCTGATAAAATGCTTTCTATGGTACATCTCCAGAAGTTGGTGAGAGTTGTAGGGGGCATGCCAAACTTCCGAAGCCTTCTAGTGTTCCATTTTAGTTAATAACTATGATAGCAATGGAAAATTGAGAGCATGGTATAGTATAAAGCAAGTGCTTTTCCAGTCAACCTCATGGTTACACACAGCAAGTATATGGGAGAAATTGTTGGAAACGTGTAAACAGCAGCCTAGAAATTAGATTTTAAAGCACCAGTTTTGCATACTGACATTTAAAAAGCTGTTGAAAACTTGTACATTTGCAAACAATTTTATAATCATGTTTTAAGACTATCATGCCATTGACAATCTCACACATGTAATTCCCCAGCCACGCTAAGTGGGTTCCTGGACAATACAAGGCACCCCTGTACTTTTCCAATGGTGCATAGAAGGCCTACACCACCTGCAGGCCACTGATGGAAAAAGCAGGTTCCCATTGCATGATGAAGGAGAACTACTGTACCTGAGCAGGAGTTTTGCTGCAAATAGAAACTAGTTCCCTTTAAAGCAGGTACTGATTCAGTACCATTTTGGGCAACCCTCTTCCTCTCCAAGCTCATGAGCCCTGCCAACTCTATCCATTGCTACTGATGCGAATCATAGAGATTCAGATGAAAACAGGCACCTTGGAACACTCGATGTACATGAGAGACCATAAAATCTAAACACACATGCAATCCATTTCTACCATCCTTTACACAATGGGGGAAATTTACAGTGTTGTTGGGCCACTGGTGAATCGAACCCTAGTTCATCATGTGGTAAGAGGCACGTGACTGAGGGGCGGGGGTTAGAAAGGAAGTCGAGGGAGTGCCCTACTGAAGTGACACACAGTTACTCTGGGCTCCACAACACTGCCATTCTTTTGGATTTTTTTTTGTTTAATAAAGGTTGTCCTTGAGTTCACAACATGTGGCCCCTTTATTGGTGACCTTGACATTTTCCAAACTGTGATTTTGGATCGCACAATGGAAGCAGCTAACAGCCCGCCCGATGCAGTCGCAGGCCCTCCGGCTCAGCAGAATACCGTTGCGGTTAAATTGGCCGTGTTTTGGACGTCGCAGCCGCACGCATGGTTTGAGTAGGCCGAGGCTCAATTTCATATTCGGCACATTACTGCTGGTGACACAAAATATTATTACGTGGTCGGGGCCTTGGATCAGGACACGGCCAGTCGTCTCGTTCATTTTCTTCGCCGGCCGCCAGCTGCCGGCAAGTATGACGGCCTGAAGGCGCTCCTATTGTGCACTTTCGGGCTCAGCAAGCGTGAGCAGGCTGCGAGGATTCTGAACATGGGTGGTCTCGGTGATTGCAAGCGGTCGGATCTGATGAGTGAAATGCTCAACTTGATGGATGGTCATCAGCCCTGTTTTCTTTTTGAGCACGTGTTTCTGGAGCAGATGCCCGAGGACATCCGCCATCTCCTCGCGGGTGAGGATTTTGCTGACCCCCCCCCCCACGGCTGGCTGACCGTGCCGACGAGCTGTGGCACGCCAAACAGCAGGATGTCTTTTCAACGCAGCCTGCGGCCATTTTCAGTGTCGGTTGAGGTTTCCACCAGAAGGCTGGTTTCGAGTGACTTGGGTAGAGGAACGTGGGGCTACTACCACCAACGCTGGGGTCCTGCAGCCCACCAATGCTGTCCGCCCTGGCCCGGATGTGCGTTGTGGTCTGCCATGGCCCGGATGTTGGGGACTCAGTTGCATCACACCAAGGCCTACCAGCAGCAATCCAACGGGTTGGTTGAGCATTTCCACCGCCGTCTCATGGATGCTTTAAGCACGGCTCACAGATCCGGATTGGGTCGATGAGTCACCGTGCGTGTTGTCCATTCGCACTGCAACCAAGGAGGATCTGGCTACCTCCTCTGCTAAATTAGTGTACGGTACTCCGCTTACGGTTCCTGGTGATTTCATACCGGTTGTGCGGGAGCAGCAGGAGTCAACCTTCTCTGTGCTGTTGCGTCTTCGGGAGCAGGTGGGCAATCTTTCTCTTGTTCCAACATCCCGGCACGGGGTTGCTTTTTCCTATGTTACGTCTGCCCTCAAGGTCTGCCCGTATGTGTTCCTGCGTCGGGGTGCTCATCATGCGCCATTGCAACGCCCGTATGAGGGTCCATTCCGGGAGTTACAGCACGGCATGTCGACTTTTGTGTTGGATGTGGGTGGAAAGCCTGAGATTGTATCGGTGGCGCATCTTAAGCCGGTTCATGTGGACATTGACCAGCTGGTGCAGGTGGCTCAGCCTCACCGTTGGGGGCATCCACCGTCTCAGCACCTGTCGCTCGTGCCTGTGGGGTGTCTGAATGCGGATCCTGTGGTTACGAGATCAGGCAGTTGCATTTGTCCGCCTGCTCCTTATAGTTCCTCCGTTTCTGCGGGGGGAGGGGTCGTGTTGCACCATCTGGTGGCCAAGCCACTGGTTAATCAAACCCTTGTTAATCACGTGGTAAGAAGCACGTGTCTGAGGGGCGGGGGTTAGAAACGGCAGGTATGTTACAAAACTTACCTTCAGCGGTGCTGCAGTTCTGTCACTGGCCGTGTGCGCGGCTTTGGCGCCTTTGAGAGGGGGACGGGTTTAAAATGCGGTTTTTCTTCAGACTATTCAAATCGATTTTGAACAGGCTGTTTAGTTGCTGAAGAAAAATCACATCGACTGCAATTTTATTAAGTTTATTAAAATTAGCACTGGATAATTTCATAGCAGGAGTAAAATTAAAATCATCTCCTAATGCCGTCAATGCCGACAACGGGACGGATCTCACGTAGGGGACAAGGCAAGGTACACCGTTTATTTTTTCATATAAACTTGCTTCTTAGGATGCCTTTAATCAAAACTTCACGTTGCGAAAAGGTGACTTAGGACCCATACGAACCGGCAGTGTTTTTCCTGCCGTTATGGGGTTTAAATTCACCGCAACCACAACGTTCCAAACGATCGTGTTCCACAAAATCCCACTCACAAGATGTTTAAAATGCCCATTCATTTACGGGAATTAAACACTAAATTCCTTCCATTTGGCCTATAAATTAATGACAATGAGATTTAAAAATCATGTTATATTGTGAATTCTTGTGTGAATGTTTTATTTGGACACTTAGGTTTTTTAACAATGCTAACCTTTTCTTAAGAAATGGATAGATGTTTAGATCTAGTAATTGAATTTTGTAATTAGCTACAATTAGGTAACTAACTAATTATATGCTTTAATTTCAGGTCATCCAAGTAAGATTGTTTCATATTTGCTTCAATCTATAATAACTGAAAATGTCATTCAGTTCTCTTAATTTTTAAGAAGGTTATGGGCTTTTGACTGTCCTTGATCACAGCTTTTGTGTTAATCAATGGAAACGCAAGATGCTAATTTCCGAGTATGAAAATGGCCATTACATTTTTAATACTGAAGATATGAAATTGAATTAGGTGTCAATTTAAACTTTTTTTAATGCGTTATCTGATGGGATAAATTGCAGACTTGATTTTTTAAATCTCAAAATGTTGTAACATTGCTAGAAAGGGAATGCCCTGCTGCAGCGACATGCAGTTACTCTGGGCTCTGCAACATTGCTATTGTTTCAAAATTCATTTTTGTCTAATAAAGCTTATCCTTGAGTTCACAACTTGTGGCTCACTTTATTCCACTTTAGTGTCTAATTTATTGAACAATTTCCTTTCTTCGGTATTCACCAAGGAGAAGGATATTGAACTCTGTGAGTTAAGGGGAAAAAGTAGAGTAGCTATGGAAACTATGAGATTCAAAGAGGAGGAAGTACTGACACTTTTGAAAAATATAAAAGTGGATAAGTCTCCAGGTCCTGACAGGGAATTGAGGGAAGTTAGTGTAGAAATAGCAGGAGCTATGACAGAAATATTTCAAATGTCATTAGAAACGGGAATAGTGCCGGAGGATTGGCATACTGCGCATGTTGTTCCATTGTTTAAAAAGGGTTCAAAGAATAAACCTAGCAATTATAGACCTATTAGTTTGACGTCAGTGTTGGGCAAATTAATGGAAAGGATACTTAGAGATAATATATATAAGCATCTGGATAAACAGGGTCTGATCAGGAACAGTCAACATGGATTTGTGCCTGGAAGGTCATGTTTGACAAACCTTCTTGAATTTTTTGAAGCGGTAACTAGGGAAATTGATGAGGGTAAAGCGGTGGATGTTGTCTATATGGATTTCAGTGAGGCCTTTGACAAGGTTCCCCATGGAAGGTTGGTTAAGAAGGTTCAATCTTTGGGTGTTAATGGCGGAGTAGCAAGATGGATTCAACAGTGGCTGAATGGGAGATGTCAGAGAGTAATGGTGGATGGCTGTTTGTCAGGTTGGAAGCCGGTGACCAGTGGGGTGCCTCAGGGATCTGTGTTGGGTCCACTGTTGTTTGTCATGTACATCAATGATCTGGATGATGGGGTGGAAAATTGGACAAGTAAGTATGCAGATGATACTAAGATAGGTGGTATTGTGGATAATGAAGTAGATTTACAAAGTCTACAGAGAGATTTGGGCCATTTGGAAAAGTGGGCTGAAAGATGGCAGATGGAGTTTAATGCTGATAAGTGTGAAGTGCAACTATGTTACAGAGAAAGGTTGAACAAGTTAGGTCTTTATTCTTTGGAGCGCAAAGGTTAAGGGGGACTTGATTGAGGTCTTTAAAATGATGAAAGGGATAAACAGAGTTGACGTGGATACGTTTTTCCCATTGAGGGTAGGGAAAATTCAAAGAAGAGGGCATGACATGAGAATTAAGGGACAGAAGTTTAGGGGTAACGTGAGGGGGAACTTCTTTACTCAGAGGGTGGTGGCTGTGTGGAATGAGCTTCCAGCAGAAGTGGTGGAGGCAGGATCGATTTTAACATTTAAAAGTAAAGTGGATAGGTATATGGACGTGAAGGGAATGGAGGGGTATGGTCTGAGTGCAGGTAGATGGGACTAGGGGAAAACGAATGGTCGGCACGGACTGGAAGGGCCGAGAGGGCCTGTTTCCGAGAGGGCCTGTAATTGTTATATGGTTAATTTACCTACCAATTCACATTTTTGGGTTGTGGGAGAGAACTAGAACACCCAGGTGAAATTCACACAATTGCAAGGAGAATGTGAAAGCTCTACCGATGCAATACTAAAAGGTCCTAACTCAACATGATTGCACATATCCCTACCCACCAATGTGGTGAGCTGATCCTAAGCAGCCCAGACCCAATTACAAGTTCTACAATATCACTACGAAGCCTATTCACCCTATTGACCATCAAGTTGCACCACTCCATCATACCCACGATCCCCAATTTTGGAAACCGACCAATTGGGTCACTCAGCATGACCTTTATTCCTTTCATCCCAGACTCTCCCCCACCCTGGAGTTTCTCCACCATGAAACATGGACTCGAAGCTGGTACAGGTCCCCAGACAAGCCCAATTTCTTTCCCAATTACGAATTTACATATTTTCACAGATAATCTATTATCAGAGATGGATAGATTCTTGATTAGTACAGGTGTCAGAGGTTATGGGGATAAGGCAGGTGGATGGGGTTAGGAGGGAGATATAGATCAGCCATGATTGAGTAAACTACAATAGGAGCGGAGTAGACTTGATGGGCCGAATGGCCTAATTCTACTCCTATTCCTTATGACCTTATGAAAGAGATAAAGTCTAATCACTTATCCCTGACATTCAGTGGCAGTGTCATTGCCAAGTTCCCGACCAGCAATATTCTAGGAGTTAGAAACTCAACTGGACTAGTCACAGTAATACTATGGCTACGAGCAGGTCTGATGATAGGTATTCTGACTCGTCTCTTAACACTTCAAGGTCTCTCCCGAATGCATCAGAAATGAGATGGAATATTTTCCATTGGATAGATGAGTGCAAATCTAAACAATTCTCAAGGAACTCAATGCTATCCAGGATAACACAGATTTGCTACTTCACCAGCACCCTAAACATGAATGCACTACACCACAAGTGGTTGTATTATGTGTCATCTACAGAATGGTTACTTTGACAGCACAGTCCTTACCTGCAAGCTCTACCATCTAGAAGGACAAGGGCCTCAGGTGCACAGGAACAACATCAACAATAGCTTATCTTCCAAGATTCACTGTTCTGACTTAAAAACATATAATTTTCATCATCCTTGTCAGGGATGAACCCTGGTACTGCCTATCCAACAGCATAAGAACTGACGAAAATAGCAGCAAGAATAGGCCATTTGGCTCATCACCCATTCATCCACCATTCACTATTATTATTGCTGATCTGTCCCAGGCTTCAGCTCCCCTTCTGTGCTAGTTCCTACAACTCTCACTTCCCCGATTTATTTTTCCTTTAAATATCCCCAATGATCAAACTTCCACAAGGCACGACCAGCTGAGTTGATCAGGCAGCTGCTAGGAATACTGGTGTGAACTGAGGCAACAATGCTGAGAAATAAGTCTGACAGCATTGTTGTGTTAATTATACTTGCTTGCTCTGCAGATGGCATAAAGCAATTGCTTAAACTGAAGCCACTGGGGCAGCTGCCAGGGAAGTGAGCTTCTGCTAATGACGGTAGACAAAGCAGGAAGACATTAACCTGGGGAAGAATCTGTCATTACATACTGGTGTAAATGGCTGTTAAATAAACACCAAAACTGAATAAACCTCAATTAGAAACCAATGTTTTGATCAACCAGTGAGATTAAGATTTATATTAATTCAACCAGTACTGGAGAAATTATTTATTATACTTCGCCAGACCTTTTCCCATTTACTACTTCTCCTTCCCTCCCAATATAATCCTTCCCTACTTGTTCTCCACCACCACCCTCACATCATTGCTCCAACTCTCTGCAAACTGAAGCCAGTTTAACTTTTCCCAGTTATGATGAACGTCATCAACCAAAATTTAAACTTTTGTTTCTCTCTCCACAGATTTCAGTTTAAAGATACTGCATGGAATCAGGCCCTTCGGCCCACTGAGTTCACACTGATTGCTGATCACCTATACACTAGTTCTAATTCTATGTTATTCCACTTTTACATCCTACACACTAGGGGCAATTTACAGAAGCCATTTCACCTACAAACCTGTACATGTTTGGAATGTGGGAGGAAACTGAAACATCGAAAATAGGTGCAGGAGTAGGCCATTCAGCCCTTCAAGCCTGCACCGCCATTCAATATGATCACGGCTGATCATTCAACTCAGCAACTAGAGAAAACCCACACGGTCACAGGGAGAACATGCAAACTTTACACAGACAGCACCCATAGTCAGGATTGATCCAGGGTCTCTGGTGCTGTGAGGCAGCAGCTCTACTGACCCATCACTTTACCGCCCAATGCTGCCTGACCAACAAAATATCTCCAGATTCTTATGCTTTTTTCTTCAAATTTGTAACATCCAAAATGTTTTGTTCCAGCATACCTTTTGTGATGATTGAGACGTGACAACAACGTTATCTTATACTTTCTCTCTACAAATATTGGGTAATACAGGGAATAGTTAGCATTTAAACCATGTCAAACTGTAACACCTGCACCAATCCAAAGGAAGTGGATAATTCAAAATTAAACAAATTGTTTTTCACCCTCATGTACTTGTAATGATAATAGTCCAATCATCTGTAATTTTAGGATTATGTATGAGGATCACGTGCTTTCCGTAAGGAGTTTTCATTTTCCACATACCTGAAATGCAAATAAATGCAGCTGAGAAGAAGGCTTCATTGTAGAAGGAAAGGTTCACCTGTTAGGGCAGTGGCGGTGTAGGTGGACATGTGTGAACAGGCACATTCCACAAAGTTATTTGTTTCAAAAACCACTCGACAGAACAGGTTACTTGACGGCCAACTATTTAAAATAAAAGAGGTAAACATATCAAATGTTAGGCTGAATTGAAAATAAGTCAAATGCTAGTTTTTCCCCAGAGGTGTCTCTTGCATGCAATGTGACCACGCTGACAATCATTTTACACCCCAGCCGTCTTTGTGTCTAAACAATTCGGGGGGCTAAAATACTCAAATGCATCATTCTGTATGATCATGAAATGCACTTCCTGGAGTCCAGATTTACTTCAAACAGCAAGGACGTTAAGCAGACAGCTTCATTTAAAGTTTGGAACTGGAGCTGTGAATAACAAACAGGTGCCTTGAGACTGCTTATTAATGTTCAGGGGAGATTGGTTTCCCGGAGAAGGTCTATGGTTAGGTATTAGAAGGAATGTAGGTATTATGTCAAACCTACATATTTAGTGTATCTTTAGTTTTATATTATGTGGTGGTGGGTTCGGGGAAACTTGTTTTAATCTCTTTCCTCGACGGAGATGCAACCTTTTCCGTATCGTATGTCCATCCACACTGCGGACTTAACATCTTGGAGCTCGCGGTCCCTTGGTTTGGGTTCGACTTCAGGAGCTCCAACCGCAGGAGCTTAGACCGCCCCGATCGTGGCTACGGGATTTTCGATTGCCCCGACTGCGGAAGGTTTGACTGTCCCGACCGTGGGAGAAAAGGAGGGAAGAAGGTATTATGTTGTTGCTTTCCATCACAGTGCGCAGTGGTGGATGTTTATGTTAATTTCTATGTAGTTGTGCGTTTTGTATGACAAATCAAATTCCTTGGATGTTTTATATATTTGGCTACGAAATTCATTACAATTTCAATCACATCGTGTTAATGTTAATGTTCTCATTTGAAATCTGAGCAAACTATAAAGCCATGAGGGTGGATACATTTTTTGATCACCTGCAGCCTATAGTCAGGGCTTCGTTCAAACATTTGTTTAGAACTTAATCTAGGCTGGCTAGCAAGTGGCAAAGGCAGCAATAAGAATTGATGTGGATAGCACCCAAACAGGACAAAAGACACTTCAAAGCCTCCTGACTTGTTGCGCAGGCTTCTCGATGGGCTGCGCAGCACAAGGTTGCATTCCGATGGCCGCGATCATGCTTGATAACAGGCCTGGGACGATAACAGGCCAGGCTTGATAACAGGCCAGGGACGATAACAGGCCATGCTCGATAACAGGCCATACTCAATAACAGGCTATACTCGATAACATGCCTGAATCATTGCCCTGGTATCGGAGAGGAGATGGAGGGAAGCGGTGGCAGATGCTGAACAAAGGCCCCAGTAAGGGTCTTTGGGCCCTTAATTTCGTCTGCGGAACCCTCCCACCCCCCCCCCCCCCCCCCCCCCCCCCCCCCCCCCCCCGGGAACAAGGACTGAAGAGGACCAGACATGGGGAGAGACATTGGTTCACGGGATGACAGCTGCAATGGCCTTTGTGGACAGCTCTTGCATATGGACTCTGCAGGATGTTCTTGTACTAACTGGGGGATTGCGGTTATGTACAGGGATAGTCTGGCTGAGCTGTGTGGAAAACATTTATTCCACTGTATCTGGTATACATGACAATAACGAAACCATTGAACCAAAGCAAACATGGCCGGTGGGAGACTTGCTTGAGGTTTGCTTAAGGGGCCAGTGAAATACTCCTCCTGAAAATAACATTATTGCAATGGATCTGGAAACTCCCACATTCCTACAGATACCCAATTTTCCATGCTCTGAGAAAACTGGCACATCTCGTTTAAAATTTAATGACTACGTAAGTGTTGTGATGGTACATCATTTACATATTGTAAAGATCTATGAGGTATTAGACATTAGAAGGTAGGATGGAAGTTAATAGCAAAGGCGATAAAATCAACGGGTTCTTCATAGGTGTAGGAGGCAGCCCTGCTGCAAATGATGTCTTGAAGAAAGAGTTAGGGAATGGTGCAAGGGTATCTTTGCAACCAGCAGTGTTAAGGACGAGGACAATTATGCTGGTTGGAGGAGTTGGTTGGTTTTATGTTCAACGAAGGCTGGTGGGCCCTAAAGCCTTTCTGAAAGGAATTGAAATCTAAGATGACTGGATGCTCATGGAAAAGATGTGATTGGGTCTTCAGAATTGGGAGCTATCAAAGTGGTGAAGAGCAATGAGGTGACTTGCATGTCGGATGGAAGGGATTGGATGGAGGGGGGTTGGGGAACATAACAAAATCAAGTTTTTTGGAGCAGGAGTAGGCAGAAACAATGGGTCTGCCAGGGGAGTCCTGCTTGTGGATTTTGGGAAGAAACAAAAACAACAGGACGTGGGGCTGTTGGAGAATTATAAGGTTGCAGGGAAGATCGCCAGAAGTGATAAGATGATAACATTGGTGATGGTTTGGCATAAGGGGCCTGGTATTCATCAGTGGGCAAGTATGACAGGATGTCCGAAAACTGATGCCTGGTCTCAACAGCACTCCATTGTCAGTGGATTTGATGAAAATATTGGGATTGGCAGCAAGCGAGCAGAGGGCTGTGCATTCTGAGGGGGTGAGATTGGAGAAGTCGAGACGGTCGATGTTGTGGCAACAGTTGGAGAAAAAAGAGGGGATAGAAGGCTGACAGGAGGAGGAGGAGGAATGTTGGAGAAGGGAGAAGGGGGTCATCACTGTGGATGCAAAGACCTTGCCAGAGAAATAGGCACAGAGCCAGAGGCAACGAAAAAAGAGCTCAACATCATGGGGGCTCGGAACTCAGTGGGGTGTGGGTGCAGAAAGATAGAAAATAGCTTCAGGAGTGGCCATTTGGCCTTGAGCCAGCACCGCCATTCAATATGATCATGGCCTATCATCCACAATGAGTTTCCAATTCCTGCTCTCTCCCCATATCCCTTGATTCTGTTAGCAAGTAGTAGTATAAAGGTAAGTTATATAAAGTCGTTCAGTATTAGAGAGGTAGCAATGTTACAAAATTTTGAGATTTTAAGAATCAAGTCAGCAATTTATCCCATCCATTAAAGCATAAAAAGAACTTTAATTTGAAACCTAATTCACTTCCATATCTTCAGTATTAAAAAAAGTTATGGCCATTTTCATACTCGGAAATTAGCATCTTGTTCCCTATTGCTTTTCCATTGACAACACAAAAGCTGTGATCAAGGACAGTCAAAAGCCCATAACTTTCTTAAAAATTAAGAGAACTGAATGAAATTTTCAGTTATTATAGATTGAAGCATTCTGAAACAGATATGAAACAATCTTACTTGGATGACCTGAAATTAAAGCATATAATTAGTTAGTTACCTCATTGGAGCTAATTACAAACTTCAATTACTAGATCTAAACATCTATCCATTTCTTAGGAATAGGTTAACATTTTTAAAAAACCTAAGTGTCCAAATAACATTCACACAAGAATTCACAATATAACATGATTTTTTAATCTCATTGTCATGAATAGGCCAAATGGAAGGAATTTAGTGTTTAATTCCCGTAAATTAATGGCCATTTTAATCATCTTGTGAATGGGCTTTTGTGGAACGCTATCGATTGGAACGTTGCGGTTGCGGTGAATTTAAATCCCATATCGGCAGGAAAAATACTGCTGGTTCGTATGGGGCCTAAGTCACCTTTTCGCAACATGAAATTTTGATTAAAGGCATCCTAAGAAGCAAGTTTATATGAAAAATAAACGGTGTACCTTGCCTTGTCCCCTACGTGAGATCCGTCCCGTTGTCGGCATTAGAAGATAATTTTAATTTTACTCCTGCTATGAAATTATCCAGTGCTAATTATAATAAACTTAATAAAACGGCAATTAAAGCGATTTTTCTTCAGCAACTAAACAGCCTGTTCAAAATCGATTTGATTAGTCTGAATTTTAAACCCGCCCCCCTCTCAAAGGCGCCAAAGCCGCGCACACGGCCAGTGGCAGAACTGCAGCACTGCTGAAAGTAAGTTTTGTACATACTTAAGAGAGGGGTGGGCCGGGGGGAGATGGTGAAAACACAGCAGGGTATGGGCTGAGGTGAGACACAAGGTCTGTGGTGGGCAGAAGGAGGTTGGGCGCTTAGAGGTGATACTGTGGAGGGACGAGGGGGACTCAGACCAGATACTGTGGAGGGATGACTCATAGATATAGAGTGATGCAATGTGGAAACAGGCCCTTCGGCCCAAATTGCCCACACCGGCCACGCATCCCACTTGCCTGCACTTGGTCCATATCCCTCCAAACCCATCCTATCCATGTAGCGGTCTAACTGTTTCTTAAACGATGGGATAATCCCAGCCTCAACTACCTCCTCTGGCAGCTTATTCCTCACCCACCACTCTTTTCCCCTTCGCCTTGAATCTGTCCTCTGGTCCTTGATTCCCCGACTCTGGGCAAGAGATTCTGTGCATCTACCCGATCTATTCCTCACAAGATTTTGTGTACCTCTATAAGATTACTCCTCATCTTCCTGTGCTCCATGGAATAGATACCCAACCTACTCAACCTCTCCCTATATCTCACACCCTCTAGTCCTGTCAACATCCTCGTAAATCTTTTCTCAACCCTTTCAAGCTTGACAATATCTTTCTTATAACATGGTGTCCAGAACTGAACACAATATTCTAAATACGGTCTCACCAAGGTCTTATACAACTGCAACATGACCTTCCAAATTCTATACTCAATACTCTGACTGATGAAGGCCATAGTGCCAAATGCCTTTCTGCCCACCTTATCGACCTGCAACTCGACCTTCAAGGAACCATGCACCTGTACTCCTAGATCCCTCTGCTCTAAAACACTACCCGGAGGCCTACCATTTACTGTGTAGGTCCTGCCCTTGTTCGATGTCCCAAAATACAACCCCTCGTACTCCTCTGTATTAAATTTCCATCAACCATTCCTCCACCCACCTGGCCAATCGATCCAGATTCTGCTGCAATCTTACAACCATCTTCACTTTCTGCATACCACTCACTTTTGTATCATCAGCAAACTTTCTAATCTTGCCCTGTGTGTTCTCATCCAAATCATTGATGTAGATGACAAACAAGAATGGGCCCAGCACCGAACCCCGAGGCACATCACTAGTCACAGGCCTCATGTCCAAGAAGCAATCTTCCATCATCACCTTCTGCTTCCTTCTATGGAGACAATTTGCTATCCATTTTGCTATCTCTGTTTGGATCTAATGTGACCTAACCTCACAGAGCAGCCTACCATGTGGAACCTTGTGGAATGCTTGACTGAAGTCCATGTACACAACATCCACAGCTATGCCCTCATCGACCTTTTTGGTCACGTCTTCAAAAAAATCAATCAGATTTGTGAGACACGACCTCCCACGTACAAAACCATGCTGACTATCCCTAATCAGCCCTTGCCCATCCAAATGCCTGTATAACCTATCCCTCAGAATACTCTCTGGTAACTTTCCAACTACAGATGTTAAGCTCACAGGCCAAAGGTTCCCAGCATTTTCCCTGCAGCCCTTCTTGAAAAGAGGTACAACATTTGCCACCCTCCATTCTTCCGGCACCTCTCCTGTATTTAAGGACGGCTCGTAAATTTCAACCAGGGCTCCTGCAACTTCCTCTCTGGTTTCCCACAACGTTCTCGGATATTTCTGATCAGGCCCTGGAGATTTGTCTACCTTCATACACTATAGTACCATCAGTACTTCTTCAACGGTAACACTGACTGCTCTCAAGACACTTCCATTGATTGCCCCAAGTTCCTCCGTCCTATTGTCTTTCTCCTCGGTAAATACAGAGGAGAAATACTCATTGAGGACATTGCCCATCTCCTGTGGCTCCACACAGAGGTGACCGCTTTGATTCTTGAGAGGTCCCATTCTCTCTCTAGTTACCCCTTTCACCCGTATGTATTTAAAAACCTTTTGGGATGAGGGGTCACAGAGGAATTTGGAGTATGCTGTGAGGTGCAGGAGTGAGGGGTAGGGGAGGTTAGAGTTAGTGTTAGAGGAAGCCACAACAGCGTCACCCCACAGAGCCACTCGACCCAGCAAAGTTGACAACCCCAGCCCCATCTCCGAATCCAATATTTATTTTTGATCACCACTCTCTCCCATCCCATTCCACCCATATCCCTCCCTTTTGGAGACCAAAACTGCACGCAATACTCCAGGTGTGGTCTCACCAAAACCCTGTACAACTGCAGTAGAACCTCCCTGCTCCTATACTCAAATCCTTTCGCTATGAATGCTAACATACCATTTGCTTTCTTCACTGCCTGCTGCACCTGCATGCCTACTTTCAATGATTGGTGTACCATGACACCCAGGTCTCGTTGCCTTTTCCTAATCTGCCACCATTCAGAGAATAGTCTACCCTCCTGTTTTTGCCACCAAAGTGGATAACCTCACATTTATCCACATTATACTGCATCTGCCATGCATTTGCCCACTCACCCAGCCTATCCAAATGACCTTGCAGCCTCCTAGCATCCTCCTCAAACCTAACACTACCCCCCAGTTTAGTGTCATCCGCAAACTTGGAGATGTTGCATTCAATTCCCTCGTCCAAATCATTAATGTATATTGTAAATAGCTGGGGTCCCAGCACTGAGCCTTGCGGTACCCCACTAGTCACTGCCTGCCATTCTGAAAAGGACCCATTTACTCCTACCCTTTGCTTCCTGTCTGCCAGCCAGTTCTCTATCCACATCAATACTGAACCCCCAATACCGTGTGCTTTAAGTTTGTATACTAATCTCTTATGTGGGACCTTGTCGAAAGCCTTCTGAAAGTCTAGATATAACACATCCACTGGTTCTCCCTTATCCACTCTACTAGTTATATCCTTGAAAAATTATATAAGATTCGTCAGACATGATTTACCTTTCGTAAATCAATGCTGACTTTGTCCAATGATTTCACCACTTTCCAAATGTGCTGCTATCCCATCTTTAATAACTGACTCTAGCAGTTTCCCCAGTACCGATGTTAGACTAACTGGTCTGTAATTCCCCGTTTTCTCTCTCCCTCCTTTTTTAAAAAGAGGGGTTACATTAGCTACCCTCCAATCCTCAGGAACTACTCCAGAACCTAAGGAGTTTTGAAAAATTATCATTAATGCATCCACTATTTCTGTGGCTATTTCCTTGAGTACTCTGGGATGCAGACTATCTGGCCCTGGGAATTTATCGGCCTTTAATCCATTCAATTTACCCAACACCACTTCCCGGCTAACCTGGATTTCACTCAGTTCCTCCATCTTATTTGACCCACGGTCCCCTGCCATTTTCAGCAGATTATTTATGTCTTCCTTAGTGAAGACAGAACCAAAATTCACCTGTTTATGACTGCAAGGGACCTACATTTGTTTAAACTAATTTCTTTCTCTTCACCTATCTATAAAAACTTTTGCAGTCAGTTTTTATGTTCCCAGCCAGTTTTCTTTCATAATCTATTTTCCCTTTCCTAATTAAGCCCTTTGACCTCCTCTGCTGGACTGAATTTCTCCCAGTCCTCTGGTAGGCAGCTTTTTCTGGCTAATTTGTATGCTTCATCTTTTGTTTTTATACTATCCCTGATTTCCCTTGTTATCCATGGATGCACTAACTTCCCTGATTTATTCTTTTGACAAACTGCGATGAACAATTGTTGTAGTTCATCCATGCAGTCTTTAAATACCTTCCATTGCACATCCACTGTCAACCCTTTAAAAATCACTTGCCAGTCTATCTTGGCCAATTCACGTCTCATACCTTCAAAGTTACCTTTGTTTAAGTTCAGAACCCTTGTTTCTGACTTAATTATGTCACTCTCCATCCTAATGAAGAATTCAACCATATTATGGCCACTTGCCCAAGGGGCCACGCACAACAAGACTGCTAACTAACCCTTCTTCATTACTCAATACCCAGTCTAGAATAGCCTGCTCTCTCGTTGGTTCCTCTACATGTTGGTTTAGAACCCTATCCCGCCTACATTCCAAGAAATCCTCTTCCTCAGCAACCCTGCCCATTTGATTCACCCAATCTATATGTAGATTGATGTCACCCATTATAACTGTTTTACCCTTGTTGCATGCATTTCTAATTTCCTGTTTGATGCCATCCCCAACTCCACTACTACTGTTAGGTGGCCTGTACACAACACCCACTAGCGTTTTCTGCCCCTTAGAGTTTCGCAGCTCTACCCATATCGATTGCACATCCTCCAAGCTAATGTCCTTCCTTTCTATTGCATTAATCTCCTCTCTCACCAGCAACGCTACCCCACCTCCTTTTCCTTTCTGTCTATCCCCCCTGAATATTGAAGATCCCTGGATGTTCAGCTCCCAGCCTTGGTCCCCCTGGAGCCATGTCTCCGCGATCCAAACTATAGCATAGTCATTAATAGCTATCTGCACATTCAACTCATCCACCTTATTACGAATGCTCCTCGCATTGAGACACAAAGCCTTCAGGCTTGTTTGTACAACACTCTTACTCGTGACGCGCAGTGTTTCCTCAAGTGTTGCAACATTTTTTTGTCGCCGCTGGATTTTGAAATGTTCAAAATCTTTTGATACCTCAGTCAATGAAGCTGGCAGTCACCAAAAAAATCGCCGTGGGACAGGCCCTTGATGGTGTCTATAGGATGCAAGACCATATGGATCATTTTACATCCTCCTCTCCTTTTAAGCACTGTTCCTTCTGGGAGTTCAATGAAGTGAGACAGTGGTCCTTGAGCTGTTAATTAAATAACATTTTGTTTTAAAAATGCCCACCTCTTGGTTTCCTTGTTCCATAGGAGGCATGCAGATGTTTGAGGAACAATGCGACTTTCAGGACTGTGAATACGATAGGTTATTGTGTTGTTGTCTGCAAGAGATTGTGGATCACGATCCTTTAGGCTTGCTGAAAATATCTAGGAAGCAGCAGAAGTTGGTGAGATAGCGTGTAAATATTAAATGGTTACAATTTCTTTTTAAAAAAAACATTACTTTAAGATACATTTTAAAGTCAAAATCAAATTATTCACCTCACAGTAATTCTAAATCAATGTTTTATTGAAACTAACATTTGCTGATGCATATATTAAAAATTGTTATTGTTAATTGTTAATTGTTATTAGCTAAAATAAACCAATCATTTAAAACAGCCACAAAATATTGTTCAAGGTTCTTTGAAATCATCTTCTTATTTTTTCTCTCAACATAAAAGGTGGCTGTTTGGCCCTCAAGTCTATGCCAGCTTTCATGGCACACTTATCAAGGCAATTCACCTACATTTCCTCATAAACCATTTATTCTTGCATGCTAATTAATTCTTCCTAATTCTCCAAACACCCACTTACTGTCTGCTATGGGAAATTTACAAAGAGCCAATAAACCTACCAACCCATGTGAAGAAACTGGAAAAGCCAATGGAAACCCATATGGTCACAGGGATAACATGCAAACTGCGCACCGACAAGGTCAGAGGGCATGCTTGAATAGGGGTGACAGGAGCAGTGAGATACTGGTACTACCAAGCTACCATCTTTGCAGGGCTAACCATTTTAAAATTTGGAATCAAAAATTTAACTTCTAAATCTGTGAACAATAAATTTAAAGACAACATTGACTATGATCAGCTGCAGTTTATAACAAACGCGTTAATGATGAATGGGCGTGTAATTGTCAAGGACAGCACAGTGGCGCAGTGGTAGAGTTGGCGCAGGTTCGGTCCTAACTGTGGGTGCTGTCTGTGCCAACATTGCTCGTTCACAGCAAGACCGCGTGTGTTTTCTCCGGGTGCTCCAGTTTCCTCCCACATTCCTAAAACGTGCAGATTTGTAGGTTAATTGGCTTCTGTAAATTCCCCATAGAGTGAAGGATGCTGAATTGAGATAACTAGTGTACAGGTGATCGTTAGTCAGCACGGTGAGCTGTATCTCTAAACATTTGTATCATTTTGCCTCCGCAATTTAATCTGCCAATTATTAATTAAGGTACACACTCATCCAGAGGGAAAAAAATATTTAGTTGCTAGCTCTAAGTGGCACAAGAGCAACAGCCAGCAGTCATTCTAAAATCCTGAAAATTACTTCAATGTCTGCTCAAGTCTAGTACTGGCAATGAAAGACTAATATCACATATAGCTTTTTATACTTGCAATTCAACCTAGCAAACAAGTGGAGATTAAATGATCCATTGCAAAAAAATATTGTCAAGTAAATTAGAAGTATATATTATGTCACAAAGAGCACATCATTTTGAAAGTAGGCACAAAGTTGCATGAATCAATTTCTTTGGCAATGGGAAAGACTGAGCAGACTGTAAAACAGACTGCTGATTCCTTTCTCCATTTTATGCCACTTCCCCCATTATTCTTGTTGCTTAAACTAAATGTAAATCATCAATTTGTTTATGTTTAACGATCTATGAATCGAGTAATCACAGTACCTTAATTGGTACACGTGACAATAAAATACCCTTTGAACAGAAATATTTGGAATACACTGATCCTACTTTGTTGTTGAGTGCATTTCTATTTGCGTTGGTTTGGAACCATTGCTGGCTGCTGTACTCCGTGAATTGCACATGCTGACAACTTTCACGTCCTGGAGAAGAAACTTCCAGCAACCGTTCAGGAACTTGCAAGGAATCACCATTCTTCCACTGAACTTTGTGCCCATTAATTTGTTGGGCATACCAGTGATACGACTGAATAGTGAGGTACTGGCAGGTATCAAGAACTGTCTTGCCTCTGTGCAATTGGAGAAAAAAAAAAGATGGTTATTTGTTATCCGGCAACTGAACCATCCTGCCAACAACCAGAGAGCAGTCCTGAACTACTACCTACCTCACTCGAGACCCTTGGACTATCTTTGATCGGACTTTATTGTCTTTTTCTTGCATTAAACATTATTTCCCTTATCTTGTATCTGTACACTGTGGATAGCTCGATTGTAATAATGTATTGTCTTTCTGCTGACTGGTTAGCACGCAAGAAAAGCTTTTCACTGTACCTCTGTACATGTGACAATAAACTAAATTCCTGAACTCAAAGAAACTGAATTCAGACACTTTGATCAGATTAAATCAGATTTTTTTTTACAGGTGTGGGTAATCTTTTTTCAAATGCACTAATTTTGTTCTCCAATTCATCAACTTAAAATATTTGTTCCATGTTTGTTCCATTTCACATTCCACAAACACTCCCTGGTCTTCTGTGTTTCCTTCATTCTTGGTTTTTATTGCAGATATCCAGCATTTAATTTTTGATTTTATCCTCACAAGGTAACATAACAGATGCAATGTTTGAAAAGCCATGATAAGGTGACAAAAAGTGGAAATGGGTTGCACAACGATTAATCCTAACTATATTAGAAATTGTAATCAAATAGTTAACTTCCAAATTTGTGGACAACAATAAATTCGTAGACAACATTGATTGTGCAGAAGGCAGTAACCAAGTGTCTTGATGTAACTTGGAACCCCTACAAAAAATTACAAGTGTGGCCCTTTTCAACACTAAGAAACCACTATACCCATAAGCTTTTATTCTTCATCTGGTGACTTCTTAACTAAGTGCAGCTGCTCTTTCATTTATATACAGCTGGTCTATCAACTGGTTCCAAAAAGGGTCTGAAGAAAGCTCTATAGCCAAAATGTAATCTGCATCTGTCCATTCCCTCCAAAGATGTTGCCTGACCTAAATTCCTCCAGGATTTTGTGTTTTACTCAAGATCCCAGCATCTGCGCTTCCTTGTGTCTCTCTGGAATCGGTGATATGCTTTAAAAAAAAAGGCATCCAGCACTGAAACAGCTGCATTTCTCATCTATACACAACTATTCTCATAAGGTCATAAGTGATGGGAGTTGAATTAGGCCATTCGGCCCATCAAGTCTACTTCGCCATTCAATCATGGCTGAGCTGTCTCTCCCTCATAACCCCATTCTCCTGCCTTCTTCCCATAACCTCTGACACCTGTACTAATCAAGAATCCATCTATCTCTGCCTTAAAAGGATCCACTGACTTGGCCTCCACAGCCTTCTGTGGCAAATAATTCCTCAACTATATATAGTACTGACAACTATAGGACAGCTACATTGATTTTATGTTCAGTGCCCTCAATAATTTAAACATGTTGAATTGAAAATAAAGATTGGAGTTTTTCAATCACATGCAGCAACTGGCTTACGCCAAGTGCATTTTTTAATATTGATGTATAAAATAAGCTATGCTGGCAGCTTTCATAGCCTCAATGCCAACCTACTGCAAGATCTCAACGATCCCTCTGCCTCCACAGATGCTGCTTGATTCACTGAGTTCTTCCAGTATTTCTTTGCTCCAGATTCCAGCATCTGTATTCTCTGTCTCTAAGATAATTCCTTGCCTTGCTTGGAGGAAATACCCAAGTGCAAATGCAACTAAATTGTAGCAACTTTGCACTGCCACTATACCCAAAGAACATTTGTTAACTGAATTAACCAGACGCATCCACATATATAAATGAGATTTGCTGTAATCAGGTACGCACTCCACCACCCACCAAATAAAGCTCAGGGCCTGGCAGACATTGTCGCAGAGACAACAACCTGGATGCTCAACACCCGGCTTGATATCTAACTATTCCTTTGGTTTGTGTTTCATTCGTAAGAGGATGCACAATACACATATCTGTGTTTGAACAAATACTGAAAAATTCACACTAAGGAATAATGCAATCACCATTGGAAACAGTGTAGTACTAAAACGTAGAGCATCTACTGGAATTAGTCTTGAGCTCATTTCTGAATTACACAGAGTTTATCATTTTACTTCGGAGTCACGTGAGTGACTTCGTGAAGACCCCGCCAGCACGCCTGCGCGGCATATCGTCGCGCGCACTCGCACCGGCAGGCTGGGGGGGGGGGGGGGAGTGCGCTCTCTCCTCCGGCTCCTTCACAAGACCGGCAGGTGAGTATTACCTTTTCTTCACAGCATGGACAAGGGCCGGAGGACGACGCTGTCGAGGAGCTGAGCTGAGCTGCGGCCAGCCGACGGCCCTTGTCCCCGGAGCTGCAAGGAACGCCGGCAGCTTTAACGAACGGTGGGGGCAGGAATGCGGGCGCTCCCGCTGATACAGGGGCCGACTCACCCGAATGGGTTACCGCTCCGGAGCTGGAAGCAACGGGTCCAGACTCCGAGCCCCCGTCCCCCAAGAGAATAAGGGGGGATACAGGTACGTGGCAAGGGGTCTTGTTTCTTTACAGGCAACCCCTCCCCGAGCTCCAGAAGACCCGAGGGGGCTGGGCCGGGGGACAGCCGCACGACAGGGGAGCCCTGCAAAGTGCAATACGTACCACAGCCAGGGATATCTGCCATCGTGCAGCCCGGGCATAACACTGCTGCATCGTGTAGGCCTGCTGGAGCAGATACCGCCGACAACACACCCCGTCAGGCTGCGGTCAAGGGCGGAGGTGGCAGCAGGAAGCGGTCGGTCAGCTCAGCGCTGCGAGCAGCCGACCATGCGCCTCCACGCTAAAAGATGGGCAAAAGTGGAGGTAAGCCTGCACGGACTCCGGGAGCCAGGTTCCGGGGGCCGGCGCCGATTCAACTCACCTGCCTTCTTATCAGCCAGGTGGGCCGCCACAGTCTGGGAGAAGACAGACTAGCGGAGAGTCCGTGCGGGAGTCGTATGATCCTACTTGGGCTGTAGGTCACGACGACCTGCCATTGGACCCTAGACAGCACCCTAAGGGGATGAGGTCCGATGGTGGAAGCCCCAGTGAATTTGCAGGGCCTGGGGAAGTCGGCTTGTCCGCTGCATATAGCAGGGACGGTCGCATAGAGCGGTTGGAGCTCTTAAGTGGTGCAACACCTCCAGCGGGACCGGGAACGAGAAGAGTGGGATTCGCGGGCATCCACTAGCCGTGCAAGGACACCACTCAGCTCCTCATCGTCTCCAGCCAGAAGCATTAATGATTGCCCAGCTGCTGAGTTTGACGACGACCAGGGACAGCCAGTGACTGCTGAACCAGAGCATGAGGAGGATATGCTGGATGTGGTGAGTGAAGTTTGCCGTTTCTACCCAGACAGGTGAACCCTGCACCACGAATTGGCGGGCACCATTGATTGCCTACTTATGCACCAACTCTGGAGTCAGATTCTCAATAATACCTTGGAGAAAGGATCTCCACGGGCATATCGGCGTTTGCTAAACCCTGGTCGGGGATAATGTGTCCAGTAAATAGCATGATGCACTGGCACTCCTATGCAACGCCCAGTATGAGATAAATTGCCTGCGTAAGAGCTCCATATAGCCCACACTAAACCCCAAATTCGCGGGGTTGTGCCCACCATTACCGCTCCACCGCCGCATCAGTTGTTTGGAGACCTGTCCAAACAGGTGAAGGGACTGGACAAAGGAGGCCAAAACAGTGGGATCCATGAAACTCCATCGGCAAGAGTTCACCCATATCACCGGCAACAGCCTAATACAACCTGTGAACCAAGGCTGCCGGATAGGGCACAAAGATCCTACCTACCTCCATCTCAACAAATACAACGACCTTTTAGGGCAAGGCCAACATCGGCCTGCATGGGAAATGCGGCCGCCGGCCCGTCAACCTCCATAACGTCCACCCGAAGCACCGTATGTATGGAACCGCCGTTCACTATGGAGGTAAGGGGGTCTGGCTCCTCTCACGCCGTAGTATCCCTCCTGCACGAATAGGTGGGCGATTGCGGGCAGCCTTGGACATATGGGGAAAACTGTAACCGCAGATGAGTTTATTTTACAAAGTGTTCAAGGGTATATAATTCGTTGGAGGTATAGATTCCCATACCCAGCATTCGCCTCGTAGGAATTTACTCTATCCCAAAAAGAGGTGGAGGCAGGGCATGCTGAAATTATATGGCGAGCAGGGAAAGTGGTAATTGGCATAACCAAGCATGGACCTATTGAGTTGAGTCTAATATGTTCACCAGCAGTAAAAAAGAAGAGGGATGTCGGATTATAATCGATTTAGCTGAGTTGAACACTTTTGTACAATATACCCATGGCAAAATGGATACTTTTGGAACAGCTAGGTGGATGCTTTACTCAGGGTACTTTATGGCATGTATCGATTTGAAAGAAGCATGCTATACGGTGCCCATCGCTGAGGCTCACAGGGAATTCTGAAGTTGTCTGGAAGGGTGCATTGCCTAATGGAACCATCACAGCCTTAGGCTGTTTACCAAATTGGTATTTACCTGTATTGGCTCTTCTCCGACAACAAGATTATAGTGATGGCATATTGGATGAAATCCTTATAGTGGGGCAGACCCTCCAATTGGCAATTCAAGGAGTGGCTGCAACCAAGGCTCTGCTTGAGAAGCTGGGATTGTAATCCATCCAGACAAATCAAAACTGCACCCGGTACGGGTTATGGATTTGGTGTTCACCTTAGACACTAATTTAATGAAGTTTATCATCCCCACTAATAAAGCTACTGCTATATTAGAAGAGTGCCACAATCTTGCTTGCGCCAGGGTATCGACCATGCGGCAAACAGCAAAAGTTATTGGTATTGGTAACTCTAAATTGGTAACTACATTCCCAGCTGCACGATTCGGACCGCTACACTACCGAAATTCACAAAGGTCACAAATCACAGCATTAAAAATAAATGTTGGCCGCTTTGATTGGCCACTTTGGTTACCACCGGAAGCTAGAAATGAGCTATAATGGTGGGTAGATAATATTAAAGAATGTCATTGACCTATTATAGGGTGCAACCCTGATGTTGTGCTACTAACTGACGCAAGTGCACCAGGCTGGGGAGCAACTGGTACGATGTCCAGTTGTGGTGGCAGAAAAAACTCTCATGAGTCTACATTCCTGGAGTCACATGGGATAAACTATATAGAAATGCTGGGGGCATTTCATGGACTGCGGGCTTACTGTACTAATTCATGGGATTACATGTCCGCTTTCGAATAGATAATGCTACAATAATGGCTTACATCAATCATATGGGTAGTATCAGGTCGCTAGTTTGCAATGAATTGGCTAATACAATTTGGCACTGGTGCATTGAAAGAAATATTTGGATTACTGCGACCTATTTGCCTGGGAAGCTTAATTCAGTGGCGGACACCAGGTCACGTGTCTTCAATGACAACATTGAGTGGATGTTGAACCCCCAAATTTTGGAGATATTATAGCTCAATTTGGGGACACCAGATATTGACCTATTTGCGTCCAGGCTGAACCATCGAATACCAACGTATGTGTTGTGGGAACCAGACCCTGGGGTAATAGCGTTGGATGCGTTTTATCCATTGGGGGAAATGGTTTGCTACGCATTTCCCCCAGTCTGCCTCACCAGTCAGGTATTGCAGAAAATTAAACTAGACTCTGCAACTGGCATATTGATCATTCCCGACTGGCCTACACAACCATGGTACCCGATGGTTGTAGAAATTTAAAACAACCATGGATGGCGATTGGGAAACATCCCAAATTGATTACTCACTCCATTACGGGGGGGGGGGGGGGGGTCAGTCATCCTTGCCATGGTCATTTAAACTTGTTGGCTTGCAGGTTCTGAAAAGACCGCTCATCCAGGCAGGCATCTCGTCAAGAGCCATGAACCTTATTGCAGCATCGTGCCGAGAATCAACTCGGAAACAATACCTCACTCAAATCAGAAAGTGGGAGGTTTCTGTGCCCGGAACAACAAGTCCTCCAACTCGGCAACAATACCGGATGTGTTGGAGTTTCTAGCAGGCCTCCATTTTGATGCTGGCCTCAGCTACACTGCCATCAACAGCGACAGGAGTACGCTGTATTCATACCTGGATATAGGTATCAGCTCCCACCACCTGGAGTCTAAACTAATGAGGGGAGTATTCAATACCAACCCTCCACGACCCAGATGTACAGTAACGTGGGATGTGGGGATCGTGCTGACCCTACTGAGGAGCTGGGCTCCAATAGATGAGCTACCATTGAAACAGCTCACCCTTAAGGTGGTGATGCTCATGGCACTGACGACAGCCCAACGAGTCCAGACGTTACAAAAACTGCGACTGGACAGCATGGTGGCCAACCCTGGTCAAATAAAATTCTTTGTTAAAGAATTATTAAAACAGCACAGGCCAGGGGCGCATGGGCTGCAGCTGGAATTTCGGGCGTACCCTGTAGATGCGACACTCTGCATAGTCACCCATCTCCACCACTACATCCGAGTTACTGGAGTTATCAGGATGAAGGAACAGGGGCTCCTCATCAGTCATAAAACCTCCGCATCATGGGGTGACTACACAGACGATCGCCAGGTGGCTCAGGGTGGTGCTGGATGCAGCAGGAGTTGCTACTAACAATTTTAAGTCTCATTCCACCAGGGCTGCAGCGAGAGCCATGGAGGTGCCCATGGACCACATTCTCGCCACCGCGGGCTGGGCCAGTGGGGAACAACCTTTCAACGGTTCTATAAACAAGCCTCTGGCCATTCCTGCGACATTCGCAGAAGCTATCCTGGGTACCGCTCAGTAAATGTCTGGCCCCGATTTAGGGGTTTGTTGTTTATTTGATTAATAAAATTGTGTTGATTTTTTAGCCAGTTTCGACTGAACTCCATTAACAGCCTTCCTCCATCAGACTGGCGGCAGTGTGATAAGCATGGACGTTGTCCAGGGCGTGAAATCACAGAGCTTTGAAATCTTCACGAAGTCACTCACGTGACTCCGAAGTAAAATAGTAAGATTAAACGAGAACTTACCAAGTTTGAAGGTTGATCTGTATTTTACGAAGAGTCGCGGTGAGGGATTTCGTGCCCACCGCTCCCACCCTCTATCATAAGGTCAACCAGGTAGTTCTACGGTTTTCATCTTACTATTTTCAGTCATGGTTGGTTCTGTGATTCCACACCGCTGCTTTGAAGGATGCCGCGCAGGCGTGCTGGCGGGGTCTTCACGAAATCCTTCACCGCGACTCTTCGTAAAATACAGATCAACCTTCAAACTTGGTAAGTTCTCGTTTAATCTTATCATTTTGTTTTAGAAGGTACAATGTTAAGCAAAATGTCATTATAGATTTACCTAAATATGGGTATTCATGTTGAATGACTTCCAAACAATTTCCATTCCTGCCATCCCACAGAAAAGGCCATAAACCTATCCTCTATGAGTGTGGACATTGTGTATTATCTCTATTCCATCCTTTTGACTTAACTAACACAACATTTCAGCTATATCTTTTATTTGTTCATTTTAGTGGAACGTTCATTGTTTGGTTTGATATGCCATCCCTCATCAATACGGAACATTAGAAAATCAGAGCAGCAGTAGTTCTTTTGGCTCATTGAACTTGATCTATCATTTGGAACTATCCTGGCTACTTCTTCATCTCAAGATCACATTCATCCTCTCTTACAAATTCTTTGATGTCTTTTGTGTATCTGCCTGTTTGAAATATTCATCAATCTAGCCTCCATTATCTTTTGTGCCGGAGAGTTCACCACTCTTCGAGGGAAGAAATTGCTTTCCTCATTGCTGAGGAAAATGTCCCTGCCAATTGTTCTGACCCTGAGATCATGGAGGATAACAGTGTCAGGGAAACACTCTCACCACATTCAAGCATCAGACCCTGTGGGATTTGGTCTATCAGTGAAATCCCCTCACATTCTTTGAAGCACTAATGAACAAAAACGAATAGAGTCATAGTGTGATACAGTGTGGAAACAGGCCCTTCGGCACAACTTGCCCACACTGGCCAACTACACTATGTCCCAGCTACACTAGTCCCAGCTGCCTGCGCTTGGTCCATATCCCTCCAAACTTGTCCTACTTATGTGCTTGTCTAACTGTTTCTTAAATGTTGGCATAGTCCCAGCCTCAATTACCTCTGGCAGCTTGTTCCATACACCCACCACCCTTTGGGTGAAAAAGTTACTCCTAAGGATTCCTATTAAATCTGTTCCCCTTCACCTTGAACCTATGTCCTCTGGTCCTCGATTCCCTTACTCTGGGAAAGAGATTCTGTGCATCTACCCATTCTATTCCTCTCATGATTTTATACACATCTATAAGATCACCCTTCATCCTCATGGGGAGAAGGCAGGAACGGGGTACTGATTGTAGATGATTAGCCATGATCACAGTGAATGGCGGTGCTGGCTCGAAGGGCCGATTGGCCTACTCCTGCACCTATTGTCCATTGCTCCAAGGAATAGAGACCCAGCCTACTCAACCTCTCCCTATAGCTCACACCCTCTAGTCCTGGTAACATCCTTGTAAATCTTCTCTGAACCCTTTCAAGCTTGATAATATATTTCCTATAACATGGTGCCCAGAACTGAACACAATATTCTAAATGCTGTCTCACCAATGTCTTATACAAACTGCAACATGACCCCCAACTTCTATACTCAATACTCAGACTGATGGCCAGTGTGCCAAAAGATTTTTTGACCACCTTATCTACCTGCGACTCGTCCTTCAAGGAACCTTGCACCTGCACACATAGATCCCTCTGCTCCACAACACTCCCCAGAGAATGTGTAGTTCGTGCCTTGTTAGACATCCCAAAATGCAACACCTCATATTTCTCTTTGTTAAATTCCATCAACCATTTCGCAGCCCACCTAGTCAATCGATCAAAATCCTGATGCACTCTTTCACAATTAGCTTCACTATCTGCAAAACCATCCACTTTTGTATCAATTTCTTCATATCCTCGACAACTTTACCCTAACTCTATTTCTACTATCCTGCAAAAAACCTCAAATTCTTAGCAGTGCTGATCCTCTTTATTATTTCTGCTGTGGTGGACTGAGCAGATGAAGTCCAATATGCAGAAGTCTAGATTGGTGTTTTTGTGTGCTAGGCCTCTTCTTTCACATTCACAGACCTGGACTTTGGCCTCACATGATAGGATGTTTGTGCTGAGGTGTTCCATCCACAAACTGGTCCAAATACAATTCAGCTTCCGTTTGACTTGCCTTTACAATGCTAACGAATGTCCTGACCTGGGTTTTGTTGCAATGTTTAATCAGCAGAATAAATGTACAATTCGTTGATTGTTGGTAAATTTAAAATTAGTTGTGGTATCATATCATCAATGGATAAATGATTAAAAAAAATACTTCTTGAAAGACACAAGAATTAACATTCAACCAGCAACGGCGATTGTCATGATAATCCGAGATACACAAAATATTTTCATGCTAAGTAATTTTATGCACAGTATTCAAATCATAGAAATCACTTTCCACTGATAACCTTGCTATCGAACTAGAGCACAGACATTTATTTCATTTTGCAAAAATGGGTATATTGCAAAACAAAATTAGATTTCACAAATACTGTGAGGAAAGAAAAATAACTTAATTTGTTGCAGATTTTGAAGTTCAATATTAATATCATCTGAAGAAGGGTCTCGACCCGAAACGTCACCTATTCTTTCTCTCCATAGATGTTGCCTCACCCGTTGAGTTTCTCCAGCATTTTTTGTCTACCTTCACAAATATCATACCACTTCCCATTAGCAATATTTTCTTGCCAATGCAATACACTGTCACAGCCTCCATTAATATGATTGAAGTTGTTGTGACCTTGTGGCAATCCTAGATTAGATTAAAAAATGGGCTCGATTTTCCATCTATTTATAGAATATAAATATAAATATATAAATTTAAAACACCATTTACATTTTCCTTGATTCTTTTATGAGCTCTCTTTTGCAGACATTTATTAAAAGTCACTATACATTCAGTACTCAAAGCATTACATTCAATTTGCAAACATATAACAGTTTTTGCTCAAAAAATTAATCTGATACAATCGAAATAATTTTACCTCTGACCAGGTGATCCACATTCTACATCAGTGAGGAGTGAGAAGGCAAATCTTTCAGTCACTTCAGACAGGTAACTAAATCCTTTGGTATCCATACGAGTAGGATCTAGCAGTGCACAAAGACTATTATACAGTAGTTCTCTGCTGGTATCACTGAGAGGCCTCTTTTGTCCTTCCTGGAGCACCTAATAGATCATGAGTAAAATAATCTACGTTACATTCTTATTAAAAAATGACAAAATGAAATAATAATGCTGAACTCAATTTTCCTCCAAGTACTTTGGCAAAATAAGAATTCTAAATAGACTAAATACACTATATAGATGGCATGAAAACATTATTTTTAGCAGGCTTAATCAAACTGTGCTTGGTAACATACACCAATATATATTCCACTGCCTCTAAAAACAATCCTAGTCTGGGGCCAAACAAATGTAAAGGAGAAATCCACTCTTACAATTTATTTTTACATAAAAGTGCCTCAAACTATTCATAAATTACAGTAATAAAACTGAAAATGCTGGAGATGGTTCTGTCCCATATACCCAGGTGTCAGAAGTCAAATCTGCTCTCATGCGGCTAAACGTTTAGAAGGTGGCTGGCCTGGATGGAGTCTCTGCACAGATTCTAAAATTATGAGCCAATTATATGGACGGCACGGTGGTGCAGCAGTAGAGCTGCTGCCGTACAGCGTTTGCAGCAGTGGAGACCCGGGCTCGATCCCGACCGGGTGCTGTCTGCATGGAGTTTGTACTCTCCACCCGTGACTGAGTGGGTTTTCTCTGAGATCTTCAGTTTTCTCCCACACTCCAAAGACGTACAGGTTTGTAGGTTAATTGGCTTGGATTTGTATACTTGGTATAAGTGTAATTTGCCCCTAGTATGTGTAGGCTTGTGTTAATGTGTGGGGATCGCTGGTCGGTGCGGACTCGGTGGGCTGGAGGGCCTGTTTCCGCATTTCGTATCTCTAAATAAACTGAACTAACTGTCTTTCGCCAATATCTTCAGCCTTTCACTTCAAAAATCAAGTAGCCCCACTTGTTTCAAGGAAACCTCTATCATTCTAGTCCCCAAGAAAAATAAAGTGATTTGTTTCAGTGACTACCATCCAGTAGTTCTAATGTCCGCCATAAAGTTGTGCTTTGAAAGATTGGTTATCGCTCACATCTGCCCAGTCTCCCATATAATCTAGGCCACTGGAAATTTGTGTACAGTAAAAAATAGGTCTACGGCCATTTCCCTTATATTATAGAAGGGTCTCGACCCGAAACGTCGCCTATCTCCTTCGCTCCTTAGATGCTGCTGCACCCGCTGAGTTTCTCCAGCTTTTTGTGTACCCTCCCTTATACTATAGTCAGCTCTGTATAATCTTGCCTATAAGAACTTCCAGTCCGTTGCCAGGATGTTGTTCATTGACTCGAGTCAGCCTTCAATGCTGTAATACTGAATCAGCTCATCACTAAATTTTTAGCTCTTGTCCTTTGGACTACAATCTGCAAATGACTTACGGACAGTCGGTTGGAATTGGCCACAGCATTTCCTCCACCATGACCCTCCACATTGGTGGTCTTCATGGTTGAGTGCTCAATCCCTCACTTTATTTCCATAAACTGTCTGGGTAATTATAGCAGCAACTCGATCTTCTGGTTCGCCAGTTATACCATTGTTGTCGGACAGATATACAGCAATGACATGGTGGATACAGGAACGAGATCATGGTGACACAACAGCCTAGCCCTCAATGTCAGCAAGAGGATATAGCTGGTTGTTGACCCAAGGAAGTGGAATGATGATGTGTGGCAGGGTGGAGGGGGAGGCTATTAGACACCTTCCCCTCGTGAATGTAGCTGTAAAGAAAGTCTGTGACCAGTAGTGTTTCTGCTGCACTCTGACAGGATGCATCTCACGACAACTGCTCTGTTCATGACCAGCTGAACCTGTAGGGTTGGTGAACACTTCATCACAGGCTCATCATTCCCTTCTATCCAGTTCATCTTCATGGTACATCGCAGCAGAGATGCAGGAGGTATTCGTAAGGATCCTGCCACCCTGGGCATTCCCTTTTCTTTTCCTAAACTTCTGGAAGAAGTTATAGGAACTCGAAAGCCCGGCCATCCCAATTTAAGAACAGATTATTTCCTATGGCTATCACACTCCTGTACTAATCACATCTCCATTCCTGGAGGTGGAGGCACATACTCTTATTCTTAACTCTTTCCTCATTCAGTTATTCTGTTAAGGCACTTTTTTGGTAGTACCTTCTATTGCACTATAATATTTGCAACATTTAGCACTTTTTCATTTATTGCTCATAAGGTCAGAAGTGATAGGAGTAGAATTAGGCCATTCTGCCCATCATATCTACCCCGCCATTTAATCGGAAACTGATCTATCTCCACCTCCTAACCCCATTCTCCTGCCTTCTCCCCATAACCTCTGACACCTGTACTTTGCTGTAATTATTTTATTTATTATTTACTCTACAAGTGTCCTGCAAATTAGAAGTTTCACTGTACCCTGTATATGATAACATAGTAAGATGAATCTGAATTAGATACTCAGCAAGTCAGGCAGTACTTTTGGACAAAGGAGCAGAGTTAACATGACAACCTTTCATCAGTAATTGTTCTCTTCAATGTTAATTCGCTTCACAACTACTGTTGGACCTACTGAGTACTGCCAGCATTTTCTGCATACATTTCAGATTTCCATCATATGCAATTTTTGAATATAAATCACAGTTAGTTACTCAGGAACCTGGTATTTAAAGGGTGCTGTAACTTGAAAAGGTTACCAGACCTCTCAATGTTTATAATGTTTAGCTTGAAATTATGCCATTTTCTGTTATTCCCTCATCCACCACAGAAATATGATGCCAAACTTATTATGTTGTTCTGCACTGATTACTGCACATTCAGACAAATATATCAAGGTATATTGCTGACCCAGGTTTACTGCACGATAGGTAAATGTTAGGTAACAAATGTCAGCTATTTTAAAAAGGTTATGCAGATCCCTTATAATTATAACATACTGATTACGGTATTGAGATTATAATTGCTTGTCGTGAATTGTAAGTTTCACCTTTTCAAACACTTTCATTACTGCACTGAATTGTTCTCTTGTGGTCTCCACAGTAAGCTTGCTTTGCAATTTCTGAAGAATTTGATTTATTAATTCATCATCAAGAGGTTGGTATAACTGATTAGCCAAAACCCAGAGGAACTGAGTGTCAGCGTCCGTGACTATTGTAATATTTGCTGTGTTGTATTTCTCATCCAACAAAATTCCCTCAGTGGGATTATAGAGCACCACTTGAAATCGTTTAGGAAATAGATTGGAAGATGTCAGCTCTGGAGTAAGAACAATGTTCAATGTTATGCTTAGCTTTCCTGGTTGAAAAGTTAAAATGCCTTCCGATTTCACAAAATCCATCCCAGCGATTGCTGGGGATATTAAGGTTTGGCCCATCAGCTCACCCTTTCTTAATCCCTATAAAATAAAAGGATAATGCAAAATTACAGTCTTTATTTGCTCTTCCATTGTAATAAACAAATACTTGCTTTATTATTAAACCTTGCACAGTTGCGATTTATTTTTAATGTCATATCTGGAAAACTCTCTTCAATAGAAATTGGAGCGAGTCAAGAGTGTTTTATTATCCTATGTCCCGAAACAGAACAATGACATTCTTACTTGCAGAAAAAACAAATAATATAGTATAGCAATGAACTTATAAAAGAACAGGACTTTGCTGAAACAGTATAGGCATTTGAATGACACTTACTGCCTTATAATAGCTGGCCAACAGTACAAGTGAGGATACACACAAAGTACATTATGAATCATAACATGCTGCTGGCTAATTCCATACCTTCGCAAAAAGAGCATCACACCTTGGTCTACTTGGATTTTTATGATGCGTCCCCATTGCATACTAAATGTCTATTAAATCTAAACTTAAATCTGGTAATTAGTTGGATAAGTATTTATTTGATGACTTGATAACTATTAGCGAAAGACAATCAATTTCTCTTGCCCAAGAATTGAACAGCTAAAACCATGTCAAATATATTCAGACAGCAGATTGTTGTTGATAAATTGTAAAAAATTCAAATCTATTTTTTTTTAAACATTTCTTTCAGTTATTCCAATCTCTCCTTTCCATTTCTCGATTTGCAAGTGATTTACGATTGAATTCTCTTTTCTTCAGTTATCATTTGATAATTCTCTTAAACCTCAGTAGTTAAATAAATAAATTCTGGATCATGCTGTTTCCAAGTGCTAGGTACCAGATTTTCTTTGAGTGTAACATACAACTTGCTCTTTCAGCAACTTGCAGTCACAAATACTTCAGTTAACATGTGCAGGAAGAAGTCTAATAAACAAACAAATATCAAATGTCCCTCTCTGGAAATCCTGTGCACTTGGGAATAAACACAAAATGAATTCAAAATTAACAAGGTTGCTGTGATTGATATTTAAGTCATATTATTTTTCTGATTAGTTTCATAGTAAATATCCTTTTCCAGCCAAGCCTGTCCCAAGAGACCAGCTAGTATATTAGTGCTTCTCCAAAATGGAGTGCACAGGCATGGATTTCCATCCATCAGATGTGTGGCCATAAGCTCCTGCAACTTGCTTTACAGAAGTCCTCAACTACAGAATTAGCATGGAGGAATAGACAATAGATAATAAACAATAGGTGCAGGAGAAGGCCATTCGGCCCTTCAAGCCACCACCGCCATTCAATGTGATCTTAGCTTATCATCCCCAATCAGTACCCCGTTCCTGCCTTCTCTCCATATACCCCGTTCCTGCCTTCTCTCCACTATCTTTAAGAGCCCTATCTAGCTCTTTCTTGAAAGTATTCAGAGAACCGTCCTCCACCGCCCTTGAGGCAGAGAATTCCACAGACTCACAACTCTCTGTGAAAAAGTGTTTCCTCGTCTCCGTTCTGAATGGTTTACCCCTTATTCTTAAACTGTGGCCCCTGGTTCTGGACTCCACCAAAATCGGGAACATGTTTCCTGCCTCTAGCGTGTCCAAACCCTTAATAATCTTATGTTTCAATAAGAACCCCTCTCATCCTTCTAAACTCCAGAGTATACAAGCCCAGCCGCTCCATTCTCTCAGCATATGACAGTCCCGCCATTCCGGGAATTAACCTTGTAAACCTACACTGCACTCCCTCAATAGCAAGAATGTCCTTCCTCAAATTAGGGGACCAAAACTGCACACAATACTCCAGGTGTGGGTCTCGACCTAAAACGTCACCTATCCATTTTCTCCAGAGATGCTGCCTGACACGCTGAATTATTCTAGCATTTTGTGTCTAAAGCACAAGAGACTGAAAGGCCTTTTCCTGCTTAGATTTCTTATGATCGTGAGAGGAATTGATAGGATAAATGCACAGTATTTTACCCAGAGCTGGGGTATCAAGAACCAGGAGGCATAGATTTAAAGTGAGAGGGCAAAGAATTAGCAGGAATCCGAGGGGCAAATTTAGAGGGTGGCGAATGGAACAAAATGACCAGAGTAAGTCAGAATTATTTAAAATGCTTTCTTCAGATACAT
Organism: Okamejei kenojei; assembly: GCA_035221665.1. NCBI lineage: Eukaryota > Metazoa > Chordata > Chondrichthyes > Rajiformes > Rajidae > Okamejei > Okamejei kenojei. The sequence goes on from CM069133.1 coordinate 8,179,472, forward strand.
GGATAGGAAAGATTTAGAGGGACCTGGGCCAAACATGGGCAGGTGGGTTTAGTGTAGATGGGGTATCATGGTCAACATGGGCAAGTTGGACCTGATGCTGAATAATTGTAACTATGCTATAGGACTCCCTGGCTGGTCTACAGTGGCTTGCAAAAGTTTTCATACCCTTTGAATTTTTCCACATTTTGTCACATTACAACCACAAACGTAAATGTATTTTATTGGGATTTTATGTGATAGACCAACGCAAAGTGGTGCATAATTGTGAAGTGGAAGGAAAATGATACATGATTCCAAATATTATTACAAATAAAAAACTGAAAAGTGTGGCGTGCAAAAATATTCTGCGCCCGTGAGTCAATACTTTGTAGAACCACCTTTCGCTGCAATTACAGCTGCAAGTCTTTTGGGGTATGTCTCTACCAGCTTTGCACATCTAGAGACTGAAATTTTGCCCATTCTTCTTTGCAAAATAGCTCAAGCTCAGTCAGATTGGATGGAGAGGTCTGCGAACAGCAATTTTCAAGTCTTGCCAGAGATTCTCAATTGGATTTAGGTCTGGACTTTGACTGGGCCATTCTAACACATGAATATGCTTTGATCTAAACCATTCCATTATAGCGCTGGCTGTATGTTTAGGGTCATTGTCCTGCTGGAAGGTGAACCTCCGCCCCAGTCTCAAGTCTTTTAAAGACTAACAGGTTTTCTTCCAAGATTGCCCTGTATTTGGCTCCATCCATCTTCCCATGAACTCTGACCAGCTTCCGTCCCTGCTGAAGAAAAGCATCCCCACAGCATGATGCTGCCACCACCATGTTTCACAGTGGGGATGGTGTGTTCAGGGTGATGTGCAGTGTTAGTTTTCCACCAAACATAGCGGTTTGCATTTAGGCCAAAAACTTCAATTTTGGTTTCATCAGACCAGAGCACCTTCCTCCACATGTTTGCTGTGTCCCCCACATGGCTTGTTGCAAACTACAAACGGGACTTCTTATGGCTTTGTTTCAACAATGGCTTTCTTCTTGCCACTCTTCCATAAAGGCCCGATTTGTGGAGTGCACGACTAATAGCTGTCCTGTGGACAGATTCTCCCACCTGAGCTGTGGATCTCTGCAGCTCCTCCAGAGTTATCATTGGCTGCTTCTCTGATCAATGCTCTCCTTGCCCGGCCTGTCAGTTTAGGTGGACGACCATGTCTTGGTAGGTTTGCAGTTCTGCCATACTCTTTCCATTTTCGGATGATGGATTGAACAGTGCTCCGTGAGATGTTCAAAGCTTGGGATATTATTTTATAACCCAACCCTGCTTTAAACTTCTCCACTACTTTATCCCTGATCTGTCTGGTGTGTTCCTTGGACTTCATGATGCTGTTTGTTCACTAATGTTCTCTAACAAACCTCTGAGGCCTGCACAGAACAGCTGTATTTATACTGAGATTAGATTACACACAAGTGGACTCTATTTACTAATTATATGACTTCTGAAGGCAATTGGTTGCACTGGATTTTATTTAGGGGTATCAGAGTAAAGGGGGCTGAATACTTTTGCATGCCACACTTTTCAGTTTTTTTATTTGTAAAAATATTTGAAAACCATGTATCATTTTCCTACCACTTCACAATTATGCGCCACTTTGTGTTGGTCTATCACATAAAATCCCAATAAAATACATTTACGTTTGTGGTTGTAACGTGACAAAATGTGGAAAAGTTCATGGGGTATGAAAACTTTTACAAGCCACTGTACATCTGCAGATCACACATAATTATCAATTGTTTTGTGGAGCACTATTATTCATGTAAAATTATCACTCAATTAAATGTGAGTGCATGAATTTCAAAGCTATAACAAATCTGATTGGATAAATCATTCTGGAAATTTATAATTACAATTATTTAATTATAATCCTAATGCTTTGAAAGCTCAGCGTTTAACTCTACAATGCAATTAATAAAAGTGACATGACCTTATAAAATAACCTGTAAACTTTTTGATGGGTACATGGATATGCAGGGACAAGAGCAATATGGATGATATGCAGGCTCATGCAGGAGGCACAGGCTCCTGCACCTATTGTCTATTAGTTTGAATTGGCATTGTATTCAGCACATATATTGTGCTTGTACCAAGTTCTAAGTTCACAAATGTATGTGCAAGTATAATGCTTGTTGCCACTTACCTGTGTTTGATAACTAACATTTGCAACAGTACTTGAAACAACATTCTTAGCAACCTGCAGGCTGACAAATGTAGCCTTCTGATGAACCACAGTGAGCCAAGATCCTGGAGTGAAATAGATTGATGTGTGAAGGTTATCACTCTCTAATATTGTAATGTTTAAAAATCGAGCACTGTCATTTATCAAGGCTCCTGCTCCCACTTCATAGATTTCCACGAGAAACCATGTTTCAGATTCTGGGATCTGAAAAGGAGAATTCACAAAACAGTGAGTATGGAGGAAGCATTTTTACATCAAATTATTCAAGTTGAAACTTTGGACTGCCAATTAATTCTAAGAAACTCAGCAGTCGGTAGATTCAAAGTATCTTGGATAACATTAATTTTTATTTCAGCACAGATGAAGCAATGTATAATTCATAGTTTTTTAACTTAAAATTTAGAAATACAATTTCTAAAACAAGAAATCAATTGATCATTTATAGGTTGTCATTTTATAATATTCACAGAATTAAAGGCATCATTTGATGAAGATTGTGGATAATTAAAGTATTTTTACTGATATTTATGAACTTATGAACAATCTTTGCTTCGACCTCTCATTACACAGACTTTCATGATTCTTTGCAGGTTTTGAGTTTAAAATTGCAATCCGAATATTATTAATACAATTATTTTAATTGTTGATATTCTTTTAATTTGTCTACCAATTTAATCAATGGTAGACAAATTAAAAGACAAAATTAACATCAACTTGCTAGCTGTATGCAAACGTCTGTGCTTGGTGGACCATTTTTGGTGAAGAAGTCTGAAGAAGGTGAAGAAGTCTGAAGAAGTGTTTTGATCTAAAAACGTTGCCTATTTCCTTCGCTCCAAAGATGCTGCCTCATCCGCTGAGTTTCTCCAGCATTTTTGTCTACCTTGTGTCATGGTGTTGGGACAACCATCTAGCCCCTTAACATCAGCAAGACAAATAAGTTGGCTGTTGCCCTAAGGAAGATAGCGGGTGAAAACAGCTTTGTCTCATCAATGGAGCTACTGCAGAGATAGATGACAACTTCAAGTTCCTTGGCATCCATATCACCAACAGCCTAACCTGGACCCTTCATTTTAATGGGGTGATCAAGAAAGCACATCAGCTTATTTCATTTCTTTGGCCGAGATCGGCACAACCAGGAGGATTCTCTTGAATTTCCATAGATACGCTATAGAAAGTATTCCAACAGGATGCGTCTCAGTATGGTAATGGCACATGCTCTGCTCTTGATTGCTTGTAAACCAGCAACTGCAGTTCCTTGTGTCAATGGGAAGCCTATTTAATTCTCTGCAGTTCAACTGACAAATTTAAAACAAGAGGCCTCAGCTCTAAATCTCTTCACTACTCTATTGGATGAGGACCCTTGCTCACACAACCGGCTGGTCATAATCTATGCTTTGAGAAAGAGAATTTCCAAACACAGTATCCACGCATCCTAACCAGTTATTCAGATAGCACTGCCTTTCTGTTAGCCTACCTGATCTGGTTTGATTTCAATGGTGATTGGGCACTGAGTCTCTCCAGATAAACAAAGGATAATTCCTGATGTAGCCTTGAGCTCATTGACCAGGTCTACCCCATCTCTTTGCAGTACAACATCTGTTCCCTTAAAGGTCACACGCCAAGAAATCGTCACATCTTCAAAGGATCTGCAAATGTAAACTAAATGTCACGTTTAAAATATCTGTAGTGAAGTCACAGAGCTCTATAATACATCATTTAAAAACAAAACACTCTCCTAATTGCTTAGTTGTTTTTACTTATTTGAAATTGATAAATGGGTGGATTTCGATTCACTGAACATAGAAAAATATAGAATGGAAACAGGCCCTTCAGCCTACCGAGTCTGCTCCAAAAGTAAGCTGTCCATTTACAATAATACTACGTTAATTCAATTTTTTAATATCTCACCACATTCTCATCAAATCCCGCAGATTGTACTACTTGCCTACACACTGGGGATAATAGTTGGTGGTCAATCAACCTTTTAATTTGTTTTTGGGGTGTGCGAGGAAACTGAACTACCAGGAGAACACCATGCAGTCACAGGAGAAAAGCTGCAGACCCCACATAGATGACACCAGAGGTCAGAATCAGTCACGATGCTGCCATAATCATATGGATCATAGAAGCCACAAGATTTTAATTTCCACATAGCCACTCATGTCTTTCAACCTTTTACACTCAGAATACTACTCAGATTTTTATTTGTGCTATCCAGCATTTTACCAGATATTATTCGATGTTATTTCTCACTGAATTCCCATGTCCAGTGAACTCCCTTTGGTCTCATCAGGTATTAACTGAATATTATCAATTCAGCTGATACTTTGGCAAAGACTATTGAGGAGGGATAAATATGGAATAATTATTAGAACAAGACTTGTTCTTGTATTTAGGCTTGTATTCACTGGAGTTTAGAAGGATGAGGGGATCTTATTGAAACATATACAATTATAAAAGGACTGGACAAGCTAGATGCAGGAAAAATGTTCCCAATGATGGGTGAGTCCAGAACCAGGGGCCACAGTCTTAGAATAAAGGGGAGGTCATTTAAGACTGAGGTGAGAAAAAACATTTTTACCCAGAGAGTTGTGAATTTATGGAATTCCCTGCCACAGAGGGCAGTGGAGGCCAAATCACTGGATGGATTTAAGAGAGAGTTGGATAAAGCTCCAGGGGCTAGTGGAGTCAAGGGATATGGGGAGAAGGCAGGCACGGGTTATTGATAGCGGACGATCAGCCATGATCACAATGAATGGCGGTGCTGGCTCGAAGGGCCGAATGGCCTACTCCTGCACCTATTTTCTATGTTTTGATGTTAAGAATGCCCTGCAGGCTGGAAATAATTGCTATAAAATAGCAGATTGACATCTAAAATATTCATAAGGCATTCTTGGTGCACAATCATTTTGTTAAAATAGGGAAGATAATTGCCAATGTTTTTTTTTGGCTAACACTGGTAACAATAAATTACAGATGGGTATTTAATAACAAGATCAACAATGGTCAGCCCCCTTTGATTTGCAGTTAGAATAGACGAGGTGTTACTTTGGAAGAAGTTCCCAGCAGAAATTAGCACTTGATGCTAACCACTTGTTGTATAGTGAATGACTGATACAGTTAACCCAGACCTCAAACTTCACCAATCACATGTGTTTTGTTCTCACTCCTTCAACTATCAAGGGCTAAAATTGTCCCTTAAAGTTCTTGCTGTTAGAGATTCCAGAGATATTTATACATTTTCTGATGATTCCATTGTGGAACTGTCAGTTTCAACCTGTACACGCGAAGATATCAACAATGAAGATTTTACCTGATCTTTTGCCTTTCAACTGCCACACGGAGCTTTCTATTGTCAGAGTCTTCATCCAACACTGGATTACTCTGGGAGACCCATGTAAAACCTATAATGCCATTCTGTAGATCATTACCTGCAGTATAAACATATTAAGAAAAATAATTATGCCAAACTGAGATAATGTATTTTTAAAGAAAACTGGGAACTTGGACATGAAGAGTGGCTAACGTCAGGGCAGGGTCAGTACAGTGTTCCTTCCAATTTTGACTGGAGACTGAGCTTGTACAGGAATTCTGCTGCTGAGGACTCAGATGGACTGAGGGATCAGTTGGTCTAATTGAAAATCTACGATCTTACTCTGCCTGCTGATAACTGGCACTGAAACATAGAATGCAATCACCTCTCTATGAAACGAATGGGTTAACAATCCCCCTTCTGTTAAAGGTCAATGACAGACACAGGTACTATAAATAGCTCTATCTGTGAAGGATCCCAACACACACAAGTTCATGGCTATGGTGATGTTGACAGCAATGCAAAACACCCCCTGACCTCCATTGACAGAGCAGCTATGACTGGCATTGGTGGCGCACTTTTGGAAACACTTCCTTATTGAGATGTGGACAACTCGCTCTCCCTCTTATCAAGGTTCAAGGCCAATTGCTCCCTGAAGATCCAGGATGATAGCCCCTCCTTCAAGAAGCCTTCTCCCAGTAGTTTTCCCTGCTGTCTATGAACTCTGCCCAAATTCCCAATCATGTTGCTGTCAAGGAGAGTGCCTTCTAAAGATCGTTTGTGTGGAAGCAGCTGGTCCAGGCTGAAATATGGTGGTCTTCAGCACATGGCACAGAACTCCCAATAGACCTCACTAATATTAATCTTGAAAGCAGCAAACCCTTGGACCGCCAGAGCAGCAGCCAGTAGGAATAAATCTGCTATGAGCTGATGGTCTGAAGAAGGATTTTGGCCCGAAACGTTGCCTATCTCCTTCGCTCCTTAGATGCTGCTGCACCCGCTGAGTTTCCCCAGCTTTTTGTGTACCATCCATTTAAGTTAAGTGGGTGGGAATCCTGCATGTTGTGGATCACATGTTCAGCTGCACTAACCCCAAGAGGACATTAGCTGGAGCTTCAATCTCTACTTCAACAGCACTAGCACTGATTCAGCAGTTTGTATTGATTACAATTGTGCCCACATCTCTTGCCACTTTGTAACCAATAAGAGATCCATGACACCAAAACAACAGGAGATTATGCAGTTCCAGATTGCAAAATTGCCAGCCGATATGCACAAAAATAATTTAATAGCAATGAGTTACCTAAAATAACTATCTTCATAAAAGCCATGAGTCCATGCTCATCTTTTCCTTCCACAATTTGTGCACCTCCACCGGGATCTGTTAGATAGACAAAAAAAAATTCTTGTCCCTCTGGTTCATTGTCATCAAAAATGTTGATTGATATATTGATTTCCTTTTCCTCATCTTGTAGAGTAACACTCAAAGCTTCATCTTCAAAATCCTCTCCCTCTTTGGCCCAGGAGAGAGTAGAATTTTGCTGGCTGGTTTGAAAAGGGGTTTCTTGTATTCCACTTTCAAGCTTCTTTTCTCCAAAGGTGACAACACTCACACTGACAATGCCAGTGAATCCCAGAGTCCTTCGAATATGAAGCATTACATTAACTGTCTTCCCATCGGCGCCCTCTAAGGTGTGTATCACAGTGGGTCCAATACTTAAAACACCCTTGGTGGCATCATTGGCAATAATCGTTATAGAGGACACGCTAAAGTTTGGATTCAAGTAAGGTTGTTCTTCTGTATTATTTGGCTTGTAATCCAGAACTTCAATGCTGGACAAATTTAAATAAAAAACTTCATCTGGTTCTGGAATGTTATCATTGATGATCAACAGATCAATAGTAGCTTCAGTCTGATGTGAAGTAAAGATGAGTTCTCCTTTTTGGATGCACTCAAAATCTTCATCAGGTTTGGCACTACCTGCTGTGGTACTGTAGGTCAATTTTGTTTCGTTGCCACGGAAACCAAAGAGTCTCTGAATATGCAAAGTAGTTACTCCTACATCCTCTCCTATTCTGATCTGCCTTGAATGAGGGGCAAGTTGAAAGACTCCAAACGGCTCAATTTCAGCAACAGTGAATCCTGATCTATAAAGAAATAAACAGCAAGAAAGTATAATTCACCATGTCTAGATAGATACCATTGGAAACACGTGACAATTACAACAGAAAAGTCCCACACATCCATTCATTTATCCAACAGCACCCATTCCCCAATGGTATTTCAACAGTCTGGAGTTATTCCTAGGCATCAAGCCCTCTCTATGTGAAAAAGTTGATCTGAAGTTGGTTGTAAATTTGTGTACACCAGTTTGAAATGAGGTGCCCCTCATGAAGCTTTCGATAAGATGCTGCACGTCAGGCTGCGAGAGAAGATGAGAGCCCATGGTATTGAAGGAAAGATATTAGCATGGATAGCAAGTTGGCTGGAGGGCAGAAGGCAAACAGTTGCAGTAAAAGGGGCATTTTCAGGTTGGCTGCCAGTGACTAGTGGAGTTCCGCAAGGGTCAGGGCTGGGGCTGCTTCTCTTCATGTGTATATTAATGATTTAGACGAGGGGATTGAAGGCTTTGTGGGCAAGTTTGCAGATGATGCTAAGATAGGTGGAAGGGCAGGCAGTGTAGAGGAAGCAAGGACTCTGCAGAAGGACTTGGACAGGTTAGGAGAGGGGACAGAGAAGTGGCAGATTAAATTCATAATAGCAAAGTGCAGAGTCATACATTTTGGTAATAACCACCGGGTGGCGCCGTACATGGCAGCATTGCCAACAGCCAGTCTCGTCCCTTCATTCTTTTGTTGTTTATAGTCTGTTTTTACTTGTACGTTTTAGTGTATCTTTAATTTTTGTATTATGTGGGGGGTGGGGGGGGGGGTTGGGGGGAAACTTTTTTATCTCTTCCCTCGACGGAGATGTGATATTTGCCGTATCAAATCTCCGTCCGCACTGTGGCCTTAACATTGGGGAGCTGGCGGTTAGGGATCCCTTTGTTAGGGATCGACTACGGAGCTCCAAGCGCAGGAGCTTCGACTGCCCTGATAGCGGGAGCCTTGATCACCCCGATGCAGGGGCTTTGATCGCCGACTGCGGGAGCTTCGCTCGCCCCGCCTGCGGATGTTTCGATTGTCCTGACCGCGGGAGAAAAGGACAAAAGAAGGTATACGTTATTTGTCTTCCATCACAGTGGGGAATGTGAGGTCGCCGAAAACAAGGATGCGCTGCCAGCACTGGTGAGGAATCGGAGGGAATGCCGTGAGTGAGGTGATCTCAGTGTTTGCAGTGACATCGCCCCATGAGGACATCCCGGAGTCTAGTGCGAGTGTGGACGGCTTTCTGACTGTTCGGGTGGACAGAGCCTGCAGAGAGAGTGACAGCGGTCGGTACAACTGGTCACATCACGCTGAAGGAGCGTGCGTGTGGCCCGGACATTGAACTAATGGCTGTGAGTCTCTGCTTATGCTCTGTGCCTTGGGGATTCACACACACCGCTGTTTAAGTCTATGTTTAAACTTTATGTAGTTATGTATCTTGTTGCTTCTTTTCTGTATGACTGTATGGTAAATCAAATTTCACTGTACAATCAATCAATCAGATTTATTCATCACACACACAATAAAGTGCAGTGAGATGAACTTGCCAGCAGCGGTACACTAGAAATTTACCGCTAACGTCCACCACAGCATTCTTCACTGTGGTGGAAGGCACAAAGTTCAGTCAGTCCTCCTCGATTTTCCCTCGTGGTCGGGGCCATAACCTCCGCAGTCGCCGCTGCGGTCGGACAGATGACAGGCCCTCTCGTCTGGAAGGTAAGTCCCGAATCGGTGCTTCCCTACTGGAGACCGTGGCTTCAGGATGACGTAGGCTGCAGACCGACAGTCGGTGCTCTTCTCCAGGGATTCCCGGCGAGGGATCCCGATCCGCATGGTAAGTACGCAAGTCCCCACCGCGCCCGCGACACTAAAGGACTGTTGAACCATTGAACCATTGAGAATAAAGGCGGAGATTATTTTCTAAATGGAGAGAGAATCCAGAAAACGGAGGTGCAAAGGGACTTGGGAGTGCTGGTGCAGGACTCCCAAAAAGTTAATTTGCAAGTCGAATTGGTAGTATGGAAAGCAAATTCAATGCTAGCATTTACATCAAGAGGACTGGAATACAAAAACAGAGATGTAACGCTGAGGCTCTATAAGGCGCTGGTCCGGCCACATTTGGTGTACTGAGAGCAAATTTTGGCCCCAGATCTGAGGAAGGATGTGTTGGCTCTGGAGAGGGTCCAGAGGAGGTTTACAATAATGATTCCAGGAATGAATTGGTTAGCATATAATGAGCGTTTGACAGCACTGGGTCTCCACCGGCTGGAGTTTAGAAGGTTGAGGGGGGGCCTCTTTGATATTTACAGAATAATGAAAGGCATAGAGTGTATGTGGAAAGGATGTTTCCACCATTGGGAGAGTCTAAGACCAAAGGTCATAGCCTCAGAATTAAAGGGCGCTCTTTTAAAAAGGAGGTGAAGAGGAACATCTTTAGTCAGAGGGTACTCATCTGTGGAACTCATTGCCACAGAGGGCTGTGGAGGCCAAGTCAGTGAATATTTTTAAGGCAGAGATAAATAAGTTCTTGATTAGAATGCGTATCAAGGGTTATGGGGAGAAGGCAGGAAAATGGGATTAGGTGGCAGAGATCAGCCATGATTGAATGGCAGAGTAGACTTGATGGGCTGAATGCCTAATTCTACTCCTATAACTTGTGAACTTGTAATATTCTAAATTGGCATTTCAATCAACCATGTTATATTTCACTGTTGTATCACTCACGCTTGTGATTTCCAGGTTTTTCCTAGTCTGTCCTCTTTGTAAGAGTTATGACACTAGGATTATTCTCATGAACCCCCTCCCCAACTGTTTACCCAGTCATAATGTGTCAGCAAGCAGAAATGAGCATAACTCATCAAAGTCCCACACCACCCTGGCCACACACTCATTTCACCACTTCCATCGGGAAGAAGGTACAGGTGCCTGAAAACGGTAACGTCCAGGTTCAGGAACAACTTCTTCCCCACAGCCATCAAGCTATTAAACACTACAACAAATAAGCTCTGAGCTCTGAACTGCAACAATAATAAGACTATATTATTATTGTTATTTCTTGAGGTTTTTTTTTCTCTTCCCCCGTTAAGTACTATGTTTACATATTCACATATTCTGTGCTGTACCAAGTAAGATTTCATTTTCCTATCCGGGACATATGACAATAAAACACTCTTGACTTAATTTAATAGTCTAATATGACTCAGTTATAAATGTATGATCAGTATCTTAATTCAATTCAATTGTTTTTTATTCACTGTAATATTTTATTTAATTACAGACTGCTATTTTGTTCTGATTGGCTATTTCATGCCAACTATTTATATTCCTTGATCCATTTTTAGCTACTGCAATACCTTCTCAATGTAAATCATTGCCACATTTTTGTCTGTTTTGTGTAGCAAATTATACTTGTCCAAGTTAAATTTAATCTGCCAGTTTACTTAATTTATCCGATCACACTATAATTTCTAAACTGCTTCCTCCAAATCGACAGTTCCCTGCACTTTTGTATTACTATTATTTAATTAAATTCTAATCTTAATAATTCTGGCAATTACCCCAATCGATATTTGATGTGAACTGAATGAAGTTAAAACGTTTATTAATGCAGCTGAGGCTTATCCTTGGGTTTCTAACCTATTATCCAACCAATCCTGTTTACAGGGCTGGTTTTCCAAAATATACCCTACACCCTACCAGTAATTCACGTCTGGTCCTTTCCCTTTGGAATATCAACATCTCAAACTACCTAGAAAAATATGGGTATTTGACAGTAAATATGATCAAGTTAATCAGTAGTAATTCCTTCCCTTAATGATGATTAAAAGGCAAGATAGCGTAAATGGTGGAAAACTGGCATAATAGCCGAGCATACCAGTCAGGCAGCATCTGTGGAAAAGAAACAGGGTTCATGCTTCAAGGCAATGATTTTTCATCAGCCCTGATACAATGTTGATCCCAGGAATGAGTAGGTTAACCTATGATCAGTCTATGAAAGTAAGCATGCAGGTACAGCTGGCAGTGAAGAAAGCGAATGGCATGTTGGCCTTTATAACAAGAGGAACCGAATATAGGAACAAAGAGGTCCTTCTGTAGTTGTACAGAACCCTAGTGAGACCACACCTGGAGTATTGTGTGCAGTTTTGCTCCTCTAATTTGAGGAAGGGCATTCTTGCTATTGAGGGAGTGCAGCGTAGGTTAACAAGGTTAATTCCCGGGATAGCGGGACTGTCATATGCAGAGAGAATGGAGCAGCTGAGCTTGTACACTCTGGAGTTTAGAAGGATGAGAGGGCATCTCATTGAAACATATAAGATTGTTGAGTGTTTGGACATGCTAGAGGCAGGAAACATGTTCCCAATGTTGGTGGAGTCCAGAAACAGGGGCCACAGTTTAAGAATAAGGAGCAAGCCATTTGGAACGGAGACGAGGAAACACTTTTTCTCACAGAGAGTGGTGAGTCTGTGGAATTCTCTGCCTCAGAGGTCGGTGGAGACAGGTTCTCTGGATGCTTTCAAGAGAGAGCTGGATAGGGCTCTTAAAAATAGCGGAGTCAGGGGATATAACGAGAAGGAAGGAACGGGGTACTGATTGGGGATGATCAGCCATGATCACATTGAATGGTGGTGCTTGCTCGAAGGGCCGAATGGCCTACTCCTGCACATATTGTCTATTGTCTATGATGAGCTTTTGTCAGCACTGGGCTTGTACTCGCAGGAGTTTAGAAGAATGAGGGGAGGATCTCATTGAAACATACAGAATAGTGAAAGGCTTGGATAGAGTGGACATGGAGAGGATATTTCCACTAGTGGGAGAGTCTAGGACTAGAGGTCATAGCCTCAGTATTAAAGGACGTTCCTTTGGGAAGGAGATTAGAGTAATTTATATGGTCAGAGGGTGGAATTATTTGCCACAGAAGGCTGTGGAGGCCAAGTCTGTGGATATTTCTGAAGATGTGTCTGATTGTTAGCAAAATTCACCTGGTGGTCATACCCAAGAATGTCAATTGTAGTGAAATCTTAGGGATTGTAACTTCCATGATCCAGTCCTAGTAATCAATCTTAAGGCAGATATAGCTAGATTCTTGATTAGTACGGGTGACCACTGCCCAGTCCATCACCGGCTTTGACCTCCCCACCGTCGAAGGGATCTATCGTAGTCGCTGCCTCAAAAAGGCAGCCAAAACCATCAAAGACCCACATCACCCTGGCCACAGACTCATTACATCATTTCCATCAGGATGAAGGTACAGGAGCCTGAAAACTGTAATGTCCAGGTTCAGAAACAGCTTCTTCCCTACAGCCATCAAGCTATTAAACACAACAACTAATAAGCTCTGAGCTCTGAACTGCAAAATACTATATTATTATTGCACTATGTTAGTTATTTATTGAACTTTTTATTTTTTTTTTCTCTTCCCCAGTTATGTACTATGTTTACATATTCACATATTCTGTTGTGCTGCAGCAAATAAGATTTTCATTGTCCCATCTGGGACAGATGACAATAAAACACTCTTGACTTGTCTTGACTTGACTCTTGTGCCAGGGGTTATGGGGAGATGCAGGAGAATGGGGTTAGGAGGGAGACATAGATCAGCCATGATTGAAGTGGAGAAGACTTGAGGTCGAATGGCCTAATTCTACACCTATCACTTATGTGCTTATGACCTTATGAATGTTGGTGCAACAGTTGTCTAACTGGACTAACAAACTCGTGGAACAAACAAGAGGGATATGGGTCAATACGGGTCAATGTGACCAGCGTGGATGGGCATCTTGGTCAGCATAGACAGGTTGGCCCAAAGGGTCTGTATCCATGACTTCATAACCCTATAAATAAAAACAAACTGAAAATACTGGAAAAACTCAACAAGTCAGGATTGTCTAGATAAAGAGCAACAGTTAATATTTCATATTGAATACTGTTCAAGCAGAATAATTATTTCCAGTTTCTCCAGCATTTTTTGTTTTCATTTCAGGTTCTCAGCATCTGTACTTTTTCACTTTAATTCGTTAACAATTAGAGTTTAAATCTCAGTGTGGTATTTATTTAATTTAAATGTATTTAATCAGCATTTTGGAGAATATGTAATTCTTATTAATGTTGATCATAATATCCATTTTTCACATATTGGTATGGTACTAGAAGATAGTGCTGAGCTTGAAAATCAGCTACAGATGATCAAAAGATGGCCTACTCTAATTTTGTATAATCTCAGTGAAAATATTGTCTTAATTGTGAGACAGTAATTTGAATCTGTCGGTTTCTTACTGTTGCCAGAACTAGGAAAATAGAGGGCACAGAGAAAATAAAATCACTAGGATGTTGCCAGGACTGATGGTGTTGAGTTATAAGGAAGACTGAGGGGGCTAGGTCCATTTTCGCTGGAGTGAAGGAACACACATTGGTTGGCATGACCAAGTTTGACCACTGGACCAAGTTTGCCTTCCTTAGTTATATGGATCTCCAGACCCCTCACATGTGGCTGACTTTATCATGGCCTAGCAAGTCACTTAGTTCAAGGGCAATTGGTGATGGATAATGAATGCTGATCAGTTGCCCATCCCAAAGAAAAAATATAACCATATAACCATATAACAATTACAGCACGGAAACAGGCCCTTCCAGTCCGTGCCGACCATTCCCCTAGTCCCATCTACCTGCACTCAGACCATACCCCTCCATTCCCAACCTTTCTCTGTAACATAGTTGCTGGAACCCTGGCAACATTCTAGTAAATCTCCTCTGTACTCTCTCTATTTTGTTGACATCCTTCCTCTAATTAGACCAAAATTGGTAATTCCCATACTCCAGAATTGGTCTTACCAATGCCTTGTACAATTTTAACATTACTTCCCTACTCCTATATTCAATGCTCTGATTTATAAAGGCCAGCACACCAAAGGCTTTCTTTACCACCCTATCTACATGCGATTCCACCTTCAGGGAACTATGCACAGTTATTCCTAGATCCCTCTGTTCCACAGCATTCCTCAATTCCCTACCATTTACCATGTACTTCCTATTTTGATTTGTCCTGCCAAGATGTAGCACTTCACACTTATCAGCATTAAACTCCATCTGCCATCTTTCAGCCCACTTTTCCAAATGGCCCAAATCTCTCTGTAGACTTTGAAAATCTACTTCATTATCCACAACAACACCTATCTTAGTATCATCTGCATACTTACTTTTCCAATTTTCCACCCCATCATCCAGATCATTGATGTACATGACAAACAACAGTGGACGCAACACAGATCCCTGAGGCACCCCACTGGTCACCGGCTTCCAACCTGACAAACAGCCATCCACCGTTACTCTCTGACATCTCCCATTCAGCCACTGTTGAATCCATCTTGCTACTCCGCCATTAACACCCAAAGATTGAACCTTCTTAACCAACCTTCCATGGGGAACCTTGTCAAAGGCCTTACTGAAATCCATATAGACAACATCCACTGCTTTACCCTCATCAATTTCCCTAGTTACCGCTTCAAAGAATTCAAGAAGGTTTGTCAAACATGACCTTCCAGGCACAAATCCATGTTGACTGTTCCTGATCAGACCCTGTTTATCCAGATGCTTATATATATTATCTCTAAGTATCCTTTCCATTAATTTGCCCACCACTGACGTCAAACTAATAGTGAGACAAAATGTAAGACAAAAACCCAGGAATGGCTTGGTTAAATAAATATAGTGTAATTAATGCATTAAAGATGCAGATAACTATTCATAATGAAGCTTTATAATATAACTAATGGGTTATAATTAATTCCTACCTTAGTTCAGCTTTACCAGTAAAATTACTGTGTACCGCAATCAGATGAATGGCAAAAGACTCCTCGCCCGTGAAGTCTGTCGTTGGTACGGTGAGTAACAATGGCTTTCTTTTTTCACCATGGGAAAGGACAATTGAACCTGATGTAAAGTCATTAAGTTACTGCATTAGCTTAGGGAAAATAAATTTGCAGAACCATTATTAAAGGACAAAAATTAATAATAGTGTAAAATATGGATTCACAAACAAACGGCAATGTCCCCAACTGCTACTTCATTTAAATAAACTAATAATCATGGACTTCTGGTCTATAAGAGCTTCCAATGACTTAATTTCTAATAGAAAAACAATTGAGGTAATACAAAGTTTGCACTTTTGGGTTTGCATTACTGTGCTACATTTGCAGACAGGACAAGTCAGAAACTCTTGACAACCATGTGGTTGCAGTATCTTTCATTCAAAAGCAGTCTTGCTTAACTGGTACCATCACCTGTATTTTGTTACTGCAGATTATTTAAATAAATGTCAATATGAATATTTCATTTATTCTTTCTATTGAACTTGTTTTCAATACATGTTTAAAATGTTCTTCAATCCAATTTTGCCAATATTTAGAAAGACATTAAAAATGATATACTATCACATTTAGTTTTCCAAGCGTGAAATGAATACAACGAGGACCTATTCCGAGAATCGACAACCACAAACACTACCAGAATTGTGTCCAAGGAAATGCTGGAAAAAGTTTAAAACTAATTTGTGACAAGAATAGCGACTTGAATTTGTAAAGGTCCTCAAATCTGTTTTAAATTATAATCTGGTATATTACAGGCATACCCATAGCTTTGTTCATTGTACATGAAGGAAACAGGAAAGATATATATTACATATGGAGCATAATTTTTTTGATCCCAACATTTTTCTTCGAGATTTTTCCACAAACACAATCTATTTGACATGCTTGCAACAGAGTGTCTCCATGAAAGACCAAACTATTTCAGGTAATTCTTCATTTGGATCTTTTCTTTAAAAAAAGTAAGAAAGTTTGCAGAAATAATGCATTTAATTTGAAGAATTCTGAAGAAAAAAGTCAGTCACTGATAGATTAATTGATCACATATTAAGTTTGGTAAACTGTGACCAATTGCACTTACCAAATGCGGGTTTGACATAGCCATGCGTGAATCCAACAGGGACCTTGTCATTAGGGTAGCCACTTTTCCACTCGATAACAACAAGCCCATACACACCATTCCGTGAGATTACAGCCCAACATGTGCCAGCAGAAATATCTGAGACTTGAAGTACCAAAGAATCAAAGCCAACCTAAAAATAATATTCAGCAATCAGCGGCATAGGTCAGGGGTAAACACATCACGATTGTCCGGAATTAAGTCTTGATAACTTCAACAAGTGTGTCAATGCAAATACTCAGTAGGTTGGGCACCATTTGTGAAAAAAAAAGTAAATGTTTCAAATTCAAGAACTTTCACCAGATTTTTACCCAGTATGTGACTATTAGTGTACCATCAGAATGAGTGCTGGGATCCTTGTTGTTTATGATATAGATTTACAATGTGGATGTGAAAGTAAGAGGTGGTAAGAGTAAGAGAAGTAACACAAAACATGGTGGTGTTGCTGATAATGAAGAAGGTTTTCTCAGACAGCAGCAGGATATAGATCTAATGGAATTTTCGGGTGGAACATTGGAAGATAGCATTTAATCCCAACAAATGTGAGATAATGCATTATAAGGAGTCAAATAGGAATATGATATGCAGTAAACAGTAGGGCTCTCAGGAATGTTGTTGAACAGGATCTTGGGATTCAAGTCCATAGTTCTCTGAAAGCAGACACACACAAAAATAGTATTGTGCAGAAGGCACATGACAGTCTTGCCTTCACAGTACAGGGTATAAAATATAAAAGTCAGGAATTATGTTGCTACTTCACAAAAACATTGATTTCACTGCACTTGGTTCTGCACGGCACACTATAGGAAGGTCATGGTTGCACTGGAGAAAGTGCAGACGAGATTCGCCTGACAGGCAGAAGGATGAGAGGGAATCTTATAGAAACATATAAAATTCTTAAGGGATTGGACAGGCTAGATGCTGGAAAAATGTTTAGATGTTCGGGGAGTCCAGAACCAGGGGTCACAGTTTAAGAATGAGGGGTAGGCCATTTAGGACTGAGATGAGGAAAAATGTTTTTAGCCAGAGAGCCGTGAATCTGTGGAATTCTCTGCCACAGAAGGCAGTGGAGGTCAATTCACTGGATGTTTTCAAGAGAGAATTGGATACAGTTCTTAGGGCTAATAGAATCTAGGGATATGGAGAAAAAGCAGGAACAGGGTACTGATTTTGGATGATCAGCCATGATCATATTGAATGTGGCTGCTGGCTCGAGGGGTCAAATGGCACCTATTTTCTATGTTTCTATGTCTCGGTTTCGATGACGTTGGAAAGGTTAGACATCGGATAGGCTGGGTTTGTTTACACTGGAGCAAAGGAAGCTGAGCGGTGATCTGATAGATGAATCTAATATCATAAGAGGCAGATAAATTATAGTAAGTATCTTTTTCTCATGTTAGGGATATCAAAAACAAGAGGGCACAGGTTTATGGTGAAAATGGTACATTTTAAAGGGAAAAGTTTTTTTTGTAGTGTGTTGCCTTCTGGAACTCATTGTCAGGGTGGGTATAGAGTCAGCTACTATTACGCTATTTAAGAGAAATTTAGACCAATATTTAAATAGACAAGGCATAGAAAAACTAAAGCAGGCAAATAGGATTAGTGTATATGGCCAAAAAAGATCAGCATGGGGTGATGGACTGTAGGTCACGTTTCTGTGCTGGACAACTTTATGAGTCTATGGAGGCCCAAAACACCACAGATGCTGGAACATGGAACAAAAATCTAACCACTGGATGAGCTCCGAGTCAGACAGCATCTATGGAAGGAAATGGACAGGGGAAGGGTCTTGACCCAAAATGTCCACTTTCCATTTCCCTCCACAAATGCTGCCAGACCCCCGAGCTTCTTCAGCAGTTTGTTTTTTTTTGCTCTATGGCACTATGCCCTGAAACATGAACTATTTCCCTTTCCACAAATGCTTGTTGAGATGATGCTTTGCATCATTTTCAGTTACTATTTCAAACGTTCAGCTTCTGTAGCTTTTTTATTTATATCTATAATTTATATCTATATTTATATATATTATACGGATCTGCAGGGAAATAGAACCAGTACATGTTTGTACTGCTGATGGAAGTACATGTATATCAAGTTGTCATAAATAACTTGAAATGACCACTGCAGAGAGTACTGTGCTATGGGTTGGCTTTTTAGGATGGTCATTGCAGTTGTAAAAACAACTGGATTTTTCTCCAATTAGATTATATATCCAACAGTAAAATCTGATTGGTTGTTAGGGATTGAAGTAGTTTATGCTCTTATTCAAAAACAAATTTGAGGTTATTACAACTGTCAATAAATTATTAGAATTCATGATCCATTTCTCAGCTCTGCCACTATTTTCTCTTTGTGTTTTGAAAAGTACAAAATCCGTGTTTGAAGGATACAAAAATGGACCAATTCGCCCATGGATATTTCTTTCACACTGAAATTAAGTTGATTGGCTTCTGTAAATTGTCCCTAGTGTGTAACATAGAACTACTGCATGGGTGATCGTTGGACGACATGGACTCAGTGGGCCAAAGGGCCTGTTTCCATGCCATATCTCTAAAACAAAAACTTATCCAAAACTAATAGATCAAGTAAAATCTTGAATATTTTAAATTATTAGCATCTGTGCATTATATATCTAATAACCGAATGAGCAATCAATAATGCAATAAACTTCTGTAATTATACCAATTGAAGAGTAAGTCAATGTCATCATTAATGGTTCCAGTCAATGACCTTTGATCAGAATAGTTTCATTGTCAGGGCACTGACCTGAAACATTAACTCACATTCCAAAAGATGCTGCCCAACCTGCAAACTCTCTCCAGGATTTTCTTTTTATTTTCAGATTTATAAATAGACAATAGACAATAGGTGCAGGAATAGGCCATTTGGCCCTTCAAGCCAGCACCGCCATTCAATGTGATCATGGCTGTTCATCCCCGTTCCTGCCTTCTCCCCTTATCCTGCTACCTTTAAGAGCACTATCTAGCTCTCCTTTGAAAGTGTCCAGAGAACCGGCCTCCACCGCCCTCTGAGGCAGAGAATTCCACAGACACACAACTCTCTGTGTGAAAAAGTGTTTCCTCATCTCCGTTCTAAATGGCTTACCCCTTATTCTTGAACAGTGGCCCCTGATTCTGGACTCCCCCAACATCGGGAACACGTTTCCTGCCTCTAGCGTGTCCTACCCCTTAATAATCTTATATGTTTCAATAAGATCCCTCCCATCCTTCTAAACTCCAGAGCATACAAGCCCAGCCACTCCATATTATCAGCATATGACAGTCCCGCCATCCCGGGAATTAACCTTGTAAACCTATGCTGCACTCCCTGAATAGCAATAATGTCCTTCCTCAAATTAGGGGACCAAAACTGCACACAATACACCATGTGTGGTCTCACGAGGGCCCTGTACAACTGCAGAAGAACCTCTTTGCTCCTATACTCAACTCCTCATGTTATGAAGGCCAACATGCCATTTGCTTTCTTCACTGTCTGCTGTACCTGCATGCTTACTTTCATTGACTGATGAACAAGGAGCCCCAGATCCCGTTGTACTTGCCCTCTTCCCAACTTGCAATATTGTTTTATTGTATTGATTCCATTACCATTTGCTGCTTGGATTTTAAAGTAAAAGTTTGAAAATGTTATGCATCATATCTGAAATATTTAGAAGTTGAGTGTTAGAGAAACAGTCAAGATATTTCAGTCATGATATGTATTGATTGAAATAAATATTACCTGAGAATTTACTGCTTCTTCTGGGACAAACACATTGGCCGAATCTGTTCCAGTTAACAGCTTAGGAGGTGTTGAAGTATTTCCACTCACAAGGGTCACATTAATTAATTTAACGGAAACATCAGAATCGAGTCTGAGGAAAGTCTACAAAGAGAAGACAAAATGCAGAAACCATATTAGTCACTAATTACCAAAAAAAATGTTTTATTGAGGTGAATCAAGATGAGGATTACCGTAGAGCAGCATGTCATCATCTTATGGTTGGTGCTTTACATTTCGAGAGCCAATTTATTGTAACATTACCAATGAGATGGGATGATTTTTTAGAAAGAAGCTTCAATAAACTAGACCTCCCACCAGATGAAATAATTTCCTTCATTAATTCTAATTTAGCAATCTTATAAAATTCAGCTGCATCCTTTCTTAATCTTCCATAGTAAAGGGGATGCAAGCTGCCTGGCTGAGGAAACTATTATTCTGATGAATCTATGCTGCATACGTTCATGGTTAATCGTCAAACCTGCAGCTTCCTTCAATTAAAAGTTCCAAATGGGTTAGCATGGCATGGGGGCCCGCCGTGAAGGGGGGTGGGGGGGGGGGGGGGGGGGGGGGGGAGGGGGGGGGTAGAACAATGGACAATGGGGAAAGAGGGAGAACAAAAGGAGGAGCCAGTGTGCCTTGTAACATTATCAGCACCGTAGGTGGCTGCTACTCGTATACATTGGGTATACAAGCAAAGAATCTCACGTTGCCTAGTCACATGTGACAATAAAGTATTCCATCCCATTAACTCCATCACTTTTTCCTCTTCAGATCTAATCATCACATAACTTGTCTTTAGCCAACATCATTCCCTCTATGTAATGTTAAGAAGTAGGTGAATATAATGGATTCGTCAAAGCCCATTAGTCCTGACTACTTTCGAGCTAGTGTTCAAAGAATATGCCTCAGAACCAGCCAATCTCGTCCAATAAATATTTCAATCACTGGAATGAATTTGATAAAGTGAAAAAATGTCTTTAATCGTTCCATTGCTTCCACACATGTGCAAATCTCATTGCATATACTGTATCCAAAGAGAGGATTTCTGAATTTATGTCTGCACTCATCTCAGATATGTCCCTGCCATAGCTTCTTCCATAGCCTAGTAATTGGAGGCTGAATGTAAACTCTTCTACAATAAAAGGGTTGGAATAACTTGAGTAATAAATATAGCTGTGGTTTGCAGGACGTCTCATTGCTGTCCAATAAGTCACTCGAAGCACACACATCAAAAGAACATGTAATCAAAAGGTTTCACTAACTTCTTCCTACACTTAACAGATTTGTTACTGCTTCTTTCAGACTTTCTGATGAAAGGGGATGGGCTGGTTCCTCTTAATGATTTTCCAATAGTGCAACTTCCCAGTATTTAGGAAGTGAACTGGGATGGAAGGATTCTTGGGACTTGCCTTAATACATGGAAAGCTGCCAGAGCTTGCACCCGCCTGGATTCCAGTCACGCTGCACACATGCTTCAATAAAACTTTTACATAGATTGCACAGTGCATCTCAAATTCAAATGGAGCTGCTGAGCCTGCATATCAAATATGTTGTTATGACACTGTTGTACTCACCCGATTTGTTATTGGCACTTTGGCGATAGCAAAGTTGGCCCCATCTCTGACCAACACATTTCCCAACAATTCACCTGTTGCAAATCCTTCCTCGTGGAATATGAGCTTGTATTCTACAATCACGTCCTGAAATGTCCCACCATGTCTTGTGATGTTAATCTGATAGTAGCGATTCAAATCACTTTCAACAATTACACTTTGTCTGTCCGGGTAAATTGCAAATAAGCCATATGGGTCATCATTTGCTGGAACAATAAATCTTGTCCAGTCTTTATCTTCATCCAAATCGGCACCTCCTTCTACAGATACCAGCCTAATGGTATAAACTTCATCTAATTCGGGAATGTCATCAGCTAACAGCTCAATGTTTATCTCTGCATTCTGTTGCATATCCAGGATGGTGACTGAGCCACTGATCGGTAAAACGTCTCCTGTCATGTCAGAGTCACTCCAAAGCTGCCAGTGCACCTGAAAGTGTGATACAAGATAATTAAGAACAAAATCACAAAGTGTGGTAAAAGTATGTTTAATAGTGCACCTTTCTGACTTTTTCTTTTTTTTCTACATGCAAGTTTAAAATAAATATTGTCTTAAAATAAATCTCGCAAATATTTAATTACATTTAATTACAGGGTTAGAGTTAATTACATTTGATCATCATCATCGGCAGTCACTCGAAACGAGTATAACTGTCCTCTCATGGAGGACGCCTGTGCATTACTTTGTTTAACGTGGGGAGACTGGTGACGAGGTGCACAGATAGACACCACATGGACCTTGGCAGATCTGGGTCAGAATCCAATGGCATGGAATCCAAGACAAGCGGGGACCCTTTCCTGCTTCAGCCTTCATCTGCTTTCCCAGCTGTTGTGACGCTCCACTAAAGTCAGGCATCATCCTCCGCCTGTTCCACCATTGAGGTCTTGTTTGGACTGCTCTTTGTCAGAGACCTCCCCCTCGACCTTACCGCCGTGGGAGACCTTACCAGGAGCATAGCTCCAGAAGGCATCGCTCTCAGGATCTCAGGACCACACAAGCGTCTCCACCACGACAAGGTAACAATCCACGGAGCAGTAGGTTGATAGGAATCACAGGAAAACTGAACACATCTTCAAGAATACACAAACATTTATTCACTGCTATTAAGATGTATGTAAAGTGTTAATGCACAATAAAAGCACATTTCCCAAGAAAGGGAAATTAATATTTTCAACAACTGACACATCGCACCTCAGTTTACCAGTTAGAGCAAAAATACAAAAAATGCATTTGTTTAACCTTTGCAGTTATAAAGTTCAAGAACTTTGTAACAACTCTGGAACTTTGCATAGCACAGTGGTGCAACTGAACAGTTGCTGACTCATCTCGTCAGAGAACCGGGTTCGATCCTGACTACGGGTGCTCTCTGTATGGAGTTTATACGTTCTCCCTATGACTGCGTGGGCTTTCTCCGGGTACTCCAGTTTCCTCCCACACTCCAAAGACATACAGGCTTGTAGGTTAATTGACTTTGGTAATATTGTAAAATGTCCCTAGTGTGTAGAATACTGCGAGTGAACGGGGTGATCTCTGGTCGGTGAGGATTCCGTGGGCTGAAGGTCCTTATTTGTGCACTGTATCTTTAACGTCTACAGTCAAAACTTAACAGTGCTTCCATTTGGCTGATTTTGTATAATTTTAAATCCTTTAAAAAACGTTTATGCCATCTTTGACTTTTGTTTGGCTGATTGAGGCAATTTGTCCATTGTATTTAGAAGAATATGGCAACATTAATTCCTGCACATATATGCCCAGTTTCAAAATAAGTATTCAATGTATCTTATCCATTCATCACACTATTAGAACAAAAAGGATTAAAAGATGAGCTTTGAACCAAAATGAGCTTGATTATACACCAAAAATGTTAGTTTCCAGTTGATGCTGTTTTGGGCTGGTCAATAATACATAAATTAATGATTCCAATTTATATCTTGGTGTAAATATCAGTTAACTAAGATTGAGGAGCAGGGAACCTGCAAAATTAAATGCCTGAGCATTGCACACAGACCATCAGTAGATTATGCATGTAGTTTGGCCATGCATCAACTGATACACACGACACCTCCACAATGCCAGTGCCAGCAATGACACACTTTCAGTTCCACCGTCTGCTGCTCACGTGAATCAAAAAATCTGCTGATTTACATGTTTGAAATGGAGAATGGAACAATTGTGAATGGTTTAAAAAGAAGTGAAACCACAAATGGTGAGTGATTTCATAATCTTCTGCTCCGGAGTGAACAAGGCAACAAGGCTTTACACACCAAAGACGTACAGGTTTGTAGGTTAAAGGGCCTGTCCCACTTGGGCGACATTTAAGGTGACAGCCTGAAATTAGGTTGTCGTGTCGTGGTCAGGTCGTGACACGTCGCAATGCGTGGTGACACATGTAGTGACGCGCGGTGTCTCCCTGCCGCACCAGGATTTTGGAATGTTCAAAACCCACGTGCGACATCTGTGTGTCTTATCTAGTCGTGCGCCTTTTCGCACGATGACGTACGGGTGACGCGTGGTGAAGAACGGTCATTGCCTATGCTAATTTATTGTGCATCATCGTGCATCATTCGCGCTGTATCTTTAAACTAAAATTTTCTACTTTCACATTGTTTCTACCTGTACATTGCAGGAAATACATTTCTATGGCTTCCAAAATACTTTCTACATTTCATGTAAAATATGCAAGCAAACCAAAAATAATAATGCTGTAAGTTGTAATATTACCTTTACATCTCCTATTATTCCTTTAGTCCTTGTAACAATGAATGAAACATTTATCAATTCTTCTTGATTTGATGGTTCCAAGTAAGTCTTTACATACAAAGACTCTTCAGCAAACTGGACTATCCCATTGGGATTTCCAAACTTCTGCACCTAAGAGATAATAAAAAGCAGAAGAAATTTCACAAATGTAAAAACCTCATTAAAATGTAGGTTTGTATTTGGTTGCCAGAGAGGTATTTGCTCTGACTACAAGCTGATAAAGAAAATTTGTTCTGCGCTTCCGTTCCAGTTTTTTGTTTTTTTAAGTTGCTGGTCGATTGCATCGCTGGATTGAAGTTAAACGCAACTTCTAATGCCTTCAACATCACGGATCAAAATCAACATCAAGGACTTCCACAACAGGACAAAACAAAAGGTATATCATTTATTTAACCATCTTCCCTTTTTTATGTGTTTTCATTTTAATCTAATGATGCGAAATACGTTATTTAGGCCACGATATCGGCCGTGTCTTGCCTGCCGATACCGCGGGGCTTTAATCATGGCAGCGGCCACATTCTGATCTTTAAACATAATAAAATTCATCAATATTTTCATACTAAATATCTGATTGAATACTCCCACAGTACATAGTTTTTAGGTTTTAGTCGGGTTTAGTATGAAAATATTGATAATGGATAGACAATAACACAAATATAGATAAATTAGATGTTCTTATGATCTGATTGTGCAAAAAATGATTTTGATTTTGAGAGTGGATGTTTGTGGATTTTGAATAAATGTCTAAAACGACCCTTGCCTGCAGCAGTTATAAACCAACAGAGTAAAATTTATGGAAATTAAACATTCAATTCCTTCCACTGGCATAGAAATTCATGACAAAGTGAGAATTAAAAATCATGTTATAATGTGAATTATTGTGTGAATGGGATCAGTTTGTTATTTGGATACTGGCTATTAAAAAAAATATTTTTAGCCTTTTCTTATGAATGGGATAGTTGTTTAGATCTAGGAATTGAATTTAGATGAATTTAATTGCTTTGATGACACTGATGAATATGATTTTTTTGTTGGGTATTTACTATTTGGTTAACATTACAATAATATTAAAGTTCTGATCTTAAGAATATCACATTTTTTAATTTTCAAGGCAGTTTATTACTATTAACAAGGTATTTATTTACTATTTCCGTCACAACGGTCAATTATGTAATTAGCTACAATTAGGTAACTAACTAATTATATGCTTTAATTTCAGGTCATCCAAGTAAGATGTAACATATTTGTTTCAATCTATAGTAACTGAAAATAACTGAAAATGTCATTAGGTTCTCTTAATTTTTAAGAAAGATGGGCTTTTATGTCAATTGACTGTCCTCAATCACAGCTTTTGTGTCAAGTTAATGGAAAAGCAATAGGGAACAAGATGCTAATTTCCGAGTATGAAAATGGCCATAGCTTTTTTAATACTGAAGATATGAAAGTGAATTAGGTGTCAAATTAAAGTTATTTTTATGCTTTATCTGAGGGGATAAATTACAGGCTTGATTTTTTAAATCTCAAAATTTTGTAACATTCCTAGAAAAATGACACCTACCCTTGCTTTCATTTCCTAATATTCCAATAAGAAATATAAATGCTATTTCCAACACCATCATTCACCACTCCAATTCTATTCCTATCTGCCAATAATGAAGTATCGTCAGGACGATGCAAAAAATAATTTTAAACTGATTTGTCCACCTCTAAGAAAATATCTGCTATACATTTTAGAGCAGATGATATAACAGGGGCACACAGAAACCACACTGTGCTCCAGTGCTGATATTTGCAAGTCAAAGCATGGCAGGACATGGCTTCAATTGCCCATTTTGCTGAATTCAACAATATTTATTTTTTTCTTCCCACAAAATGAAGTGAAAGGACTGCAGGAAGTTGCAACCAGACAAGTTTACACATTCCTTGCAACTCGTTTTTGATTGTGCTAGTTGTTCATTCACTCCAGACATTCTAGCAGGTCAGAACGGGAAGAATCAGGGTTCAGAATAAACATCAGAATAAAACATAGAAACATAGAAAATAGGTGCAGGAATAGGCCATTCGGCCCTTCGAGCTAGCACCCCCATTCAATATGACCATGGCTGATCAGTATGCTTTCTCCCCATATCCCTTGATTCTGTTAGCCCTAAGATCTATATCTAACTCTAACTGAAAACATCCAGTGAATTGGCCTCCATTGCCTTCTATGGCAGAGAATTCCACAGATTCACAACTCTCTGGGTGAAAAAGTTTTTATCTCAGTCCGAAATGGCCTACCCCTTATTCTTAAACTGTGACCCCTGTTTCTGGACTTCCCCAACATCAGGAAGATTTTTCCTGCATCTAGCCTGTCCAATCCCTGAGGAATTGTATATGTTTCTATAAGTAAAGGAGAGGAATTTGGAACAGCAGCATGGCAGTCAATGACTCTGTCAACAATGATGGGTAAAAACTACAGATAAGGAAGAAGTAAGACATTTCGGGAACACCAATGTTGAAAGTTTCATCATCAGAAATATATGTTGAAGATCTGGGAAAAGGGATCCCTCAAGAATTTTATGTTTCTATAAGATCCCTCTCATCCTTCTAAATTCCAGTGAATATAAGCCCAGTCGATTCATTCTTTCATAAGCATCTGACAAAACATTCAGGGATGCTGCCTGACCCACTGAATTACTCCAACACTTTGTGTTTTTTCCCCCCAGAATAAGCAAATTGATTTATGAAAAAAGATGGGCAAATGCTTAAGAAACAATTGGACAGGTACATGGATAGGACAGGGTTAGAGGGATATGGGCCAGGCGCAGGCAGGTGGAACTAGTGTAGATGGGACATGCTGGTTGGTGAGGATATGTTGGGCCGAAGATAACACTGTACGATTCTATGATTAAACAGAAAATATTCAAAAATTATTGTTAGAAGATCCGCTGCAACACAGTTCCAGTGAGCAGAGTTGAATTCTTTAGTATTGGACAAGTGGACTTTGCTCATTCGCCCCGTGGTTTCATGGGCTTCGGTTGGATGCTCCAGTTTCCTCCCTCATGCCAATGATGATTGAGAGGTTAACTAGTCACCATAAATTGTCATCGGTGTATAGGTGAACATAATCTTTGGGGAGTTGGTGCATCTGTGGGCAGAATAAAATGGTTCCAGTGTAGGATAAGTGTAAATATTGCCTGATGATTGATATTGACTTAGTGGGCCATGCTGTATAGCTCTAAGGTTTTACATTCAGGATAATAATGATAGTATTGAGTCAATGTTCATCAATGGCCAATAAATGTACCCACAAAAGTTGCAAAAATGTTAGCTCTGAGTCCGAGTGCCACCTTTAAACACATGTACATTTCTTAAAGATAATTGCCTGCAGAGATTGCAGCTGCCATGCCCTTGCTGTTAGGAGTCATAAGCAGCAAGGTACTATTAAATAACTCTTTCCATAAAATCTACTGTGTAGCAGCATTAAGGGTGCAACCATGAAGAAACATTGTTGGAGGATGGGAACACCTGCCTTCAAATTGCGTGACCACCCTGCCCAATCAACACACACTTCCCCATACACTCCTGTGAGTTTTCCCATTCCACTGTGAGCTCGGAGTAATTATTTAGGCACAAATCACAAGATATCTGCGGTGTGCCTGACTTAGTAAAGGGCCTGTCCCACTTGCCGATTTTTTTTAGGCGATTGCCGGCGTCATTGACTGACGTATCAGGGTCATCGAAAGATTTTGAACATTTCAAAATCCAGCTGCGACAAAAAAAATGTTGCAACACTTGTGCAGACACCGCGCGTCAATGCGTCATCACGCCGCGACTGTTTCGGTGACCTGATATGTCAGTCAATGATGCCGACAGTCACCGAAAAAAATCACCTAGTGGGACAGGCCCTAAGTCTGCAATAATCAGCGTGAGAACCAGCAATAATGTAACCAGGCAAGCAGATGCAGACAGCGACACATCAACGTTCAGCCATGAGATTTGCTCTCACTTTACTAGCAGTCGTCAATGGACATCATAGGTTGCACATTATTGCTTCAATTAAGGTCAATAGTATCAGATTCCACTTCCCAATGCGCGAGGGTGAGATGTCCACTGGAAATATTTACAATCGTGTTAAAATGTACATAATGGCTTCATGTTCAATTTCCAAGGCAGAATTGGACATGAAATGGTTCATTTTCCACGCTGTTAAACTGCAGTCAATGATTTACAAAGTAATAACATACAACTAATTTTTGTACTATTTCAGATACATATTTAAGCATATTTTCTGGAATTCAAAAATGCAACCAAATAAAACCACCATAGGTTTGGTGGGATATGGGTCAAATGCAGGCAGGTGGGACTAGTGTAGCTGGGACATGTTGTCCGGTGTGGGCAAGTTGGGCCCGTTTCCACACTGCATGACTCTATGGCGCTAATGTCAGCTCAAAAGAATTACCGACAAAATGTTATGGTTCAAGAAGTTCAAAAAGTTCAAAAAGTATTATATTTACATTGTTACTTACAGTCAAAAACACTTTCCCCTCTGTACGATCAATTTCAGATTCTCCAATATCCAGGCCAAGTTGGATGATAAAAGTCTCCTGAACTTCAATTTCTCCATGTGGCAAGATATTCAGTTCAATGATTCTGTTACCAACCTCCCCGTCTCTAAAGTAGAAAGTTCCATTCACAGGCTCACCTATGTCCTCATTGGATGATGGCAAGATTGTTTCCGAGTTTGGACCCAAAATGTTCCATTTTATCTAGGGAGAAAAAATAATAATCTGTGGTTATAGGATTACAGAAGAAAGCAGGCAGATAACATATTTCCAGAAAATTCATCTGAAGCTCCAATTTTTGCTGAGTTTACCATCGAGCATTTTGACAGTTTTTAATTTACTGTTTGCACTGCATAATATTCCAGCAGAGAATTCCAATCATTTAATTAAAATATTGTGGATAAGATTTATTTCCTTTGGCTTTTCACCTAAAACTGCCACATTTGTGCTGATTTAATTACATAGAAATTTCCCCAGCCTTCACTGAGTTGCCCTATCTCTTCACATATCTGCATCATTTTTATAAATTTGGTCACATCCGGTCAGGAATAGTAAATCATTTGGTCTCTTCAAGGTCATCCCACCCCTCACAACTGGTCAATACCTCAATGTTGCTTTATTTTGAATTTTTCAATTAATCTTGGCTCATAGATATTTGAGGGACGGAGTTCCAGATTTCCATTAACCTTCTAAGAAATGTTTCCCAAATAGCTTATCTCTGACATTAAGGTTACACACACTTATCCTGAACATACCCATCAGAGAAAATTAGTGCTCTCTATCAAGCCTGTCTATTCCTTTAATTGGCTTGAACACATTAATACATTGCTCCTTAATCTTCTTTTCTCAGTCGGAATGCCCCGGTCCATTCCACAACTCCCTAATCTCATTACTTTCATTTCCTCAGTGCCGAAAACGCTATCACTCAAAGCTATTTTTACATCTCTTACCAAACAACATCTGCTATCATCCGTTCCCTTCTTCCCACTTTACTCACTTTGAAAGGCTCCTGCCAAGTTTCTCTCCAACTTTACCTATTTCTTCTTTTCACGGGCGTAAATCGCCAAGTTTAATCAAAAGTTTGTTCATGGTGTTGATTTTCTTCTGCAATGTTTAGAAGCTCATGAGTTGAGGAGTAAATAGGCTGCAACTTCCCAGAATTTATCGTGCCCATCATTCAACAACATGGGAAAGAGGCAGTTCCTGGATCTTATCCCAATTATTTCAAGTCCTGATTTATCTATGTATCTCCAGAACTAATTGAACTAACAGTAGCATTTCCACTGACCCAGTTTTGGCCTGGAGAATCTGCTCTTTTGGCTTGTGTCTGTCCAGTTGGTGAAATAGTATGTGAATATCTGTTTTTCAATGCAAGATATGCATTCTTATTTTGTGCTGCAAATAAATGCATCAACTAAATACTATTAACTACAGTGGCTTTGTATTTTCCATGTGTGATGGTCGAGTTTCAGTCACTGTAATAGGACCATACATCACCAACCTCAGATTCTGATTCTGGGACTTACAGCTGATGTGTTGCGTAGTTTGCTGTCTGTGGCCATGGCATTGTGCTATAAATCTGTGTAAGAATGCACACACTGTGCATGGCTCCTATTCCCTCCCCCACCAGCAGACCTTGGGTAACTATCTCCAGAGAGTGGGGGTAAGAGTGGGTTACTTTCCTTTGCAAGATACATTTTTCACCACCCAAACACCATCAGCAGAGCAAATATTACAGTATTTTTCCATCCTCCACTGTCAGACATACAAATTAGAGGAACAGCACAGTGGTGGCTTGGGCAGCTTACAACCCAGCAGTGTGAATATTAATTTCTCTAATTTTAAGTAACCCTTGCATTCCCTCTCTCTCCGTCCCTCCACCACCAGAGTTGTTCTGCTCATTTCACTGTTCGTTTCCCATCGTTATCACCTCCTCCACAGCCAACAATGGACCATTGTGGTCTCCTTGGCCATCGATGCAGGCTCTGTATTGTTCTGCTCAGAAATGAGTACCTATAATTTCCCTCTCCCCCAACTCTCAGTCTGAAGAAGGAATTTCATCTATTACTTTTCTCCAAAGGTGCTGCTCTGCAGGAACTTAGGTGAGGGCGAAGCCCTTTTCTGGTGTTCCAACATGTATGGAATGGCTAACGTGATCCCATCACCAGGTGGAGTGAACTATTGGGGTAATGAGCAGAGATTGCCCATGGAGGCTGATATTGAGAGGCAACAGCAAACTATGTGGCAAAAAGATCACTGCTTACGGGGAAAACCCTATAATTTATAGCAATATACGTATTTGGAAACAAATAGTTAAGACTTTACATTTAGATAATATGTCACTTTGTTTACCAATTATGAATAATCCTTTATTTAAACCTTCTATACTAGATAAGGGGTTCAGACACTGGAAAAATTTAGGAATTATAAGGATAGAACACCTTTACAGGAAAGGAAAATTTCTCTCATTTCAAGAGTTAAAAGATATCTATGGTTTACACCCAAATAACTTGTTTAGATATTTACAAATTAGAGACTATATCAAGTCAAACATGCAAGACTATAAGAATAGAGAACCAGGATTACTGGATGAGTGGCTTAACAAGCATCCAAATACAGAAAAACTAATAGCGTACATATATAATACTCTTTTGGATAGGGAAGTCCCAACAACAGAATCATACCGACAGATATGGGAAAATGAAATAGGTCTATCTATAATGAAAGACACTTGGGAAGAAAGTTTACAACGTATACACCGATGCTCATTAAATGCCAGACATATTTTGGTACAATTTAAAGTATTACATAGATTACACTACTCAAAAATGAAATTAAATAGAATTTTTCCTAACATTTCTTCTATTTGCGATAAGTCAGAATTTAGAAGTTAACTTAACGCATAGTTTTGTAACATGCATAAAACTCAATAGTTATTGGGCTGATATTTTTAGAATCATTTCTGAAGTTCTTAAAACTAAATTGGACCCCGATCTAAAGTCAATAATATTAGTTCCTGATTCAAGCTTAATATTAACAGTAAGTCAAAGAAAATTTCTTGATTACTGTTTGATAATTGGGAAAAAATTAATATTAAAATTCTGGAAGGGAACATTATCCCCCACAATCAAAATGTGGACTGTGGAAATGTTGGAAACGTTGCATTTGGAGTAGTTGGTTTGTCCTAATGGACAAATACAAACTTTTTGAACAAATATGGTCTCCATTCATTGATTATTTAAAGGGGTAGCAGAGCTCAGCATCATAACTCAATAAGTACCCTGGTGTAGGATTAGATGAAAAGATGTATTCTGGGATCTGTATACACGTCTCTATAGATATTGTTATGTGAAATTGCTCCACTCATTGTTAAGATGTATTCCTTATTTTTTTATTATATAATAATTGTTTTTTTTATTTGTTTATTTTTTATAATTTTTTCCTTTTTTAATTTTTTTTATTTTTATTCTTTTTTTAATTTTTTATTTTCTTATATTAATTATTATTTAATCACCATCTCTTGATTATTGATCTATACTTTTACTTTTTTACCACTCCTTTACTTTCCAAAAAAACCAAAAAAACAGAAGCATACATAAATTATTCCGTAACATCTGTACAATCTTTGTGACAAGTCTAATTGGTATTTGAAGAACTGTTGTACCTTAGACAATATGCATTGCTTCTAATAAAAATATTAAAAAATAAATCACTGCTTTGTTACCACAGAATGCCAGCAGATGATAAGTGTATGCACTAAGTTCTAGTCAGAACAACATGTAACCAGAGCAGATGAGTTTTGTTTGTTAAAGTATGAGGGTCATGTACTTGTTAGGACTCCACAACCAAGAGAACCATGTGGAACTTGGCGTAATGGAGTCATGCAAAATAAAAACAGGTTATTTGGGCCTTCATGCACACGCTGAGCACAACTACCTGACCAAATTAATACAATTTACTAGCTCCGTGGTTAGCACTTTATCCAGCTGCATCACAGCATGGTTTGGGAATGGCTCCATCCAAGACCACAAGAAATTGCAGCTAATTGTAAGACGCAGCCCAGACCATCAAAAAAAAACAACCTCCCTTCCATTGATTCCATTTATACCTCACACTGTCTTGGCAAGGCCACTAGCATAATGAAGGACGAGTCACACCCCGGCCACTCCCCCATTTCCCCTCTCCCCTCTCGAAAAAGGAAGAGAAATATGAAAACGCACACCTCCAGATTCAGGGACAGTTTCTTACCAGCTCTTATCAGGCAACTGAACCATCCTATCACAACTAGAGAGCAATCTACTATCTACAATCTATTATCTACCTCACTGGAGACTCTCGGACTATCATTGATCAGACTTTACTTGCTTTATCTTGCACAAAACCTCATTCACGTTATTCCCTTTATCATGTATCTGTACACTGTGAACGGCTCGATTATAATCATGTATTGTCTTTCTGCTGACTGGTTAGCATGCAACATAAGCTTTTCACTGTATCTCGATACACGTGACAATAAACTGAACTCAACTCAGATTGCAACAGCCATCTGGGTGAAAAATGTCTCCCAAAGATCCTTTAAACCTCTTACTCCTCACATCAAACCTATGCCCTCTGTTCTAGATATCTCCACCACATGGAAAATATTCTTACAATGATCTCATGATTCTGTACACCTCAATCAGGCCTCCCCTCTGTGTCTTGTGCTCCAAGCCATTCTGTTCAAAACAAAGCCAGCCTATCCAGTAACTTCTCATAAATAAAACTCTTCTGCAAGCTTTTCAATGCAACCAATTCTGAAGGAGCCATTAAGCTTAAGTATATTATTATTGATATTATTGTCATGTTTGATAGTTTTAGTTTCAGCTATCTGCCTGTACTTTTGTAGGTGGGATTTGATACGTAGTAGGGGTTTATTCTTTTGTTAGAGGAGTCTCGTAGTATGAGGGGAGATAGCTTTCTACCATGATCACGACACACATTACGAGATGACATACCTTTATAAGAAGAAACTTTTATGTTATTTATATGACGTGAATGGAACAGCGAATAAGAACGGAAAGTTATGAGATACTTCTTTGTTTTGTATTACTTCAATAAACGACTAATTAATCAAGAAATGACAGCTGGAAGATTAATCTTTGCTGTCTTATGTGTGTCGTAAGTGTGTTAGGCTATACCTTCAAATCATCTCCAATAATTAGTGGCTATCGAAATTGGGTTTTGAGAAAGTTGTATAAACTGCCTTTATAAATTCCTTTACATCTAGTGGTGTCAAGAACTGCACAACTTTCCAACAATGGCTTAACCAATTTGATAACGTTATACCAAGGGCTCTGTTTTCTTATGTTCGATTAATGAAGGCCATCAATCTGCAGACTTTCTACACCAATTCAAATTTGCTCCCTTCGTCAGAATCATTATACACCATTTCCTTTATTCCTCAATAGTCCCTGGGCCCTACCATTCACTGTATATGAAACTGCCCTCATTAAACTCCTAAAGTGTATCACCTCACACTGAACAGAATTAAATTCCATCTGTCATTGTCGTGTCCAATTTACAGGCTGATCAATATCATTCTTAGCCTAAGGCTAGTCATCCCACTACCAACAGAACCACCAATGCTAAATAGGTTAGCACTCTAGTCTGAAGAAGGGTCCGAACCCAAAACATCACCTGTCCACGTTCTCCAGGGATGCTGCCTGACCCACTGAGTTACGCCAGCATTTTGTCCCTTTCCTAATTAGGTTACTATTGGGTGTAAAGAGTACAGCATTTCTGACAAATATAACACTTGTTCTTTGTTTTTATCCACACCACATCCACATCCACATCAAAGTTTGTTGCTTTCCTATTATGTACGCCGATTTACAATTGGACAATTATTCATTAACATTAAGGTGAGAGAGACCTACTATAAAACATATTGCCTGTTGAATGCCACTGTGGATCTAGAATAAAATTGGAATCTGCAGGTTTTAATAGTTGTTTAAATAACTAACAATACTTATTTTGAGTAAGCAAAACAAATATCCCAAAGTACCATTTTATTGCATTTGTTAGTACTTATTGGTTTGTTTTTAATAAAATACTAGACTAAGTGGGACCCGTTGGGTCCCAGCTTCACACTGGAGGACTGGTCCCCCAATGCAATATTCCACCTCCACCAATTGGCCAGTGCGTGGGGGGGGGGGGGGGGGGGGGGGGGGGGGGGGGGGCTTTCTGGAGTGCTAGTATGTGTGTTGTGGGTCAAAGGGACTGGTTTCCAGAGCGCTAGTATGGACATTGTGTACCAAATGGATTCTTGGGCTGGCAGCTCAGTCACTCTGGCCAGGCAGCATTTTAGAACCAATAGACACACCTTTTGCAAGCATTTCAGAACCAATAGAGACACTTTTTGCAAGCATTTCAGAACCAATAGGGACACCTTTTGCAAGCATTTCAGAACCAATAGGGACACTTTTTGCAAGCATTTCAGAACCAATAGGGACACTTTTTGCAAGCATTTCAGAACCAATAGGGACACTTTTTGCAAGCATTTCAGAACCAATAGGGACACTTTTTGCAAGCATTTCAGAACCAATAGACACCTTCTGCAAGCATTTTAGAACCAATAGAGACACTCTTTCTGCAAGCATTTTAGAACCAATAGAGACACTCTTTCTGCAAGCATTTTAGAACCAATAGACACTTTTTGCATCCATTTTAGAACCAATAGACACTTTTTGCATCCATTTTAGAACCAATAGACACTTTTTGCAACCATTTTAGAACCAATAGAGACTTTTTGCATTTTAGAACCAATAGAGACACTTTTTGCAAGCATTTTGGAACCAAAAGATACATTTTCTGCAAGCATTTTAGACCCAATAGAGATAGTTTCTGCAACCATTTTAGACCCAACAGAGACGCTTTCTGCAAGCATTTTAGACCCAATGGAGACACTTTCTGCAACCATTTTAGACCCAATAGAGACACTTTCTGCTACCATTTTAGACCCGAGACACTTTCTGCAACCAATTTAGACCGAATAGACACTTTTTGCAAGCATTTAGAACCAATAGACACTTTTTGAAAGCATTTAGGACCAATAGACACTTTTTGAAAGCATTTTAGAACCAATAGACACTTTTGCAAGCATTTTAGAATCAATAGACACTTTTTGCAAGCATTTTAGAACCAATAGACACTTTTTGCAAGCATTTTAGAACCAATAGACACTTTTTGCAAGCATTTTAGAACCACATTAAGGGCACTCACAGTTGAGTAGACATGTGTTCAGAGAGACGTGACCCTCTGGCTTCCTCCATCTTGCAGAGACTGAGTGAGCCACACCACTTCCTGGTTTTATAGTCCCTCCCCCTCCCTCCAGCATGGGCAGCAGAGAGAATGGCGAATGTTGTTAAAACATTAATATCTCCCTGATCTTTCATCGATGGGAAAAATCCTCTGGTCCAGGAAGGTGGAGGGGGGCCCTGAGCGAGGTGGCCAAAAATGACAGACGCAGGTGGCGGCGTTCTCTCAGAAATCACACCACAGTGAGCCAAAAGCGGTCAAGATCAGACTTTTAGTAATATAGATTCTGAGCTGAACATTGAATTTTTGAATATACATTAATTTTTTTAATAATTCAAATGGATTTTAGGTTTAACTATTTTGTACTTTTGTTGCAAGTGTCAGGTTTTAATAAATGGTACACACCAAGCAGAAAAGTAATGAGAAAGCTGGTGAGTTATAAAGTGGGATGGATAGGTGTATCAATAGTCCTGGTTTTAAGACTGCCTAGAATAAATAATGACCTCTTCTGGCCACCTTTCAAGATGCATTCATGACCACAGGATCAATGAACAGCAAAATAACCTTACATTGAGTTCTCGTATGTTCCTTGAGCATTGGATGTTTCTAGAGTGATGATGTGTGATTAAATGAGCAGCATAAAAAGTTCACAAAAAAAAAAAATCACAACCAAAGTCAAATAATATAACAAGATAAGAAGCTAATCTGGTTAACCATATAAAACATATAACAATTACAGCACGGAAACAGGCCCTCTCGGCCCTTCCAGTCCGTGCCGACCATTTGTTTTCCCCTAATCCCATCTACCTGTTCCATTCCCTCCATACCCCTCCATTCCCTTCACGTCCATATACCTATCCACTTTACTTTTAAATGTTAAAATCGATCCTGCCTTAGTGATAAATTATTTGATTCCACCAATAAAAGATTGGATTTTAAAATATTTTTTGCAGACACATATCTTTATCTTTTTTTCTCTGATTTTTGTTTATTTCGCTTTCTTCCTCCCAACACACATTTGTACTTGGACCTTCAATATTCTTTAACCGAGGGAGAGGAAAGTAAAAGCAACATGGATACTTTTATTTAAGTTGTTTTCTTGTTTTGTAATATTTACAAATTTGAAAATGCTTCTGACACTGAGTCAGGTCTTCCTTCAGTTAGGTCCTTAATTCAGAGTTCTTCAAGTACTTTGGTTGAAAATATTATATGTATGTTCAGTGGCAGAAATCTGTGTCCACTTAATCTTTTCGTTAGAGGTAAATTTGCCACCACCAATTCCTACCATGAGCTTTACGATATACACCAAGACAAACAGAGTTAAGATACATTACAACCCCCAAAATATCATATTCTAACCTTACGACATTTCCTCAGCATTGCTCTGATGTGTTGGCCTTTGATTTTAATCTCATTCCTGGCGTGACTGTGACAACTAGGTCCATGGGCAAAGTTAGAGAATAAGGATCACGCCTTTTAGTACTAAAATGAGCAGACATGTCTTCATTCAGAAGGTGATAAACCTTTGGAATCCTCCACTAGAGATAGCAGTGCAAGTTCATTCATTGTATTTACTATGAATAAAGATTGATAGATTTCTGTGCATTCAGGGAATAAAGACATAGAATATGGATAGTGGTGGAAATCGATGAGGTACAAAATCTGGAAATTGTTACAGCAGCTCAAAGACAAAATGTACTTTTTCTTCCATTTCTTATGTCTTTATACAAGCTGCGAGTTCCTAATGCTAACATCAGAGTGCTGGCGCTGAAGTAAACTGCCATCAAGAACCACTCTTTCTCATCAAAAACATCTCAGAACAAATTGCCAGACAAATCTTCTACACACATCACACATTTTACACTTTGAAGTTCAATTAAGTTACAAAGCTTCAATGAAGTTACAAAGCTGGATGATCTGAGTGCTTTTAACAAGGATACTGCTTCCAATGAAGTAGGCAAAATGGTACATTGTCCCATAACAAGAGAATTCAAGTTCAGGAGCACAGGGGCCTTGGTGAAACCACACTTGAGAGTATTGTACATCATTTTACGCTCCTTACTCCAGTAAGAATATACTTGCCTGAGAGGGAGTGCAGCCAAGGTTCAGCAGATTGATTCCTGCAATAGTGGGAGTACTAAAGGAGAAGGGATTACATCAGCTTGGTTTGTATTTGTCAGTCTTCAGAAGAATGACAGGGGATCTAACCAAAACTTACAAATGTCTTACAGGCATATTGAAGCTAAATGCAGGAAGGTCAACTCTCCCAGCTACAAAGAGGTATCATTGTCTCAGGTGACAGAACATTAGAGTTAGACTCTGGAATTCTCTACCGTACAAGCAATTGAGAGGCTAAGTTGCTGACTATTTTTAATAAAGTCTTTTTTTTTTTTTTACAAAGGCATCAAAGAACATGGGCAGAGAATGGGAACAGGACATTGAGATAGACGATCAGCTATTATACCGGTGATTATACCGATGAGAGTTGTCGTCTCAAAGGACCTACGCTGTTCCTATTTTAAATGTTTCAATGTTTTCAATCACTGTGTATTTTGCAAACATGCTTGACCACACTTTGCAGTAGCATCAGTTCTGTACCTGTTCTGTCTTCAAGTCAATTATTAATTGTCATATTCTTTGGATTCTTGTTGAGCCAAGATATATGATTATTCACGAGGTACATTGGAGATCGGTGTGGTCCACCTCCTACTTAGTCATAGTCTCTGATCATAAAATCTTGATGCTTGCAATCGTTGTATTATAAAGAGATGTCACGAAACAGCAAATCTTTTTTAATGTCCTCCCTTTTACATTGAATAAAGGGTATTCTGAGTATTTAGCTTTCAACATGTAATACTACGGAGAACCAACACCCTAAGAGTTCCAATAAACAACACAGTGGCACAGTGGTAGGGTTGTGCCTTTCAGTGCAGGACACCAGATTCAATCCTGACTACGGGTGTTGTCTGCATGGAGTTTGTACATTCTCCCTGTGACCACGTGGAATTTCTCAGAGTACTCCGGCTTCCCCCCACATTCCAAAGACGTGCACAAATAATACAAAGTGAATTTACAGAAAACTCTGCTCTAAGTGTCGAATAGGTCAGGAGGACACATTATTGGCAACAATGCTGAATACAAGATTCAAAGGTTAATTGGCTTCTGTACATTGTCGCTAGTGTTTAGGTTAGAGCTAGTGCATGGGTGATCGCTCAGTGTGGGCTTGTTGGGCTGAAAGGCTGTATCCACACTGTGTCTCTAAACTAAACTTACATCCAGTCATGTTGATGCAATTCAAAAGGCACAACATAGCGTTGTTAACTCTGCAAAAATGTCCAATCTTGCAACACATGCACAAATAACCATTCCAGCAGAGATTCTGCAGGATGGTAAATAGTTATTCCAGATAGGGCTGTCACCGTTTGGTGCAGAACTTGGCCAAGTTGAACTGTTGTGCACTTGGTCTATATCAGTAATTGCGCATATTCTCTCCATTCATTATCAGCTTCAGTCTTCCAGAACTCTTTTGCAATCATCTTCAGATGATATCTATTGCTGTGACATGTAACACCACCCTCAGTCTTCACCTCATGGGGCTAAGGTTGTGCCAATAAGGTTGAAACATGGCTGATTTCAGTTTCCTTGTGTTTGAATATTTAACACATCACTTGATTCAGGGGTGATATCTCCTTTGATGTTCTGTTGCAACAGGAAGCCTGCTTTTCCTTCGCACTGCTTATGCCAGTAGGAATCCTAGGCTTCATCAACTTTGCAACTGTTTGAATGTTGTGCTGGCTTATCAGTTGATCAGCAACCTGTACTGTGCTGCAACTGAATTATGCTTTTGCATAATTGGGGGGGGGGGGGGGGGGGGGGCGTGTAAAGGAGGGGAGGAAGAGGGAGGTATATTGCTTCCATAGCAAACAATTCTGAATAATAAAAATACCCATGATCTTTGTTTTAAATGATATATCCCATATCCTGAGGTTTTGACCCTTGGTACTGGACACAGTAGCCCTGGGAAGCATCCTCCCTCTGTCCAAGCATGAGAAAGGCTATAGCGGAAACATTAGCGAATCATAAGATAATTTAACAGATTTTAAGTGGTTTTGTGGAAGAGGAATCAAGTTTGACAAACTTGCAAGAGTTCAGAAGTAGATGCAGAGTTGTAAGATGTAGCAAAACATTAGGATAAAATGGGAACTAGTGGATTTGGGATTTTGAAAGCTAATTGATACTGCATCACAGATATTGTTACTGCACAAGTAAAATATTGCATGGAATTTTCATTTATTCTTTCTTTAATACAGGACCTGAAAATCAATGTCAAGGCTAGAAATCCTTGCCAATTCCTCTCTGCCCTACAGAAGGCTTCATGTGCTACATTGTAATTGTCCACTGAAAGAATGACCAGAGTGCTGATCGGTAGGGAGTTCCATCATATAGACCCTGGCTGTGAAGGACTATGTTTCGCAAATCTCTATTTGGAGAGGAAACTGCTGCCCTTGTACTTTTTGGAGATACTGATTGCAAGGTTGAAATGTACTGTCTGAGTACCTACCACTGTGCACTGCAACTCTCACCAGGAAGGCTGGCTCTGTCCTGGGGGCATTTCATGGGAGGTGGTCTTGGAGGGGAGGATGCTCCTCAAACTGCGGAGCATCCTGCACGATACTGGTCACCCCCTCCACGACTCACTTGTCAACCTGAGGAGTACCTTCAGCAACATACTGGTTCGGATGATTTGGAAGATGGATCCAGTACATTACAGCCAAAGTTATGCAAAACAGGTGGGTAAGCAAGCTACGAGGAAGTCACGGGAGACTACAAAGGGATGCAGGAGAGTGATAAAGAAGTTAGCAGATGGACCACAAAGCTATCCACGGATGAAAGAATAAAAGCAACCTATTATTTTACTTCGGAGTCACGTGAGTGACTATGTGAAGAAGCCCCGCCAGGCGCATACGCGTCATTACATCCGACGCATGGCGCACCGATGGTCTGGAGAGCTCAGCTCCATCAGCGGTAAGTAGTAACCCGCAGGTAAGTCAATGTTAAACCTTCCCTGCGAGTATTTTTTAAAACTCTGTGCGTCTGGCTCGGAGAGCCAGCTAGAGTTAGTAATATGGAGGTATTGTAAATATAAACTGCTGTAGTGGAGCGGTTACTGCTTATAGATCGTGCCGGAAGATGATGGCTGCGCTAAAGCCGGCTCCGCGATTACCGATATTTAGATCGGGTTTGGAGATAACGGCTGCGCTAAAGCCAGCTCCAATACCGGCTATTGTTTCTACTGGCAGCTCAACAGCCTCCATCAGTTTCCAGTGCTTCAGGACACTCAGGCTACTCCACCAGGGAGGAATACCGAAACAAAGTACTCTCAGGCTCATTTTATCACATGAGTCTGATGATGTGAAAGACTCCCCTCCTTTTAATTTAAAGGTATGGGGACGGCTCAACCAAATGGGAAAATGCTCCAAATTTGAAGAGCCATGAAAAATTTCAATCGGGGTCGAATGCCCCCAGGATTCCCCACACAGCCCGAAATATGCAGCGCTCTGTAGGTCTACAAACATTCAAGCCCCAGATTATTTATTTGGGGTGGACCTCATCAAACAAGTCAAGGACCTGGAGAAAGATGCCAAAACAATCTGCCTCATGAGGACATACGTCCCTTCTGCCAGGATACCACCTCGCAGGTCGTTTTCAGCACGAAAGGTGACGGATCCAGGGGCAGGGCCAAGCATTCTGGACCTAAATTCCTATGTTCAGTATAGGCATTTTTTAAATAGACACGTTCAATACTGCGAAACAGCTGTTATCACAATGGCAACTATAGATCTCAAAGATGCATATTATTCAGTACCAATTCATCATCAGTATCGGAGATACTTGAAATTTAGTTGGATGGGACAGCTGTGGCAATTTAAAGCATTACCCAATGAGTTAACCTCAGCTCCTAGGCTGTTCAAGAAATTGTTGAAACCAGTGCTGGCGCTACTTCGGGCCCAGAATCACATGGTAATGGTTTATCTAGATGATATTTTAATCATAAGCAACACTCAGGAGACAGCTGAGGAATCGGTTTCAGCAACCTGTTTGAAAGGTTAGGGTTCCTGGTCCATCCAACCAAATCCAAGTTAGAGCCAGCCTAAAAAATGGATTATTTGGGATGTGTCATTAATTCAGTTGATATGTCAACGACTTTGCCTACAGCTAAGGCTGTGGAGATCAGAGAGGTCTGTACTAGTCTCGCTGAAAAACAATATCCCTCCATCCGGGAAGTAGCCAGTGTTATTGGTAAATTGGTAGCAGCTTTTCCTGCAGTGCAGTTTGTACCACTGCACTATCAAAGTCTGCAACGAGCTAGAGAACAAGCTCTAAAAGAGCATGCAGGTCATGTTGATAGACCTATGCAGTTACCAACCAGAGCCATAGCTGAACTACAATGGTGGATTATCAATATTGTACAAACTACCAAAAACATTTTGGTTCAACAACCTTCAGTGGTTTTACAGACAGATGTGAGTGCTCTCGGATGGGGAGCTACGGACAGCGAGTCTAGCTGTGGTGGTAGATGGAGTGTGCAAGAGGATTTAATCCTGCACAGGCATGGTATAAATTATTTAGAATTGTTGGATGCATTTTATGGATTAAATGCTTATTGTTCCACAATGAATAATTTACATGTTCAACTCCAGATTGATGATACCATGGCTGTGGCATATATCATTCACATGGGAGGAATAAGGTCAGTATCATGTGATAATCTGGTTAACCTCATGTGGCACTGGTGTATCTCCAGGAACATCTGAGTCTCAGCTATCTACCTACCAGGTAGAGACAATGTGGTGGCAGACAACAGGTCACGAAAGTTCAATGACAACATAGAATGGATGTTAAATCCTGAAGTTTTTTAAATCATTGTCAGCCGCTATGGGT
Source organism: Okamejei kenojei (assembly GCA_035221665.1). NCBI lineage: Eukaryota > Metazoa > Chordata > Chondrichthyes > Rajiformes > Rajidae > Okamejei > Okamejei kenojei. The sequence continues at coordinate 8,223,065 of CM069133.1, forward strand.
TGCCAGATATTGATCTGTTTGCATCCAGGTTAAATCACCAGTTACCGAAATATGTTTCATGGGAACCAGATCTAGGAGCAGTAGTGGTGGATGCATTCTCGTTCATTGGGGACGTACATTCTTTTATCCTTTTCCCCCATTCTGCCTGATTAGGCAATGTCTCACCAAAATAGAGCAGGACTCTGCCTCAGGCGTTTTGGTGGTTCCGGACTGTCCTACACAGCCATGGATCCCATTGGTGCTCAGAATGATGACTCAGCCATTCATGACTGTCCCCAACTGCAGTCATTTGTTGGTGCATCCAGTATCCAGAGAAAGTCATCCGTTACACGATCTAATTAATTTGTTGATCTGCAGTTTCTGACCAGACCGTTCCAAGGCTTTGGACTGTCGAATAGGACCATGGATGTCATAACTGCAGCTTGGAGACATAGCACTAAGAAACAATATGTGTCTCATATTAAGAAATGGGAGATGTTTTGTTTACAGTCAGATATATCTTATACTGCAAACATACCGGATGTATTGGAGTTCCTTGCTATGTTGCATATTTAATGAACACTTGAGTTATAGTGCCATTAATAGTGCTCTGAGTGCTTTGTCCTCCAATTTAGGGCAGTTTCAGAACAACAACCTATCGGGTCTCATCCATTAGTGTCCCGATTCATGAGAGGAATTTTTAACAAAAATCCTCCTAAACCTAGATATACAGAAATCTGGGATGTCAGTAGAGTTCTCACACTGCTTCGGCAATGGGCTCCAATTACGTCATTGTCTTTTCAGAAGTTAACACTTAAAGTGGTTAAGCAAATGGCGTTAGTATCAGTGCAAAGAATGCAAACATTGCAAACGTTACGACTAGATAGCATGTATTCTTCTGCAGATAACATTACGTTTATGTGTATGATTTAATCAAACAAAGCAGGCCAGGAATGGCCTGAACCGAAGTAAGTTTTAAAGCATACCCTGTTGACCAAACGTTATGTGTAGTTAAGCACCTGAGTCAATATTAAGGTAACTAAGAGTCTCAGAGGCTCTGAGACAGCAATGCTCATCAGTCACAAAAAACCTCATAAAAAGATGTCAGTATAAACTATTTCTAGATGGTAAACCAGGTTTTGGATCCCGCTGGAGTAGACACTCATGTGTTTAAATCTCACTCCACCAGGGCAGCATCAACATCCGCAGCGAGGCCGCAGGATGGTCTAAGGAATCAAATTTTCTGAAATGTATGATAAACCCGTCCTGACAGTGCTAGGGTTTGGGCAAGCTATGTTGGGTCCATTTGATTTGATTTACTTTGTCTTTATAAATTTCATTTGTAATTTCCATGGTATTGCGGGGTTATTACTGTTTTGTTATTTAAAAAATGATTATTGGATAATTCGAAGCAATGTTCAATACATTATTTATTCACTACTGTGTCAACTGAAGCAGTGTGTCATATGGAATGGATCTACAGCATGAAATCACAGAGCTTTGAAATCTTCACGTAGTCACTCACATGACTCCAAAGTAAAATAGTATGATTAAACGAGAACTTACCAGTTTGAAGTTTGATCTATATTTTATGAGGAGTTACGATGAGGGATTACATGCCCTCCGCTCCCAACCCTCATAATCGTAAATATCATCTGGTAGTTCTTGTCTTCTCAGCCTTACTATATCACTTCGGCTATTGTTTCTGTGCTTTCACGCCGCTGCTTTGAAGTATGACGCACATGCGCCTGGCAGGGCTTCTTCACGTAATCCCTCATCATAACTCCTCATGAAATAAATATCAAACTTCAAACTGGTAAGTTCTCATTTAATCTTACTAGTTTACTGAAGTAAGATGAAACAATGCTGTGGTACAACACAATCTGGTGTTTCTGGGGTGTGTGAAATGCAATGACTTGGCAGGCAGTTACAGCAATGAATTGTGAAGCCTAACAAAGCATTGGTCTTTATTGCAGGGCCCTGGAGACTAAAAGGAATGTGTACACGCTACTTTACAGAGCGCTGATGAAAGAACAACATGGGATACTGCACACAATTTTGACCACTGCATCTTGTACTATGTTTACATATCTTTTGTGCTGCTGCAAGTGAGAATTTCATTGTTTAATTTTGGGACATATGACAATAAAACATTCTTGACTTGGAAGGATATTCTTGCATTGGAGGTGTTGACATATGAAGAGATGTTGAGCAGGTAGGGTCTATACTCGTTAAAGTTCAGAGAAATTAGATATCTTATTATAACATAGGAACCTGAAGGAAATCCCAGATGGTTTGCTCAGTGGGGTAACTTAGAACTAGGCACATTATTTTGTTATGAGGGGCCATCCATTTAACATAGCAATACAAACGAATTTATTTCATCAAAGGGTCCTTTGGAATTGTTTAGCTTAGAATGCAATGGATTGTTAAATATATAATTATGCCTACAGATTGGCAGGCATTTGAACTACCAAGGAAATCGAAGGATCTGGCGAGAGAGTGGGAAAAGGAACAAGTTTGAATTTGACATGTTCTTGTTGAATGACGTGGCAGACTCAATGACGCAAATAGCAAACCCCTATTTGTGTTGCTTAATTTCCTTCCAAATGACTATGCAACTGATCTGCCTTCTGAAGGGAGCAGTGATGCATGTTGTCTTCTCATTATAGCTGGACAAACATACTCTACAAATTATAAACAACTTCCAGGTTTATGCTTAAGTGCTCTGGGTGTGGATTATATATTCTTGGGATGCTGCAAACACTAATAATGCATTAGTTAATAACTATCCCGTTGTCTTAAGCATTTTGAATTCAATAAGATAGCCTTGAATCAAATAGAAACCAGTTTAAGTGCAGCATACATTTTAATTGCCTATATACAATCGCAATCCTGTTTATGGACGCACAATTTTCAAAATTGTTCAACAGCTATGTAGAAATTTCCAGTCTGCTCTCATTAAAGCAAGTCTCCATTGGTGAACAGAACATCTGCAATGGAGAGGTACAAAGTAGATTCATCAGAATGTTACCCCAAATGAAGGGGAGAAATTGGAAAAGGTGGGTTTGTTTTAGCGTGGAGTGAAGTGATGGGCCACTGATGAAGATATACAAAAAGATGAGGGTCCTAGGTCAGAGGGTAGAAATGTTTTTCCCCAAAGCACAAGAATCCAAAACTATAAAAACATCAGGCTCAGGTTTAATGATAAGAGGCTAAGAAAGTATCAATGTTTTCACCCAAGGATGGTTAGTTGTGTACAGTTTTGGTCCTAATTTGAGGAAGGACATCCTTGTGATTGAGGCAGTGTAGTCTAGGTTCTCGAGATTGATCCCTGGGAAGGCGGGACTGTCATATGAGGAAAGAATGAAAAGACTAGGCTTGTATTCACTGGAGTTTAGAAGGATGAGAGGGAAATCTTATAGAAACATATAAAATTATAAATGGACTGGACAAGCTAAATGCAGGAAAAATGTTCCCAATGTTGGGTGAGTCCAGAACCTGGGGCCACAGTCTTATAATAAAGGGGAGGCCATTTAAGACTGAGGTGAGAAAAAACTTTTTCACCCAGAGAGTTGTGAATTTATGGAATTCCCTGCCACAGAGGGGAGTGGAGGCCTAGTCACTGGATGGATTTAAGAGAGAGTTAGATAGAGCTCTAGGGGCTAGTGGAGTCAAGGGATATGGGGAGAAGGCAGGCACGGGTTATTGATTGGGGATGATCAGCCATGATCACAACGAATGGCGGTGCTGGCTCGAAGGACCGAATGGCCTCCTCCTGCACCTATGTTCTATGTTTCTATGTTAGTATCCGGAACTTACTGCCCGAGTGTGTGGAGGCAAGTATTTTCATAACATTTAAGAAGCATCAAGTCAAGCACATTAATTGGAAAGCCATATTAGGCTATGGACTAAGTGCTGGCAAATAGGATTAAGGACATGGTAAGCTTAGGATCTGCTTTTATGCTCTATGGTCCAAATGTTTTCAAAGAAAAGTAAAGATTTTTTCCCCAGTATCCGGGTCAATAAGCATCCTGCAGCCAAACAAAATGACTAGTTATTTATCAAGAATATACAATTATACAAGGATATTCTGAGCCTACCTGCACTTCTCCCGTATGTCCTCCAACCCTTTCCAGCACCAGCAATAGTTTCTGTGGTGTGTTGGGATTAGGGATGACTAGTTGAGTCAGATTTTGGAATCGAATAAGTCCGCTAATGGAGTCACTTTTGCGGATGATTACTCTGCTGGTGAGATGGTTTCCAAGGATTGCTCCTCCGTTGGCTGCTATCAACTGGATTTCAAACTGCTCCTCAAATTCACTGGAGAGAACCAAACCACAAATGCCAGCCTTCGCCCACTTAAAAATTTCACGGTAAATGTAATTATCATGCAAAAAGGCTTAATAATGCATAGATTAGTTGCATAACTTTTAAAATGTTAATGCTTGATGTCAAATATATTTACAAAGTGTAGAGGGAACAATAAAGGTACAAGGATGAGCACAATAAGGGGCTATTTTTCTGCGTGAGAACAGACAGTCACGGTAGCACACACCATATTCCAGCATCTGCAGTTACTTATTTCTACATTTTAAGTTAATTAGCAGTCACTCCAAGAAGATCGGCACGGAAACAAAGAGGGTGATAAATGGGGAGGAGGGGTTGGCAGGGTGGGAAAAGGTCAACTTTCTCCTAGACCATTTGAAGGATGGATTCAGAGACATGCTAATGCCAAATGGAACACAATAGAAACAAGAAGAACAGTAGGAATTAGTCCTGACAGCAAGTAATCAGAATTGAAATTATACAGGAAAACCGTATTCACAACAAATGTGGTAGAGGTCACAAGAAGTTCATGTAGGAGTCAAATTCATGGCTGGTCAATATTCAGATTAAGATACAAATACTAACATTTTGGCACTTTAGCACGTGTTTTTCCTTACCTTTCTATGTCATCAATAATGGTCACATTTATAAAACTCTGATTTTGTCCATGGTAAAATGTGATTGTCCCGTTCGGAAGAATATAATCAGCTCCATAATAAGCGGTGACAGCATGAGAAACAAAGTCTGCTGTGACAATTCCATATGTCCCCATTTTCCTTACCAAGGGAATTCCAAGCATTCCAATGTCTTCTTCAACTGTATAATTATAGTGAAATAATGACCCTTAATCTTTAATTTTGAAAGACTAGAGCTCAATGCATGTCACAATTATTAATTGTAACTAGTAGCTAAATGGTGTGTGTTATAGTTATGCACAGAGATCTAGATTTAATTGTATTGAGAAAAATAATAATATAACCATATAACAATTACAGCACGGAGACAGGCCCTCTCGGCCCTTCCAGTCCGTGCCGACCATTTGTTTTCCCCTAGTCCCATCTACCTGCACTCAGACCATACCCCTCCATTCCCTTCACGTCCATATACCTATCCACTTTACTTTTAAATGTTAAAATCGATCCTGCCTCCACCACCTCTGCTGGAAGCTCATTCCACACAGCCACCACCCTCTGAGTAAAGAAGTTCCCCCTCACGTTACCCCTAAACTTCTGTCCCTTAATTCTCATGTCATGCCCTCTTGTTTGAATCTTCCCTACCCTCAATGGGAAAAGCTTATCCACGTCAACTCTGTCTATCCCTTTCATCATTTTAAAGACCTCAATCAAGTCACCCCTTAACCTTCTGCGCTCCAAAGAATAAAGACCTAACTTGTTCAACCTTTCTCTGTAACATAGTTGCTGGAACCCTGACAACATTCTAGTAAATCTCCTCTGTACTCTCTCTATTTTGTTGACATCCTTCTTATAACTAGGCGACCAAAATTGTACACCATACTCCAGAATTGGTCTTACCAATGCCTTGTACAATTTTAACATTACTTCCCTACTCCTATATTCAATGCTCTGATTTATAAAGGCCAGCACACCAAAGGCTTTCTTTACCACCCTATCTACATGCGATTCCACCTTCAGGGAACTATGCACAGTTATTCCTAGATCCCTCTGTTCCACAGCATTCCTCAATTCCCTACCATTTACCATGTACGTCCTATTTTGATTTGTCCTGCCAAGATGTAGCACTTCACACTTATCAGCATTAAACTCCATCTGCCATCTTTCAGCCCACTTTTCCAAATGGCCCAAATCTCTCTGTAGACTTTGAGAATCTACTTCATTATCCACAATACCACCTATCTTAGTATCATCTGCATACTTACTTATCCAATTTTCCACCCCATCATCCAGATCATTGATGTACATGACAAACAACAGTGGACCCAACACAGATCCCTGAGGCACCCCACTGGTCACCGGCTTCCAACCTGACAAACAGCCATCCACCATTACTCTCTGACATCTCCCATACAGCCACTGTTGAATCCATCTTGCTACTCCGCCATTAACACCCAAAGATTGAACCTTCTGAACCAACCTTCCATGGGGAACCTTGTCAAAGGCCTTACTGAAATCCATATAGACAACATCCACTGCTTTACCCTCATCAATTTCCCTAGTTACCGCTTCAAAAAATTCAAGAAGGTTTGTCAAACATGACCTTCCAGGCACAAATCCATGTTGACTGTTCCTGATCAGACCCTGTTTATCCAGATGCTTATATATATTATCTCTAAGTATCCTTTCCATTAATTTGCCCACCACTGACGTCAAACTAATAGGTCTATAATTGCTAGGTTTATTCTTTGAACCCTTTTTAAACAATGGAACAACATGCGCAGTACGCCAATCCTCCGGCACTATTCCCGTTTCTAATGACATTTGAAATATTTCTGTCATAGCTCCTGCTATTTCTACACTAACTTCCCTCAATGTCCTAGGGAATATCCTGTCAGGACCTGGAGACTTATCCACCTTTATATTTTTCAAAAGTGTCAGTACTTCCTCCTCTTTGAATCTCATAGTTTCCATAATATTTGAAGATCAAGCCTTCAGATCTGGCACAAAACATAATCAGTGCAGCAGTGATCCCTATATTCCTATTTGGTTTTGAAGCAAACAAGCTCTGTCCTGGAAATCCATTGAAAAATACTACTAAAACTATTTCTGCGAGATCATTCAAATTCACCGGAAGGATAAGCAAACTAACCAAATGCAGCTTCTCGAAGAGCGCATGGATCATTTGCAATAAAGTCAAACTAGTTCCATGATATTAGTCCATACGTGAATAATACATTGACGGCCACTTATGTTATCTCAGCCATGATCACAATGCATGGCGGTGCTGGCTCGAAGGGCCGAATGGTCTCCTCCTTCACCTAATTTCTATGTTTCTATATTGCCAAAATGCATTAAAGGCGTGCTGTATTGCTAATATAATGGGAACCCGCCAGAGCAGGCCGAGTTTTTCTTGGAGGCGTTGTCTTTAAGAGTGGCAACTCTTTGTTGCTTCTCCCGGTTCCATGGTCACAACCTCCTACCGTAGAAACCAGTGTCCTGCCCATTGCCATGTCACAATCCTGACTACTTATCCAGAAAATAACATTTTATATAAATGGCATGAGATCGCGGGGAAAAGTCAGAGTACTTAATTATGGCGGCAAATTGGACATTGTATAGGGGACAAAGTGTAAGGAGAAAGTCTTCCTGCAATTGTTACAGACATTTAGTGAGATCACTCTTGAAGAGTGATTTAGCAAGGATATACTTGATGGCGCCACAAAGGTTCACCAGATTAATTTGAAGAAGAAGGCATTGGCTTAAGAGGAAAGATGCAAACAAATGGCATTCTCCCTCTCAGAATCCTAAAGGTCTTAATGAGATAAACAAGATGATCATATTAAAAACCTGAGACTTAAAAGACTGAATACAGAGTAGTCTCAGAAGATGGGATAAGATGGGAAGACTGGGCATAAAAACAAAAATAAAATAAAGATTGAGATAAGAGAAAAAGTATTTTCTCAGAAGTGTGAGACGTGTGAACCTTCCTATGTGAGAGAGCCTTATCTACTACATTATTAAAAATACTCATGCTGAAATTATAATTGGTAGTAGAGATAATGAAGGGGTTGAGGATCAGGTAGGACAGTGGTGGTGAGTAAAAATGATCTGGTCAGCCATGAAATTATGGAATAGGAAACAACCTTATGAGGTCACTAAGTGTACACCAGTAACAGGGGAGAGCCAGTGGATGTAGTGTACCTGGACTTTCAGAAAGTCTTCGATAAGGTCCCACACAGGAGATTAGTGGGCAAAATTAAAGCACATGGTATTGGTGGTAGGGTATTGACATGGATAGAAAATTGGTTGGCATACAGGAAACAAAGAGTTGGGATTAACGGGTCCCTTTCAGAATGGCAGGCAGTGACTAGTGGGGTGCCGCAAGGCTCGGTGCTGGGACAGCAGCTGTTGACAATATACATTAATGATTTAGATGAAGGAATTATAAGTAACTTTAGCAAATTTGCAGATGACACAAAGTTGGATGGCAGTGGAAATTGTGAAGAGGATGCAATGAGGATGCAGGATGACTTGGACAGGTTGGGTGAATAGACAATAGGTGCAGGAGTAGGTCATTCAGCCCTTCGAGCCATTCAATGATCATGGCTGATCATCCCCAATCAGTACCCCGTTCCTGCTTTCTCCCCATATCCCCTGACTCCGCTATCTTTAAGAGCCCTATCTAGCTTCTCTCTTGAGTATCCAGAGAACCGGCCTCAACCGCAATTCCACCGAAGCACGAAATAGACCTGTGCATCATCTGCTATATAGAATGGGGGGAAAAAAGTAAAATAAAAATAAAAATCTGCTATTTTCCGTAATTACCTGACGCATGACTTGAAAAATAGCAGAATTTGATTTTTTAAAAACTTTTTTAACCCCATTATTATAAAGCAGTTTGTCCAGTTGCGATGTTTTGTTACTCGAAATGTCTACCAAATCGACATTTTTGAGCTTTGCAAAACTTTATATGATATACGTATACGTAGCCCTCCCCCTCCCCCCGCCCCCCTGATGTTGAGCGTCTACCACTCTCAGCAATCAATGAATGTCGTGAAATGCTCCCCACCTACTGGCACAAGGGACTTCTTAACATCTTGTCCTGTGTATTTGATTTTGATTCCAACTTAGAGAATCCAAAATGTATTGATTTTTTGGTACTGGCAGCATCCGATTCTTCCAGCAATGTTGATAAATCATTGTCCGTCAGCAACTCTAACCCGCACTCGCCATTTTGTATTGCGCGTGCATCATCAAGCAGACAGCAAAAATCCCCCAAAATACTGTGTATTGGTACCGCGATAATTACAAGGTACAGCAGCGGCTTTTAGCCAATCAGATTGCAGAGATTCTTAGACCCATTCTATAATACACATTGATCTCTGATCACTGAGCTCACCCAGTCCTTTACAATCTCTTACTAACATCACAATTCCCCTTCATTCCTTGGCCTGTCATGGACCACCCATTTCACACACCATCACAAGCACCATAGAAATTCTCGGCTCATATTCTCTATCAACAGCATTTCAAGAGAAACACAAATCTTACCTTCTATCCTGAGGAATTGTGGCTCAAATTCTATAATACCTTCTGCGTTGTCATTTGTTCGTATCACAATCCTAATGGATGAGATGTTCCCCAAAATGGGAGGTTGATCTGGTTGAAGGCCAGGATTTCTGACAGTGAAGTCATGCAAACTGTTTAAATACAGAAGGATAATCAGTTGCAACATGATCAAGAAAATTGCATGAAAGATTTTAATTCTTACTCAGTACCCCGCTCTTGCCTTCTCCCCCTATCCCCTGACTCCGCTATCTTCAAGAGCCCTATCTAGCTCTCTCTTGAAAGTTTCCAGAGAACCAGCCTCCACCGTCCTCTGAGGCAGAGAATTCCACAGACTCACAACTCTCTGTGTAAAAAAGTGTTTCCTTATCTCCGTTCTAAACGGCCTACCCCTTATTCTTAAACTGTAGCCCCTGGTTCTGGACTCCCCCAACATCGGGAACATACTTCCTGCCTCTAGAGTGTCCAAACCCTAAATAATCTTTTATGTTTCAATAAGATCCCTCCCATCCTTCCACATTCCAGAGTATGCAAGCCCAGCCGCTCCATTCTCTCAGCAGATGACAGTCCCGCCATCCCATCTGTAACATACAATTTAGAAAACTCTCAACGCCCCTTATATTCCAGTGACACCAGCAGACCCTCAAGCGCAGAATCACTGTGCTTCAGTTTGTGGAACTGTCTTTCTACACATGGATCCCCCACAAAATCACTAGCATCTTCTTCAACAGGGCACAGAAATTGCAGGCAATAGATTTCAGCGGCCAGTTGCAACCTGTGAAATTTATTTCCTTTTTCCCCTTGTTATGATAGGCTCATAAGTAATATGTGAGACTGATAAAACAACCAATTTATAAAAACATATATTTTTACTGTAACTTGCTTATATCACGGGGTATTATTGTCTTTTTGTCAAGCTGTACATCCAATTTCCTCACTGATGAAATTCCTGATGTGCCTTCCATTTAAATTTTACTCTACTTACAGACTCAGAACATCAGGAGAAATCAGTAAGGGGAAGGGTCGACCCAAAAAGCTACCCATTCCTTCATCTCCAGAGATGCTGCCTGACCTGCTGAGTTACTCCAGCATTTCGTGTCTACCTTCAGTTTGAGCCAGCATCTGCAGTTCCTTTGTACACGTCAGGGGAAATTATTTTCTTATGTATAAATTTAAACCACACCCTCCATACTAAAAAAAAACAACTGAATCCCTACTGTGCAATTAATGCCGCTTAGAAATTCTAGTTATAGCCAAGCACCTTCTTGACCATTGATTAAAGCTGTAAAAAGTTCCAAGTTCAACATTTGAAATGGAAAACTAACGCATGTTGAATGGAAAATATCCCTGTGCAATTATAAAATTAAATTCTCTTAATAATTGGGTTAAGCATAGCATCCCACATTTCCAATGGCCAAATATAAAAAAGCCAATTGCTTAAAAAATCAATTATGTCTAAGTTGGCAGGAGCAGGAAGATTATGTTCACAAAACCAGAAATTGATCTCTGTTAACTTCTAGAAGGACTATAAATACAAAGGCATTGATTATCTATATCAACAAATGCACTTAAATAGTAGTTTGCACAAACACCAGTAGCCTGATAATTTGTTAAAAAAATAAATAAAAGATCATTCAAACATTTTGGATAGAGTAGGAGATGAAAAAAATGCAAGTAGAAGCCCGTTCAACTGATGATGGACACAAAAAGCTGGAGTAACTCAGCGGGACAGGCAGCGTCTCTGGAGAGAAAGAATGGGTGATGATTCGGGTCGAGACCCTTGTCTGAAGAAGCATCTCGGCCCGAAACGTCACCCATTCGTTCTCTCCAGATTAGCTGCCTGTCCCATTGAGGTACTCCAGCTCTTTATGTCTATCTTTGATTTAAACCAGCACCTGCAGTTCCTTCTTACACACCAGTTCAACAAATTCTTGGAAAAACTTTCAATTATAGTTTCTCTTTGTCCACCACATGCAGATCTCTGTGAAAAATCATTGACAATTTGTCCATGCTATCCAAAGCTATTAAGTCCCATCCACGCACACATTACCTCCAAAATGCAAATGTTACATCAACTCTGGCAATTACAGTTTGTTATAGGTTCTTAAAATCAACCCCTCAATATGAATAACTCTCATGTTACATGACATGAGAGTTATTCATATTATTAGCATGTGAAGAAAACATTTGCAATACCTCCCCTAAACATACAGACTTTAGGAAGGATGGTCTTCTGAACATCATCCTTCTGGATAATGAGACACAAGCTACAAGCTGCCATCAGTCAGATCTCATACAATTCAATACCTGAAACTGAACAAGCCAGTGATGTGCATAAACGTACATTACGAAGAGCTGCTTGTTTATATTTTATAAGCATGTCAGTGGACCAAACTAACTACATAGAATAAATAAAAAAAGACATCTGAATTTTGCTCTAAGATTTTGACTATTTTGCAAACTTATTTGAAAAGCAATCAAGGAATCACAATAGACCTACCCTTAACTATTAGTCGATAATATAGAAATGCTCAGAAAGTACATTTATGCTTTGAAATGTCATCTTACCATAAGTAGAGTTGAAATATCTCCCTGTCTCAATATATTTAAATGTCACTCAAGGCCCTTTCTGAATTATAAAATTACTCAGCACTGTTATTTAATTACTTACCCATCTGACTGAAGCTCCACTTTAAGAATTTTCACAAAGAAATCTTCAGGGCCTTCAGGAATGCTGTCATCGAGAATATCAACTGATATTTGTTGTATTTGTTCTCCTGGTTCAAATAACAACTGCCCAGAGCTGGATGCAAAATCTACGTCTCCCAGTGCAGTCCCATTATACATTTGATACCACAGATGAACATGGCCTAAACTACCATGAGATCGCACAAAGGTAACATTAGCCTGACAAGAAAAAACAAGATTTATATGCACACGTTTCTCCTTAGAAAATAAATGCTGGTATTGTATTATTTGATGAGATACTTTACAGACAGAAAAAACTGGTGCCACCATATGGTGCCAGCACAATAACCTGGCCTTCAACACCAGCAAATCCAAGGAACTGATTGTGGACTTTGGAAGGAGTAGGATGGGGACCCACAGTCCCGTTTATATCAACGGGTCGATGGTTGAAAGGGTCAAGTGCTTCAAATTCCTGGGCGTGCACATCTCTGAAGATCTTTCCTGGTCCGAGAACACTAATGCAATTATCAAGAAAGCACATCAGCGCCTCTACTTCCTGAAAAGATTACGGAGAGTCGGTTTGTCAAGGAGGACTCTCTCTAACTTCTACAGGTGCAAAGTAGAGAGCTTGCTGACTGGTTGCATCGTGGCTTGGTTCGGCAACTTGAGCGCCTTGGAGAGGAAAAGACTTAAAAAAGTAGTAAACACTGCCCAGTCCATCATCGGCTCTGACCTTCCTTCCATCGAGGGGATTTATCGCAGTCGCTGCCTCAAAAAGGCTGGCAGTATCATCAAGGACCCACACCATCCTGGCCACTCACTCATCTCTCTGCTACCTTCAGGTAGAAGGTACAGGAGCCTGAAGACTGCAACAACCAGGTTCAGGAATAACTACTTCCCCACAGGTTATTAAACCTGGCTCGGTCGAAACTATGATCATTAATAACCCATTATCTGTTATCTGTTATTTGCACTTTATCAGTTTATTTATTCGTGTATGTATTTATATAATGATATATGGACACACTGATCTGTTTTGTAGTAAATGCCTACTATGTTCTGTGTGCAAGAATTTCATTGTCCTATCAGGGACACATGATAATAAACTCACTTGAACTTGAACTGGAGTAACTCAGCAGGTCAGACAGCATCTCTGGAGAAAAGGAATAGGTGATGTTGCGGGTCGAGATTCTTCTTCAGACTCACATATCTTCAGTCTCGACCTGAAACATCACCTATTCCTTTTCTCCAGAGATGCTGTCTGACGCGCAGAGTTGCACCAGCTTTTTGTGCTTATCTTTGGTTTAAACCAGCATCTGCAGTTCCTTCCTACATATTACTAATTCTTAAAACTTTCTAAAACTCGGATATTAGTAGCTACTGATGAATTCATAAATGCAGAAAAGACAGGGGGAGCAGACAAGTTATTATTAATGAGGAATGGCACTTTCCATGAAGCAAATACATGAAATTTGCCTGAGCAAATTTGGCATAGTAATAGTTTTTTTTATTTTTATTTTCCAAAGAGCTTACTTTTTTTATTTTCCAAAGAGCTTACTTTTAGAAATCTGATAAGATCAAGTTTATGCTAACTTGTATATCCATCAGTACCAGAGAGATATTTTTCATATGATCTCATAATCATAGCTACATAATATATCCTGGCTTTGGATTATTTTCTTTACTAAATGTTGTATTTTAAAAAGCCATATTTAATTCAAGTCAAGTCAAGAGAGTTTATTGTCATGTGCCCCAGATAGGACAATGAAATTCTTGCTTGCTGCAGCACAACGGAATATTGTAGGCATAAATACAGATCAGATCAGTGTGTCCATATACCATATAATATATATATATATATATATATATATATGTACACACACATACATAAACAAACTGATAAAGTGCAATAGGCTGTTATAGTTCAGAGTTTGTTTGAAGTTGTGTTTAATAGTCTGATGGCTGTGGGGGAAGCAGCTGTTCCTGAACCTGGATGTTGTAGATTTCAGGCTCCTGTTCCTTCTACCTGAAGGTAGCAGGGAGATGTGTGTGTGGCCAGGATGGTGTGGGTCCTTGATGATGCTGGCAGCCTTTTCGAGACAGCGACTGCGATAGATCCCCTCGATGGTAGGGAGGTCAGAGCCGATGATGGACTGGGCAGTGTTCACAACTTTTTGCAGCCTTTTCCGCTCCTGGATGCTCAGATTACCGTACCCAGCCACGATGCAACCGGTCAGCATGCTCTCTACTGTGCACCTGTAGAAGTTCGAGAGAGTCCTCCTTGACATACCGACTCTCCGTAATCTTCTCAGGAATTAGCGGCGCTGATGTGCTTTCTTTATGATTGCATGAATGTTCTGGGACCAGGAGCGATCTTCTGAAATATGCACGCCCAGGAACTTGAAGTTCTTGACCCGTTCCACCATCTACCCGTTGATATAAATGGGACTGTGGGTCCCCATCCTACCCCTTCCAAAGTCCACAATCAGTTCCTTGGTTTTGCTGGTGTTAAGAGCCAGGTTATTGTGCTGGCCCCCTTTGGTCAATCGGTCGATCTCACTTCTATACTCTGACAAGTCCCCAATAGTGATACATCCCACAACACTGGTGTCGTCGGCGAACTTGATGATGGAGTTCGCACTATGTCCGGTTACACAGTCATGAGTATAGAGTGAGTACAGCAAGGAGCTGAGCACACAACCTTGAGGTGCTCCAGTGCTGATTGTTATCGAGGATGATACATTTCCACCAATACGGACAGACTGTGGTCTGCGAATTGGCTTACCTTAATCTATTGTGGGTTAATAACTCACAGATTTTCAAGTGTAATACACAACATGCAATATGTAATCTCCTTCTCCACTTCTGCTTTTAAATTATATTATTGTAGAAGGTTTACATCATTTTCTCCCTAAAAATTATTTTTGAAAATGGCTAAATGACCCAATGAAAGCTTCAATTTAAGATTATTCAGCGTACTTACCTTTATACCACATTGATGACCAAAACAAAGCAATCATATCTTGTACAAAACACCTATTTAAGTAACCTTGCTCTAGTCATTTTTGCCATAATAACATAAACATCTGTTATATACAAAGATTATAGTCGCATAAACAACTGCTGGAATTGAACAATAATGAGCCTTCAGATTAATGGTTCCTTCAACAGCCTCGAAGCAATGGCATACTTAAAACTGAAACAAAATCCACAACATCACAATGTTGTCTTAGGTCATGAATGTTTTACATGTCAGTAATAAATCAATGTCAACTACATGCTCCTAACCTATCCAGTTTAAAATAAAATAAATGGACTCCAGTCCATCTGCTCCAGCTCCCTCACCTATCTCATAAATAACTTGGTGAGATACTGGGCAAAATTACAGACACTCACAGCAGTGTAGCAGCCAAACGTGTGTGATTATATCAATGTCTGGACCTGGACATATACTAAAGTAGCTGGGAATTGAATGGACCTACTGGCATCAGAACATGACGCACAACAATCACAAGACACTGATCTAGACAAAATATCAATGTGCATTGGTTAGTTTCCTGGTTAGACAATTTTAAATAAAGAGATGAATTCCTTCATCAGTGATAATTTAATGATCAAAAAATATTCCTAATCTTAAAGCATCTTCTGCAACATTTTATGAAATAGAGGTTTCTGCATCTTACCATTCATTTATTTAATTTTCCTCGCATTAGACATTTTGTTTTAGTCAACTTTATTTGTAATTTCTTATTTTTCAGAAAGTCCTCAATATTTCTCATTTATCAATATATCTCATCAAATCACATGATCAGCACTGCAAATTTGATATATTGTCTATCCATTTAATAAGACAATTCTATTTAATGATTTGCTGTTCAATGAATAAAAAAAAATGTATTTCAAATTGTGGTACCTGTTTTCCATTCTCAAAGGTTAGAAGTTCTTCATGTGAGAGTGAAAATCGACCATATGGAAAATCGCTAGCTGCCATGGTGATATTAGCAGAGTTTGATGTGTCATTCATTATAGCACTACCACTGACCCCTGTCAGCTGAAGTTGGTAGTACTGCTTTTCTTCAGGAATATTGTCATTTATTGCCTAAAGAACAACATATTTTAGTTAAAAGCTGAAAATGCAAGAAGGTGCAAGTTCAAGCAAATGCCCCAAATGCAAATATATGCACATTCTGCAACAAACATGGAGGAGGTCAGAAATACTTAACAGTTCAATTGACATCCGTACATAAAATGCAGCTATTCATAACCTGGACTTCAGCCTGAAGGTAGCATTGGCATTGGGGAGTAAGGAAGTGGTTTGGCAATCAAAACACAGGGTCTGATAACCCAGTGGTTTCCAGAATATTCTACAGCTATTAACTATAGAGTGCCCAGATGAAGCCTGATCATAGGTTGGGTGCCTTTTAGGAATAAAGGTAAGACATTTATCTCTGCATTACTTTGGATGGTGTTAGGTGGTTTCAAGAGTTTTGGATGGTTTTTAAGAGTATTAGAATCTATGCTCTTGTGATGAAAGGGACTGGCAGTGCTCTCAGAAAGAGCAAAGGAATCTGTGCAGGCTGCTAAGGAACAGCATCGCCTTTGTGCAAGTGCACTCCAGCAGGATGTTGCCATAGATATGTCTGCAAGGAAATGAGTAACTTTTGAGAATGCCTGAACTTTAGGGGAATTTTGCCAAGGGCACAAATACCCTGCTTAGCTTTGATTATGAAAGTCATATTAATCTTATATTGAAAGTTCCCTATCATCGTGATCACCATTGTAATTAAGTAGCATATTTCAGCAGATGCGGCCTGGAACGGTCCACAGGCTCGGCTTTGTGAGCAAGAGTGCAGTGCAGGTGCCCATTCTTGTACTTTATTGTACCTGATCTCCCGGTTGGCAAACACTTCAATTTTTCTTCCCATTCCCACACTGCCCTTTCAGTCCTGGGCCTCCTCCATTGTCAGAATGAGACCAAAAGCAAATTGGAGGAACAGCATCTCATATTTCACTTGGGCAGCTTACAACCCAGCGGTATGAAAATTGATTCCTCTAACTTCAAGTAACCCTTGCATCCCACCTCTCTCCATCCCTTCCCCACCCATGTTGTACTAGCTTCAAACTCGTCTTGTTGAGTCTCATTGTCTGTACTCGATTTCACCTAGCCCACAGCTAACAATGGCCTGCTTCCTTTATCATCGTTACTATTTTGCATATCTTTCATTCATTTGTTCTATATCTCTCTATGTCACTGTCTATATCTCTCGTTTTCCTTTCCCCTGACACTCAGTCTGAAGAAAGGTCTCGACCTGAAACGTCATCTATTCCTTTTCTCCAGAGATGCTGTCTGATCCGCTGAGTTCCTCCAGATTTTTGTGTCTTCTTTCGGTTTAAACCAGCATCTGAAATTCCGGCCAACACACGTGTACATTGTTTTAGGAGTTTGCAGATGTGAGTGAGGATAATGTAAAGAAAATGTTGCCCACATAGGATTTGCTCCTTCACAATGTTTTCATAAGAATGTGGCACCCTATCGAGTATGGATAGGTGATATGTGGTGCTACTTTTGCTTGATGGATTTCCCCTCTCCCCCTCCTTGTGAACTCTCAAGGACACTTCATCTGCTTTCTTTGTATTGTACAGACAATACCGACATTGAAAAAGGGGAGGGCTTTTCTTAATTATGGTCTAATAACAGCGAAAAAACGTATACTTAAATTTTGGAAAAACGCACCTACGCCAACATTCAAAATGTGGATCTCAAACATGTCTGAAACGCTACATCTTGAAGAAATGAGATTCCTCTTACTAGGCAAAGTAGACCAATTCTTAAAGATTTGGTCTCCGTTTATCAATTTTTTGCAAGCATATGGTGCAACATAACATAACCTTAGAAATTAAATGGTTTAGAACTGGGTGACGGATGAGCAAAAATATGAGATAGGTAGATCTCTCCTAATCTCTCTTTTTTTTTACTTTTTCCTTTTCTTTCAATCTTTTAACTTCTCATCTCTGTGCTTTATTTCTTTTGTTTTCTGTTTCTACTCACTTGTCTATCTATTCCGACACTCTTTATTTATTTTTTCTCACTGTTCTTTTATTATTGAACCAAAAGTATGAAGTTGTACAAGAATGAAAATATGTATTTATGTATTAGGTACTTAAGTACCAGACTACTGTACTTACTTCTAACAAAAATACACAAACAAAAAAAAAAAAGAAAAAGGGAGGGCAATATCTTTAGGAAATGCAAGCAGATCATAGGGTGGCTATGCTGAGGAATTTAACGTTAGGATTCCTTTAAGTAGCATTCTTGCTGAAAGGCAGCCTGGCTAACAGATTGGGAATCTACTGTCTAGAAAACCTATTTCATAATGGATGAAGGTAAGTTGGAGAATTTGAGGGATTTGTCAAATTGTGCCAATAATGAAATTGGTCTGGACAGGAGAAATGCAGAGCAAAACCAGGTAACAGAGGGGGCGCAGTGCAATGGCAGTCATTGGAAACAGATGGATCACAGGAAAGAGTTGATAAAGTTTAATTTGTTGGGAGAGGAAAGGCTTTACCTATTTATAAGAAGTGTTATCATGGAATGAAATGCAAGCATTAATTAAAGTGCACAAAGTAACTTTGTAAGTGTAGTTTGGCCTTTTTTCACAACTCCTTGTCCCAACACCATCATCATCCCACACCCACGTTGATAACACAAAGCAGAACAAACAACAATAGCTATTTTATTATCACAATGACTGGGATCTGGTTCATCACAGATGAGTGATCAAGCTTTTTGCCATGGCAGATTCCACACAATATTCATTTTCTGGTCTCTAGTACCTGCAGCAAGATGGTGGTAGATGACTGTCTGTCACGCATTAAAACGGTTCCACTCATTTCAGCAAATTCATTCAAGGCTGCTGGAATTATGATCCAGTTTACAGTAACATCACCAACATTTCCTGGACCTCTCACTAATCTGGAGCAAAATAAAAGAGCGTGCAATAATTCTGAAAGAACATAGCAGTACTATTTTGTGAATCGAATATAACATGAACATTTTCAAATTCATATTATGGAGTTCTTACCTCTACTTTGCCAATGGTATAGTGAAAAAATAATATACCATTATCGTAAATGGATGGGTATATGAACACAGCATATTCTCTCTGATGTCCTTTGTATTGATAGGAAATGAAAAGTCTGTCCAATGGTATGTTTGTCTACTATATTACTTATAAGCATGCAAGATCCACATTTGTATCAACTCGCCAGAGAAATTACATAGGTGCTTAATAATTCATGCCCTTTTTGAATCAAATGGCTCTATTAAGGCAGAGCCAACATCACTAAACACTGTAACCTGAATGCTAAAACCTAAATTTAAATACCAAAAAAAAACCAGACATGTTAACAAATGTGACATCTGCTTTAAAAAGTACACTATGTTGCAAAAATGTTTTTAAAAAATGGATGAATTATTCTGTTAACATTCAAAGTTTCTGCAAAAAGTATTTTCATAAAATCTACATACATTACTTGTGCAGTTCCATTGTAGTCACTGGTGGGCTCTCCTATCAGAATGTGTCTGGTTGATGCAGCAATGGCAATTGTCCCAGATGATGCACTGTCACCTAAAATAATGACAGTGGCAACACCTGTGGAAGAAACACTCATCACATAATGTCAAAAGAATAAAATCACAAAAGCTCTTACTTCTGCAGATTAACATAATGAGTTACGTGGACATACCATTGACAGGGGATATTTCGGCATTGTTAGACGCTGATATCAGCCGAATCACATATTGTTCTTGTCCCTCTAGAAGAGCATCTGCATCAATGTGTAAAACAATCGTCTTCGTCATCTCAGTCTAACAGAACAAAAATGAAAGTGATTGCTCAACTTCTGGGCCACGTTCATAGAAAGATAGAAAATAGGTGCAGGAGGAGGCCATTCGGCCCTTCGAGCCAGCACCGCCATTCATTGTGATCCTGGCTGATCGTCCCCTATCGATAACCCGTGTCTGCCTTCTCCCCATATCCCTTGACTCCACTAGCTCAGAGAGCTCCATCCAGTGACTTGAACTCCACTGCCCTCTGTGGCAGGGAATTCCATAAATTCACAACTCTCTGGGTGAAAACGTTTTTTCTCACCTCAGTCTTAAATGACCTCCCCTTTATTCTAAGACTGTGGCCCCTGGTTCTGGCCTCGCCCAACATTGGGAACATTTTTCCTACGTCTAGCTTGTCCAATCCTTTTATAATTTTATATGTTTCTATAAGATTCCCCCTCATCCTTCTAAACTCCAGTGAATACAAGCTTAGTCTTTTCAATCTTTCCTCATATGAAAAGACCCGCCATCCCACGGATCAATCTCGAGAACCTAGACTGCACTGCCTCAATCACAAGGATGTCCTTCCTCAAATTAGGACCAAAACTGTACACAATACTCCAGATGTGGTCTCACCAGAGCCCTATACAACTGCAGAAGAACCTCTTTACTCCTTTACTGAAATCCTCTTGTCATGAAGGCCAACATTCCATTAGCTTTCTTCACTGCCTGCTGTACCTGCACGCCAACTTTCAGTGACCGGTGTACAAGGACGCCCAGGTATCGCTGCACCTCCCCCTTACCTAACCTAACCCCATTGAGATAATAATCTGCCCCCTTGTTTTTGCCGCCAAAGTGGATAACCTCCCATTTATCTATATTATACTGCATCTGCCACACATCTGCCCACTCACTCAACCTGTCCAGGTCACCCTGCATCCTACTAACATCCTCTTCACAGTTCACACTGCCACCCTGCTTTGTGTCATCCGCAAACTTGCTAGTGTTGCTCCCAATTCCCTCCTCCAAATCATTAATATATATGGTAAACAGTTGCGGCCCCAGCACCGAGCCTTGCGGCACACCACTCGCCACTGCCTGTCATTCTGAAAAGGACCCGTTCACTCCTACTCATATTAAACTTATGCATCTATTTTAATCTTATATGAGAAATGCATATAACAGTTCAATTGGTGGCAATTTATGAACTTCTACAGCCTCATGGCAAAATACCAAGCAAAGACGGTGCAAAACTGGGTCTCAAAAGCGGTTAATTTAAACAAACATCTTTTGAATACATGGTGCCTACACAGAGGTTACTCACAAGTTGTTTATTAATTATATTGTCTATTTACATAGAAACATAGAAACAAAGAAAATAGGTGCATGAGGAGGCCATTCGGCCCTTCGAGCCAGCACCGCCATTCATTGTGATCATGGCTGATCGTCCGCTATCAGTAACCCGTGCCTGCCTTCTCCCCATATCCCTTGACTCCACTAGCCCCTAGAGCTCTATCCAACTCTCTCTTAAATCCATCCAGTGATTTGGCCTCCATTGCCCTTTGTGGCAGGGAATTCCATAAATTCACAACTCTCTGGGTAAAAAAGTTTTTTCTCACCTCAGTCTTAAATGACCTCCCCTTTATTCAAAGTACTGTGGCCCCTGGTTCTGGACTCACCCAACATTGGGAACATTTTCCCTGCATCTAGCTTGTCCAGTCCTTTTATAATTTTATATGTTTCTACAAGATTCCCCTCATCCTTCTAAACTCCAGTGAATACAAGCCTAGTCTTTTCAATCTTTCCTCATATGACAGTCCCGCCATCCCAGGGATCAATCTCGTGAACCTACGCTGCACTGCCTCAATCACAAGGATGTCCTTCCTCAAATTAGGAGACCAAAACTGTACACAATACTCCAGATGTGGTCTCACCAGTGTCCTATACAACTGCAGAAGAACCTCTTTACTCCTGTACAGAAATCCTTTTGTTATGAAGGCCAACATTCCATTAGCTTTCTTCACTGCCTGCTGTACCTGCACGCCAACTTTCACTGACTGGTGTACAAGGACACACAGGTCTCCCCCTTACCTAACCTAACCCCATTGAGTTAATAATCTGCCCCCTTGTTTTTGCCGCCAGTGGATAACCTCACATTTATCTATATTATACTGCATCTGCCATGCATCTGCCCACTCACTCAACCTGTCAAGGTCCCCCTGCAACCTCCTAACATCCTTTTCACAGTTCACACTGCCACCCAGGGTATCTATGTGCAGAGGCATTGGAGATGGGCAAGATGTTAAATTAATATTTCTCATCTGTGTTTATTTTGGAGAAAGATATCAATGCTGGCGAACTTGGGCAAGTTAATAATGTCATCCTGAAGAGAGTCCACATTACAGAAGAGGAAGTGCGGGATGTCCTAAAACAAGGTTTGGAGGGATATGTACCAAGTTGGAGTAGCTCCATTAAGCAACTTGTTCGGTATGGATGAGTTGGACATAATGGCAATTTCCATGCCTAAAAGCCCATTCTTGTAAATAATAAATTATCTCTACTCTTTAGAGATCTGAAGAATGGAAGAACAATAGGGGGGGAAAAGTACTACCAATTAATCAATATGGAATGCATTATTTCCCACTGATTGATATGAATGAGCCAACCATCAGACAAATACAATGGTAGATTTTCAAAACCACCGCAAAACATTTCCCTCTGGAAAAAAGTGAACAGCGAGGAATTTAAAGGCTGAGCTAAAAAACTGGCAAAAGATTTCTTCACCTTGCAACCAGATAATAGATCCGTAGAAGACAACTGGGTGTGGCTGAAAAACTCTTTAAATAATATTGTCACAAATCATGTTCCTCAAAAACTAATCAAGGGCCGTATGCATCCTCCTTGGTTTTCGGCAAAACTGAAACGTCTCTGCAGTAAGAAAGGGAAGTTTTATATCCATGCCAAAAAAGGGGGTACAAAACTGGACTGGGACAATTTTACTAGTGTGCGAAAGCAAGTCGATCATGCAATTAGGAGTGCTCATAGACAGCATGTTTCCTCCTTGGGAATCCAAGGATTTTTGGAGATATGTGAAATCCAGACAGACAGACAACACTGGTGTCCAGATGCTAAAAGTGAACAACTGCCTGATCACTGAGGACCAGGCGAAAGCAGAAACTCTTGTGAACCAATTCCAACACGTTTTCACCCGGGAAGATGTGGAGCCTTCATCATTTCCAGTCCTTCCGCCCAGCCCATATGCTGATATGCCTGCTATTAAAATTGAGGTTGAAGGTGTCAAGAAGTTATTGCTCAACATTAATACCACAAATGCAATTGGACCAATCAGATACAAAATCAACCCTCAAGATCGCAGCCGAAGAACTGGCTCCAGTTTTACAGTTCATTTTTCAACAATGGCTTGACTCGGGCGATGTACCGCTGGATTGGAGGAAGGCCAACATCACTCCTCTCTTTAAGAAGGGTTCAACCACCAACCCAGCGAATTATCGTCCTGTTTCACTAACAAGTACTTGCTGTAAATTGCTGGAGCATATCATTGCTAGTAATCTGATGCGTCACGTGAGCAAACATCATACTCTTGCCGACCACCAACATGCAGTTAGGAGGCAAAGATCATGCGAGTCTCAGCTTATCCTGACAACGAATGACCTGGCCAAGCACCTTGACAGTAACGTCATCATGGATTTAGTTGTACTGGACTTTTCTAAAGCATTTGATGTCATCCCACACCAGAGACTGCTTCGGAAGCTTGAATTCTACGGTATTCTTTCCGACACAAAACGATGGATTTCCAGTTTCCTGACAAAACGTCTTCAGCTTGTGTGTGTGAACGGAAAGAGCTCCAATTGGTACCCAGTGTTGAGTGGGACACCCAAGGGCACAGTACTTGGCCCACACTATGTTTTTGCTTCACGTCAATGACATCCACGAAAAAGTCGCAAGTACGACCAGACTATTCGCTGATGATTGTTTGCTGTACCGTCCAATTAAGTCAGCTGATGATGAAGATGCTCTCCAAAAGGATCTCGATACTATGGTCGAGTGGTCACAACAATGGGGCATGCAGTTCAACCCTTCCAAATGTGAAACCATGCGTGTCACCAGAAAGAGGAATCCAGGCGTCACATCTTACAACATACTTGGTGTCACCCTTGAAGAATCCAAACAAACCAAGTATCTTGGCATCAAATTGCAGAATGATCTACGTTGGAACGGTCAGACTCATCATGCAACAGCGAAAGCAACAGGTGTCCTAAACTTCCTGAGGCGCAACTTCCATCATTGTTCAGCTTCTGTCAAGGAGAAGCTGTATTTCACCCTAGTTAGACCTCATCTGGACTACGCAGTTGCAGCTTGGGACCCATACACAGATAAAAACATTTTATCCATCGAGCGTGTCCAAAGACAGGCCGCTCGATTTGTTACTAACACCTACGAGAAAGAAGCGATTGTCACCAAACTTCTGAATTCTCTGGGTGGAACCCTCTCCAAGACAGACGTGAAGCTCACCGTTTGACCTGTTTTTACAAAATGTTAAATGGTCAGCTAGACACAGATCACAAGACCTACACCAACCCCAAACCAATTAGGAGCAGACGAGGGCATTCGATCCAATTTGTGGTCCCAGCCACAAAGACAGATGTGTACAGCAATTCGTTCTTCCCACGCACTATTAAAGCATGGAATAATCTCCACCAAACCACAGTTGCCCAGCCAGATGCAACTAAATTTAAAGTGGCACTTTTTTGCCAATAACCCTCTCTGGCTTAACCCCTCCCTTCACCACCTCCAGTTTAAATTCCAGTTGGAATATTTTGGAGGACCAAGTAACCAAGAAGAAGAACAGGAAGATGATGGTCACATAGGTTCCCTCATTCTCCTTCTATAACTTTAATTGTTAAGAATAAAGACAATTAAAACAACATCGTAAAATATGAAAAGTGTGATTGTTAATTGGGATGTTATGTTACAAATATCCTCTTAAGGAGTTTGCATCAAAACGGCATGGAGCATGCAGCATAACTGACTTAAAATGGAATTAGTTTTGAATTTAAATTAAAATGTAAAATGCGAACCAGGTCAGTGAGATTGGTAATAGTAAACTATATAATATTGAAATACAGGTTACAGATAGTAAGTACACTATACCTGATTGAAGGTCAAAGTTCCAGAAAGGGGTACAAGGTCATCAATTGCAGATTCATCCACCTGCCAAACAATTTGCACTGAGCCATGACCTTCCTTTCGACTAACAGTAAAGGATACCAGGCCAGCTGGGTCATCAGATGTCTTTGGTTCTTCAACAACCACCTGAAACAACAAAATGTGCTTAATTACATGAGAACTAACAGATTAAAACCTGACCTCAGTGAATCCAGGCCCGTCTTGATCTTGGATACGCAAATTCATTGATTTAACCATTGACATAAATAAAACAGTTGCAATCATGCCATTGCACATGGAGTGAAGAAAAGCTCAAATACTGATCAAGATTAGAAAATACTTGGAGAAATGCATGGGCAAATATGACATTGATGAGGGAATAAGCTGTATGACCCTTCAAGCCTTCTTCGCCATTTGCTTGCCTGCTTCCCAGTCTTCATTATTTTAGCATCTGCTGATGTCTGCTGGAGATAATTCTAAATATTCATCATCCTCTAAGAACATTTTTTCCCTCAAGTTTGGGTGTCAAGAGATATTGAGGCTCTCTCTGATCATATAGGAGACACGTGTCAGGTAAAGGTCGAGTGAAACCTTCGAGTAGAGGAGGTTTAAGAGTAGACGAGAGAAATCAGGGAACTAAAATAAAGGGGTGTGAAATAGGGTAAAGGATGATCCAAATAAATGTCTGTAAGTGTGTTAAGGACAAAAGAGTAGGTAGGGTGAAAGGAGGATCCCTTAAGGATCAACAAGCTTGTTTATGCTTGGAGGCACCGAGTATGGACCTGGAGTTAAATTTATAGTTTCTCATTTGCGTTTTCCATAGAAAAAGATATGGATGCTTGGGAATTTAGGCAAGTTAATAATTTTGTTTCACAAAGAGGCCACATTAGAGAAAAAGAGCTGGAAGTCCTATAGCAGATTAAAGTAGATAAATCCTCAAGATCTGATTAAAAGACACTTGGACATGGATAGGAAGGGTTTAGAGGGATATGGGCCAAACACAGGTAAATGGAACTAGTTTAGATGGGGCATCTTGGTCGTCATGAGTTGGGCTGAAGGGACGATTTATGTGCTATATTTCGCTATGACTTTAAGTGTACCCTAGGATATTGTGGGATGCTAGAGAAGTAATTACAGTATTTTGGCAGAGACCTTTGTTTCATCGATAGCCATGGGAGAGGTGCCCTTAGGATGACTAATGTTATGCTCTATTTATGAAACGCTACAAGGAAAAACTTCAAAACTACATAAAGATGAATCTTATATCAGTGATGCAGCGAGTGGGTGGGCGGCCTCTGCAGTCTGTCTGTCTTTAAAACATTTTTGTCCCGTTGAATGTATAGTTTGTTGTGGTTTTTATATTGTTTTTAGCTGTGTATATGTGGGGGGGGGGGGGGGGGGGGGGGGGAAACTTATAGTCCCTTCCCTGTATGGGTGACCCGACCTTTTCCCTGTCGGGTCTCCGTTGTCGTTGGGGCCTAGCACCGTGGAGCGGCCTCCAACCAGAATGATCTGGGGGCTCCAGTCGCGGAGCCTGTGGACTTACCATCGTGGGGCTGGCCGGCTTCGGAGCGTAGAGAGCTGTGGTGATGCGCGGCTGCAACCCGACTCCATAGCTCGGAGGCTCCAGCCGCAGGTCTGGTGGACGGTGACATCGGGAGCTTGCGGGTCCCTGGTGGGAGACCGCTTTTCGGAACTACCGCAACGGCAACTTCTCCCGCCCGAGTTACGGTGTTGAAAATGACCCGGAACTGGGCATTACATCGCCCGCCGCGGCTTTAATGGCCGCGGGACTTGCCATCGCCCGCCGGGGGCTTTACATCGGGAGAAGAATGGAACACATTGCAGAGACAAGACTTTGCCTTCCATGACAGCGAGGAGGAGATTCACTGTGATGGATGTTTGTGTAAATTGTGTTGGTTGTGTGTCTGGGCTCTTTTCTTGTTGTATGACTGCAGAAATCAAATTTCATTTGAACTTCATTTCTTCTTCTTGGTTACTTGGTCCTCCAAAATATTCCTACTGGAATTTAAACTGGAGGTGGTGAAGGGGGGGGGTTAAGCCAGAGAGGGTTATTGGGAAGAAAGTGCCACATTAAATGTAGTTGCATCTGGCTAGGCAACCGTGGCTTGAAACCACCATACAGTAAAAAATAAAGAACACAACATGGAGTAGAAATTCAACATAAAACATAAAACATCCCCTCACAGCAGGATCAAAGTTTCCCACTATGAGGGAAGGCACCAAAGTCGGTCTCTTCCCCTGATGTTCCCCACTGTTCACCCGTGGTCGGGGCCTCCCCGAGCCCTCCGCAGTCGCCGCTACGGGCAGCCTGATGTTCAGGCCCGCTCGGCGGGGTGATGCAAGTCCGACGTCAGGACTGGGGGACGTCCTCAGCGGCCTGGACCTCGAGTCGGCCCCCTCCTACCGGCGTCCGTGGCTCCCAAAGTCCTCAGGCCTCGCCGGGTGGAGACACAACGCTGGAGGCCCTCGGCAAAGGGCCCCAGGACACCATGGAGTTCAGCGCCGCCCGCGTTGGGAGCTCTCCAAACCAGAGCTCCATGATGTTGGAGCAGCGGCCCAACGCTCCGGAGCTCCAACGGCGACCCAGGTAGGTATCGCCCGCACCGTGGTGACTCCAGAGCTGCTGCTGTTGCAGCTCTGGTCCGGTTCCCGGTCCCTGGCAGGAAAGGTCGCTCGGATCCAGGAGGTAGGCCGCGAGGTGGGGGGTGAGGACGCGGCTCAGAGAAACAGTCGCGTCCCCGCCATGAAGCAACTGGGAGTTAGTTTCCCCCTTACCCTGCCCCCCTCCCCCACATATAAAAGTTAAAGTTTCCCCCCAAGACAGACTTTTAACAGACTAAAAATAAAAAAAAAGATGTAAAAACAAAGGCGCTGCAGGCAGAGGCTGCTGTCAGTGCAGTGCCCCCTAGATCTTAAATGAGGTTCAAATGACAGTAAATAATTGTATAATTGTATAATTGATGGGCAAGATTTTGGAGGGGATTCCAGGGGGCAGGATCTTCCAGCATTGGGAAAGGCAAAGACTGATGTGGGATAATCAGCATGGTTTTGTGCTTGGAAAATAATGTCTCATTAACTTATTTGAGTTTTTTTTAAAAAGAAGATTGATGAAGGCAGTGCGGTCGACGTAGTCTACATCAGCAGGGGTTTCAACAAGATAGACCATGGTGGGCTGGTGTGGAAGGTTAGATCACATAGTATCCAGGGTAATCTAGCCAATTGGATACACAATTTACCTGAAAGTAGGAAACAGGCGGTGATGGTAGAGAGTTATTTTTCAGACTTGAGTCGTGTAACAAGTGGTGCACTATAGGCATCAGAGCTAGATCCTCTATTGTTTCTCATCTTTTATTTTATTTTATTATTTATTCTTGTGTCTGTGTGGGCCAGGGTGTGTCAGCTTTCTGTCAATCTGCTTAATTCCTATCTTCTTCCAAATGTTAGGCCACAGCCTTCCCATTTTCACAAATGCTACTCACATTTTTCCCGCGGACGGATAAATATCTTTCCCGTCGCATTTCAACCTATATTTCATGTTACTAACCTTTTAAAAACAGCTTCAAAATATGAAAGTTTTCCAAGCTCTCATTTTGAAGGAAAAAACTCCGACTGAAGTCACAATCAACTCGCGAGGCAGGACGGGACACTCCGGGCAGGAGGGGGACTCAAACGCTCGGGCCCGCTGGGATCCCTCTCCCCTCTCTCTACCTCTCTAGCTACCCTCCCCTCCACTAAAAAAACTTACTAAAATAACCCCCTCTCTCTAACCCCTCTCTCTCTGCCCCTCTCCCTCCCTCTACCCTCCCTCTCTTACCCCCTCACCTCCCTCTCCCTCTCTACCCCCTCCCCTTCACCCCCACCCCCCTACCAGGACACTATAACCCGTTCAGCCCCGCACGCTCGGCTCGGACCACCCCCTCCCTCTCTACCCCCATACGAGGGGCACTCAAGCGCTCCAACCTGTTCGGCCCCGCTCGGCTCTGCTGGGACCCATTCGGCCCCACTTGGCCCTGCACGCTCAGCCCCGCTGGGACCCGTTCAGCCCCGCACACTCGGTTCTGCTCGAAGAGGTGAGGGAGAGATTGGGGGGGGGATGAGGAAAAAAATCCAGGGGAGTTGAGGAGGGAGAGTGGGGGGATTGAAACATTGAAACATAGAAAATAGGTGCAGGAGGAGGCCATTCGGCACTTCAAGCCAGCACCGCCATTCATTGTTATCATGGCTGATCGTCCGCTATCAATAACCCGTGCCTGCCTTCTCCCCATATCCCTAGACTCCACTAGAGCTCTATACAACTCTCTCTTAAATCCATCCAGTGATTTGGCCTCCACTGCCCTCTGTGGCAGGGAATGCCATAAATTCACAACTCTCTGGGTAAAAAGGTTTTTTCTCACCTCAGTCTTAAATGACCTCCCCTTTATTCTAAGACTGTGGCCCCTGGTTCTGGACTCACTCAACATTGGGAACATTTTTCCTGCATCTATCTTGTCCAGTCCTTTAATAATTTTATATGTTTCTACAAGATCCCCCCTCAATCTTCTAAACTCCAGTGAATACAAGCCGTATTTTCAATCTTTCAATACAATCTTTTCAATCTTGTCCCATGACAGTCCCACCATCCCAGGGATCAATCTCGTGAACCTATGCCGCACTGCCTCAATCACAAGGATGTCCTTCCTCAAATTAGGAGACCAAAACTGTACACAATACTCCAGATGTGGTCTCAACAGAGCCCTATACAACTGCAGAAGAACCTCTTTACTCCTGTACTGAAATCCTCTTGTTATGAAGGCCAACATTCTATTAGCTTTCTTCACTGCCTGCTGTACCTGCACACCAACTTTCAGTGACTGGTGTACAAGGACACCCAGGTCTCGCTGTTCCTCCCCCTTACCTAACCTAACCCCATTGAGATAATAATCTGCCCCCTTGTTTTTGCTGCCAAAGTGGATAACCTCACATTTATCTATATTATATTGCATCAGCCATGAATGAAAGAGTTACTTTAAAGAAATCAACGGTCAAATCCTGGGTTGTTAGCTGACCAAGAGAAATAAAAGGTACTGTTCCTCCAATTTATGTTTGACCTCACACTGACAGTAGAGCAGGCCTGGGACAAAAAGGTCAGTTTTGCAATGGGAAGGGGAGTTAATTCATTGACCTACTCCATTACAATATATTTGACATCAACACTACATTTGTAAAGGTCCCAGAACCTGACTGCTTTAGACAAAGCATCCAGGTTTAATATATTTAGATGACAGTCTGCAGACTTCAATTTGGATTTGTGTCATGGTTATAAAACAAACAATGGAAAATCAGTTTGAAGAAAACCATAGAATGGATAGCATAGTTTCCAGAATGTGAATGGAAGCAAGCAGATGGGGAACTGATCTCTTATACTACAAACCTTGCAGCACCATCCACCTTTGACGCTGAGGAATCCAAGTGCCCCATGGTGACTTTGTGCCAAAGCCATTAATTTACTACAACATTTCAACATTGGATATTTTCCAAATTGGAATTGTCAGATTTACTCCACAGGTCAATATTCCTGATCAGTAAACTATGTACTTGATAGTGCAGGGAACCAAGAGAGAGGTGTTTAAATCCCTCTAAGGCATCTGTGGGATTTAAATCTAACTCACTAAATAAATCTGAAGAAGGTTCTTGATCCAAAATGTCACTTCTCCACGTCTTCCGGAGTTGCTGTATGACCAACTGAGTAGCAACACCGTGTGTCTTTTTTTGGTAAACCAGCATCTACGTTTCTTCTGTCTCTCTCTTAATTAAAAATCAATTCATATAAATTATAATATTAATATAATATCAATGGAGGGGTGTGTGTGTGTGTGTGTGTGTGTGTGTGTGTGTGTGTGTGTGTGTGTGTGTGTGTGTGTGTGTGTGTGTGTGTGTGTGTGTGTGTGTGTCTGTGTGGTTAGTGAGTGCGTGTGTGACACCGCAGGTCGCCCCCTCCTCCCCTTAACCGCGCGTTGAGGGGACGAGACCCAACGGGTCCCACTTGGTCTTGTTTATGTTAAAGTCCTGGATGTGAATGTAGGTAGCATAATTAGTAGTTTGAGTATACAATTGATAATACAATTGGTAGTATACTGGCCAGTTAAGAAAGTTATCTACAATGACAATAGGATCTTCATCAATTCGGCCAAGAAGATGAAGAATGTTTTATTCAGATAAATGTGAGGTGTTGCATTTTTGTGCACGACAAACCAGAACAAATCCTACACAGTAAACCATGGGGCCTTGGGGCTGCTGTAGAATAGTATGATATAGCGATTCTGGCACACAGTTCTTTGAAAGTGGCAACACAGGTGGACATTGTGGTGAAGGCAATTTTGAGGTACAGAAGTTGGGGTGTCACGTCACTGCTGTATGACTTTGGTAACAAGTCAGCGGAGCAGAATTAGACCATTCGGCACATCAAGTATACTCCGCCATTCAATTTTACTTCGTGAAGAACCCGCCAGCACGCTTGCGCAGCATATCGTCGCGCGCATTTGCAGCGGCAGCTGGGGGGGGGGGAGTGCGCTCTCCCCACCGGCCTCCTTCACAAGACCGGCAGGTGAGTATTACCTTCCTTTACAGCATGGACAAGGGCCGCAGGACGACGCTGTCGGGGAGCTGAGTTGTGCTGCGGCCAGCCGACGGCCCTGTCCCCCGGAGCTGCTCGGAAACGCCGGCAGCTTCAGGAATGCGGAAGTCGGGCACGGAGCTGAGCTGTGGCCAGCCGACGGCCCTTGTCCCCGGAGCTGCACGGAATGCCGGCAGCTTCAACACATGTGGAAGTCGGGGAGCGGAGCTGAGTTGCGGCCAGCCGACGGCCCTTGTCCCAGGAGCTGCACGGAACGCCGGCAGCTTTATCGCAACGGTGGGGGCAGGAATGAGGAAGTCGGGCGCGGAGCTGAGCTGCGGCCAGCCGTCGGCCCTTGTCCCCGGAGCTGCACGGAACGCCGGCAGCTTTAATCGCAACGGTGGGGGCTGGAATGCAGAGTCGGGGCGCTCCCGCTAATACAGGGCCGACTCACCCGAATGGGTTACCACTACGGAGCTGCAAGCAACAGGTCCAGACTCCGAGCCCCCCGTCCCCCAAGAGAATAAGGGGGGATACAGGTACGTGGCAAGGGGTCTTGTTTTTTCTTTTACAGGCAAACCTCTCCCCGAGCTCCAGTAGACCCGAGGGGGCTGGGCCGGGGACAGCCGCACGACAGGGGAGCCCTGCAGAGTGCATTGCGTACCGCAGCCTGGGATATCTGCCATCGTGCAGCCCGGGCATAACACTGCTGCGTCGTGTAGGCCTGCTGGAGCAGATACCGCCGACAACACACCCCGTCAGGCTGCGGTCAAGGGCGGAGCTGGCAGCAGGAAGCGGTCGGTCAGCTCAGCGCTGCGAGCGGCCGACCATGCGCCTCCACGCCAAGTAATGGTGTAAGTGTGGAGGTAAGCTTGCACGGACTCCGGGGAGCCAGGTTCCGGGGGACCGGCGCCGAGTCAACTCACCTGCCTTCTTATCTGCCAGTGGGCCACCACAGTCTGGGAGAAGACAGACTAGCGGAGAGTCCGTGCGGGAGTCGTATGACCCTACTTGGGCTGTAGGTCACGACGACCTGCCATTGGACCATAGACCCTAAGGGGGTGAGGTCCGATGGTGGAAGCCCCAGTGAATTCGCAGGGCCTGGGGAAGTCGGCTTGACCGCTGCATATAGCAGGGACGGTCGCATTGAGCGGTTGGAGCTCTTAAATGGTCCAACATCTCCATCGGGACCAAGAACGAGAAGAACGGCATCCACTAGCCGTGCAAGGACACCGCTCAGCTCCTCATCGTCTCCAGCCAGAAGCATTAATGATTGCCCAGCTGCTGAGTTTGACGACGACCAGGGACAGCCAGTGACCGCTGAACCAGAGCATGAGGAGGATGCTGGATGTGGTGAGTGAAGTTTGCCGTTTCTACCCAGACAGGTGAACCCTGCACCACGAATTGGCGGGCACCATTGATTGCCTACGTATGCACCAACTCTGGAGTCAGATTCTCAATAATACCTTGGAGAAAGGTTCTCCACGGGCATAACGGCGTTCTGGAAAACCCTGACCGGGATAATGTGTCCAGTAAATAGCATGATGCGCTAGCACTACTATGCAACGCCCAGTATGAGATATATTGCCTGCGTAAGAGCTCCATATAGCCCACACTAAACCCCAAATTCGCGGGGTTGTGCCGACCATTACCGCTCCACCGCCGCATCAGTTGCTTGGAGACCTGTACAAACAGGTGAAGGGACTGGACAAAGGAGGCCAAAACAGTGGGCCTCATGAAACTCCATCGGTCAGAGTTCACCCATATCACCGGCAACAGCCTAATACAACCAGTGAACCAAGGCTGCCGGATAGGGCACAAAGATTCTACCGACCTCCATAACGTCCACCCGAAGCACCGTATGTATGGAACCGCCGTTCACTATGGAGGTAAGGGGGTCTGGCTCCTCTCACGCCGTAGTATCCCTCCTGTACGAATAGGTGGGCGATTGCGGGCGGCCTTGGACATATGGGGAAAACTGTAACCACAGATGAGTTTATTTTACAAAGTGTTTCAAGGGTATATAATTCGTGGGAGGTATAGATTCCCATACCCAGCATTCGCCTCGTAGGAATTTACTCTATCCCGAAAAGAGGTGGAGGCAGGCATGCTGAAATTATATGGCGAGCAGGGAAAAGTGGTTAATTGGCATAACCAAGCATGGACATATTGAGTTATAATCGAATTTAGCTGAGTTGAACACTTTTGTACAATATACCCATGTCAAAATGGATGCTTTTGGAACAGCTAGGTGGATGCTTTACTCAGGGTACTTTATGGCATGTATCAGTTTGAAAGAAGCATGCTATACGGTGCCCATCGCTGAGGCTCACAGGGAATTCTGAAGTTGTCTGGAAGGGTGCATTGCCTAATGGAACCATCACAGCTTAGGCTGTTTACCAAGTTGGTATTTACCTGTATTGGCTCTTCTCCGACAACAAGATTATAGTGATGGCATGTTGGATGAAATCCTTATAATGGGGCAGACCCTCCAATTGGCAATTCAAGGAGTGGCTGCAACCAAGGCTCTGCTTGAGAAACTGGGATTGTAATCCATCCAGACAAATCAAAAACTGCACCCGCTACGGGTTATGGATTGGTGTTCACCTTAGACACTAATTTAATGAAGTTTATCATCCCCACTAATAAAGCTACTGCTATATCAGAAGAGTGCCACAATCTTGCTTGCGCCAGGGTATCGACCATGTGGCAAACAGCGAAAGTTATTGGTATTGGTAACTCTAAATTGGTAACTACATTCCCAGCTGCACAATTCGGACCGCTACACTACCGAAATTCACAAAGGTCACAAATCACAGCATTAAAAAACAAATGCTGGCTGCTTTGATCGGCCACTTTGGTTACCACCGGAAGCTAGTAACAAGCTATAATGGTGGGTAGATAATATTAAAGAATGTCATTGACCTATTATATGGAGCAACCCTGATGTTGTGCTACTAACTGACGCAAGTGCACCAGGCTGGGGAGCAACTGGTACGATGTCCAGTTGTGGTGGCAGATGGAACTCTCACGAGTCTACATTCCTGGAGTCACATGGGATAAACTATATAGAAATGCTGGGGGTGTTTCATGGACTGCGGGTTTCTGTACTAATTCATGGGATTACGTCCGCTTTTGAATAGATAATGCTACAATAATGGTTTACATCAATCATAATGGGTAGTATTAGGTCGCTAGTTATTGCAATGAATTGGCTAATACAATTTGCACTGTGCATTGAAAGAAATATTTGGATTACTGCGACCTTTTTGCCTGGGAAGCTTAATTCAGTGGCGGACACCAGGTCACGAGTCTTCAATGACAACATTGAGTGGATGTTGAACCCCCAGATTTTGAGATATTATAGCTCAAATTGGGGACACCAGATATTGGCCTATTTGCGTCCAGGCTGAACCATCGAATACCAACGTATGTGTTGTGGGAACCAGACCCTGAGGTAATAGCATTGGATGCATTTTTATCCATTGGGGGAATGGGTTGCTACGCGTTTCCCCCATGCTGCCTCACCAGTCGGGTATTGCAGAAAATTAAACTAGACTCTGCAACTGACAATTGAATCATTCCCGACTGGCATACACAACCATGTTACCCGATGTTGTAGAAATGTACAACAACCATGGATGGCGATTGGGAAACATCCCAAATTGATTACTCACTCCATTACAGGGGGGTCAGTCATCCTTGCCATGGTCATTAAACTTGTTGGCTTGCAGTTCTGAAAAGACCGCTCAACCGGGCAGGCATCTCGTCAAGAGAGCCATGAACCTTATTGCAGCATCGTATCGGGAATCCACCCGCAAACAATAATCTCACTCAAATCAGAAAGTGGGAGGTTTCTGTGCCCGGAACAACAAGTCCTCCAACTCGGCAACAATACTGGATGTGTTGGCGTTTCTAGCAGGCCTCCATTTTGATGCAGGCCTCAGCTTACAGTGCCATCAACAGCGACAGGAGTACGCTGTATTCATACCTGGATATAAGTATCAGCTCCCACCACCTGGTGTCTAAACTAATGAGGGGAGTATTCAATACCAATCCCTCCACGACCCAGATACAGTAACGTGGGATGTGGGGATCATGCTGACCCTACTAGAGGAGCTGGGCTCCAATAGATGAGCTACGATTTGAAACAGCTCACCTTAAGGTGGTGATGCTCATGGCACTGGCGACAGCCCAACGAGCCCAGATGTTACAAAAACTGCGACTGGGCACCATGGTGGCCACCCTGGTCAAATAAATTCTTTGGTAAAGAGTTATTAAAACAGGAGTTGCTACTAAACGTTTTTAAGTCTTATTCCACCAGGACTGCAACGAGAGCCATGAAGGTGCCCATGGACACATTTTCGCTCACTGCGGGCTGGGTCCATGGGGGAAAAACCTTTCAACGGTTCTATAACAAGTCTCGGCCGTTCCTGCGACATTCGCAAGAAGCTATCCTGGGTACCGCTCAGTAAATGGTTCTGGCCCCGAATTAGGGGTTGTTGTTTAGTTTGATTAATAAATTGTGTTGATTTTTCAGCCGCTGTCAACTGAACTCCATTAGTCTTACTCCATCAGAACAGTCTTAACCCATCAGAATGGCGGCAGTGTGATAAGCATGGACGTTGTTCAGGGCGTGAAATCACAGAGCTATGAAATCTTCACGAAGTCACTCACGTGACTCCGAAGTAAAATAGTAAGATTAAACGAGAACTTGACCAAGTTTGAAGTTTGATCTGTATTTTACGAGGAGTCGCGGTGAGAGATTTCGTGCCCACCGCTCCCACCCTCTATCATCAGGTCAAACAGGTAGTTCTACGGTTTTCATCTTACTATTTTCAGTCATGGTTGGTTCTGTGATTCCACACCGCTGCTTTGAAGGATGCTGCGCAAGCGTGCTGGCGGGTTCTTCACGAAATCCCTCACCGCAACTCCTCGTAAAATACAGATCAAACTTCAAACTTGGTAAGTTCTCGTTTAATCTTACTATCAGGGCTGATCTATCTTTCCCTCTCAACACCCTTTCTCCTGCCTTTAACACAAAAACATTGACACCTTTGCTAATCAAGAATCTGTCACTCACCGCCTTAAAAATATCTACTGACTTGGCCTCCACAGGCAATGAATCTTTGGCATTGAATTCCAAAGATTCACCACCCTCTGAATTAAGAAATTCCTCCTCATCTCCCTTCTGAGGGTACATCCATTTATTCTGAAGCTATGCCCCCTGGTCCTTGACTTTCACACTAGTGGAAACATCCCCTCCTTATCCGTTCTATTTAGGCCTTTCACTATCCGGTAATCACATTTGGAGTACCGTGTACAGGTCTGCTAAGGATGCAAAAAAAAAATTTGCGAGGATGGTAGAGTTTGAGAGGAAGCTGGATAAGTCGAGTCTCCAGGACGCTGGGACTCCAATGGTTGATGCTGTATTTTTTTTTTTTTTTTATTTTTATTTCAGTTTTAAATTCTTCCCTGAGGAGAAAGATCCTCTCAGCATCTACCTTGTCAACTCCTCTTTAAAATCTTGTGTCTTTCAATGTGATACCATCTCATTGATCTAAACTCCAGCGTATAACCAGCTGAGAGAATGGAGCGGCTGGGCTTGTACACTTTGGAGTTTAGAAGGATGAGAGGGGATCTTATTGAAACATAAAAGATTGTTAAGGGTTTGGACACGCTAGTGGCAGGAAACATGTTCCAGATGTTGGGGGAGTCCAGAACCAGGGGCCACAGTTTAAGAATAAGGGGTAAGCCATTTGGAACGGAGACGAGGAAACACTTTTTCACACAGAGAATTGTGAATCTGTGGAATTCTCTGCCTCAGAGGGCGGTGGACGTAGGTTCTCTGGATGCTTTCAAGAGAGCTAGATAGGGCTCTTAAAGGTAGTGGAGTCGGGGGATATGGGGAGAAGGCAGGAATGGAGTACTGATTGGGGATGATCAGCCATGATCACATTGAATGGTGGTGCTGGCTCGAAAGGCCGAATGGCGTACCCCTGCACCTATTGTCTATTGTATTGTAAGAAACGTACAAAATTCTTAAGGGGTTGGACAGGCCAGATGCAGGAAGATTGTTCCCGATATTGGGGAAGTCCAGAACAAGGGGTCACAGTTTAAGGATAAGGGGGAAGTCCTTTAGGACCGAGATGAGAAAAAAAAATTCACACAGAGAGTGGCGAGTCTCTGGAATTCTCTGTCACAGAAGGTAGTTGAGGCCAGTTCATTGGCTATATTTAAGTGTTGCCCTTGTGGCTAAGGGGATCAGGGGGTATGGAGAGAAGGCAGGTACGGGATACTGAGTTGGATGATCAGCCATGATCATATTGAATGGCGGTGCAGGCTCGAAGGGCCGAATGGCCTGCTCCTGAACCTATTTTCTAAGTTTCTATGTATAGACCTAATTTGCTGAACTCTTCATAAATCAACCCCTTCATCCAAGAAATCAACTGGGTGAACTTTCTCAGAACTGTCTCCTTTATAATTATTTCTCTCCGCAAATAGGGGATCCAACCTGTACTCAGAACTGAAAGCTTTATCAACATCCTACAATACATATATCTTCCTGTCGAGGCACTGCCTACCAGCATAAACCTTAACATTTATCAGAGTTGGGTCCTTTCTTTTTAGAGTTGGGTTATAAAACTCTTATAGCCAAAGCTTTGAAAGCAAAGTAGTACAAGTGCTGGAAATGTGAAATAACAAAAAGGCTAGAATACTGAACAGGCAAGGCTGCAGAGGTGAAGACAAATAAAAAAGTAATCATCAGATTCAATATGTTTTTGCCCTCTGCATAAACATAATCAAGATTGAGATAGATTTTTGTTTACAATGGAGACATTGTCTTTGTCACCATGTATGCTGCCTGATCTGAATAATTCCACCAATTTCTGTTCTAAAATTAATAAACAAAAACAGTGTAGCCTAAAAATGGTCTAAAAAAGCTATATAGAAAATTTAGAGGCAAGAGATTTGGGGTATTAACAGATAGTCATCTAAATGCTGATCACATGTCCCATCACTGTACGGCAGCAGACAGTTATGATGTAGAACATGTTCTTGCCAATGAAAACTTGGAAATAAATACTTACATAGAAACATTGAAAATAGGTGCAGGAGGAGGCCATTCGGCCCTTCAAGCCAGCCATTCAATATGATCATGGCTGATCGTCCATTATCAATAACCCGTGCCTGCCTTCTCCCCATGCCCCTTGACTCCACTAGCCCCTAGAGCTCTATCCAACTCTCTTAAATCCATCCAGTGATTTGGCCTCCACTGCCCTCTGTGGCAGGGAATTCCATAAATTCACAACTCTCTGGGTAAAAAAGTTTTTTCTCAGCTCAGTCTTAAATGACCTCCCCTTTATTCTAAGACTGTGGCCCATGGTTCTGGACTCACCCAACATTGGGAACATTTTTCCTGCATCTAGCTTGTCCAGTCCTTTTATAATTTTATATGTTTCTATAATGCCTCAATCACAAGGATGTCCTTCCTCAAATTAGGAGACCAAAACTGTACACAATACTCCAGATGTGGTCTCACCAGAGCCCTATACAACTGCAGAAGAACCTCTTTACTCCAATACTGAAATCCTCTTGTTATGAAGGCCAACATTCCATTAGCTTTCTTCACTGCCTGCTGTACCTGTAAGCCAACTTTCAGTTACCGGTGTACAAGGACGCCCAGGTATCGCTGCACCTCCCCCTTACCTAACCTAACCCCATTGAGATAATAATCTGCCCCCTTGTTTTTGCTGCCAAAGTGGATAACCTCACATTTATCTATATTATACTGCATCTGCCATGCATATGCCCACTCACTCAACATGTCCAGGTCCCCCTGAAACCTCCTAACATCCTCTTCACAGTTCACACTGCCACCCAGCTTTGTGTCATCTGCAAACTTGCTAGTGTTGCTCCAAATCATTTATATATATGGTAAACAACTGCGGCCCAAACACCGAGCCTTGCGGCACACCACTCCCTGCCATTCTGAAAAGGACCCGTTCACTCCTACTCTTTGCTTCCGGCCTGCCAATCAATTTTCTATCCATGTCAACACCCTACCCCCAATATCATGTGCTCTAATTTTAGTCACCAGTCTCCCGTGCGGGACCTTATCAAAGGCTTTCCGAAAGTCGAGATGCACTACATCCACTGGCACCCTTTCATCCATTTTGCTTGTCACATCCTCAAAAACTGCTATCCAAATGCTCCATTATTACCTCTTTAATAATTGACTCCAGCATCTTTCCCACCACCGAAGTCAGGCTAACTGGTCTGTAATTCCCCGTTTTCTCTCTGGCTCCTTTCTTGAAAAGTGGGATAACATTAGCTATCCTCCAATCCACAGGAACTGATCCTGAATCTATTGGAAGGAAATTAATTTTTCAGCCTGCAAAGGGGCAATTAAAATTTTGCCAGGATGCATGCAAGATTCCATGCATTAAACAAAAACTATTTTAGGATATATTTTCAAAGTAAATCACAAGGAGGTGGACACAAGGAGCTGCATATTTCAAGTAATGAAATGTAAATTTAATGCCAATAAAATGTCTTTTCAATCCAAATAATGGCCATCGGAGCCAAAATTCTTGGAATGATCAGAAAGAACTGACACTGATGGAGGTCTATAACTGTGTATGGATGAGCTGCATACGCCTCCAGCTGTATATATCATATGCTATTGATCATTAGGGAAGTGATTAAAGGGGAAACGAGATGCAAAACCAGCCAGAGAAGATTGAAAGAAATTCCTGAAAAATTAGTCATTAGATAATAATCATTAGTCATTAGATTATACATTTTATAAATTCATAAGCAATGATATGCTAGAAGTGAAATATACATGCTGCAAATATATAACTGGTAGCAAAACTGTTATGAAATATGATTAGGTATCGCTTGCCCTGAATTTTACTTTCCTATATTTTTCTACACTTTCAAACCACAATAATTCTCAGGAGAGTTCCATTTCTAACATTTGAGCTCCTAAACCTCATTAGTTACCAATGATTGCCCATCAGTGCTTCCTTTGCAAAAATATGGCGCTTACTTTGACATTCATGAACAATGCAACTGATATGCTGCCAATAGCAAGATTTGAAAGTATCTTTGAATTATTGATTAATCTCTACTCTGCAATGAATTGTAATCTTATACTTATAAATTACTAATGAACTTCTGTGGTTCTGAGAAAGAAGATTTTTCTATCAGAGCAAGGTTCAAATCGTAGCTCCAGCGACAAAATGGAAGTTATTGTGTTCCAGTATGGTTTGTGAATTTAAAACTGGTTCTTGTTTATAATTCTTCATATGTGTCACTTTATCCAACAATCCAATGGAAAACTGATGCAAGAATGTAAGAATGATAACCAGCATTGCGGATGTTTTGTGGCAGTTTGGACTGCCCAGCTGAAATTGAAATACTCTAACATATTGCACAAGCAACCGATAATCCACCTCACAAGATTAAAAATAAATATAATTAAATTAACCGTTTGCTCAAACCCGCAGGCACAAGGGACTACAGATACTGGAATCTGGACCAAAAGAAAAAGGGAGCAGTTGGAGGAACTCTGTGGGTCGGGCAGCATCTGTGCAGGTGAAATGGACAGTCAACGTTTCAGGTTGGAATCCTTCATCTAATTTTGTCTAGAATAAGGGTCTTGACCAGAAAAGTTGACACTCAATTTCCCTGCACTGATGCTACCTGACCCAACATTCAGCTGCTTGCCTTTCCTTTTTTCTGTACTTTGTAGTTGTTTTACAAAATGCAACGGAATATCACTCTGAAAACTTCAATGAAAAGTAAAAGTGGCAGGCAGAAAAATCCAGGGCAAAAATCAAAAAGGGCCACTTTTCAACATAATTGTAAAAGGGGTAAGAGTGTTGTAAAAACAAGCCTGAAGGCTTTGGGTCTCAATGCAAGGAGCATTCGTAATAAGGTGGATGAGTTGAATGTGCAGATAGTTATGAATGAATATGATATAGTTGGGATCACGGAGACTTGGCTCCAGGGTGACCAAGGCTGGGAGCTGAACATCCAGGGATATTCAATATTCAGGAGGGATAGACAGAAAGGAAAAGGAGGTGGAGTAGCGTTGCTGGTTAGAGAG
Organism: Okamejei kenojei; assembly: GCA_035221665.1. Lineage (NCBI taxonomy): Eukaryota > Metazoa > Chordata > Chondrichthyes > Rajiformes > Rajidae > Okamejei > Okamejei kenojei. The sequence goes on from CM069133.1 coordinate 8,265,010, forward strand.
GAGATTAACGCAATAGAAAGGAAGGACATTAGCTTGGAAGATGTGGAATTGATATGGGTAGAGCTGCAAAACACTAAGGGGCAGAAAACGCTAGTGGGAGTTGTGTACAGGCCACCTAACAGTAGTAGTGGAGTTGGGGATGGCACCAAACAGGAAATTAGAAATGCGTGCAACAAAGGTAAAACAGTTATAATGGGTTACTTCAATCTACATGTAGATTGGGTGAATCAAATTGGCAGGGGTGCTGAGGAAGAGGATTTCTTGGAATGTATGCAGGATAGTTTTCTAAACCAACATGTAGAGGAACCAACGAGAGAGCAGGCTATTCTAGACTTGGTATTGAGTAATGAGGAAGGGTTAGTTAGCAGTCGTAGTGCGTGGCCCCTTGGGCAAGAGTGACCATAATCACTTCCGAACATATGAACTACAGTAGTTCAAGGCGGCTGCCCACCATCACCGTCTCACAGGCACTCAGGCATGGGCAAGTAATGCTGGCCTGTTCACAAAATCCATCTCCCATAAACGAATGTATGGAAAAAGACTCACTTGCACCAATGTTTGTGTTTATAATATGGCAAAGGACATCATTTTTCTGAATGGTGCCCTTAGCCATATCATAAACAAATATTACAAATTTGAACATTCAAATAAGTAAAAAGGAAAAGACTACTTACAGAACGCTCCTCAAACCCAAACACTCCCACCGGGGAGTCATTATTTGGAATGTTGATGGTAACAACATTGTCTTCTCCTATTTTGGCACCTCCCATCACTTGAGTCAGTACAACACTGAATGTCTCCAGAGTTTCTGTCAGGTTATCATCCACAATAGTGATTTCTAGAATTGTAGAAGACTACAAAAGAAAATGTGAAAAATTGTGTTGGCAAGTTTCGGACTGGTATATTTTCAAATAAAAAGATTATGAGGAGATGCAATGCAATGTTTTCTGTACATACAGTGTCACCACCCTCCACTCCCCCTCCGCCCTGGTAAATTGAAGCTTACCATTCCATCAGCAAAGGCAAGACTTCCATTGGGTGGAGTGAAATCTGAGAAACTTGCACTTGCAAGCAGTGCTTCCCATAGTACATTTATTTCTCCAAATTTACCAGAACTGCGAATCACTGGTACTCTCAAGAGGTTTCCTGGAGGGGCCATCTCGTAAGCGACAACAGTTTTACCCTAACAATATTTAACAGACATCAATATACATTATTTATTATATATGGTGTTATTCTTCACTTTCATTACATTACAAATCCTGATAAAATGTATGTATTATTGCATTAGTTCAATACAAGTACATTCCACATATACTGTAAACATTTCTAACGAAGATATGCAAGTTTCTTTAGTATAAATACTTTTTACTTGAATAGCAAACCAAACCATTGCCCATGATGCAAATAAGTGGATCTAACTTTTCCATGCTTAGAGTCATAGTGTCAGAGTTACATTGCGTGGAAGCACAGGTGACCTCTTATGGCCTCCTTGTCCATACTGATCAGAAAAACTTCCCATTCTAATCCCAATTTCTGCCATTTAACCGATAGCCTTCCAGGCCATGCATATCAAAGGCTCATCTGAATATTTATTGAATGTTGAGAGACTACTTCTTGAGCAATGTGTTACAGACTTCAACCACCCACGAATGAAAATATTGTTTCTCAAATACCATCTAAATCTCCAAGTTAGATATGATATACCAGCAATTTCCACTTCATTATACTGCTAATACTTTTAAAGCTGATTGGGGCCAGAGATGATTAATTACAGAGACTTGGGAAATGTTTTCAAATTCCCTACTCTTTCTAATCCAGCACATTTCTTCAAAAGCACTGGTTTGTAGTTTGGAAACAGCCTCCAGTGATTTCTGCTTTACATGCAGCTTCAATAAGTCGGTCTGATAATTTGTGTTTCAAGTTCAAATTTGAAACAGGATAGCATGATTCCTTCAGTTAGATATCCAATGCATCCCCCTTTATTAGAGGGGAGTACATGGAACAGGCAGGTAAGTGTCTGAGGATTGCAAGCTTTGGCAGGCAGACGGTTGAGGAAATGGCACTTGGGTTTCCTGAGATGACAATAGCTGCATCAGAAGCAACATGGTTAACCGTGCAGTTCAAAGCGATGCCCACACATATTTCATCGATAAACACGGCAGGTGAAAGGAACAGGAAACAGCAAAACTAAAATTAAGCTCAAACAATTACAAAGGAGTATAATTAAAGCAAAAAGCTCATATAACCTTTGGCTAATTTAAGGGAAGCATTTCAATAATCAACTATCACCTAATCTATACATTATGTAACAAATTATACCCTTGATATGTTGAACTGAATGATTCCTCTGGCATCATCATTCTCTTCAATTGTTATTTCTGCAAGCTCCATTTCCAAATGCTTCAATCTGGGCTTTCCTCCATCAAGTGAGGCATCAATCAGTTCCACACTGGTAATATTAACTAGAAAGCTTTCATATAATTCGGGAATGTTGTCCTTTAATATGAAGAAAAATACATTTTAATAAGATCCAAATAAACCATTAATTAAAAGTCAACACAATTGGTGTTTTGTTGTGCTTTTGTGAAAGTACAAATTAGCTAAAATGAAACAAAAATATTATCGGCTACTCCCTGGATACATAAGAAAATACAGATGCTGGAATATTTAGCAAAAATCAAACGACTGGAGGAACTCAACAAGTCAGGCAGCATCTGTGGAGCCAAAGGGAACCTTTCAGGTTGAGATAGTCTGAAAGCGGCGACACAGTGGCGCAGCAGTAGAGTTGCTGCATTACAGCGCCTGCAGCACCGGAGGCCCGAGTTCGACCCTGACTTTGGGTGCTGTCTGTATGGAGTTTGTACGTTTTCCCCGTGACCTGTGCAGGTTTTTTCCGAGATCTTCGGTTTCCTTCCACACTCCAAAGACGTACAGGTTTGGAGGCAAATTGGCTTGGAAAATGCAAAAATTTAAAAATTGTCCCTAGTGTGTGTAGGATAGTATTAATATGCGGGGATTGCTGGTCGGCGCAGACCCGGTGGGCCGAAGGGCCTGTTTCTGCGCTGTATCTCTAAACTAAACTAAACTGATGCAGGGTCTTAACACAAAACAATGACCATCTCCACAGATGCTGCCTGACCCAATCAGTTCCTCCAATACTTTGTTGTTTGCCAACATTATCAATTATCAATGGCCTGCTTGCTTGTGGTGGTTTCTACTTTAGAGAATCATCAGGGTCAGCAATGAACCCCATGTGTACCACTAACATTAAAAAGTATAACTTAAGTCGCCCTTCGATCAGGAACTCGCTTTGGAATGCTGTCCCAATTCTTTGATACAGATGCTGGAATTCTGAAAAAAACAGAAAAGTGCTGGTGTAGTGCGACGATAACCCCGAAAAGTCGAGGAGCCAGGTGTTTTGGGAGGTATTTTTAAATCGCTGTCCTTCTCCTGACCAGACGAGTCTGCAAGAGAAAGATGCCACCTAAACCCCTGCCCTTTATCCCTCGAGCTAAGGGCCGCCTCCGGACTCATCCATTCCCGTGCCGAGGGGTTTGATAGTGGAGATGGCCACCACACTGGAAACATTTAACAGGCCAGGCTGTATCTGTGTACAGAGTAGATGAGTTAATGCTTCAGGTCAAAGACCCTTCGTAGAATTGGGAAGGGGAGGAAATGAACGAGTGAAAGGTGGGCAAACTGCATTGAAAAGACAAAGGGAATGTATCTGAAAGATAGAGGCCAGGGTTGCTGTGGTGATAAGCTGCAAAGAAGATCAATTCATGAAAATTATCTGAAGAAGGGTCCGGACCCAGAACATCACGTATCCACGTTCCCCAGTGATGCTGCATGCCCGCTGAGTTATTCTACCACTTTGTGTCTTTTGCTCAAGATTCCAGTATCTGCAGTTTCTTGTGCCAATTATTTCACAAAACCAGTCAAACACGATAAACAGGAACAGCAGTAGGGCACTTGGTCGTCATGTCTGCAGCAACATTCAAAAAACAATGTCTGATCTAGTGATCACAATACTGCTGTCTTCGTCTCTCACTGTACCCTCACATTTAAATATCCATCAATCTCAGTCTAGAATGGCTCCAATTTCACCGTTCTCCGGACCTGTCAATTCCAGAGAGTCACAACCTTCAAAGAGAAAATAAAATCCTTCCCAACTTCGAAGCACCCGAGTTCCCAGATGCAGGACAGCAAAGCGGCAAAGCAAAGTCGAAAGAAGGATCACGACCCGAAACGTCACCTATTCCTGCTCCCATCCCACTGAGTTATTCCAGCTTTTTGTGTCTAAAGCTGCATTCAGTTTTGTCACTACTGGAACTGTCCATGATGGTCCTGGCGTTCCAAGTGCCAACTTCATACGAAGGACTAACTTCGTTTTGAGCTTTAATTCTTTTGTGGGCAGCCAATACACATCAGCTACCAAAAGACCTGACTGAGTGAGGTTTTGACCTGTGACAGGATGGGCCAAATGAATGGAGATCTGGCCCAGCAGCATGGACATTAATTCTCACAAATATCTACAAGGATGGGCTCAGATATGGTTGACCTTACTAACCTCTTCCTCCACGATTTCCACTCCCCAACACTAACAGGTGCACACTTTCCTCTTGATCACTTCACCCTCAACCCATCCCTGTTGCTGAATCTCCCCACTTTCAGTGTCACCTTCCCAAACTCATGCACCAAACCCTCTCCCAATTTTTCCTTCATAAACCTTTCCTCCAAACCTTACACCTCCTGTTCCTGTACACCTTCTTTTGCTTTATGCCACGAGGTTTCCTTCCTTCCCTAAACAGGTTAACCCTCCCCTTTATCATCTTCAGCTCAGTAACCTACCCATTCCATTTATTGCTATCCCATCCTGATAACACTGTCTTCATTTCTTCACCAACTCACTGGGCCAGAGTGAAGAACAGCAAATAACAATGACTTTGGTCTGGGGGGAGGGGAGGAATATTATAGCTTCTGCCCCACTCCTAACAACATTCTATGCAATTAAATCCTATCCAACAGCAGTCTGGAAACCCTTCCATCACAATGGTTCCAAGAGATGATGACACTTTTTTCTCAGGTACTGTCACTAGTGTCAATAAGAACCTATCATGTGAATAAAAGGATAAACTCCTGCCCACCAATGTGAAATTATCCATTTGGCTTTAAGCTTATGTTAGAGCTTGGGCAAGTTAAAATCTCACCGATCTCATGCACTGTGTACATGAAGGTTTGCACTCTTTGACATTCAGATTTGATTCCATCTCCGGTTAAAAATACTTCCTTACCATCCAAAGAAATAGCAACAAACACATCCCGATGGGGTTCATAAATTGATGCAAGGAATCATTATAAACTGCCATCTTTCTAACTGCAGAACTATTTGCCGTTATTGATCATGAGAAACATCAAATGATTGTTAATACTTTCGAACAAAAAAGTAACAATCCATGTGCTCCACATGACTTACAGGAAATATCGTGAATCTAATCGATGCCTGCATGCTACTCTCCTTTAAAATTACTGCGCCTTGGCTACTGTTGTAGTCTTGGTTTTCAGTTGCTCGATTAACAGGTGGAAGGAAAACATTTGGTTGAGTCCTGTACTGGACAATGACATCACCCACAAATCCTTGTTCACGGATTATGGTTAAAGTGATATCGGTTGAATCAACTGCAAAAAGACAAAAACAGTTTAAAGTAACCCTTATATTTGTGAGTATTTTAACAGTATAAAGTTACTAAAACACATTTTGGCTTTATATGAAAAGATATTCGACAGCAATAACAAACCTCTTGCAAAATGAACTGAGAGTTAGCTAACAACCACTCACACAACAAATGACATCTAAACCCCTGTATTACAATACATAATTTTGGGGATTAAAATTTGAAATGTTACACTATTTAATAATTGTTTTTGTGAAGCAATTCCAAAGAGGATTAACATTTTGACATTTTTTTTAATATGCAGATGTGGCGTCAGCCTAAACACAGGCAACTTATGCTCGAACCCTCGTCAGGAGATACGAGGGTGGGCACATGACGTCATGGGCACATGACGTCATTATCAACATCCATAGTAATGATATGTTTCAGCAGTTAAAATATGTTCATGTTTAAATAATGAAGGAGCATCAGAAACCGGTAAATTGACTGTAGCTTTATTATTTTTCAAAACTTTTTTCTCACAGCTTTGTTAGAAGTGAACTTTTGCATTCTTGTCAAAATCCCGATATTAGTTTTCCAATGTACCATGATAGCTATAAATAAACAAGGATCTTAATATACAAGCAGCGAAGTGATTAATCCCCAACAGCCACAAAACAAAACTTACATTCAGGCTCCAGCAGAGAGATGTTGGCTGAGTCCATGTGCCAGCTGATCACACCGTAAGGCGAGTCATTGGGCAGAACAGTCAAGGTGGCCATTTTCTTGTTGGTATCAATGACAGCACCTTTAGCTTGGTCTTGCACACCCATGGTGGTGACGTTCACAAGTGTTATAGTTACAACCTCAGCTCCTTCGGGAATATCATCAGCTTGCACCACAAGAAAAAATGGATGCGAGTGCTTGACCCTCTGTAAAAGTAAACTGTAAAATTGGCCAAATGATTAATTACAAGCATAAAATTTTGAAGAATAATTGAAAAACGATTAATTTATTACAATATTTTGTTTTGGGTCTGTTCACAAACTCATATTTACAAAATATATAATTTGGTTGCCCAGTAACGGAATGCTGTCATTAAAGCAGAATAAGTTCCAGTGGGATTGCTTTCTGCTCACTTGCGTCTGAAATGAGCATTCCATATATTGAGGATTAGTAAATCTTATCTCACTTGGTTTGTCAGAAACCAGTGGAGGAGCAAAATTTCAGCAAAAGCTATTTCTTATTACATCCGTGAACTCACAATTGAGATAGAAAATAGAACTGCTTTGATGTGGCATTGAGTCATGAATAGGGAAACATGCTGGTGATCAGTATTGAAATTAATATTATTTATAATCAATACAAATAACCTGGAGAGGGGAGATAAAAGGAACTATGCACACACCATATTTTGCGGAACGGTGGCTTGGGGAGGTGATTTCAAGCAGAAGGATGGCAAACCAAATACTGATAACGTTGCAGGAAAATGGAATGATAATTAGCAATGGTGATTAATATGCACAAAACAAACAAGATAAGGGAATAAACATTATGGAATGCAATGCAATTATATTTAGATTCTGAAGCACTACATGGGAGAGGAATTGAAACTGGCACAAAGGGTCCTGCAAAGAAAGGTCAATTAAAGTGAAAGATTTTAAGTACAGCCAGACAGTTTTAGCACAAATCCAAGAGCAAGTCTGTGGAATGTGCTGATATGGTCATGACTGAGTCCTGTATGCAAATTTAGCTGTCAAGGCAGAGATTATTATTATTTACTCTGGAGAGAATGTTCATGGTGGATATGCAAAAGTACACAATGCTGAGAAGCACTTTGAATTCTCAGATTATCCAGAACCAAGCTTGACTTTAGGAGCGTTAAAGAAGGAACTGCAGATGCTGGAGAATCGAGGGTACACAAAAGGCTGGAGAAACTCAGCGGGTGCAGCAGCATCTAAGGAGCGAAGGAGATAGGCGACGTTTCGGGTCGAGACCCTTCTTCAGACTGGTCAGGGATCAGGGAAACGAGAGATATAGACAGTGATGTGGAAAGATAAAGAACAATGAATGAAAGATATGCAAAAAAGTATCGAAGATGAAGGGAACAAGCCATTGTAAGCTGTTTGTGGTGTGAAAATGAGAAGTTAGTGCGACTAGGGTGGGGGAGAGATAGAGAGAGAGGGAATGCCAGGGCCCGAGGGCTGAGGGAGAGGGGGGAAGGGGAGGAGACAGCAAGGGTTAACAGAATTGAGAAAATTCAATGTTCAAGCCCAGAGGATGCAGACTCTCCAAGCGGAATATGAGGTGCTGTTCCTCCAACTTGCGGAGTTGCTCACTCTGGCTGTGGAGGAGGCCCAGGACCGAGAGGTCGGATACGGAATGGGAGGGGGAGTTGAAGTGCTGAGCCACCGGGAGGTCGGGTTGGTTAATGCGGACCGAGCGGAGGTGTTCGGCGAAACGATCGCCAAGCCACCGCTTGGTCTCACCGTAATAGATCATCTGGCATCTGGAGCAGCGGATGCTGTAGATGAGGTTGGAGGAGGTGCAGGTGAACCTCTGTCGGACCTGGAAGGACTGCTTGGGTCCCTGAAAGGAGCAGAGGGGGCAGGTGAAGGGACAAGTGTAGCATTTCTTGTGGTTGCAAGAGAAAGTGCCCGGGGAAGGGGTAGAGCGGGAGGGAAGGGAAGAATTGACAAGGGAGTTGCGGAGGGGAGCGGTCTTTGCGGAAGGCAGACAGGAGGGGAGATGGGAAGATGTGGTGAGTGGAGGGGTCGCGTTGGAGGATGCGAAACTGGCGGAGGACTATGTGTTGTATTTGCCGGCTGGTGGGGTGAAAGGTGAGGACCAGGGGGACTCTGCCTTTGTTGCGAGTGGGGGAATGGGGAGAGAGGGCAGTGTATTTGAGTGCCGGATGAAAGTTGGTGGTGAAATGGATGAAGTCAGTCAGTTGTGTGTGGGTGCAGGAGGTGAGACCAAAGCAGTCATCGATGTAACGGAGGTAGAGGTCGGGGATGGGGCCCTGGTACGCCGAGAACAAGGATTGTTCGACGTACCCGACAAAGAGGCAAGCGTAGCTGGGGCCCATGCGTGTGCCCATGCGTGTGCCCATCCGGCACTCAAATACACTTGGACCATTTCCGACATTTCCCATCCATTCCTTGACCTCACCATCTCTATTGCAGGTGATACACTCCTGACCGACATCCACTACAAACCAACTGACTCCCACAGCTACCTGGACTACTCTTCCTCCCACCCTGCTTCCTGTAAGGACTCCATCCCCTATTCCCAATTCCTCCATCTACGCCACATCTGCTCCCAAGATGGGGTGTTCCACACCAGGTCTTCACAAATGCCCTCATTCTTCAGAGAATGGGGATTCCCCTCCCCCATTATAGATGAGGCTCGCACCAGGGTCTCCTCCATACCCCGCAACACTGCCCTCTCTCCCCATTCCCCCACTCGCAACAAGGGCAGAGTCCCCCTGGTCCTCACCTTTCACCCCACCAGCCGGCAAATACAACACATAGTCCTCTGCCAGATTCGCCACCTCCAACATGACCCCTCCACTCGCCACATCTTCCCATCTCCCCCCCGTCTGCCTTCCGCAAAAACCGCTCCCTCCGCAACTCCCTTGTCAATTCTTCCCTTCCCTCCCGCTCTATCCCTTCCCCGGGCACTTTCCCTTGCAACCGCAAGAAATGCTACACTTGTCCCTTCACCTCCCCCCTCCACTCCTTTCAGGGACCCAAGCAGTCCTTCCAGGTCCGACAGAGGTTCACCTGCACCTCCTCCAACCTCATCTACTGCATCCGCTGCTCCAGATGCCAGATGACCTATATCGGTGAGACCAAGCGGAGGCTTGCCGATCGTTTCGCCGAACACCTCCACTCGGTCCGCATTAACCAACCCGACCTCCCGGTGGCTCAGCACTTCAACACCCCCTCCCATTCCGTATCCGACCTCTCGGTCCTGGGCCTCCTCCACGGCCAGAGTGTGCAACACCGCAAGTTGGAGGAACAGCACCTCATATTCCACTTGGGGAATCTGCATCCTCTGGGCTTGAACATTGAATTTTATCAATTCTGTTAACCCTTGCTGTCTCCTCCCCTTCCCACCTCTCCCTCAGCCCTCGGGCCCTGGCATTCCCTCTCTCTCTATCTCTCTCCCCCACCCGAGTCGCACTAGCTTCTCATTTTCACACTACAAACAGCTTACAATGGCTTGTTCCCTTAATCATCGATATTTTTTTGCATATCTTTCATTCATTGTTCTTTATCTCTCCACATCACTGTCTATATCTCTCGTTTCCCTGATCCCTGACCAGTCTGAGGAAGGGTCTCGACCCGAAACGTCGCCTATCTCCTTGGCTCCTAAGATGCTGCTGCACCCGCTGAGTTTCTCCAGCCTTTTGTGTACCCTCGACTTTAGGAGGGCTGTTGAAGATCAGTTTAGTTTAACTCGTTCATGTAGTCAACAAATAATACAAGGTTATGTTGGAAGGAACTGCAGATGCTGGTTTAAACCGAAGATAGACACAAAAAGCTGGAGGAACTCAACAGGACAGGCAGCATCTCTGGAGAGAAGGAATGGGTGACGTTTCCAGTCGAGACCCTTCTTCAGACAAGATTGTTTGAGCTTTCTAGTGGTGACAAGTAATTATTCCAGTCAGACACTTTCCAAAGTGTTTTCTACGACTGCATCTTTTAAAAATGGAGTATAGCCATGATTACAAAAGGAATATTCTAACCCTCCCTCAGTACAAGAGATGTGCCAGAAGGCTGCAGTATTGGAAATGGTTCAATCATTTTCAAGGAGGCAATTACACGTAAGTTAGTCTAATACAAGTGCTGAAGAGGTATTTAGATGCAACAATCTAAAAGCATATTAACAAATCCGAGTATAAGAGCATGGAGTAATAATGGAGAGACAGCTTGGATTTGTTATGAGCAATTGGATACAGAGCTTAATATGGAGTTGGAGTCATGGGAAATGGTCTTGGAGGGGAGGATGCTCCTCAAACTGCAGAGCATCTTGGACAACACAGCTCACCCCCTTCATGGCACACTGGTTAATCTGAGGAGTACCTTCAACAACAGACTGGTTCCACCAATATGCTCTACAGAAGACCACAGGAGATCCTTTTTCCCTGTGGCTATCAAACTGTACAACTCCTCCCCCATCTGTCGTTGGGGTAGACTGACTCGGCCCCCACCCCTCCCCCCCCCCCCCCCCCCCCCCCCCAATCTTTGCACATCCCCAATCCTTTCCACTCCTCACTTTAATTTCTTGTTTTGTGTATCTTGTTGTGTTTTATGATGTGTGTTTTGGGAGAAAATGGAGCATAGGCCAGAACAGTTAAATTATAGTGTTTGGTTTTGTTTTGTTT